>OW799238.1:19832988-20439863 GCA_941918925.1 Phyto melanocephala
GCTTAAGCTGTCCATGTTTTTTCTTCTACATCATTTAATTTCGTTCTAAAGACCTCGTCTTTCATAAGCTGTCATATTTGTGGACCTACAAATATGCCTTCTTTTACTTTAGCATCTCTGATTCAAGGAAATTCGCATTGCTTTGACAAAATTTTCATTAGGCCTAGCTTTATCGGTATGAAGAGAAGGCAGAAGAGTTTGTTCTTTTTGATTTAAAGGCTCTTCTGTTGCATTTTTTCCTCCTGGAATAAAATTTAATAAAAAAAAAGTTAAAATTCAAAAAATATTTTAGGTTGCGAATATAAGTGGACTAAACTGAAGCACCCCCTAATTTTGTGCTTGGATATTTTACTACGGTACTGCGACATTACTGTATTAGTTAACAGTACACTCCAAAAATGCAGCAGCTATTAAGCTGCAGTGTTAAGAAGAAGAACTTGTTAGAATTTACGCGAAAATTGTCATCGTTTTAAAGTTTTCGTTGAGATAAGAGTAATGTAACGAAATAAGTACTCAATGAGTTTAAAATTAGAATTCTTGATGATTGGAGAGCCGGCTTATCAAGACGTCAATTGAGTGCAAAATATTCGATCAACAGATCATTTATTTCTAGGGTAACTAAAAAGTTTTTGCAGACTGGTCGCACATCTCCTACTCATTCTGGAGGAAGGCCACGTGAAACTTCGCGACATGAAGACTCCTTAACTAAAAGGACAATCCAAAATGATCCTACAACATCTTCTAGTCACATACGAAACCGCTTAGATTTAAAAATTAGCGAAAGAAATATTCGCAGAAGGGCGGTAGAGGCCGGAATATTCGGTCGACAACCAGCAAAAAAACCTTTTATATCGTCAAAAAAATAAAAAAGCTAGACTTGAATTTTCCAAGGCCCATCTCAACTGAAGTGTCTAAAAATGGAGGACTATAAGAAATAATTATTATTATATTAAACTTATTATTGATATATAAATGTTTCAAATTAACCTTTTATTATATTAAAAACAATAAAATTCTGAATACTTAAATCAGATCCTCCGATTCGTTGAGTTAAATATTTCTACGTAAAAAAATAAAATTTTTTTAAAATTGAATATAGAGATAATTTGTTTAAGATAGCCTACAAACTGAATTTTGATGTCAACCTCTGTTGAAAGTTTTTCATCAAACTCTTAAATGCGTAAGCGAATTGAATGGTAGAGGTGGTAGTAAATTTAGCTCTATCTCATTATTGCTTCGTGTTTTTAATTGCCTTCCTTCTTGTCGTAGCGCAATGACTTCTTCTGTTAGGTATTGCACGAGCTTTTGGGTAGCTTCACCTCTATTTTTTATTTCTGTTTTTAGGGAACGAACCTCATTTAAAACTTCACATAATTGATTCGATTCCATGTCTAAGTAGGAAATGAATTTTATGTATTTGCTTAATTAATTTATATTTTATTTTGTGTAACTGGTTTTTAAAATGGTTGTCGTAACCGCTTTTATAATTATGTTTTAAAAATTTCAATTTATGTATATTGCAAAAACTTATAATTCTATTTCAGGAACATCTAATTGTTTTGCAGAAATTTCGAAATAAATTTCATAAATTTTTAATTTTATTTGAAAAATTTTGATTTTTGTTTAATATACATATACAGTGGCCGACAAAAGTCTACGTACGATTACAATTTTTTACATTTTAGAAGTCTAAAAACGTTAAACAAAAAACAAATGATGCAGTTTTGTTTCAAATTAAATTTTATTAAGGCAAGCACAAAAAAAATATATTTTCCAACATAAACTTAAAAAATTATCCAAGAAAAACAATTAAAATACGTTGACAAAATTCTACATACGATATTCAAGATAACATAAAAACTTATTTTAAGTATTAAAAACTACCACTAATTTTTAAAATTAATACTTAGTTGGACCACCATGGGCATCTATGACTGCCTGTAACCTTCTTGACATCGAATTAACTAAATTTTCTAACTTTGTAGATGAAATATTTTGCCATTCTTCTTGAAGCTTCAGTCTCAGCATTGGGGCACTAGTAATATAATGATTTCGGAGTTTTCGTTGTAGTATCTCTCATACGTGCTCAATAACGTTTAAGTCCGGACTTTGTGGTGGTGTGTTCATGGTACAGCAACCAATCTTTGACAATTAACGCCGTATGCTTCGGATCGTTGTCTTGTTGGAATATCCAACTTTCACCAAGACTTAAATTATCAACCGATTGTTTCAAATTTTGTTGTGGAATAGATTTGTATTGATACCGATCCATACTACCCTCAATAAAAGCCAGGTTTCCTACTCCAAAAGCAGCCACAGCACCCCAAACCATTACACTACCTTCGCCGTGTTTAACTGTACTAACTAAGTTTTTAGGATCCAACGCTGTATTTATTTTTCGCAAAACTATCTCTCCCATTACTTCCAAATATGTTATATTTGGATTCGTCAGTGAATAAAACTCGTTTCCAGAAATCAAATCCCTTTTCAATATGCTTTTTAGCAAACTCCAAACAAAGTTTACGATTTTTTCACTTATTAGGGGTTTTTTTCTAGGAGTTCTGCTGTGGTAACCATTATTATTTAAGGTTCTTTGTATGGTTCGTGGATATAAAATTATTTCTAAACTTCTGGCTAGCTCTTCGGCCAATTTCGAAGCATTCACCTTAGGCTGCTTGTCCACTTCTTTTAAAATAAAGCTAACGTCTCTTGGATTGAGTTTCTTTGGACGACCACTACGCAGCTTACTTTCAATAATACCAGTGCTTTTATAATTGCTGAATATTGTTTGAACAGTAGATTTACTTAAATTCAATAGCTTTGATATTTCACCAAAAGATTTTTTTTAATTTCTGTTCTTTACAACTAAATTTCTTACTTCAATTGAAATTTCTTTGCGACAAGCCATTGTTTCGTTTTAATATTAACTAAATCACTCTAATGCACTACTAAAAAGAATATAAATCAATCCTTTAACGGAATAATAGAAGTAAAAAATAAATAACGGCACTTTTCTGTTAGTATTCAACAACAGAAACAATTGCTAGTTTGTCGTATGTAGACTTTTGTCAACGTATTTTAATTGTTTTTCTTGGATAATTTTTTAGGTTAATGTTGGAAAATATATTTTTTTTTGCTTATATCAATAAAATTGAATGTGGAACACAACTGCATCATTAGTGTTTTATTTAACGTTTTTAGATTTCTAAAATGTCAAAAATAGTATTCGTACGTAGACTTTTGTCGGCCACTGTACATATATATTTACCTAATTAGTACTACAGTAATTGAAAGTTTGCATATTTGTATATCACTGATACAGATTGAATTCTCAGTAATTACTTTTGTTTTTTGTACCCACCACCACAAAAAATGGTATAGGGGTCTATTTATTTTGGCTTTCCGTTTGAAATACATCGAAATATTAGTTTTAGACCTAATAAAGTATATTTTTCTCAGTCCTTGTTTCATTTAAACACGGTCGTGCAGTTTCTGTCCGTCTGTTAAAAGCTCGATAGAGTTCGAAAAAAATAACCTACGGAGATTAAATTAACTAAAATATTTCTAATACATTAGAAATGTTTTAATTCTGTGGTTTTCATGGGCAACCGCGTATGTTCATTTTATACGTTTTTGAATTAATAATGTCATATTGCTTGGTTTGAGACAGCCTTTTCTTGGTTTTAAAAATTTCTTAAATAAGATGGACCCATTCCGATTATTTTAATGGGAGTGCCACATAATTTCCAAAATCAAAATCTCCAAACACAAAATCCCAAAAAAAAACCAAATCAAAATCCACAAATACAAAATCCCAAAACACAAAATCCCCAAATAAAAAATTCCCGAATTTTTACGATATTACCTAATTTTAATGTATTTTACAGAAAATGAGGATTTTGTGTTTGGCGTTATTTCTGAAATTAAAAATCAAAACAAATTGTACGATAAATTCACAAATATTTAATAGGTATGTCATGAATAGTACTAAACTAAAATATATAACAATAAAGAAAAAAAATATATATTGTTATAAAAGTAGTTCAGTTCGAAATTAATATTTAAAAAAAATATATGATATATTCACAAGTATATTCATGAAACCGCGCGCGATTTTTAACCTAATTTTAATGTATTTTACACAGAAAATGAGGATTTTGTGTTTGGGGATTTTGATTTTGGAAATTATGTGGTACACCCTATTTTAATGGCATAACAAGATAGCTTCTATATATATTAAAAAATCAGCACTAACACGGTTTTGTAGCTCTCCTGAAAAATTTGATTTTAGGACATACGTAATTGCCCATGAAAACCACAGAATTATAATGCAAGATTAGGTTATGTAAATATATCCATTTGTCATCGAACAAAATACGATAGCGATAACAATGAAATGTCGGAATTATATTTGCCGGTAAAAAAAATATTTCCCAGATTGTTTAAATCTGCCAATTACGAAAGGGTTATGATAAAAATTTAACCGTTTTTTCAAATTAACAACATCATTTATTCGACAGAAATATGGTTTCTTTGTAAATATTACTTTTGTTACATAAAATAAATACAACGCACCCACTTTTATGCCTACCTCCCATATAAGGCTTATTTTTCAATGTATGACAAAGATTTTTGATAAGTATAAATAAGACTATATGTTTCAATATCAAAATTTAGTTTGTCTGCAAAAATGAGTGTGATATATCTACATTAACGCCCAATACCATATAAGACGTATTCCCTTATTAATATGCGATATTATCGATTAAGTTCTTTCTGGGATCTGTGATTCTAGATTCAGCTTTTATTAAATGGCCTTAATGAAGGTATGACACACACAATTTTGTTCTTACTTACAAAATATCAGACAAACTTAAGAATTTGTGGTCACATTTAGTTCCAGTGATAAAATAATTTTGTGATTCAAAAAGTGGGAAGTGCCTTACCATACCATAAAAGTTAAATATTATTTTTAAACTAGTTTTACTCCACCGATTATTATAAAACTTTGCACACACAATAAGGGTCGGTAACGATGCAATTTATTAATTGGAAAGGTGGAAAGTGACACGTCTTAAAGATGTGTTTGTATAGTAAAAAAATATAAAAATAACGTTTTTTTAACCTTACTGATAAAATCATAGGAACAAATTTTGGACAAATATTGCAAAACACAAGAGATACATGATGATTTTTTTTTTCGGAAATATTTAAGTCAAAACTTTTTAGGGATTGGAAGAATATGGTTTTCAATAGATTTTTTTTTGTTCTGCCGAACTAAAAAAATGTGTTTTTTCATTCTTAGGTAATAAAAGAATTAATTTTATAGTATAAAAGTGTATTTTTAAGTACTACTTATATAATATTGAATATAGCGCTCTTACTCATTATTTTTAGACTATCACTGTGTACATGTTAAATTAAAATATGTATTTCTCATACATCTTAAATTGTAGTTTTGCAAAAAACTTAAAAAAAAACAATAAATTTATTAGTTTTTGTAAATTACAATATTTACCTAATATGATTTTTTCTTTGTATTAAAGTGTAAAATCAGTGTTCAAAACATTTTTACATTGCAAAATGCAGTGTTACAAAATAATTATACCTTTAAATATTGTTTTTTTTACCCGGTAAATCTGTTTACAAAATTGCTTTTCCTTAAGTTGTTCCGTTTAGGCGCTATCGCTTTTTGTTCGATCCTCAATTAACATTTTTCTATGGCTACTGTTCCATTACAACCCGTAACATTTTTTCTGTTTCGCCGATTTTGCCAACTTTTAATACCAAACATGTATTCGATGTGTTACACACGGAATGACAAAATGAATATAGCCTCACACCATTTTTTGTATGATGAATATGCAAAATCTGAAATACAATTGCAAAATTCTAAAATTGAATTAGAATTTTCTGAAATAGTGAAGACATCATGACGTGTTTTTAGATTGTATATTAAAAATTATTAAATAGATTATCGTAAAACAAGAAGATTAAAATGTTATGTAGATTTATTAAAAAATATTTTAAATTACTGCAGCATTTTTAACAACAAAAATTATAAAAATAATGGTCCAATTCAAGCTGGTTGCATATCAGTCATATTTGTACTATTTTATATTATTTTATGCATGCATAAAATTTTTGTTAGTAATTTCCATACAAAAAAAATAATATGAATTTACACATTTGTTTCCTATGTATAAGAAATTGTTTATGTTATACTTTTAACCATACTGTCTCTCAGAGAGAATTTCTTCGCTTCTCACCTCTCAAAGAGAATATTTTCTATTTTCTTCTTTCCTGTATACATACAATTTTTAACAGCGTCATCTCTTTGTCTTCTTTCTTGTATTAAATACATAATTTGTTAACAAAAGGTGTTCAAAGTCACTAGTCATATTAATATGAATTATATGACATAGTACAATATGAGAGTCTACTTTGAATTGGCCCATTATACTTAAGTTAATTCGCAAAGATAATAAGATTGCTGATATATTTGTTAATAATCTTTTTAAAAATACTCAAAGAAAACATTGCCTTTTTTGAAATTTCTTTGGGGATAATATGTTTCTTTACATAAAATAATTATATAATAAAATAATTATACCCTTCAACATGATTTACAAATTTTCTTTGAATCCGTTTGTGGTATCAATAAATATGTTTATCAGATATATTTGAGAAAATTTTATTGCTGAAGATTTATATACATATTTATATACTTATATACAGGTGCGGATCCAGAGGGGAAATATGCTTTTTTTCGATAAAAAGTATATATTCTTTCTTTTTTACATTATATGTACATTTATTGTTGAAGAATATAAATTATTCGATAGAGCCGAACACTTGTATACTTAGCAATTGTATATATTTTATTTATTCTCAATTTATATACACGTTATTAGATTTTTCTTAATTCACTTTCTATTAGTTACCTTGAGTTATGTTTGTTAAATTTGTATATTGCAATTCGTCATGTTGTTGTTGACTTATAAAATACGGGATATTATCTATGAAAGAACAATGTTGTTTACATACCTTTAAATTTTTCAGGATATGAAAGAGAACTTACCATTATTTTTAGTCGTCATTATTTATATTAGTAAAGTAAATATTGCGATAGTTACATATATTGGTTTTTAAAACAGCTGCTTTAGTTTTTATATCATCTACTGAAAATGTAATTTCTGATTCAGAAAAAATAAATGTAATAAATGTAAGTCTTCGGAGTTAATTGGTTCAGTAAATAATGCTCTCAAATTTTTAATTATATGACCTTTAAAGCAGGGTAAATTGTTAACCTTTGTTATGTTTTCAATTTTAGAAATTCGTTCACCTACAAAACAATAATTATTTGGCTCCTCGATTGAATTGTAAAAGTTATTACTTTTAACATAAAAGTAGCATTCGCATTTTTTACATCGTGTCTTTTTGCTAAAAGTCAAATCAATTTTATTAACACTTTGTCTTAATATTAGGCTTCTCTCCACCTGACGGTTATACAATTGTGAAGAAATATTATTTAATTTTTTTACTTGTTTCTTTATTATTTGCAAATGATTCTCAAACCTAAAAGCACTGGTTGTTTCTATATTGCCATGTGCTTCAGCTTCATCATACATATGTAATAGATAATGGAAATTACAAGTTAAAAAAGATAGAGCATATAAAACTGCAATATATTTTACAAAGTCTCCTTTTTTTCTGACCCAAGCTTTTAAAAGGCAAATAATATGCATATAATCTAATGCAATTTGCTTAACCATATCTATTGGTAGATTTTCAATAACTGTTGCATCATTAGCAATATGGTGTTCGGGATAAGTTCGTCCTCTGAAAGACTCATCGTTTCCTAATAGTATGTATTCAGTATAGGGAAAAACTACACGATTTTTATACATTTCTCCTTTTTGAGTTCACCGTGTACACGAGAAATAACCGCTATGGCCTTTTATTCCTAATACAAAAGCTCTTGCTGGGGCATCCATCACAAAACAACGAACTTTTATGGTAAAAAACTCATTTTCAAAAGAAAGCCCATTTGCAATTAAACTATTAGTTTCATTTACGAATTCTGTTATATACTCGTTAGCATTTTTTGGGCTTAGAATAACCTTCATATACGCCGATCAAAAACACTTCTGGATATCCGTGCACATTGCATAAAATTGGCCACACTTGTTTTGGCTAGTGGTAAGCCATCAATATTTAAATCAAGCTCTAAAGTATCTAAGGCATTTTTATTTGAAATTAAAAAGTCCGTTAAAGCATTTTCTAGCCTATAATGACAATAAAACCCATTACCCATACTGCGACTCACAACTTCATTAGGAGTTCTCTTTAACGTTCTAGCGTCTTTCGGAACACGCAGATTGCATTCTCTTAAAATGGTTAACAACTCATTTAATGTAATACTACAGATGTTATTTTTAATGGACCACTCCAATAGTTTTTGAATTAAAAGTTGATTTGTATTTGTACTTGTGGGATCGTTGGAAGTTGTGCTTTCAGAGTTCAAAACTATCATATTCCAAATTACTTTTTTTAGTCGGAAGTGTGAGGTTGCAAGTATTACCAGATGAAAATCTTCCGAAAAAATTGTTTATCGTTCTGGCAGCTTCTCGTTTGTTTCTCATTTTTATTGCTTTCGAAGATGTAGAGCTCATTTTTTTTAAAGGCACTCAAAACTGCAACAAGAAATTTGTACATACATATATCCATGTGTGTGAAGATAAATATCCCGAGTTAAATATGTTTTTAGTGATAGAAAAAATATCGCATGCGATAAAAAGTATGAATGTGGTTTAATAGCATAGGTAGTTACCTTCAATTTCCACTAGGTTTAATTTATTGAGATGTGAAGATATGGTCATACTGACCACATCTCTCCAAGAGCTCCTATAGTAGAAAATTTGCACTAAGTCAAATTTTAAAAATTTTATAAAAATATTCACAAATACAATTGGAAAAAAGTATAAATGTGGTTTAATAGCATAGGTAGTTACGTTCAATTTCCACTAGGTTTAATTTATTGAGATGGGAATATATGATTGTACTAACTAAATCCCTAAAAGGACTCATGTACGAACAATTTGCTTAAGGACAAAAAAATACAAAAAAAAAAGGATAATTTGCATTAAAGCTTATTGTATTGTTCATTTGTACTACGAATATTAATTTTTAAACACACAGAAAATGTAAAAATTAGTGCAAATTTTTTAATTTTACGTATTGAAAACTTTTTTATCGCATGCGATATTTTTTTTCTATCACTAAAAACGTATTTAACTCGGCATATTTATCTTCACACACATCATATATCCTACATTCCTTAAAAGATTTAACAAACAATTCCATTATTGAGCCTACCTTCCAATAACATTTTTGTTTTTAAATCTCAAAAAACTTATGCATTTATTTACGTGAACAAAGTAAAATATATTTAATTTTTTCATTCATTAGGTTAATTCGTTTACTTTTTCAGTGAAGCACGCTAACGGAAAATTTGTAAAACATTTTAAGTAAATCAAAATAGCTGGTAGAAAAAAATATGTTGTGTTGTATAATATGTATAATTTTCATTACTCAATGAATCTTTTTTGGAACTCATTATGTATAATACTTTCTTTTAAATTGTTAAAAAATTAATACACATATTTATGATTGTTATTGAATTTGATTTTCGAATATTACCACTTTTTAGAAGGTTTTAGAAATAATAAAAATAATGGTGTTATTTTTTTTTTAAATTCAACAAATTTTTATTGGCCCAAAAAAATTGCTTTATTTTTCTTATAATTTTTTTCTTTACTCATACAAGAACTTTAGTGATTATCTGATGCTTTGTAAAAACGTAAAAAGAGTCTAATTTACCCTATTGTTCCTTGTTGAATCGAATAGTAAAGTCAGATTTAACGCATATTGAGCCGTTTTTATTATTTGACATATATAAATAAAAGTCGCATTTTAAGGCGCCGAGCGGCACGGGAAGGAGTTGGAATTTTTGGCCTTTATGGCCTAGCTAGAATAGAAATCCCATGTATAAATTTTAAAATACTCAGTAAAAAAAACCTGTCACTTTACTCTCTCAATTTGTTTTCTAGTTTACTGGATATTGTTGAAATTTTTGGAAAATTGTTACCAAGTGTTGGTAAACGAATGAACCTATTTTGAGATTTATTTAAAATTTTTATATCTAAACACACCCATAAAATGAGAACTTAATAAATTGAATTTTTTTTTTGCATAAACAAAATATGTAAAAATTATGTGTCAGACGTAGGGAATTATGTTTATTTTAATTTTGTTTACTTGCCTTTTAAAATAATGTTAGTTTCTTTTGTTCTTAACTGGCACTTTTCTTTTACTTTTATTCTTTGTATGCATAAGTAAAAATATGTTTAATATTATTTTTTTATTTTTACATAACACATAAATGTCGTTATATATATTTTTTATGTTTTATATACATACAAATATTAGAGTGACTTTTCTCAACCACTTTTCTTTCTGATTTTAGGTTTTTGCAACAATAAAAGTAATGGTACCATTTTTAATTTTTGTTTTTTTTTTTTTTTTAATTCCAACTCATTCCCGTTTTATTTTCCAATTTGAAATATATTCAGCCTTGTTAGTTCTATGAAAAATTGACTGAAAATCTGCGTACTTAGTCGCCGCGCAGCGCGGGAAGGAGTTGGAATTAAAAAATATAATTTCTATTGTTGCAAAAACCTAAAATAAGAAAGAAAAGTGGTTTAGAAAAGTCACTCTAATATATAACTATGTCTGTATGTAGTTCTTCAACAAAGCTAGTTTTTAACTGGTTTTATTCACTTTTTCACATTTTTAAACACTTTTTTATACATACATATTGTTAATTTATTTTAAGTTTTGTACAAAATTTTCATTTATTTTTAATATACAATATATGTACTTATATAAAAAATATTTCTTTTTAATACCTATTCACTTTAATAATGACGACTTTTACCCTCCAAACTCACTTTAACTCTAAATAGCTTCTGATTTTTCGACAATTTAACTGTTAATTGCATTAACTTTGTTTTTGCAAAAATTATTTAGTGCAAAAGTTATGGGATCAAAGTTTATTAGTAATATTATTTGTTTTTGTATTTTTGAATTAACCAAAAACTAACATTTTAGGTACAGAAAACAGGTTATATTTTTATAGTTTTATTATAGTGGGTTAGTAACTAAAAAGTGACTATTTCGATAGTTTAAATTACAATAAAATTGATCAGAAGGAAGAGCAAAACACGAAACACGTATATTTTGTTTTTGCAAAATATTTGACTAACCAAAAAGTAACTTCTAATGCACAATAAAAGTGTCATATTTTTATAATTTTAGTATACTTTTTAAGTGACTTAATAGTCGGTATTTCGATAGTTTAAATTACAATAAAACTGATCAGAAGGAAGAATAAAAATCGAACTCAATGTAATTTGTTGTTGTGAAATTGGACACTATATACTAGTTGTGTCGAAGTAGTGACTAATAAGACACAACTATCCAAAATTAAACTTCCATTTGCTGGCAGGGTACATACATACATACATACACACATTCATACATATATACATACATAGATACAATCGTGGTATACTGCGCTGAACCAAAATTTTTTTATTTTATATATATCGTCTAAATTTCTTCATATTTTTTAATTGATATTTGATATTTATTTAAGCTTGAGATCAACTTTTTTCTTTTACGAAAACATTTTACTAGCATATCAGAGTTATACAAAGAAAGTGATACAATTTTAGTATAAAGATATTATTCCACTATCCATATTATATTATACACAACTATCCAAAATTAAACTTCCATTTGCTGGCAGGGTACATACATACATACATACACACATTCATACATATATACATACATAGATACAATCGTGGTATACTGCGCTGAACCAAAATTTTTTTATTTTATATATATCGTCTAAATTTCTTCATATTTTTTAATTGATATTTGATATTTATTTAAGCTTGAGATCAACTTTTTTCTTTTACGAAAACATTTTACTAGCATATCAGAGTTATACAAAGAAAGTGATACAATTTTAGTATAAAGATATTATTCCATAGCGATTACTGTTAATGACAAAATTATAGATTCTGTGCTATAAAAGTACATCAAATTGGTGGTGGGTATAAAAGATTCGGCACAGCCGAATATAGTGCTCTTACTTGTTTATAATCAGAAATTGAGGTGCTCTGAGTGAAAAGTAATAAAGGTTTTTTGTATTTTAACGAATAAAAACAGGCTTAATGAGCGACAATGAAAATCCTTTTCTGATTTGTGGATTTTCTGTCGATTTTATTTAATTACTTCTTATTTTTATTAAAAATATTTTAAAGGTCTTTATAAAAGAATTTCAATAATTTAAACTCATATTTACCACCTGCTATATATTTTTTTCTTCTTTGAGTTTTTTATTAATATTAACCTTATTTAAAAATTAACTTGCTATTTATTGTATATTATATATTATATATATACATATATATATATATATAGTGATGTGTATGTATATGTATTCTAATTTTGATAGCTTTTAGACTATTTTATATTAATGGATTAAGATAAATCCAAAAAGCATGTTTTACTTTTGTTTCAAATAGGAAAAAATAAACCGTTAATACAATATTAATGTATACCATTCGTTAGATATTTTATAACTGTGACAGAAAGTAATTAATTCGTGGTGGTATAACACTACCTCTGCTCCGAATTTTCGAATAAAGTTTGAAGGGAGGTATCACGCACAATTAAAATAAAAAACAAAAATATAGCCTGTGTATGTTCGGAAGGTATACCTAGAGCATTGGTGAAAAAACTTTATAAATTATTTTAGTATAGAAGTATAGATTGATATTGTTCATATCACTTAAGTATATAAAAGTTCATGTTTAACATAGGGCGTTAACTCCCACAATCAAGTAAAAGGGCCTGACCTGTAAAATATAGTAAATTATAAAAAAGTGTAAAATTTAAGATGCCGTATAAAACAAAGTGGCGGAAATATAGTTTCTTAATATGGGTACTACATGAAAGGGTTTGAGTACTAGAAAGTTGTTAACTATGTAAAAATTCAGAATCAAAGATGGTGTCGGAAATAATGAACCAAAATGACGTATAATGCAAAATCTAAAATCTCAGGTTTGCTCGGTCCGGTTTTTTTATTTATAGTATCAATTCCGCGAAAGTGACAATAATCGCAAGGCAGAAAAAAAGAAACTTGTAAATTTATTATTTTTATGCTTATTTTGTTTTTTTAATAAAAAATAGTAATTTGGTTTTTTTTCTGCAATACAATAAACACAGAATAACCAACAAAGGACAGCAAATTTATCTTTGAAATTAGTGCTACTGTTTTCCTTATTGATATTAATACTCTTCAATCCGAAGTAAGTTTAAGTATCAGCCAAATTAGATAAATTTTAATTTTTTTTTTGTAATTTTAGAAGCGGCCAAAATTTTTAAAAATGTTTTCAATAAAAAAAATCACAAAAAGAACAACATATGATCGATTATAAAAGGAGTCCGAAAATATCACATATTTTAGAGGAAATGCATTTGGAATTAGAAACAATGATTGGGATACTGGTATCTATGGAAGAAATAAAATAAAAAAGGCTCAATTTAACTTCAAAATATAGGTAAGGACCTGTTGAATTTTCTTCGACTATATATTTCAAGTAAGAAATCAAGCTACGTTGATTAAAGGCAAAAATATAAAATATACAAGCAAAACACAATTTAAATAACACTTCAACAGAAATATTGTAATAAAGTAATTTCAATGATATAAACAAAAACACATTTTAAAAAATAAAATGTTTGAGTATCTTGCGGCTGTAATTTCTCTTGGAAAATGCATCCGAAAGTGCATTCCATTTTAAGAGCCTTTAAAATTCAAAACTATTTTTGTATATATTTATATAAAAAATTTAAATGCTTTTGTAATAAAATTATTTAATTTCAGATAATTCCAACTCTCTTCTCCTCCGTAGGTGAAAAATATACTTAATCACTGGTATTGTTGAATGAATCCCTAGATGATATTTCATCTCATTTCCGAACTTATTATGAATGTATACGAAAACAAAAGGTCTAACTTTTTTATGCATAAGGTGGATTAACCTACTGTTAAAGCTGTCTAATAAGTTAAGTTTTCTGTATATGTATGTATATATATGTATGGCTAGTTCGTTCGTTTCTTAAGGAAATAACATTTGACTAAAGATTAACGAGAAGTTTTTAAGGTATATTTGTTTACCACATTTGATTATACGCATTCGCACATTTGCTTAATACAGTTTATGGCAAAATACAGTTAAAGCTAAAATCGAATTTACATTATTCAAAAAATATTAAATTAAATAGAAAATTTGGATAAATAGTATAAAAGAGGCTTGGACAAATAAAATAAATGGAAAGAAAAGAATGTATGAACTGTAATTGGAAAATAAAATTATTTTAGAAAAGTTGTAATAGGCAATAAAGAAATCAAAAGTGAATTATTATTTTTTTTATTTATTAAATGAATTAAATAAATTTTAAAATGTTTTACTCACAATGTAATTATTTGTCATTATTTTCGTTTACAAAATTGTTAAGTACACAGCATACTTAAAAACCTTTACAGTTTTTATGTTATTGTCAATTCCTTTTTCTATACGACGAGAGCGACCTTTTAAACAACCGAATGTGTACTCTACGGTTATCGTTTTTGATAGAGAATAATATGAAGTTGTTCTTCTTATGTAGTTTTTATCATTAAAGGGTTAAAGATTAACTAATTTTTGGAAAAATAAAAGTTTAAATCTTCAATAATATGAACTAAAACTTTTACTCTGCTAATAAATGGTGTCTCAGTAAGAATGCACTTTTTCAGTCTAAAATAAAAACATTTTTTGAGATAGTTGTGTTTGTTTTATTGAATTGTAAAGACGACTAAGTATGGAATAAAATGTCCGATAAATTGTCCCACTGCTCTGATGACAGGCCATTACCTTTTTAGAAATTTTTTCATGACTTTTTTGCAGAGATGTAAAAATTCGCAAGGTGTTAAATCGCATGATCGTGGCGACCAGTTGGCATCAGAATTTCTTAAGGTTATTTTCTTTTAGATATCGTTGCTGCAATAAATTGATTGTTACATGCGCGGTGTGGCAGGTGACGCCGTCTTGATGAGACCATGTTTCGTCCAGTTGAAGCAATTAGACCTCAGTTACCATGTTCCCGTAACGAGTCCGTTCACAGTTACCGCTATTTCGGTATCCTCTTTAAAAAATTTCCAACATACTTCACTACAGATTTACGAATTACCGCCGCTTTCAATTGTTTGCTGGTTTGAGCTCCCGTGTATGTTGAACTTTGTACGCAAAAAGGTGAAGGTTCTTTGTCATTTAGTACTTCGAAAAATTTGAAGTTGTTAAGAACGCTGCGGAATCGATTTTTTTGTTTTTAAGAGACCGACCGGTACGTTGACGCACAGGATGCAAACTGTCCATAACCGAAAAATTTTTTTCGAATTTTGTGACTACTTTTCGAATTGTTAAAACCTTAGGTGCCTTTTCTCGCCTGATAATTTTAAGAAGTTTTTTTTTTTTTTGGTTTTTAAAATTTAATGGCTGAGGTAAACTATATAACTTAATTTTATTTATGTTTCAATGTCTCCGACTTCCTATACAGAATTATAGGTCGTTCTACGGAGAAGGAACCAACGCGAATACCCGGCTTTTTGGTTATGTAAAGAGTTCGCCATCTAACGTTTTTTTTTTCAACTAGTGCTTATTTCGTGAATGGTAACACTTAGCTCATGTCTGATTTGACAGATAGTTAGTTTCATCCATAGTACGCAAATCAATCGAATAGATATTAATTATGAATTATATTAATTTTAATGAATTAAATTTTCCACATTGTGACGAATAATTTGTTTTGTTTTCCGAATTTTAAAAATAAAAGTTGCGAGACAAATGATATTTTAAAAAAATTGAAAATAAATTTCTCACCACAATTTAAATATAAAATTCCTTACATGAATCATTCATTCAAAGAACATAATCGAAAAATTAAAAAAAAATCGATTCACAAATAGAATTTTTATTTTACTTAAAGAAAAGTTAGCAGCGTTGCCATTGTAGTTTATCATTTTTGTTGTGTTAATGGGAACAATTTTACCATTTTAGGAATTAAAGAATACTTTAAAAAAATTATAATTTTTAGTTAATATATTTTATGCATGTATGTACGTATGAATCTATGCATGTAAAATATTAAGTGATCAACTAAAAATACAAATAAGGCTTAGGTATAATAAAACAAAAACTATGAATCTGATTTATCTGATTTTTTCTATTATATTTGTGGAATTTTAACTTGAATCGTATATTAGTTTTATAAATAAATGTACATACAGTTTTCGTTCTTTTTTATCCCTAAAAGTTTTTGTTATATAGGCGCCACCGCCAAATTTAGCCGTGCAGCTATGATGGCGTCAAACATCGTATGTATTTCAATTTGGACAGATTTAAGTCGCCAGCCTGCTGTTATTTAATGCTTCAAGCAACTTAGAAAGCATTGTGATAGGCTTTGTAAAAAATGTGATTGTATGTGTTACACCGATAATGATTGATATAAAAAGAGACACACAACAATGCGACGGTATAATACATACAAACACATGTTTACAAATACTACGAAAGGCTTGACAAGTAGTTTTATTGTATCTGCACAATATATCAGCCATCATCATCAGTTTATTGTTCCGGCAACACAAGTTTCCGTCGAAAGAGCTTTTAGTGCTCTCTCAATATTATTACCAAAATGAGATCAAAGCTATCAAAAGATACTATAAACAATTTGCTTTTAGTAAAACTTAATAAGTATTTAATTGAATATGTAACAATAAAAAACGAAACCACTGAACAATTACATATGATATAATCTGCCTGTTTAACGATGTCGAAAGAAAACCCAAGCGAAATTTCATTCGTACAAATACGTTGAAAACAAAAACAAATTTTCAGTTTTTGTTGTTGTTTTCAATACATTTGTTCGAATGAAATTTCGCTTGGGTTTTCTTTCGACATCGTTGAACAGGCAGAATATTTATTTTTATATATTTTGTTTTTATTTAGACTCATATATACATATATCTTTTTTGAATTACTGTCTGATGAATAAATAAAAATTAAACTAATACAAATCAATAAATTTGTTAAAATTTTATTATGGGCATTTTTGAAAAGAATCTTAGGTTAATACTTGTGGCAACTTGTTTTTTAATTTTTTGGGACATGAATTCATACACAATTTTATTAAGAATGTTAGGCGCCGGAAGAACAATGTTTCATAGGTATGTTTTTGTTTTTGTATTTTTTGCATTCATAAAAGCAATACTTCTTAATTGTGAGTTGGGTTTTTAAACTACTAATGGCCATTATTACAACTTTCCGACAAAGTTAATGTTAATAAAAGGTAACTCTTGTTAACGTGAGCAATAAACTGACCGTTAAGTATTTTTCGTTGTTACAACCTGCCTGTAAAATAAATTGTATTTATTTTAAAGTATGGCAGCACCAAAGCAAATGCTGAACAAATTTATTAGTTCTTTAAAACCAAAGTGGCAACGACAAGCAAATAGTAAACAATTCCCTTATACGGTAGAAAATATGGTAACTTTGATTATAAACCTCACGTTAAAAGTTAAAGGTAGAGTGATCTTTTAGGTTAAAGTGAAGTTGTAATAACGAAAAACTAGTTATCTGTCCGATAACATCCTAACTTTAGTTATCAGTAAGTTATAATAATGGCCCTAAGCGGTACAAATACTTACAAACATTACACGTATACAGTCGGATTCGGGTAAGGGAAATTCATAATTGAAGGATTTATTTTTTTGGCTTATGCAAGATTTTCATTAATAAAAAACTTCGGACAAATTGAAACCATTTTGGTTAAATAGATTTTCTACTTTTTATATTGTTTTAAACAAAATAAGAGAAAATGTTGCACTATAGTGCAACAAATTAGCTGTAGCATTG
The DNA here is from genome assembly GCA_941918925.1 of Phyto melanocephala. Classification (NCBI taxonomy): domain Eukaryota; kingdom Metazoa; phylum Arthropoda; class Insecta; order Diptera; family Rhinophoridae; genus Phyto; species Phyto melanocephala. The sequence goes on from OW799238.1 coordinate 19,851,081, forward strand.
TATTTCGTCGTATATTAATAAGAAATTTTTTCTACTAAGCAGTGTTTGCTTTATTGAAGTTTGTAGCTTTAAAAACATAAAAGCTGTAAAACTGATTTTCCCTTAAACGAACTCATTTTCTTTAAAATATAGTAAAATTATTTAATTGTAGTTAAGTGATGTCTTAAATTAAACGGCGGCAGCTTAACCGAATTCGACTGTATTACATATTTTTCTTTACACACATTTTTTTTATGTGGCGCCAAAAAAAAAAATTTTTGTGTTGTATTCCTTGCAAGGGATGATTTTCACATATACCTTTTTATTGATGTCATTTGTTTTTTAGGTATTGTTGTTGTTAAAAGAGGCATTGGGTACAGTGTGACACACAACTTTTTACCTATAGGCGCTTGACATATGCTTATATATGGGTCAATATAAAAAAAAAAAACGCAATTTTTGTGTCCCCGCACTTTGCACTACTATTTTAGGTAAAAAAAACAACAAAATTAAAAATTTGAGAGTGATCAGCGAGGAATATGTAACAAAAAAACGTAATTCTCAAATTTGTATGTTTGTTTTTTTTGTTTATTCAGAATGGTGTTTTGTTTCTCCCTCGGACTCCTTCCATACAAAAGCATGTGTCCTCCGTTAGAATTTTTAGTAAACAAAATTAAATATAATCCAGAAAAAAGTAAATATGCAACATTAAATGACAAGAGTTTCTTGTGTTTTCATTTGTTATAGTCGTCAAAACTAAATTAGTGCGAATTTGGTGTTGCAAAGAAAGGTTGTCCCCACAATTTTCATTGAGCGTCACTTTTTTTATAATTCAAGTAATATTACTAGTTTTCAATTTGCATTTAAATAAAGTAAATAACGTAAGAAAAGTACAAACCTAAATTATTACAAAAGTGAAAAACCAAAAAAAAAATCTTTGTAAAAAAATGTGCATTTGCGTAGTTTTTGTGAACACCATGGTAAGGGCGCGATAAAATTTCATAAGCGTCACGCTTATTTTTTTAAAAGTGAATATATTAAATGTAAAAAATTGAAGTTGACAATAATTGTTTACATGGTTTCAACTCATTTTTTTTATAATTTGTGAGTTTGAGAAATAAATTGCCTACTAAAAAAACCAGAATAGGCAAACATTTCATGAGCATCACTTTTGATATATATTGCTTCATAGCTTAAAATGCTTAATTATGATTTTATTTTTTAATTTTTAAGAGTAAAACAACAAAATTAATGGCGGCTGAAAGAGCACAAAGATATCGAGAGAAAATAAAGCTGGATAAAGCGCGTAATAACGAATATAAAAGAAAGAAGTAAGAAAGGTATAATCGTGGTATATTTGAGTTTAATCGTGCTTTTGCAACTTAACCCTCTGGGGGACCGGAAATTTATGCAACTGCCACAAGTTTAATTCGAAAGTGGTAAAAATTAATGAGAATAAAAAAAAACAAAGCCGCTTGTCATTTCATGAAGTTTATACAGATTCAGAATAAGAATTCGAATGAAAATTAATAAATTAAATTAAGTTAAGTTATTGTTTTGCGTCAAAAATTTACACATATGTCTAAGTTTCTTCAAGAATTACTTCCTTTTTTCTATTTATGTTAAAGACATCAAAGAATATGTATATATTTAGTTTTGTATGAAAATTTTTTTGAAGATTTTTTGTTTTTTTTTTACTTACTTTTTGTAAAAGAATAAACTTTTTTTCGTTAAACTTTAAATTTGGCATTATTTCTTGTTTACGTGCAACAAAATCTCTTGATCGTCACAAAATATCTTGAGCGTCACACTTAGTTTTTTTTTCCTTAAAACGCTTATAATTAATTTTTAATAAATTGTTACAAGCCTATTACTTTGCAAGTAACCTCTAAGTTGAAGTCTTTTTTTAACAAAAAATTACATATTTTCATCTTAAAATTTTAAAATAACTAGTCACTTTAAAAAAAAATTAAAAATCAAGGTGAATCGTGATTTTGTGTTTATAATCGAAAAGGTCAAAAAAGGCAAAAGTCAATCTTGAGAAACAAAAGAACATCGTAGTAAGCTTGAATTTTAAATATTTTTGCATTTTTAGCGATTTTTTATACATATTTGGTGTGTGACGCTCAAGATAGAAATCATAGAAAACCTAAAAAAAATCAAAAAATATTGATCTTTTTGAGAGCCTAAAAGTACCACCGGAATCTTCATCAATTTCTACATAAATTGGCCGTTCTTACCGGCGAATTGAAAAAACTTTAAAAATAAGCACAAAAAAAACTCGATGTGTACGTTTTTTTTTTAAATTGACCCATATAAAGTAGCTTTTATACCGAGTTTCAATTTAAGACAAACAAGGATTTTTACTTTACTGAGTAAAAAAAATTAGGAATATAATGAATTTTCTGTTTACATTTTCAGGTATATATGTTTATATACTTATGTATTTTGCTAATACGCATATCCTTTTAAGACTTTACCTTTTTATATAAATGCCTAATTATTTTATTATACCTATAAAGTTGTTTTTCTTGTGCGTATCTTTAAATCAATTATAATTAAATTTGTGACATAAAAATATTATATATGTATGTATGGATATATAAAATATAATATTTATACACGATACAGCTATTTATATACATATAAGCAAAATCCAATCTGTTAAGAACGCATTGTGTTGTTTAAATTATTACGATTGCTACTGTACATTATTTAATGTTAAGATTTTTTTTCATACCACAAACAACAACAAATAAAAAAAAGAGGAAATTTTTAAAACAAATTATTCGTTTTTGATTCATTTTGCTTAGAATGAAATATATTAAATTTGTGAGAGCAATGAAACACGACGAATTTTAAAAATAAAAATTGTATTGCAAACGAAATCAATAAAAAAAATATTTTTATATTATTTGCGAAAAGAATGAAAAAAAAATAAAAATACTAAATATAATTTGACTCACAACTTTTATCTTTTTCAATTCAGAGCATAATCCAAAAAAACAAGCGAAAAAAATGAAATTGTATTCACAAACATAATTTTTTGCGTACTATGGTTTCATCCTTCCGCTAAACGAATATGGTTGTGTATACGCTTGAACAGCGCTTTTGCCAAAAAAAATCATCTTTTCAGATAAAGCTCATTTTGATCTTGGCGGGTATGTAAACAAGCAAAATTGTCGCATTTGGGGCACAGAAAACCCGCACGCATACATTGAAAAGCCGATACACCCAAAACGAGTCACTGTTTGGTGCGGATTTTGGTCCAGAGGCATAATTTGGGCATTTTTCATCGAAAATGAGCAAGGAGTGGCCGTAGTCAATGGCGATCGTTATTGGGTCATGTTGAACGAATTTTTGTTTACAAAACTTTAAGAGGAGGACATTGGCAACATTTGGTTTTAACAGGACGGCGCAACGTGCCACACAGCAGAAGCTACACTTTTTTATAGCATTTAAAAAAAAAAAAGTTATTTGGCGGACCCTTTTTTTTTATTTTTTTATATACATATATTTTTTTTTTAAAACACATACGTAAACTCAATTTATAATTTTACAGTGGGATGTTTTTATACCCAGCAAAAAAATCTATGACAAAGAAGTGATTAGGCAGGGGTTCAACTGGTGACGAAGTGATTAAATTAAGGTGAAAACACTAATGATTTTAACATTAGCGTGTCATTGGAGATCATGTGTTTACATGAATACATTAATGAACTGCACTCCATTCTAAGTACATATTTAGAACTCATGCATATTTGATGAGAATCATTGGATGTTTCATGAGTTGAATTTGTTTGTTTAAGATATTTAGCATGATATTACATGCATTTTTAAGCACATCATTTATGACAAATTATTTTACATTTAGGAAGTCATTTCGAAGTAATGCTTTTACACAATTGGTTTTCAAGTCTTGAAAATGCAATTCGCTTTGCACTACTTCTAATTTTTTTTGCTGCTTATACTTATGTATATATGTTTTTTATATGCATGTACGTATTTCATATGAGATGAATGATGATACAAACAATTCTTATTGCATGACTACACGTTGGGAAGGCTATATAAGATTCGGCATGGCCGAATATAGCACTCTTACTTGTTTTTAACACAACAACAAAATGTATGCATGTGTAATTTACTTCACTTTACTTCGTTTGCATAAGCGAAACTCACTCTTTGATGCAAACTACCCTTGCAAGTCGTGTAGAATGTGCAAGTCAAGCAAACAATTTAACTTTTACACGACTACAAAAACAAATTCTATTAAATTGCAATTTGAATCACTTAAGCAAGTTTTCACACCGAGAACTAGTGCAAAGTAATGTCACACAAATTTGCACAACAGAAACAGGATTTACAATCTCCACAAATTCAATTTCATCCATGGCATTTTTTTTTACCAAAAAATTGATATTAAATTTTTCCGTTAATTTGGGCATTGTAATTTTTTTAAAATTAATTAATTTTCTTTTCGGAAAATATTAAAACACAGAATCTTACCTTTTAATTTAAAAAAATATTTGTTGTTTCTTAAATACCTACAAAATCAGCTGTTGTCATAAGTTTGCGACACACATGAAAAATGCACTCACGCTTGGTTGCAAAAAATTAGTGCATATTTGAACTAATTGTAAAAATTCTACCAAGAGTGAATTCCGCTATTTTAAAATGCTTGAGCAAAATTGACTGTAAATATGCTCAGAAGCAAATAAGTGACAACTGCTGTTTTTAGCATTTCGACCGCCATTAATTTTATGTAAATGAAAACTGAAATTACAAGAAATTTCTTTTATTAACAATAAAATTAAGAAAAATGGAAATAGAATAAAATTTTAGAGAAGCTGATTAAAAAAGGACGCTTACGATCTGCCGTAATATGCACAGCAAATTTGTTTTGTACAAATTTGCACAGATTCAATCGTAAGTACTCTTATTATTTTTAAGATTATTCTGTACTTTTAGTACCCTAATAGCATTTTTTAAATTTTTTAACAACTCAAAAATCAGTTTTATTAAAAAACAAATATTTTAATGTTAAAACATTTAATTTTTATATACAGGGTGACTCAGAAAGACCGAAGTGGTGTGAATTCCTTATAACTCTTTACTTATAAGTAGTAATAAGTAGAGAATAGAGAAAAAGTGAGAAAAAAATATTGTGGATATTTATAATGAAAATAAACAACTTTATTACGCTAAAGTTGCGCGACGGACAAAAGTGTCCAGACAGACTGCCCGTAACGTTATTTTTAAATTCAAAAAAGACTTGTCTATTAAGCACAAGAAAGGTGGAGGGCCTCGTGGTTTTTATGTTTCATCATTGTGAATCGTAAAAGAAAAAAAATTTGAAACTGGTTTTTTGCATAATAAAGTTTAGAAATTTTTCTCCATAACGCCAATAAAATGTATTTTCTGTTTGAAAAAAATAGATTTCGGAGACATTTTAAAATGTAACAAAGCATTTCGAGACACCCCTTAGATTTAATGCAAAACAATGTTGGATTAAAATAAAATCAATTTTTTGTCAGAAATTTAATATAATTCGAAATCAAAATAGTTCCGACCCCATAAAGTATATATTTTCTAAAAGCTTATGAATAAGGGAGTCGATATAGCATTATCCGTCTGTCCGTCTGTCCGACCATTACAATGTAGTAAACTATTAAAAAAGTGTAAAATCAAAGATGGCGTCTGAAACAAATGGCGGAATAAATTTTTTTAACCCTAAAATATGAGTATTAAATGAATGGGCTTGACTAGTAGAATACAGTTACTATGTAAAAGTTCAAAATCAAAAATGGCGTCGGAAATAATAAAGAAAATAGCGTGTTGAATGAAATCAAAAATCTAGGCTAAGCTGCGATGTGGTTATTATACCTATTTATGTACATGACGGATGCGGCATGGCCGAAAATAGCGCTCTTACTTGTTTTACAAAGATTTGTCATAAATTTGAGAATCGTTACATCTTCCTGGGCTTCATACATGAACATAAAGGAATCTATCGCCTGTTTTCTGTTTTCGGAGTGAAATTAAATCACACGGAATTGCCATGACATTGTTGTAATAAACAATAGCAATAAAAATGGAATTCTGAGTGATTTTATTTTACTCGGACACAGAGTTTGTCTAAATTTTTTTATATATATTTTAAACTGAAAATTATATATTCGTATGTGAATTTTTTTATTTTTTGTTATCTGCAATCAAAAAAGGCTAAAATGGTCTTGCGTTCTTTTCTAATGTTTTTTTTTTAATGTTGCCAAAATGTGAAATTCAAACTTACCGTATGGTGAATAAAAAGTGAAATTTTGTTTTCATGAAATATTAATTTCCCTCGGAGTTACGAATTTCCCGTGAAATTTTTGTTCTCTTCTTCGAACAGCTGTTTAAAATTAAGTAAACAGTCAGTAAAGAGCAAATTCGACAAATTGGTTAAGATAAAATGAATAACGCATTATCAAATGAAAGAGGAATAAAGTTTTAGAAAAAAAAAGGAGATTGAAATGACGGTGAACTAAGAAAAGGAAAGTCTTTTTATATAATTTAAAGCATTTTTTAAAGATTAAATTCCAGTAAAGAAAACGGCGACTTCAAGGCAATTTATTCAGAAAATTGAAAAACTGCAGTGATTACATGGGTGGTCCTATAAAATCGTTTTATTCGCCGTACATCATAAAATGAAGGGCGTCGCCGAAAATTCGATCGTTACAAGTTATGGAAACGTGGGAAAAATTAAAAAGTTTGTTTTTGAAAGGTTTCCCATTTAGATATTGTCTTGCGAATGTGCATTGTGAGTAAATGGGACATAAACAAAATTCCTAGCGCTTTGATGAAACTTTTATCGTATATATAAAACGGTCTTAACAATGGCAGTTTGTCGAGAATACTTTTCATCGTGACTATTAAAAGTTGTAACGAATTATTTAATTCGTTTGTGAATATCGCTATATCAATGCCAAATAATAAAGTGAGTGCTAAACGTGAAGAGGACACAATATCTGTCATAAATAAAATGCAACAACCACTACGAAATACATAATTTCCTTATACTTAATATGTATCACTTTCTTTGTGTAACTTCGATTTGCTATTCATTTATTTTCTTAAACTTAGTCTAACAATTGAACCTTAAGTATGTCTTAATTACGAGTGATACTACTCACTATTTTTACTACAATGTTGTATTTGTACGGAAACTGAAGAGTATAATTTGGTACACAGAGGTAGTTAAAAAATAATATTGGCTTTGTTTGGGCATGTCACCTTCTACTTTTAAAGTTATATAATAAATGTTTGAATTCAACTCAGATTTGTTTTTTTTTTTTACCGAAATTTCTGTCCACCTATACCATATGCATACAAAAGAGACATGACTGACTGAATCATTATCGCATAGCCCAAAAGCAAAGAGCTAGAGACATGAAATTCGGACAATGGATTCCTCTTTCGATGCATAGCGCCACTAAGATAGACTGGAAATTCGTACTTTAAAGGGGGAAAAAGGGTAAAAGTGGGTAAAATCGGTAACCTTATATCTGTCAAACTAATAATGACACGAATTAACTAGAAAACGTATTGTAGTTTACACAAAAAATAAGCTGAAAGGTATCTCTCCTCTTTTTTGAGTTTTTAACCTCTAAGGTGGTATAAAGGGTAAAAATTGTCCCTCTTGTTGGTATTTTTTTTTTTTAATTTTTTGGTATATTATTCAATAGGCCATAATTTAATAATTATTGTCACGTAATAAAGGGTTCGCCAAATAACTTTTTTTTTGAAACAGGGAGCAAAACATCGAGTGCAGCTTCGGCTGTGTGGCACGAAGCGCCGTCCTGTTGAAACCAAATAATGCCAATATCCTCCTCTTCAGTTTTTGTGAACAAAAATTCGTTCAACATGGCCCGATAACGATCGCCATTGACTGTAACGTCCACTCCTTGCTTTTCGAAGAAAAATGGCCCAATTATGCCTCTGGACCAAAATCCGCCCCAAATAGTGACTCGTTTTAGGTGTATCGGCTTTTCAGTGTATGCGTGCGGGTTTTATGTGCCCCAAATGCGACAAAAATTTGCTTGTTTACATACCCGCCAAGATCAAAATGAGCTTGCTTCATCTGAAAAGATGATTTTTTTTGGCAAAATCGGCATCTTCTGTAAGTCGATCGCAGGCCCACTTAGCGAAACGTATACACAACCATATTCGTTCAGCGGAAGGATAAAACTGTCAAATCAGACATGAGCTAAGTGTTACCATTCACGAAATAAGCACTAGTTGAAAAAAAACGTTAGATGGCGGACCCTTTAGAATATGGACAATTCTTTATGTGAATTTGTTGGTAAATTTTAGAGAGACCAAAAAGGAAAGCCATCTTGGTTTTTACATATTTTAATAATTAACTGTATTCTACTGGTCAAGCCCTTTCGTTTGATACCAATATTGAGGGTGTTCAAGAAGTTACATTTTAAAATACCAGATTTGACCCATATCTTCCGCCATTTTGTAGTGGCGGCCAACATAAATTTTAATGTTGTTATTTCATGTTATTTAATATATATATATAAATATATCATTGAGTTAGTACGAAATTTACCAACATCTGTAGTGCGATACACTAATTTATTTTAACAATAATCGTATCGTTAAAAACAGTTGACAACATTTTTATCGATTTCGGTATTCAGTAACATGTTTTAACGAAAGTTGTCATTGTTATATAAACTACAATAATTTTTTGGTTGTTTATTTTATGGACAAAAAGTTGAACTTTATACCCGACTCGAATATCACTTAAGTCTCGGCTATGGCGCGACTACCTGTATAAGTAATGTTAGACCCCTTTCTGACTAGGCAAGTCTCCTAAGCAAGAGACTTGCGCAAGTCTTGTGTTTATAGATAAAAGGGGTAAGGTCGGGTTAAGAGGAAGAAACTTGCTCATATTTGAGTACACACTTGCCTGTACTCGGCAAGTACGAGAAAACAAAAAGAAATGTCAAAAAATTAAAAACAAACAAGAGTGCTATATTCGGCCGTGCCGAATCTTATATATCTTACATACATATGCATATAAAAACATCCCATTGTAATATTATAAATTGAGTTAACATACTTAAAATTAAACAAGTAAGAGCGCTATATTCGGCCGTGCCGAATCTTATATACCCTTCACAACGTGTAGTCATGCAATAACAGTAGTTTGTATCACCATTCATCCCATATAAAATACGTACATACATATAAAAAACATACATATATTAAACATCTCATTGTAAAATTATAAATTTACGTATGTATGTTTAAAAAAAAATAAAAAAAAAAATTTAAAAAAAATTTAAAAAAAAAATTAAAAAAAAATTTTTTTTAAAATAATTAAAATATATATAATAAATATAAAACAAACAAAAAAATAAAAAAAAATTTAAAAAAAAAATTAAAAAAAAATAATAAAAATATAAATAATATATTAAATAAAAAATAAAAAAAAAATTTTTTTTGGCTCAGCTGGGATTCGATGCCACGTTTTCTCTAACCAGTATACACGTTTGTATGTATGTATGTTGTTGTTGTAAAGTTGTTTTTTTGTGAATAAAAAATCGAGGTGGTCGTGGGTTTTTGCTCATATCTCAGTTGTTTATGTACCGATATTTCTGATTTTCAATACCGTTCTACTCCCGAATATTTCTGATATTTTAATACCTCACCCGGGTCCAAGCGATATCGGGGGGCTTCAAAAAGTTGATTTCAACATACACACGGACAGACTGACAGAGCTTAATCGACTCCCCTATTCATAAGCTTTCAGAAAATATATACTTTATGGGGTCGGAAATGAAAATTGTAGAAATTTCACACGGAATGACAAACCTATATATACCCTTTTTCACTGTGTGAAGGGTATAAAAAAAATTAATAATAAAACAATAAAAATATAAATAATATATAAAATAAAAGAAAAATTTTTTGGCTTACTCTAACCAGTGTACCACGTTTGTATGTATGTGTTGAATGTTGTTGTTGTGAAAAAAACGTGGTAGTCGTGGTTTTTGGCTAATATCTCAGTTGTTTATGTATGATCTATTCTTGAATATTTCTGATATTTTAATACCGGGTCCAGGCGATGTCATGGCGCTTCAGAAACTTGATTTCTACAAAATGATAATTGTAGAAATTTCACACAGAATGACAAACCTATATATACCCTTTTTCACTGTGTGAAGGGTATATTTAATAAGTAAAAGAGAACGAAACTTGGGCAAGTTAATAGCTGAGTCTGAACGTGAAAGCAAGTTCAAAGGAAAATAAAAGAAAATGAAAAACTAACTTGCGCAAGAGACTTGCTTAGTCAGAAAGGGGTCTTAGTGGTGAATTTATTTAGACACTTTTGACAAAGATGCCACTTTAATGTTACAGTTGTCGCGATTATGTTTAAACAGTATTTACTAAATCGCAAAGTCGATAGTGCAAACAATAACAAGTCGTCGTTCGTAAATTATTGTGCTCTATGTGACATATAAAACCTATACATATAGAACACAATAATTTACGAACGACGAAGTGTTGACAAATTTAACGATTGTCGGATCGTTAAGAAGTGAATCGCACCACCGTTTTTCCTGTATTCTTTGTTTGCACGTCATTACCACAAGTTTTTTTCAATGTTTGCCTTTAGCTTAAGATGTCAGTGAAGCAGTTTTTGTAATTATGCAGTTGCCTTATATGTCACATGTTTTTTTAATTTTTATACCCTTCACCTGTGGTGCACAAGGGTATATATAGCTTTGTCATTTCGTTTGTAATTTCTACAATTTTCATTTCCGACCCCATAAAGTATATATTTTCTGAAAGCTTATGAATAGAGGAGTCGATTAAGCCCTGACCGTCTGTCCGTCTGTCCGTCTGCCCGTCTGTCCGTGTGTTGGTTGAAATCACCTTTTAGAAGCAACTATATGTTCCTCAGATCTGTATATGGTATCAATCTCTTGGAAATATCCAGGAATGAATCGCTATTGAAATTCAGCACAATCGCCCCATAACTTTCTGAGATATGAGCAAAAAACCACGACCACCTCGTGTTTTTTCACAATTACAACAACAACATACATACATAGATACATGTAAAAAACATACCAAACAAAAAAAATTACAAAAAAAAAAAAATATTAAAAATAAGAAAAAAATAATAAAAAAAACTACAAAAAAAAAATTAAAAAAAATTTTAAAAAAAATTTAAAAAAATTTTTTAAAAATTTTTCTAAAAAAATTTTTTAAAAAATTTTTAAAAAAATATAAAAAAAATAATAAAATATAAATAATATATTAAATAAAATAAAATAAATTTTTTTTGGCTCAGCTGGGATTCGATGCCACATTTATTCTAACGTGTACGTATGCACGTATTTTATATGGGATGAATGGTGATACAAACAATTGTTATTGCATGACTACACGTTGTGAAGGGTATATAAGATTCGGCACGGCCGAATATAGCACTGTTACTTGTTTTTTTTGTAATAGTAAAAATATGGGAAAAAACAGAGGCAGTCGTGTTTATTTGCTCATATCGCAGAAAGTAATGGGGCGATTGTGATACATTTCAATAGCGATTTATTCCTGGATATTTCCATAAAAGATAATTTCAATCAACACACGGGCAGACGGAAAGACGGTCAGGCATTAAACGACTCCTCTATTTATAAGCTTTCAGAAAATATATACTTTATGGGGTCGGAAATGAAAATTGTAGAAATTACAAACGGAATGACAAAGCTATATATACCCTTGTGCACCACAGGTGAAGGTTATAAAAAAATTAAATTCAAATATTGAAATTTGTATAGGCAAATATAAATATATTGTTTTAATCATACATATGTACATTAGAGTGGCAGCTATTTTTCAAAATGTAGAATTTCAAGAACTGCGCCCCCCTATTTTTTTACGCTTGGTTCAAATCGTTAATGGTGAAAATTTGAGCCAAATCGGACAGTTCTTAACCACGCCACATAGCGGTCAAAATGTCAAATTTGTAATTTTTTTTTCAAAAATGTCATATAAAGTACGCATTTTTTCTAATTTTACAATAAAAATTAATAAATATATTGTTTTTTATTCAGATGTTACTCTCATGTAGTTTTCTGTCTTAAATAATTAACCATAATAATGCATTAGTTCAGAAATGCCCTATTATTAATAATTTTCGTTTTTAAATGCACTTAAAATTTTTTTAAAAAAAAGTACGTATTTATTTTATAAACAAATAAATAAATAACAATAAATCAAGGTTGGCAACCGATACCGTTATTGATACCGATACCGATTAAATACCGTTTAAAATTGATTACCGGTATCGATACCGATACCGAAATAATTTTTTGCGTAAAATACCGGTATTCAAATACCGTTTCCCTTAATACCGGTATTATACCGGTATCATCATTTCAGTGTTTCGGTATTTGAAATGCATACCAATTAAGCAAATAGCATCAAATTTCTATATGTTCAACACTATTGTGTTAGTTGAAATAGATTTTTACCTTCACACTCCACGATGACAACACTGCCATTGTTTTGCTACTTGCCAAGGATAATTTGTATAGGTGGTTGCAGTGTGTCAGCTGTTCTTTGTTTCTTACAAACAAATTTGCACCAAAAAAATGAAACATATAAGATTTGTTGTATAACTAAGGTCGCCTGTATAAATTTGTATTGTTACAACTGAAAAATCTATTCTTTGAAGCAATTAAAAGTAACGCGCACAACTTATGTGATCAAACTAAATTTAAAAGCATTTGAAAAATATTTGAACAATATATGATAACAAGAGCAAAATGCCTCGACCAAAGGAAAATATTAGCAGAACATTTTTTGAGTTTGATTTCTGTAATTTGAGTTCCTAATATTACTTACTAAATATAATATTTAGAAAAGAAGCTAACGTTTAGTTAATATTTTTGTTAATTAAATAAATAAATAAAAATTAAATATATATATATGTTCAAAATCTTTTATTTTTAGCCAATACCGGTTTGTAGCACCGATACCGGTATACTGATACCGTTACAATTAAAATACCGATACCGTTACCGAAATAATAAAAAACTTCAAACCGATACCGATACCGTTATTCGTTTCGGTTGCCAACCTTGCAATAAATAACCAAACAAAATTGATAGCAAACAAAATAAAAACTGATAAATAATTCCATAAGAAGCCAATATAAACAAAAGTAAAAATAAAATAAATTAACCCGTCTAAAGAAACAAACTAAATATGTATTTAAAAATGGAATAAACGTCTATAGTTCGAATTCAGTAAATAAGTTCTTTAAAGTTGAATTTTTAGAATATTGGTTTCTATAATGTTGAACAACCTGAAATGCAAGGAGAAAGTTTAAGAATATTAATTTTAGATATTTAATTCAATATATTTTACCTTAAAAAGATACTGTCGCTGCTCTTCGTCTTTTGTTAATTTTTGATGGTATTCCTGAATTAATTTTATACCTTGTTCTGCACAGTCATTAACAATCTTAAGGTTTTCAAAGATATGTTTCCCGTTTCTATATTCTTCTGAATCCGTCCAAGTTCTTGAATCTGATTTAAAAAATATCTCAGAAATGTTAAAACGCTTAAATAAGTTTTTGGTATTTGGAGAAAATAGTGCTTCCAAAATGATTGAATCATCTCTATTAATAAAATGTTTTAAATCTTCTGGTTTTAGTAAAAGTTTTTTTGGAACGCACTCTTTGTCTTCTTCAGATATTCCAATGCCCATTTTCTCTACCAACTTCGTTTTAGTTTCTGCACAAATCCTCGGATCAAATAAAACAAATCAAACACACTCTTCGCTTAAATAATATAAATGATTCACTATTTTTGTAATTGCTTTTTCTGCAATGTTTCTATTTATTTCCTTATACTCTTCTAATTTGCTTAAACATTTTATATCATTTAGTGGGGCTAATACAGCATTTGAAGCGTCGAACCAAGAAACTGAATAGCATTTTATTATGAATCCGGCGAGTTCTATTAGTCCTTTACTTTCACAATCGCTGAGTTCAGAAAACTGGTTTCGAAAAAGCAAAATTTTGAGGCAGTAAATGGCTTTAGACATCCACAGGCTTGTAAAACGAAATACCTTTAGGTGGAGTGCCTCCCAAAAAAATTACAATAAGCTCCAGAAATTCCTTGTAATCATCTCTCGGTAATGCCTCCAATAGCTTTTTGTTACATAGAACAATTATTTCTTCATACTCATCTTTTAATATTTCCTTAATTTTTGAGTCATGTATTCCAGGCACGTACTTGTCTTGCTGAATTTGATGCCAAACCTTTCTAAACTTTTTGAACACAACTATATCAGGACCTGTGGTATGTACTCCAATATTTGCTTCCAAAAACACAGCAGACAAAACTATTTCGAAAATTTGATGCCGGCAGCCCATATATAAAATGTCACGTCCAATTATTTTTTCTAGTAAAGTGCATGCCCCTTTAAATCTTTCAGTGTTTGATGATGTTGTATCGAAAACAAATGCCTCAGTTTTGTCTAAAATACTATGTTCATCTAAAGTGTCAAGGACAGCGGAAGATATTTCAAGACCCGTTTCAGAGGGAATATCAGGCATATTTAAAATATGTTCAACGTTAGGTGCGGTAGCTATAATTGACAAACGATCTTCTGTCTTCCCGGTTATGTTATTTAGAAGCTTCGTGTCCCAATGTATTGTTGCAAACAATATTCTTGCTGAGCTCTTCTCTTAAAACTTCTCGTTGATGGCGCATAGAAGTGCGACTTATCACATATTCATTTGCATTTAGACCTAACGCATCTAAAACTGCAACATCCCTGTTGCTTAGGTTTATCTTGTCAAAAACAGCAGCAAGTCTGGGCGTTAAAATATCTTTTCGCGCTCTTTTGACTTTAGTTGCTTTTATAGTTTCCGTTTCTTCTTCACTTTCTTCGAAATCGGATTCAGAATCTGATATAGTAAAATTATTCACATCTACAAAAATGTTAATCTAAAAAATTTCTATAACGTACAAACAAATATTAACGATTTTTAATCATAAGTAAAAAGCAACCTATTAGAATTACCTGCTTAATTCGATGGGTTTTGCATATTTCTTCTCTTTCTCTCTTCCTCCGAATTCGATCTTTTTTGGGTTCTTTCGTTCTTTTTTAATAATTTATATTCTATTCCAAGCCAGGGCGACCTCTTAATCTTTGATTTATCAGAAACAGTTTGTCTTTCTCCACGTTAATTAGGCTTAATGCATCATTATGAGCAATATCAAATAAATCGTTTAGGCTACTTTCCCATTCTTCTCTTCTGATAATATACGTGTCTCCATCTCTTTTTCTGGTTTTAACAAGGGTTCTCCAATATTCATGCAAGTCCAGAAGCTTTTTAACAGCTCTGTGAAATTGTTGCACCGGAATTTTATCTTTTTCCCAAAATATTGCGCATTCTTTCACAACAATTCGAGCACTTTCTTCAACACTTAACTTTGCTACTGTAGTATTAAAAAATAAAACTTTGAGACATTGTCCCTTTGATGGAAGCTTTGCTCCTGTTATCTGGAAATTTGGAAATCCAATTAGATAAATTTCTTCTCTTGAAGTCGACATTTTAACACGATATTAATTTTAAATTCAAAACACACGCGAAATTTGAAAACGTTTTTAAAACACAAACATACAAGTTTAAACTTTATGTAATTGTTTAACTAATGTGCATTTGGGAGTCCCCCTTTTAAATAATTGAATATATGGCGTACTTACTCAGCGGTGTGCTTACACAATGTGTGTATGGCGAAGATTTGAACCAAGCGTAAAAAAATAGGGGTGCGCAGTTCTTGAAATTCCACATTTTGAAAAATAGGTGCAACCCTAATGTACATATAAATATTTTATTTAGGATGCGAGAAGTATTTCTATTTTTTTTTTAAATTTAGTTTTAATTTAATTTTAAACGTTGACAACACCGAAATATTTTCAAACTTTCTGGTAATCCATTATATTCACTCGGACTACTGAAGAGAATACGTTGCTTAGTAAGCTCAAGGCGGCACCATACAACATTTAAGTCCTGAGAATGTCTGGTAGTTATTTGTGAAATTGACATGTTTTGGGAAAAAGTTAAACCGTGTGAACCAATTCCATTTATACACTTCAAAACATACAAGAGTATTTGTTGTTTATAAAGTCCTCTTATTGAAAAGTATAAGTTGACAAGTTTTCCATGCAACCAGCTGTAATATCCGGCATTATCAACATTTAGCCCAAATTTGTACGAAATTTATTAAATTTACGAATTGATGAAATACTTCTTGCATTTATTGATATTATATTAAATAATTTTGAATTAGATTTGCTTAGATAACATATAAATGAATTGAAATTAGAAAAATACTTAATGTTCATAAAAAATAAAAATTAAAATAATGTGAAGACAAATTTATAATATTACAAATATGAAAAAAATAAACATTTAGCTAGGAGACGTAAGTTGACTATCATCACTTTCTTCTTCATCATCAAATAGATAAGCAGCAGCTAAAATATTTGTTCTTGCACCTACGGTATATTTACTCAGCAATTTATCAACATTGTTCATTGTTTTCAGACAAATTTGATTACTTTTTGCATTTTTTTTAACATAAACGTTTCCATTTCTTGCACAGACGAACTCAAAAACAACACTTTTTAGTGATTTTGCATGACTTAGAAGCTGAACAGACTATTTGCACAGGAAATCATTAATAAAAACTGTCTTAAAATAATCACAACTTTTTAATTTAGATTTTTGCTTAAATAACGCCACCAGCGTTGCCGTTTTTGGTTATTTATAACCAAAATTGGTTATTTTTTTGCCAATGTGTAAATGTGTATTTTTTTTCCTTTTTGGTTACTTTTTTAAAGCTCAAAATTCAGTAGTATTTAATATGTTTTATTTATAAATCATGTTCTTATATGTACGTTTAACATTGCAATGTTCTCATTTAAGTGACAATGTTTAGACAACATTGTTAGCACTTGAAACCCTATTTCTTTTAGCAAATGATCAACTCTGGAGTACGAAAAAATACACGACTCTTTTAAAAAACGTTATTTTACCAATTACTTTGCTTTACTTTGCTTGGAAAAATTCTGTGTGGTTATAAAGTTTGTATTAGAAAAAAAAAAAAACAAAAAACCATCGATTTCATTCGTAAAGTACAAATATTTTTTATATTAAAATGTAAAACAAACTTAAAATAAATCAAATATATGTGAATGATTAGTTAAGCTCAAGGTCAGTTTTTTTATTTCCTTATTTACTTAAAAACTATTTCCAATATTTCGAAATTCAATGGATCTCATCTTCAGGGTACTACAATTATAGTTAACAAAAAATAAAAACAAACATAATTTTAACATTAAATAAATACATATTGTCACACTGTGTCATAAAACATCTAACCAGAAAAAAATGAAGACACAAATAAAAACTTACAAGAGGAACAATAATAAAAAACACGTCTCACACGGTTTTACAGTTAAAATTGCACTAATTCCCTATTCTATTTTTGTTTATTATGTCTATATTGTCTTGCTGAGCTCGTCTCTAAATCGCTCTTAAAGTTCATTAGGTACTCTTTGCTTGTGTTTATTATATTTAACATTTCTAGTGTATAGCGTCTATGGTATTTTTCTTCCCTTTGCAATATCTCCACATTGTCGAAGTTTGGTGTGTGCCCTTTTTTGCACAATGGGCTAGAAGTGCGGTTTTTTGTGTTGAAGTTTTATTTATATTTTTCAGGTCAGATTTATGTCCTGCTAATCTTGTCTTAAGTTTGTTTTTTGTTGTACCAACATATACCTTTTTACATACATTGGCCTCGTCACCATTGCAACCTATTTTGTAAATCAAATTAGATTTTTCCATTTTATCCAGCTTACTTTTGGTGTTCGAAAAAAGTTGTCGTAAAGTGTTTTCCGATCTAGATGTTATTTTTTAGTTTTCTTTATCATAAACATTATTATGAAAACCGACAACAACTTAATTTTTAAGATGTTTTATGACACAGTGTGACAATATGTATTTATTTAATGTTAAAATTATGTTTGTTTTTATTTTTTGTTAACTATAAATGTAGTACCCTGAAGATGAGATCCATTGGATTTCGAAATATTGGAAATATTTTTTAAATAAATAAGGAAATAAAAAAACTGAACTTGAGCTTAACTAATCATTCACATTAAAATTACAACAAAAGGTCGAACAACACACATTGAATAAATCAAATTTAATTTTGGTTACTTTTTTTTTATTTGGTTATTTTTTGAAGTAATTTTGGTTGTAAATTTTTTTTGGTCGTGGCAACACTGAACGCCACCTTACTTTTCTTGTTTATGAACTTTACAACAACAGTTTTGGTATCATCCTGATTACACTTTGCTTGTTTATTTCTCCGATTAATAAAATATGCTTCTTCTATTTCGCTTTCACTAATAGCAACACCAGCTTTGCTTGCTATTTGCAACACAACATCTACGGGCTTAATTTCTTCCTTCATCTTTACACTATTAATAATACAATAATTTTTAACTCTATTATCATTTACAAATTTTTATTGTTGATTTTAAATTATTAACCTCTTCACGTAGTGTTAGATTTTCTTTCTTTAATGTTTTTATACCCGCCACCAAAAAAATGGTGGGGGTATATTCATTTTGTCATTCCGTTTGTAACACATCGAAATATCCATTTTAGACCCCATAAAGTATATATATTCTGAATCAGGGTTTGATTTGATGACGATCTAGCTATGTCCGTCCGTCTGTTGAAAGCACGATAGAGGTCGCACCGAAAAAGCTAGGGGGCTCAAATTTTGCCAGAATCTCTTATAGACAGATCTATATCTTATATATAGATCTATGCATTAGAAAAGGAGTTATAGATCAAAATGTACGAAAATTTATACCGCTCAGTGTATATTTGAAATTTGAAACGTAATAAAACTGACAAAACTATATGTACGATTCTGAAATTTTGCAAACATGGCTTTTTGGTCAAAGTCTTCGTTATAACGGAAAATAAATGTGCCACGCCCACTTTTTTCTTAAAATTTTTATAAAAATATATTAGTCATATATATTAGCATTTATTCATTGCAGACGGCATCATCTGTTGAAGGCGCCACTACATTTTGCAAACAATGAGGATGATTGATGTCTTTGCTAAATATCACGTAGAACACTAGATGACTCTAATAACATTTTTGCTAACAAACTCTTTTATATTTTGGACAAACTACAAAGAAATTTTAAAGGGGTTTGTGAAAACGAAAATGACCGAGGTTGTTTCCAAAAATTAACTAGACTAATGATTTGTGTCCAACTTTACATATAGGTGTACACACAGTCTTAATGATTTAAAAATAAATGTGCCACAGGGTGATTCAAAATAGACATTCTCAGCATTTTGCTAAAATGGGAAATTTATTAGTAAGATTTCGATTTTTAAACTTCTATAACATTTTGCTTTTAAAAGATTTTCAAACGAAATAGGTTTTTTATAATTTTAAAATTTGTTAGACATTAGTACATGAAAATAAATTGTGTATAATGTTTAGAGATAATTTTTTTTTACTTAGGTCAAAATTTTCCTAAATTCCCATTTTTAATAAAGCATAACTTCTAGAGAACATAAGATAACAAAAAGAAATTAGCACCATTTAGTAGATAAAACTCTTTTCTATACCCCTATACCCCATTGTATACCCGAAACGATCCGACCGTGAGCACCAAACCAATTTTTGTGACACAAGGTAAAAAATTTTTTGCAAAATATTAGTAAAAGAGCTAAACAAAAAATTTTTTGTAATGTGTTTTTTTTAAGTGTTAGTTTTTATACCCCCCACCAAAAAAATAGTATGTATATATATATTCTGAATCGGGGTTTTATTTGATGACGATCTATCTATGTCCGTCCGTCTGTTGAAAGCACGATAGAGGTCCCACCGAAAAAGCTAGAGGGCTCAAATTTTGCCAAAATATGTCTTATATATAAGGTTTGTTTGGAATTGAAAATGGACTAAATCGGAATATTAAAAAGAAAGTTATAGCTCGTAATGCAAGATTAGGTCGAAAAAAACCGTGTCCTTCCAACATCGAATAAAATGGAGTCGTGTCCACCAGCATCAACGTAGAGTCATGAAACTTTAAATATATACTTCCTGAACAAAAACAATATTTCTCCCCAAAAATTGTTTAAATGTATGCATTAGGAAGGGAGTTGTAGATTAAAATGTATGAAAATTCATACCGCGCAGTGTATTTTTCAGTATATTCAAAATTTTAAACCTAATAAAACCGCCAAAATTAGAGGTATGATGATCAAATTTGCTAGGTATATCCCCCTACGCAATTTCATTACAGTGCCAGAAAATTAAGATGCCACGCCCACTTTTACGCCCACTTTTACGCCCACCTCCCATATAACGTTTAACCTAAAATTCATATATTTTCTCTATGGGCTATATTGAAACACCTAAGTTGTACTCATTCGCAAAAAACAACTTTGGCACGCCTACTATATCGCCCACTTTTCACGTTATCTACCGTTAATGAAATTTAAAAGCTCATAAAACCAACAAAATTAGAGGTATGATGATAAAATTTGCTACGTATATCCTTCTAGACAATGTCATTATTATGCCGGAAAATTAAGGTGACATACCCACTTTAAGGCTACCTGTCATATAACGTTTTATCTCAAACTCGTATAATTTCTCTATAAATACAGATTTTGGAATAATAAAGGACTATATTGAAACATCTAAGTTGCATTCATTAGTAGAAACAACTTCAACACGCCTACTTTAACGCCCACTTTAATTGAGCGGCTATATTTACGAAAACATTTTACTAGCATATCGAACTTATACAAAGAAAGTGATACATATTTTAGTATAAAGAGATTATTGCATAGCGATTACTGTTAATAACAAAGAAATACATTTTGTGCTATAAATTGGGTTATTTCCCGGAAATTCGACTTATTTAATCTACCCGACTTCCAGGGATTATTTTTCGGGATCCCGGGAAATAAAAAAGGTGGCTACGAATCGAAAGGGGATGTTTATATTGTTTATATTGAAATTGAATTCTAGTGATTTTATTTTTTATCTGTATTTTTCTTTTTGTGCTCATATTTGATATCGTATCTAGAGAATAATATTTTTTTCAATAAAAAATATTTTTACTTAATTTATATTTAAAATTCAAGTTTTTTTTTATTATTTTTTATAGTTTTGAAGTGTATCTTCTACATTATAAACTATTTAATGCTTTTTAATAAAAAGTTTTTTATTAATTATTAATTAATACAATTCTCCCGATTGTGGACGAATTTGAACGATTATGTTGACCAAAAGAGTCACGAAGTGCACAAGGTGCACGAAATGCATTTTTATTTAAACGCTCATTTTATAATAAGCCTGAATAGCTTTAACGCATAAACAATTTTATGATTTTATAAAAAGTTTTTTTATTAATTAAAAACAAATTTACTTTTTATTTGTTTTGCTGCGAGATCCTGGGAAATTAAAAAAAAAAATCTCGCATTCTCGGAAAACAAAAATTTTCGGGAAAAAAACCCTAGCTATAAAAGAACGGAAAATTGGTGGTGGGTATAAAAGATTCGGCACAGCCAAATATAATGCTCTTACTTGTTATTTCTGTTTTGTTTTCCGTAACACCTTCTAATAAAGAATCAAACTGAGATGACATAAAATTCATTGCCTCTCTTATGTCATCCAGCTGATTTAGTTTTGTTTTGATTCCTTTAAAGTCGTTCGCATAGACTGAAACATCATCTATTGGCGCTCAAAAATAACATTTGTACTCAAGTGCAGGGTTGTTTACAAGTTCCTCAAATTCCCTTTTGTTTAATCTACTGCACATTGAGTGTGAAGTTTTTTCACAAACATCGCATTGCAAGGCCTCGTCACTTTCCAGTACTTGTGTTTTGCATTGTACACAATTTATTTTGTTTGTATTAAAACTTTTACGCGTTTTATTCGGCATACATAATGCTTCTTGTGAACATCAATACTTTACCGTTTATAAAAACAGATTTCTTTACCAAAAAGTATACTTAATCAAAGAAAAAAAAAAAACAATTTTTTTTATTTAGGCTTAACAGAGCAGAAAAAATGTTCGCTTAGAACATAATGTTCGTTAAGAACATAATTATTTTTAAGCAAAAAAAGAGTCCATTAAATCACGTATTTTAAAGTAGTTTATTGCTACATATTTTTTTTTTTTTTAATTTCGATTACTCCAATGGAGGTTCTAGTGTACTAGCACTAGACAAATATTTGGCTTGTCAAAAGACAATACTGCCATCACCAATTATTTTTCCAGAGCCTCCTCCAGCAACTACCAAACGACCTATAGGAAGCTGGAATATCCGAATTCGACTCCTTATCTAAAAATAGTAAATATCCAATAAACTTTATCGTGTTATACAATGGGTTAGGTGTAAAGTAAAAGTACTGAGGGTTAGTATTAATTAAGGATTAGCCAGAATAAGAATCCATTATGAGGCAGCCGATGAATCCTGTGCCAACAGCGATCCACCATCGACATAAATAATGTTGCATTTTAAAATCCGACTGTAAAAATCGCCGCCTAGCTTTATCTTAAGTGGATTATTAGAGTTTAAATCGCGATTTCCTAAGGTAACGTTTTCAAATTTTTTTCTAATGGATTCTTTAATAAATGAGAAATCAGGTTTTTTTGGTAATTCTCGCACTATTAACATCTAATATAAAAGTTTACAGCTTCTTCCTGTCTACAAAGGTCTTAGCAATGTGCAATGATAATGATGCGAAGCTGGGGTTCAATATAGCCCTTAGTGATACAGAACTTTCATCTGTCATTGCATGAACTTGCGCCGTTGGTACCAATATCTTGTATAATGACGTTGGTAGGCAAACGGTTGTGACTGTGGTGGTTGCTTTGGTTGCCTGAGAGCTCCGCAGGGTTAGAGCAGGTGATTCTGCTGTTGTTAATGGATATGATAAAGGGAAGTCTCGCAATATTCTGTCAGGATCTTGAAGTGACGAATGATGTTTACTACCACATTTTTGACAACGTGTTTTATTAGTACACTTCCCGATTAAATGGTTTCTGGCAACGCAGTTCACGCAGTAATGTAGCTCACCCACTCTCTTATATTTTTGCGCTATGTTAATTTTACAAAACTTTTGGCAATCAGTAAGCATATTTTCTGCTTGGCCAATTCCACAACCAAAATGACGTTTTGTCTGAACACGTTTCGTATTGTTCGACGAATGCCGTTTTGAGTAGTTGTGTTGATTAGTAGGTGTCATTATCTGTGTAAATGATATGAGCAAAATATGTTAGGGTAAGTTACTGAAGTTATAATTTACTACATAAAGTTTCGATCACAATACCAATTTCTTATGGTGATCATACCGTTATGTACTAAACCTAGATAAGTCATATGTGTAAATAGTGGGTAATATGAGGGTTGAAGACAAGAGAATTAATTCAGTTAAATAGTAGATGATACTTTTACTTATGTAATTAGGCGTGTAAAGGTTCCAGTTGAAGTACGCAAGTGAAAAACTCTATTTTGTCAATCAGAGCCAGGGTAAGTACTTATTACTCGTGCAAGTTCGGGGGTGAGTTGTCTTGTCTTACATCAACATCATCAACTTCAACTTGACGTTTCGGGTTTCTCCATTTGTATCTTTTATGTAGCTCTTAAAGATATTCATCTATACATCTTCTACAAAAGTTATGATGTTGAATTTTTAACTTTTGCCATCTATTTGACAGGGTAATATTATTATCACAATAATCTGGTTTTGTAGTAAGTAGTGAAAAAACCAACCAAAAAATGACCTGCGGTTAAGGGAATAAGATCTTGTGGGTCTGTGGGCTTAAGGGTCTTGAGTTTAGGCAACCTTCTATCATTGCTAACATTGTAGCAAGTTCCTCAAAAGTGTATTTAAGATTGCTCATATTTTTGAGGTGATTTCAGCTTTTACCTCCTGCTTCCCAGAGACCACCCATATGTGGTTCTTTCAAATGTGCTCCTTTCAGCGTATCAAAAATCATTTTCAGATTATCAAAATGTTCTTCTTAGTCTTGCTAAAAATAATTATATCATCGATGTGGATGTAGCATCGTACGCCAATGTGTTCCCTTAGCACATAATTTAGCGTGCGTTGGAATGTAGGGGGAGCGTTTCTTAAACCAAATGGAAGTCGAGTGAACTCGAACTTTCCGTTTGCAATGGAGAATGCGATCTTTTCAGTATCCACTTGATTAAGGACAATCTGGTGAAAGTCACTCTTAAGATCGATTGTCAACAAATACTTACTTGCTTCTAGATTAAATAAAATTTTATTTATATTCGGAATAGGATATTTGTCTGGAATGTATTAAATTTACGATAACCAATCACCAAAACTTTTTCCATCCTGAGGCGTCTTGCTAAGATGGTCTAGTCTTAGTGTAGTATGCGCGATAGCGTTTATCTGTAATTGGTGTATGGGATAACTGTATTTGTTTACCAATGTGAAGAAACTTCCATTAGTTTAAATGACTGCATTTAAACTTTTTAAGGTATCATTGCCTATTATGGCATCGAAAGTCGTCAAATTAGGTAAAATGCGAAATTTAAGTTTGCCTATTTCATTTCCGAAGACATAGATATTTGCATGATGTGTAATTTCGACTGATCCGGCGACTGAATTTGCAAAGAAGGGTTTGTTTGGAATGGGATTTCAAATGTAATTAGGTCTAATATAATTCGTGTTTGAGTTCGTTACCATTTCTCACCTTAAATCGAAAATACGGCAACTAGGAGTTTAATCTAAAAAATTAACTTTGTCGTTATAGAGATCAGACGGTTCGACCTCTTAGTCTCCTAATTCATACTCAGGCTGATATGCCTGGTAATTCTCACAGCAATCGTGAGGGAAATGCACATCAACGGTAATAAATTCGCATGCCTCGGCATTAAAAACTCTTTGGACCTTATTATGTTGCGGCGTATTTTGCGAAGGTGGTCGTTTATTAGCCTAGTTGTAGTTTTAGTTCCCGTCTTAATGTAATCTGTTAAGGGGTAAATTTCAGGTTAGTCGGACAAAGTTTGGATTTGTTT
Source organism: Phyto melanocephala (assembly GCA_941918925.1). Taxonomy (NCBI): domain Eukaryota; kingdom Metazoa; phylum Arthropoda; class Insecta; order Diptera; family Rhinophoridae; genus Phyto; species Phyto melanocephala. The sequence goes on from OW799238.1 coordinate 19,876,255, forward strand.
GGTCCTGCGGTCGATTCTGATAATTGATCGGTCAACGTCCATCGGTATTGGTGATTTTGGTAGTAACGGAGGTCTAAAATTACCGTGTGGCAGTGTATTGGTTTGTTTGTGTATGGTTTGTTACAACCCGATTCTGTCCGTATGAAGAAGGATTGGTTGTTCTAGGATACGGTCTGTGCGAATGGCTAGTAAGATCAAGATAGAGAGGTAGTCTTGTTGGGTATGCTTGTTGTTGGTTAACGAGTTTAGCGTTTGATTGCACCCTGCCCATGGTATTGGCGTGATTTGTTCTATAATCTATGTTAATTTAAGCACATCTGCAAAACCTGTGGTAAACTGGTTGGCTCTGCGTCATCCTCTGTTTCAAGATTTAAAATGGTTTCTGTCACCAACGTAGCGAGCTCCCTTATCTGACTGTTGTGAATGTCGCTAGTGTGTAAGAAAATCATGATCCTTAATTTAGCTTCGACAATATCACAGCTATCTGATCTTTCTGTCTCATTACAAAAATAAATAAATTTATTTCAATGGAATTTTATCAAGGTAATACCTAATTAAATTTTCACACTATTCTTAATATTTAATCATATATGAGGAACATCTTTTTTTTTCTTGGGCGTTCTTATGACTGATATTATTTCCTTTTGTTGATAGAAGCACTGTTAGTTAGGTAGGAAAGGGGGATGCAGAAATCAGTATCTGCCTTCTACACCCACGCTCGGAGACCAATAAGGTCCATTGCGTTTCCCTTTATATAGTAAAGATAGAAAAAGATAGAGAGGGTTGCCAAAGATATAATATATGAAAATAAGAGATAGTTAGTAGGAAATGGAATAGAAGAAACTAAGAAATACAGGTTCCCTACGAGCCCCATTGCATGTTCACCAACCAACCGATCCCCATGATGAATCCGATAATATTCCTTAGCTTGCACTCGGAAACATCACCCAACTCATCGTGGATTTGTTTTTTTTTTTTTTTTTATAAATTTTATTGACAACCTTACCACTTTAGCCTTGGGCAGTGAAAGACAATGTGTTCCACAATTTCTAACTTCTCCTCACATATCCTACAATAATCCGGAGTGCCGCGATCCCATCTATTAATCCTAGCCTTCACTGGACAGTGCCCTGTTAAAACCTCAATAGTGGCCCTTAGATATACCTTCTCCAGGCCCAAAAGTACCGTAGAGTCCTCTGAGTTCAACTTGGGCCATAAAGACCTTGACACTCTGCAGTCTCTTCTGTCCCTCCACGCCATATTGGTCTTGTCAGATACTTATGCCCTAATACGCCCAAAATAGTACTCTAACGGAGGCCTCACCATGTCCTCTTCGCTCGTCGAAACCATTTCATTGTCGACGATTCCATTGTGGCCTGGTACCCAACACAGTCTGACATCGAAGAGGTTCATGGTGGTATCGAGTGCCCTCCTGCACTTCTTGAATAGCCTAGATTTGATATAATGTCCCTTCGAGGCTTTGAGCGCCGCCTGACTGTCGACATATAGAGTATTAGAAGCACTGTTGTTGTTGAAAATATTGTCGTTTTTAGTTTTCTTAAGGAACTAATACACGGCATGTTTTCTTCATCTGACTTGTAAAATTCGACACTGCTAAATACGAGCATGTCGTGTGTTACCTTTAAAACATTACTTCTGTAAAAAGTATGTACTGGGACATCTGACAAAATTTCAATTAGAGCGCGTTCTATTTTCTTTTGTCAAAACATCTGTCAACACCCGTTGGCAGAAATTTCTGCTGCTGGAAAGTAGTCAGCGACGGTTGCCTATAAAAGCACAATATTGACAGACATATAGATTGACATACATGTAAAAATGATAAATGCTCAAAATAGGTTTTAAATGATTTATTTTAAAGTATTAATATTAAATGTAGTTAAGTTTTAAATTTCAACTCGATTTTTAGTTAATTCACTTGTGTTGTTTATACAGAATATGAAAAGTAGATTTAGCACAATTTATTCAAGCATTTTATATTATAATAGTAGAAAATAGAACTAGTTAATTAAGCGGTAAAATAAAGCAACTTCAACTTTTAAAACGACTGACTGCGACTTTGACCACTTAAAACGACTTGATCATCACGACTTCTCACCTTCGACTGCTGCTATAATTTTTACTGACTCTTTTTAGAACTGTTGACATTTGCTGTTACTCCTTATATTATGGCGAGTTTAAATGAAAAATAGTAGCTGTTTTACACAATATATAGGTTCACCATTTTACTCTCGGCCGTCTTGACTTTCATCTGTCCCAGATGATAATAGGTATTCTTCATCAGCACTTCGCCAAAGTTTCATGTTATCTGCGCTAGTTGAGGTATTTTTAGGGCCATCGAAATTTGAAGCCTTGACAACATCGTAGCGATTGTTGCGCTTGACCTTTACAACTTCATAGGGCCCCAAAAACAAAATGCTCAAAATAGGTTTTAAATGATTTATTTTAAAGTATTAATATTAAATGTAGTTAAGTTTAAAATTTAATTCGATTTTTAGTTAATTCACTTGTGTTGTTTATACAGAATATGAAAAGTAGATTTAGCACAATTTATTCAAGCATTTTATATTATAATAGTAGAAAATAAAACTAGTTAATTAAGCGGTAAAATAAAGCAACTTCAACTTTTAAAACGACTGACTGCAACTTTGACCACTTAAAACGACTTGATCATCACGATTTCTCACCTTCGACTGCCGCTATATTTTTTACTGACTCTTTTTAAAACTGTTGATATTTGCTGTTACTCCTTATATTATGGCGAGTTTAAATGTAGAATAGTAGCTGTTTTACACAATATATAGGTTCACCATTTTACATAAACATGTCTTACAAATTTTAAAGCCAGATTTAAACAAGTAAGAGCGCTATATTCGGCCATGCCGAATCTTATATACCCTTCACAACGTGTAGGCATGCAATAACAGTAGTTTGTATTACCATTCATCACATATGAAATGCGTACATACATATAAAACACATATGTACATATATAAAAACATCCCATTCTAAAATTATAAATTTACGTATGTATGATAAAAAAAAAATAAAAAAAAAATTAAAAAAAAAATAAAAAAAAAATTTTAAATATATATAATAAAAGAAAAATCTAAAATATATATAATAAATATAAAACAAAAAAAAAATAAAAAACAAGTAACAGTGCTATATTCGGCCGTGCCGAATCTTATATACCCTTCACAACGTGTAGTCATGCAATAACAATTGTTTGTATCACCATTCATCTCATATAAAATACGTACATACATGTAAAAAAATACCAAACAAAATACAAAACAAGTAAGAGCGCTATATTCGGCCGTGCCGAATCTTATATACCCTTCACAACGTGTAGTCATGCAATAACAGTAGTTTGTATCACCATTCATCCCAAATAAAATACGTACATACATATAAAAAACATACATATATAAAAACATCCCATTGTAAAATTATAAATTTACGTATGTATGTTTAAAATAAAAATAAAAAAAAAAATAAAAAATAAATTAAAAAAAAATTAAAAAAAAAATTAAAAAAAAAAAAATTAAAAAAAAAAAATTAAAAAAAAAAATTAAAAAAAAAAATTAAAATATATATAATTAAAAAATATATAATTAATATAAAACAAAAAAAAAAAAAAAAAAAAAATTAAAAAAAAAATAATAAAAATATAAATAATATATTAAATAAAAAATAAAAAAAAAATTTAAAAAAAAATTTCTAAAATATAAAAAAAAATTTTTTTGGCTCAGCTGGGATTCGATGCCACGTTTTCTCTAACCAGTATACACGTTTGTATGTATGTATGTTGTTGTTGTAATGTTGCTTTTGTGAAAAAAAAATCGAGGTGGTCGTGGGTTTTTGCTCATATCTCAGTTGTTTATGTACCGATGTTTCTGATTTTAAATACCGATCTACTCCCGAATATTTCTGATATTTTAATACCTCTCCCGAGTCCAAACGATGTCGGGGGCTTCAAAAAGTTGATTTCAACATACAGACGGACAGACTGACAGGGCTTAATCGACTCCCCTATTCATAAGCTTTCAGAAAATATATACTTTATGGGGTCGGAAATGAAAATTGTAGAAATTTCACACGGAATGACAAACCTATATATACCCTTTTTATACCCTTCACACAGTGAAAAAGGGTATATATAGGTTTGTCATTCCGTGTGAAATTTCTACAATTTTCATTTCCGACCCCATAAAGTATATATTTTCTGAAAGCTTATGAATAGGGGAGTCGATTAAGCTCTGTCAGTCTGACCGTCTGTCCGTGTGTATGTTGAAATCAACTTTTTGAAGCCCCCCGACATAGGTTAGACCCGGGTAAGGTATTAAAATATCAGAAATATTCGGGAGTAGATCGGTATTGAAAATCAGAAACATCGGTACATAAACAACTGAGATATGAGCAAAAACCCACGACCACCTGGATTTTTTTTAACAAAAACAACATTACAACAACAACATACATACATACAAACGTGTATACTGGTTAGAGAAAATATGGCATCGAATCCCAGCTGAGCCAAAAAAATTTTTTTTTTAATTTTTTTTAAATTTTTTTTTTAATTTTTTTTTTAATTTTTTATTTAATATATTATTTATAGTTTTATTATTATTTTTTTTATTTTTTTTTATTTTATTTTTTGTTTTATATATATTATATACATAATAATTTTTTTTTTAATTTTTTTTTTAATTTTTTTTAAATTTTTTTTTTAAATTTTGTTTTTTTTTGTTTTTTTAACATACATACGTGAATTTATAATTTTACAATGGGACGTTTTTATATATGTATATACGTATTTCATATGGGATGAATGGTGACACAAACCACTGTTATTGCATGACTACACGTTGTGAAGGGTATATAAGATTCGGCACGGCCGAATATAGCGCTCTTACTTGTTCACTGTGTGAAGGGTATAAAAATAATAAAATATAAATAATATATTAAATAAAATAAAATTTGTTTGGCTCAGCTGGAATTCGATGCCACGTTTACTTTAACCAGTATGTATGTAGGCTGTTGTTGTAATTGTAAAAAAAAACGAGGTGGTCGTGGTTTTTTGCTCATATCTCAAAAAATTTTTGGGGCGATTGTGCTGAATTTCAATAGTGATTCATTCCTGGATATTTCCAAGAGATTGATACCATATAGAAATCTGAGGAACATATAGTTGCTTCTAAAAGTTGATTTCAACCAACAGACGGTCAGGGCTTAATCAAATCCTATATTCATAATCTTTCAGAAAATATATACTTAATGGGGTGGGAAATGAAAATTTTAGAAATTACAAACCCTTGTGCACCACAGGTGAAGGGTATAAAAACATGCATATTATTTCGAGTTTACGCTTGTTATTTTTTTAATTGTTCCTTTTTATACCCTTCACACAGTGAAAAAGGGTATATATAGGTTTGTCATTCCGTGTGAAATTTCTACAATTTTCATTTCCGACCCCATAAAGTATATATTTTCTGAAAGCTTATGAATAGGGGAGTCGATTAAGCTCTGTCAGTCTGTCCGTCTGTCCGTGTGTATGTTGAAATCAACTTTTTGAAGCTCCCCGATATAGGTTGGACCCGGGTAAGGTATTAAAATATCAGAAATATTCGGGAGTAGATCGGTATTGAAAATCAGAAACATCGGTACATAAACAACTGAGATATGAGCAAAAACCCACGACCACCTCGATTTTTTTTCACAAAAACAACATTACAACAACAACATACATACATACAAACGTGTATACTGGTTAGAGAAAACGTGGCATCGAATACCAGCTGAGCCAAAAAATTTTTTTTTTTAATTTTTTTTTTATTTTTTTGTTTTAGATATATTATAAACATAATAATTTTTTTTTAATTTTTTTAAAAATTTTTTTTTTAATTTTTTTAAAAATTTTTTTTTTAATTTTTTTAAAAAATTTTTTTTTAATTTTTTTAAAAAATTTTTTTTAATTTTTTTTAAATTTTTTTTAAATTTTTTTTTTTGTTTTTTTAACATACATACGTGAATTTATAATTTTACAATGGGACGTTTTTATATATGTATGTTTTTATATGTATGTACGTATTTCATATGGGATGAATGGTGACACAAACCACTGTTATTGCATGACTACACGTTGTGAAGGGTATATAAGATTCGGCACATCCGAATATAGCGATCTTACTTGTTTTATTTTCAAAAAATTTTTGTATTTTTATTTCAGAGTCACCTTTTTATAATTTTACTCTGTTTAGTTTTTTATATTATTTGAAGTTCACGTTTATTATTTAAAAAAGTATATATATTTATTTTTGAGTCACTTTAATAATTTTAATTTATTTAACTTTTGCGTTTTTACTTAAAAATATCTTTGTTTTAGATTCACTTGTCATAAACTATTTTAATATATTTTTTTTCGCGATTTTCGGGCTTAACAGACTAACTAACATTTCAAATTGTTTATTTTTATTAAAATCAGTTATATAATGTGAGCGTAAATTATATATAAGATATATGAGGTACACATGTACATAAAGGGTTTTTTAATATGAGCGCTACAAAAGTTTTTTTAAATAAAACACTTTGTCTTACTGGCACGGGAACATTTTGTACTGTGCCTATGGATTAAATTTTTTCCACTAGACGCTCAATTGTTGATCTGGTAGGACGATTATGACGACCATAAATTGGACGTAGCGCTCTTAACGTTGAGGCCACTTACTCCGAATTTCGGTAGTAAATTTTAATAATTTCGACTTGTTGTTGGCTCGTATATCTTTCCATCATGAAATAGCAAACCTTACTGAAGAGGAATGTCAAAAGAGCGGCAAAAAATATGGCGTCGTTTGCTGTTCCTATCGGTCTACTTTTGTAGCGTGCCTGTTAAAAAACCTTTTATAATCAAAATATATAACAATTATAACAAAAACCCTCACAGTTTCTGTAATCATGTACACACATACATATAAAGGGTGACTTTTTAGTTATTATCTTTTTGGCAACACTGGTTTAAACAGCTGACGCACGTTTCATGGTTTATTTGACTGTCAAACATCTCTAGTTTGGTCTATAATTTAACCATGAATCGTTTTACAAACGAACAACGCTTGCAAATTATTTTAATTTTATTATCAAAATGCGTGCTCTGTTAAGAAAGCTCATCGCGCGCTTCTTATCGAAAAATTGTGTTCAGCGACGAAGCTCATTTTTGGCTCGATGGGTACGTTAATAAGCAGAATTGTCAATTTTGGAGTGAAGATCAGCCAGAAGCATTGCAAGAGCTAACAATGCATCCAGAAAAAGTCACAGTTTGGTGCGGTTTATGGGCTGGTGGCATCATTGGACCGTACTTCTTCAAAAATGATGCGAATCGTAACGTAACTGTGAATGGTGAGCGCTACCGTGAGATGATGTCCAATTTTTTTGCCCAAAATGCAAGAGCTTGACATGTGGTTTCAACAAGACGGTGCCACACAGCACGCTTAACAATGGACTTATTGAGAGGCGAGTTCAGTGAACATTTTATTTCACGTACTGGACCGGTCAATTTGCCGCCTAGATCGTGCGATTTAACGCCTTTAGACTATTTTTTGTGGGGCTATGTTAAAGCTCATGTCTATACACACATGCCCGCTTCAATTGACGCATTGGAAGACAACATTGATACATTTATTCATGAGATGATACCGGCCGAACTGTTGGAAAGAGTATGCCAAAATTGTACTAAGCGGATGGACCATTTGAGGCGCAGTCACGGTTAACATTTGCATGAAAAAATCTTCAATCATTAAATTATATGGACCGTACTATCGATTTAAATAAAGATTTCATGAATTTTTCTGAATTGTATGTGTTTTTTTTTAACTTTCCTATAGCTCTTAAAAAACGCTCGTATGAATGTATAGGTAACAAGTAAGAGTGCTATATTCGGCCGTGCCGAACCTTATACACCCTATTTCAACATACGCACGGACAGACTGACAGAGGGACAATGCTAAAATGACTCCCCTAATCATAAGCTTTCAGAAAATATATACCTTATGGGGTCGGAAATGAAAATTGTAGAAATATCACACGGAATGACAAACCTATATATACCCTTTTTCACTGTGTGAAGGGTATAATAACTAAAAGCGTTATATGCGGCCGTACCGAAACTAATAAAACCCTTTGCCGTCATGTACATAGGTATAAATAGCACATCGTAGCTTAGGCTAGATTTTAGATTTCGTGTTATACGTCATTTTCTTTATTATTTCCGTTTTTGAATTCTTACATAATAATTGTATTATACTAGTCAAGCTCTTTCATTTGACACCCATATTGTTGGGGTTAAAAAAAGTTGTTCCGTCGGCTTGCTTCAGACGCCATCTTGGATTTAACACTTTTTTTAATAGTTTGTAATGGTTAAGCCTTTTTATGTGATACTAATATTGTGAGGGTTGAAGGGGACAAATCCGTAACTACTATATTTGTCTCATATGTTCGCCATTTAATTTAGGACGCCGTTTTGGATTTTTTTATTTTCATAGTCCTTTTATCTGATCGGGATCACTTTCTCGGTTGTTTAGAAACTAAAAAATATCGATTTCCGTTTGTAAATTTTAGAAAAACACCGAAGCAGTTATACTCTGGTGCTTATATCTCAGTTGGTTTCAAACAGATTTTTTAGTTTTTCTTAGAAATAATTTCTGAGAATACGGTTTATAATTTGGTATGTTAAGCATGGTTAAAAGTTATTTAAGATTTTGAAAAACTTTGATGTATTTAAAAAAAAATATATTTTTTTTCAAATAATGTTTGCCTATAACTTTGCTATTTGTGACCAATTTGTCCAAAATTTTTCATGAATATCTCCAGAGGCATACCAAGGGCTCTACTGTCGTTTTTTGAAACTGTGCAATGAAAAAGGTTTTTGTTTAGCAAAGGTTATGGTGCTATCATATGATAGACACATTTCATAGAACGAGAATTGATACCCAAATTTATAAAAAGTAACAACCGTATCTATAAATAATCCTAGGGTTGGAAAATTTTAATTTTTTTATTTGCTCATATCTCAAAAAGTTATGGGGCGATTATGCTGATTTCCAGTACAGGTCTGCTCCCGAATATTTCTGATATTTTGATACCTTACACAAGTCTTGGCGATGTCGGGGGAATTGGTTTAAACATACACACGAACAGACAGACTGATAATGCTTAATCGATTCATAAGCTTTCAGAGAATATATACATACTTTATTGGGTCGGAAATTAATATTGTAGAAATTTCACACGGAATGACAAACCTACATATATATAGTCGTGTGAAGGGTATTAAAACGGCGTTTAAAAGAAAATTAACTTCATTAAAAATTTTTTTCAATAGCGAAAAAATTTATCAATCGTTGCAAAAATACTTAATTTAAATAAGTGAATATTTGTTTTATAATAATTGTTTTTTATAAATGAAACTTATTAATAAGATATCAGATTTTTATATTCTAATAACCTTCAGCCTTATAAGTATTACTCGGAATCGTGCAACGTCACTTTTTAGAAACGTACCTACCGTTACTTGTACTTAAAAAAATTGTTAGATATACATAAATACATATGTATGTATGTAGGCGGAGTAAAGCTTAATAATAAACTATAAATATCCCATGTTCGGTATGAAATGATTTGCAATTAATTATCTAATAACATATGATATACTAACCCACGTGCAAACATGCATACATACATATGTATGTAAGCATTTATTTGTATACCCAGCAAACAATGTCATGTCAGATAATTAAGCACAATTTAAGCTGATAACTTTAAAGTTTGCTTAAGTAAATAAATATCATACAATGTAGTGTGATTGGAGATCATAAGTTTATACGAGTATACATATTTAAAATGATCTTCATTCGAACGAATGGAAAACAAGTTTTTAGTGGTAAAATATATTTTATATCATTTTATTATGATAATAAATTTTTATGACCATTATATTTTTGTTTGTTTTTTTTTTTTTGTCATAAATTAAAGTTTAATAATTTTAATTGTTCGTATTTTTAAAGCAATAAGGTCACATAAGAAATATTAAAAATAAATTTAATGAAAAAATATAGAGCCCACAACATGTCAATGGGGCATACGTGTATACCTGTTATGGGTTTGGGCTTTTAGTGCCCATATTTTTCAACCTAACCAAAAAAAATTAAATATTTTGCTGGGATATAATAAATATAAGTTTAGTTTCTAACATTTGTATCTACAATTAAAGATATTTAATTGTTTATTGCAAACGTAATCAATTAGAATTCCATTTCATCAAAAATATATGTTTTTATTTGCAGGTTTTTTTCATTTATTTGCCGTAAAACGATAGTAACACAAGTACCTGAATACCTAAAAAATATGGAAAATACATTCCAAATTAATTCAACTTTAGAAAATTGATTACAATTAAGTTTATACATATTGATACAAAAAATTTAATACAAAATATTATAAAGCAAATTCTATTCAAGTATCATCTAATTCCCAAAAGAAGGCATAGTCACAATGTATAACTCGCATAACTCATTGAAGCAAATATCTACGGAAGTTAGATATACGGTTGCTGCTTTAAATTTAGAAGAAAATAAAAATGCAAAGATTTGTCAAAAATTAAATGGTAAGTTTATACATACTTAAAAACATAACAACTTTTAAAAGTGTTAAACATCCCAGGCATACACATATATTGACACAAAAAACAGTCGTAATTAAAAAAAAGTTCAGTGTTGATTTTTTGATGAAGTATAAGTGAAACCAAAATTTTTAGTAGTTCAATCAAAATAAATATTTATTAAACAACAACGAAAAAAAAACAAATAAGAGTTTTATGTATTTGGCCGTGCCGAATCTGATAATGCCCTTCACCATCACGTACAAAGGTACAATCCCACATCTTAGCTCAACCTATTTTCATGTTATACACCATTTTTCTTTATTTTTTCGACGCCATCCTCGAATTAAAGTTTTGTGGAGGACATGTAAGATATGGCACAGCCGAATATAGCGCTCTAAATTCTTATATCCTTGCACAATATTGATTTTCGACCTCACAAAGCACATATTTTTTGCACGATTATACAAGAGGAGTCATTTAATCCATGACTTTTAGAAGCCTCCACATGTTACTTAGATCTGCATGTGGTGTCAATCTTTTGAAATTGACATCCAGCACGATAGCTCCACAACCTTCTAAGACATAAGCAAACAAACACGACTGCCTCTGTTTTTTCCCATATTTTTACCTCAAAAATCAAAATTTTTCAGCACCAGATTAATTTTTAGAGACGTTTGTTACTTTTAATAGATATGCTATGCCTCTCGAGATATTCCTTCAAAATTTTGGATAAATAGGTTACTAACCGACAAAGTTACAGACAAACACAGTTTAAAAAAATATAAAATTTTTTTAATATATAAAATTACTGAAGCTCCTAATTAGTTCTTTAACATGCTAAATACACCAGAATGAAAACCATTGCCGTGAAAATTATTCCCGAGAAAAACAGACAAATCAGTTTAAAACTAACTGAGATATAAGCACAAAAATACAAATGCTTTGGTGTTTTTCCAAAAATGTACAATTTAAAATCGATTTTTTTTAGCTTTTGGACAACAGAAAGGATATTAGTATTAAAAAAAAGGGCTTGACTAGCAGTATATAAAATTTAAAAATTCAATAAAAACTATAAAAAATTAAAAACCCAAAATGGCGTCTACTACAAAAAATTAATTAAATTAAAATTGATTAATTAAAAAATTAATTTAAATATTGGTGAAATCTAGTAACTAAAAATGTACCCACTTCAACTCCCTCAATATTGACATAAATCGAAAGGACTTTGCCAGTGGAGTACTGACACAAAATGGCGGAAGTTTTTTTAACCCCATGGGTATAAAATAAAATTGAAAGAAATTGATACATATTTCAGTATAAAGAGATTATTCAATAGTGATTACTGTTAATAATAAAATAATACATTTTGTGCTATAAAAGTGCAATAAATTGATTCGGCACAGCCGAATATAGTGCTCTTTCTTTTTTTATTTGATTCATACTGGTACAACAACGAAAATAACATATATGAGGACAATGGAAACTTCATCAAAGTGCCACCCAGTTTAACAATCCTTTCAAAAAAAAAACATGTAAGAGTGTTATATTCGACCATTCCGGATCTGATAATACCCTTCACTATCATCTACATATTTGATTTTAAATCCTTACATAGGTAACTGGATTCTACTAGGCAAACTATAAACATATATAAGTTGTTTGTGAAATTTTACCCTTACTTACCCTTGTTCAATCTAGCTGTTGCTCATTATTGTACATACAATCTTGTTATATATGATCATGTTCCTGCGACGTATAGTTATTAAACGTATTGCGCATGTTTGTTGTAATTAATTGAAAGCCATCCTTCTAATGTGTGCCGTCACATCAGCAAACCAGTGATTTTATATTACAAGTAAAATTTTTTTAAAAAATTAACAAAGCGCTAAAATAATAATTTTCAATTAATTTTATAATAAAATTAAACTTTTGAATCTTGAATCTTAATTATTATTGTTTCTTTAAAAAAAAATCATTGATTTAATATGTCAGCTTTTATCGATGTTTTTATCAATTTAAGTCTTATCACCAAACTTGACATTTTAAACAAGAAAGAGTGCTATATTCGGCTGTGCCAAATCCTATATACCCTTCACAACGTGTAGTCATGCTATAACAATTGTTTGTATCACCATTCATCTCATATGAAATACGTACAAACATTTAAAAAACATACAAATATAAAAACATTTCATTGTAAAATTATAAATTGAATTTATGTATGATGCTTTAAAAAAAATTATATACAAAAAATAAGAAATTAAATTTTTTTTGTTGGATCAGCTGGGATTTGATGCCACGTTCACTCTAACCAGTATACCACGTTTGTATGTATGTATATGTATGTATGTATGTTGTTTTAAAAAAAGAGGTGGTCGTGGTCTTTGCTCATATATCATTTGTTTTAGCACACAAAGGATCATGCGAAGAATAAGTTACTGTAGATGCGAGCTGCAGCAAGCTGAAAAAGCTTGTACTTTGATATTAATAAATGAATAAAACTTAATCAAATTAAACGTAAAAAATCATAAAATGTTTTGATTTCTTTAGTGATACTGCAAATGAGAGAACCATCAAATTCTTCCAGGAAATCAATCCTACATATATGTACATGATGATACAATCTGTGTGAAGGGTTTATTAGATTCGGCCAAAAAAATTCCTTTTACTTGTTTTTCAGTCGAATTATAAATAAATTATATATTTATATATCAAAACGACTTTGTTGTCACAAAGCTCGATAAGTCATATTTTCATATTTACGAACCACAATATTAAAATCTAACATGTACAAAGTGGATGCAATAAAAAAAAACATATTAGAAAATATTTGCACTTAAAGTGACGCCTTGTTGATTAAATTCAAATGCAACGACTGAATTTTCCTTTTATTTGAAACATATTTTATAAATCTGGCCTTAAAATCGCTAGAAAAAGTTAAATTTATTACTAAGTTAAAATGAGCGATAAATCGCAAATTTTCCTAAAATATTTTTAAATTATGGATACAAATCGTTAATTACACTGGTTTACAGCCAAACAATACCAAGAACGCCACATGCCTAGATAAGGTAATTGGGACCTCCTGAACACGAAAAACGCTGTATTTTTTTTTTCTAAGTGCCGTTTTTTAGATAACGGTACTTTTGTGTTTTTCGGTGATTCTTCGTCTGGTAAAATAGAGAAATTATGAGTTAATTTTAATTTACCAAATCTAATTTCACATTTAATTAAACCAAGCGTACTTAATTTATAATTTCCTACAACATGGTGACATTTTTTTTTGAGTTACTGGTAACATACGGAATTATAGACTTTTTAATGAAGCTAATAGGGCTACCCGTATCAAATAAAGAATAAATATCAGTTACTATAGTGCGCTTATATTTGTCGAAGAAGGCAACACTAACCGATTGATATGGTCCTAGGGCCTCATTGAATTCGTCAAGCACGGCAGCTGCAACTTTTTTATTTTTAGGGCAGTTTTTATGGAAGTGACCCATTTCGGCACATATGTATGAAGCACGAGTTAGGTGGTCGTTTTGGCTTGGAGCTGTTGTGTTGGTAATGGCCGAACTGTGAGCAGTTGAAACATCTTACATCGGCGTCGGAAGTTTTGGCATCAGTACTTTTTGTTGTTGATGCCTTGGGCTTACTTTGCATTACGGTACTAGCTGGTCTGGTAAACTTATACCGCGTCTCACTAGAGGTCTGCATATGTGCGATTAAACGACACATGAATTCACATATCAAGCTAGCAAGTAGTGTGTTGTGTGTGATTTTAGAATCACACACAATTAATTGTGTGTGAGTAATAGCCTATGTGTGCAAAGCGTTCAATTATTTATGTGAGTGTTGTGAGAGAAATATTTGATTCAGGTGTAAATAACAAATTTGCTCTTTAATTCGAGTAAATACACTTGTGTGTCGATGTACATATTGTGTTTTATCAACACAACATGTGTTTTGTGTTTTAAATTTTTTTTATCGTATTGAAAACAAAATATTAGTAAAAAAATGTTGCATTAAAAAGTGATACAAACTTTTTAGAAGCAAAAAGTAGTAGTTTTAAATATATTTTTTAACAAATGGAATTTTTATTAATTTGTTATTAATTTAGCACTCTTACTTGTTTTTTTTAATTATGTCACACAGTTGACATTAATCACTATATCTACCGAATTTAATCGCAAACAAGTTAAAAAATTTTACAACTGGCTACTTTTGTATACTTTGGCAGATTTTTAATTATAAATTAAAATAATTATTATTTAAACAAATTAAATGTGTTTTCAATAAATAAAGTTAAAATAAAAATAAATTCAATACATTGACAATAATGGTAAGGAACTAGGTACCTATGTATATCAGACTTTTTTTATAAAAGACGGAATAATATTAAATTAAATATTAAATGAAGAAAATATATATCTCATGAGGAAAACATATAAATTATTTTTGTAAAATATCATGAGTCATGAAAATAAACATTTATTCCGTTTGTGCACTAATTTCAGTTTCTAATTCATGCTTTGGAATATTATAATGCAAAAACATAATTTTATTTACACTGTCATCATTTGATGCAATACTGCATCTTTTTTCTGTGATTAAATTGCGTGCTGCCGAAAATACCCTTTCGGAAGCTGCACTGCTTGCAGGCGTACCTAATATTTTACAGCTGAGTTTATGTAGCAATGGAAATTGTTGTTTGTTAGCTTCCCACCATTACAGAATGTTGAAGTCGTCATAAAAATTGATAGTTAAAGTTTTGTATTTCAATATTTCTGTTTCCACAACATCCATACTGTTGTTTAATTGGGCTGGTGGCAAAAAATCGCAAATTAGCTCTATGTTTTCATTAGATACTTCTGACGTGCCCCCGCTTTGAGTTTGAGGTTCAACAACTTCTTCCAAAAACTTTCTCATTGTACGTTTACACTCATTTCTGATTTCGGTCTGCTCGTCTTCACTAAATTAAACCATTTTATTCAAAGGTGGGAAGAGAAATAGCCCAATTTTGTGAAATATTGTCAAGTTGTTTAATACGACATTTTTCAAATAATACAGCAATTTCTCCTTAAAATGTTTTGTAATTTCTATATCTGAATTATAGACGGCACATTTTTTTAAACGGTAAATGTAAATGTAGACATATATTATTTATATTTTTATTATTTTTTTTTTTAATTTTTTTAAATATTTTTTTTTAATTTTTTTCTGCAATTTTTGTTTGTTTTTAATACATTTGTTTTTATTTTTTTTAAATTTTTATTTTAGAAACTAACATACGTAAACTCAATTATAATTTTGCAATGGTATGTTTTTATATGTATGTTTTTTACATGCATGTACGTATTTTATATGAGATGAATGGTGATACAAACAATTGTTATTGCATGACTACACGTTGTGAAAGGTATATAAGATTCGGCACGGCCAAATATAGCTCTGTTACATGTTTTTTTTTTGTTATTGTTTTGTTTATTTTATTAAATGTTGTCAACGTTTTTGAGAAACATAAAAATAAAACAAACAAAAAAGCGGTTAGTCGCTGAATTTGCCATAAACCGCTGATTCAGCAACACTTTTAATATTTTAAGCTTAAAATGTCAATTTTAAGTTGAACAATTTTACTTTTTTTTTTGGCATTTTTTACTGTTTGTTTCTATCAATTCTATACATATCATCAATGAATAAAAATATAGTGTAGTAAGTGCTTAAGAATTATTGCCTTTGTATACTGGTTTTGTCATATTGTAAATTTTTTTTTTATAATATTATTATTGTTATTGTTTTTGCATATAAAAAATACATTTATTACAACCATTTCATTTGATTACTTTTTTTGTTAAAATTTTAATTTTCCTCTTCACTTAACAAAATAAGAAAGTCAAGAAACACACGAATGATTAGTGTGATTTTTAACTTCGCTCAGGTTTTTTTATTGTAATATGTATGAATTTGAGTTCATCAAACAATAAACAATAATAGAGAAACACACACAATTAGTGTAAGTGTGTGTGGCTTACTTTTTAATGAACGGTGTTGTGTTGATCTCTCATTTAATATGATTGAGTGTGAATGACTCGCTCTCATTTTTTTTACACATTTGATAATAATATCAAATACACACACAGCATTCATTTGGCTACCAAATCATTTGTGCAGACCTCTACGTCTCACGGCGTCTATGTTCGTAACGGTCCATGCGTTTTATAAGTTCATCGATGGTTTCGGCACTGTAGAGGTATGTTGCAGCTATGTTGTCTTCCGGCATTCCGTCTACTACAATGTCGACAAGCTCTCGTTCCTCAATGTCTGTCTGTGAAGCGATCGCTTGCATCGCAACCAAATAGCTTAAGCATGACTCATTGGACTGCAATGTACGAGCTCGAAGCTGTCGATAGACATCCTTTCGTGAAATACTGCGCTTGAACATCTTTACTAAACTTGCCTTTAGATGATTATAGCACAGCAAGCCTAAGTTCACCGCGTGTTTCTTTGCGGCGAACACCCACGCACTTTTCCTTTTCGGAATAATTACATGCCTCAGCGTAATCTTCAAACTGGGCAAACCACTTACTTATGTCGTAGTGGTCGTCTCCCGTGAACGGAGGTACGGCGGAATCAAGCTCGGACAAATCTACATGGCTTGTGTGAATTTCACGAGGACCATAGGTCTCTAGTGCCCTCTCTCTCGCTGTATCTTCAGAATTTCCATCCGAAGCTTTAAATTCTTTAGCTCCTCCTCTAAACTTGTGTTTGTAGCCGGAGGATTTTGTACAACCGCAGACGAATCGATCACAGCGGTATTTTCCCCTCGGTCACATTTACTTTAGTTTGTATGTGGGCAGCAGCAGCAAAATCGGCAGAAAATTCATTTGGTGCAGCAGAAACATCAACAGCGGCGGCAGTTACATAAGGGGTGACAGCAGTAACATCAATAACAGCATCAGTTTTATTTTTATCGGTATAAGACAGCATATTGTTGATTCCAGGATTTTCGCTCTCCCGTAAAATGGCATCAACCTCAGCGGTTTCTACTACAGTGGTGACGCGTTTACTTTCGGGTTCTTCCAGAACTGTGTACTCTTTCACATTAAGGGCATCACACAAGGACTTCAGTTGTGTCAGTGAGGCTGATTCTGGGAATTCAACTTCGGCCGCATTTAAAGCTGCCATTACTGACTGACGTGTATACCGCGGCCGTAAATCCATTTACTTGTATTAACTTTATTTAAATAACAATTATGTGCGTGTACAAGACTTTAAATTTATATAATAAAAATTATTTATAATAAAAAAACGTACACATCGAGTTTTTTTGTGCTTATTTTTAAAGTTTTTTTCAATTCGACGGTAGGAGGGGCCAATTTATGTAGAAATTGATAAATATTCCGGTGGTACTTTTAGGCTCTCAAAAAGATCAATATTTTTTGAATTTTTTTTTAGGTTTTCTATGATTTCTATCTTGAGCGTCACACACCAAATATGTATAAAAAATCGCTAAAAATGCAAAAATATTTGAAATTCAAGCTTACTACGATGTTCTTTTGTTTCTCAAGATTGACTTTTGCGAAAATCACCTTTTCGATTATAAACACAAAATCACGATTCACCTTGATTTTTAATTTTTTTTTAAAGTGACTACTTATTTTAAAATTTTAAGATGAAAATATGTAATTTTTTGTTAAAAAAAGACTTCAACTTAGAGGTTACTTGCAAAGTAATAGGCTTGTAACAATTTATTAAAAAAAAATTAATTATAAGCGTTTTAAGGAAAAAAAAACTAAGTGTGACGCTCAAGACATTTTGTGACGATCAAGAGATTTTGTTGCACGTAAACAATAAATAATGCCAAATTTAAAGTTTAACGAAAAAAAGTTTATTCTTTTATAAAAAGTAAGTAAAAAAAACCAAAAATCTTCAAAAAACAAAAATTTTCATACAAAACTAAACATATACATATTCTTTGATGTATTTAACCAAATTGGAAAAAAGGAAGTAATTCTTTAAGAAACTTAGACACATATGTAAATATTTGACGCAAAACAATAACTTATCTTAATTTAATTTATAAATTTTCATTCGAATTCTTATTCTGAATCTGTATAAACTTCATGAAATGACAAGCGGCTTTGTTTTTTTTATTCTCATTAATTTTTACCATTTTCGAATTAAGCTTGTGGCAGTTGCATAAATTTCCGGTCCCCAAGAGATTTAAGTTGCAAAAGCACGATTAAACTCAAATATACCACGATTATACCTTTCTTTCTTCTTTCTTTTATATTCTTCATTACGCGCTTTATCGAGCTTTATTTTCTCTCGATATCTTTGTGCTTTTTCAGCCGCCATTAGTTTTGTTGTTTTACTCTTAAAAATTAAAAAATAAAATCATAATTAAGCATTTTAAGCTATGAAGCAATATACATGAGGAGCCGCAGAACAAAAGGTGCTTTTTCGCATTTCGCGAAAAATTGGTTTTTTGGTATTTTTATAATATTTAGGTTGAAATCTTGTAGAAACAATCAAGTTTGCATTATTATTATTGTTTTTTACAAAGCAAATGGGTTCTAAAAAATTTATGCTTAACAAAAGGTACTTTTTTGTTTATTTTTTAACAAAAGGTTCTTTTCCCATAATCTTTGTGTAGTTTCACTTTTTACTTTAATGATCAAACCAAACTACAGTTAAAGTAAAATTAATCAGATGTTAAAATCTTTGTGGAAAGTCTTTTAATAAAATAGTTTGGTAAAGACTGGAATGAAAATGAAATTATTTTGGTACAAGGACATTTTGTATAACCAGGATAAAGGTATGGAGGATTCAATAGACGAAAATGTTGGATGTTCTTGCCTATAAGAAGGTGTTGGAACAAGAGTTTAACTATTTGACAAATTTCATATGTATTTTATTTAAGGCTAAGAAAGAAATGTTTAAGTTGCAATTTAATTTAATAAAACGACAAATATAATATACTTAGCTTAACATTTTTTATTATTTTTTTATTAGATCAGGTTTAACCACATTCAGTCAGAATTTTATCGTGATATATGTATATTCGCATTACAAAATGTACTTTTTCCTTCTATTAACAAAACGTGCTTTTTTACTTTTTTTAACGAAAGGTTTTATTCCTAACAAAAGGTGCTTTTTTGCTTTCTTTTTTGCAAAAGGTGCTTTTTCCAAAATAAAAATGGAATTATATCAAACATCCTTAACATTTAATCGGGTGACTTACGACAGTTAGATGCATCTGTAGATAAGTAAAAATCTTGTAAGCATTTTTATGTTCTTGCACTTTTTTAAAGGGGCGAAAAAAATAAATCTCGATTTCCCAAAAATTTGAAATGAGCGAAAAAGCACCTTTTGATCTGCGGCTCCTCACATATCAAAAGAGATGCTCATGAAATATTTGCCTATTCTGGTTTTTTTTCGTATGCAATTTATTTCTCAAACTCACAAATTATAAAAAAATGAGTTGAAACCATGTAAACAATGATTGTCAACTTCAATTTTTTACATTTAATATATTCACTTTTAAAAAAATTAGCGTGACGCTCATGAAATTTTATCGCGCCCTTACCATGGTGTTCACAAAAACTGCGCAAATGCACACTTTTTTACAAAGATTTTTTTTTCGCTTTTTCACTTTTGTAATAATTTAGGTTTGTACTTTCCTTACGTTAACTTTATTTAAATGCAAATTGAAAACTAGTAATATTACTTGAATTATAAAAAAAGTGACGCTCAATGCAAATTGTGGGGACAACCTTTCTTTGCAACACCAAATTCGCACTAATTCAGTTTTGACGACTATAGCAAATGAAAACACATGAAAGAAACCCAATAATTCGAAAACTGTTATTAAATGTTGCATATTTACTTTTTTCTGGATTTTATTTAATTTTGTTTACTAAAAATTCTAACGGGGGACACATGCTTTTGTATGGAAGGAGTCCGAGGGAGAAACAAAACACCATTCTGAATAAACAAAAAAACAAACATACAAATTTGAGAATTACGTTTTGTTGTTACATATTCCTCGCTGATCACTCTCAAATTTTTTATTTTTTTGTTGTTGTTTTTTTTTACCTAAAATAGTAGTGTAAAGTGCGGGGACACAAAAATTGCGTTTTTTTTTTAATTGACCCATATATTTAATTACAAAGTCGTACCCCACACCTGAAATTGTAGTGACTTACACGAGTTCTTTATTAAAGGAAATAGTACGTCACATTAAGTTAGCTGCGATTGTCCCTAGTTTAAGTTGGCTGCAGTTCAAGGGTATTGCCAGGTCGCATGACATTGGCATCACTACGATCATTACACTTAATATTTTAAAAGCTTACAAATATAACTTCTTGGTCATAATTATTGTTTTAACGGAAAATGAAGTTGACACGGTCATTTCCTATACGATAACGCTTTTTCTTACATTCATATAATATCTCTGTGGACAAAAATGTGATAAAATAGTGTTTTCTGTCTTTTTATGTCTAAGTAGAAATTATAACAAGAAGACACTTTGGTTTCATTTTGATATTAAATATAAGAAAATAAATTTATAACCAAACTGGACAAAAAAATTTATATTTATTTTAGTACTAGCCAAGCCCGGCGCGCGTTGCTGCGCCCCTTAATGAATAAAAATTAAAATATTAAAAATAATATTTTATTGATTTTTATTGTAATGCAAGTGGGTATACAATATTTTTGGTTTTTCCATTAGCTGTAAAAATGAACAAATTTCTGGTGTTCCCACTCTGGAGTATGCGACATACAGCTGGCCATGTGAAAAGCATGGATTTTCCAAATTCAATCCTGCAACACGCAGATTGTTGGTGATAAAACCGAAGGCAAGGCTTGAAGTTGAAAGACAAATCGTTGGGAACTATTGGAATGCGTGGAAATAGCTGAAAATAATAATTTATTTTTAATGTGCGTTGCACTGCCCACTTTTCTAATCACAAAACTGTATAGTCATGACAGCTCAATATGTGTGCAAAGTTTCAGAAAAATCGGTCCAGTGCGACTACCTTAAAATTATAACTTTTTGTATGGGCGTAGCGCCGCCTACTTTTTACTACCCATAAACACTCCCTGGAATGTGTACAACAACTTTCAAAGTTTGAAACTGATCGGCTTTACGGTTTCGAAATATATAGCTAACTCACACACAGACAGAGTTTCACTTTTATAAACATACAAATACAGAAGATAAAGAAATTATTCTATGGTGATTAGGGTGGTTAATATATAAAATATGTATATAAAATAAGTAAGAGTGCTATATTCGGCCGTCCCGAATCTGATAATTCTTCCCTTCACCGGCATGCACAAATGTATATACTTGAATATTACCCGCTACCTCGATAGCGTAGTTCTTACTATTTACTGAATACTCAAGTTCTTTTTATAATTACTAAATGTTTTCTGGTAAAAATTATGAAAATTTGATCTGATTTGTTTTTATATTTTAAATTCACAAAGTGCAAAAATGACTATAAAAATAACAAAAATTTCATTTTGTCCTTTACTATAATCTTCAAAGTAAAATTGGATTATAAGTACCTACTTTATAATTCTACGTATACAAAATATTAAAACTGCAAAGAAATTCCATAAAAATGAGAATGTTTTTTGTCGTTTATAACAATCAGAGTTAGAATTCGGTTTAAAAATCACTAATATTAAGAATCAATGTTTACAAACGTAATAATACAAAAAGTACAATAAAAATGCGAAAAGGAAAAAGGAACAATAGTAATGCGAAAAGGCACCTTTTGTTTTGCCCTTATAATTTTTATTCTCAATTCGAACCAATAGTTCCTTTTTTCAAAATTCTATCTTCATAAACGTATATTACACAATAAAAATTTAATACAGAACCTTTTTGGTCGCCTATTACATTTTCAGTCTGAACTTGTATCAATAGTAAGTAATTTCAAAATTCTAGCTTCGCAAACGTTGAAAATACAAAAATATTATAAAAATTCAAAAAAGTACCTTTTTGGTCGCTCATAACATTTTTTGTCTCACCTGGAATCAACAGTCCTTTATTTTACAATTCTGCCTTCATAAGCGTAGAAAATACAAAAGGTACCATAAAAATTCTAAAAAGTACCTTTTAGTCGCCCATAACATTTTCAGCCTGAACTTGTATCAATAGTCAGTAATTTCGAAATTCTAGCTTCGCAAACGTTAAAAATACAAAAATACCATAAAAACTCAAAAAAGTACAAAAACACCATTGAAATTCAAAAAACTACCTTCTGGTCGCCCAAAGCACCTGAAATCAATAGTCCTTTATTTTACAATTCTACCTTCATAAATGTAGAAAATACAAAAAGTACCATAAAAAATCAAAAAGTACCTCTTTGGTCGCCCAAAACATTTATTGTCTCACCTAGAATCAATAGTACTTTATTTAACAATTCTACCTTCATCAACGTAGAAAATACAAAAAGTACCATAAAAATCAAAAAAGTACTTTTTTGGTCGCCTATAATGTTTTCGGTCTAACCTGGAATCAATAGTCCTTTATTTTACAATTCTACCTTCATAAACGTAGAAAATACAAAAAGTACCATAAAAAATCAAAAAAGTACCCTTTGGTCGCCCAAAACATTTATTGTCTCACCTAGAATCAATAGTACTTTATTTAACAATTCTACCTTCATAAACGTAGAAAATACAAAAAGTACCATAAAAATCAAAAAAGTACTTTTTTGGTCGCCTATAATGTTTTCAGTCTCACTTGGAATCAATAGTCCTTTATTTTACAATTCTACCTTCATAAACGTTGAAAATACAAAAAGTACCATTCATATTCAAAAAAGTACCTCTTTGGTCACCCATAACATTTTCAGTCTCACCTGGAATCAATAGTCCTTGATTGTACAATCCTACCTTCATAAACGTAGAAAATACAAAAAGTACCATAAAAATTCAAAAAAGTACCTTTTTGGTCGACCATAACATTTTCAGTCTCACCTTGTATCAATAGTCTCTAACGTCGAAACTCATTCTTCATAAACGTAGAAAATACAAAAAGTACCCACAAAATAGAAAAGTACCTTTTTGGGTTTTCCATATCAATGTATAAATTCCAAGTTTAAAATGTTTAAATATTTATTCAACATAAAAATATTTTCATAGACATGATTTAAAGTGAGTAAATCTTCTCTATTTTGCATAATTATTATGTTCTAAAAAGTACCAAACTATTTTCCCGAATTTTCACCTTTCTACCCTGTTATGAATGTGTTTAAACTTAGACCAAATTACATTATTTTGTATGTCTGGTGAAGTCCCTATTACAAATTTTATAAAAACTGACCCTGTAATTTAGAATTACACACATTTCCGGTGTTTTTCCTTTTTTGGTACCTTTTTTGTCCCCCTTAAAGTTTCCAAAAATGTCACCTAAGTAATTGTCCATATTCTATTAGGCAATAATAATTATTAAACTTTGTCCCACTGAATAATATTAGAAAATTTTCTTCTAAAAAATGTACCAAAAATAGGGACAATTTTTACCCCTTATACATACGAATTTAAAAAAGTGTTAAAATACTATTGATATTTTTTCTCGGATTAACTAATACATTCAAATTTTTTTCCTAGCTTTATGTGTTTGGAAGTTACATAGGGTACCAAATTATAGTTTTTACCCGTTTTTTCCCCGTTTAGTGTTGAAAATTAAAAAAAAAGGCCAGACACCTGTCAGCTTATTTTTTGTGCAAATTACAATTTCAATTTAATTTGTATCATTTCTAGTTTAGCAGATATAAGATTGCCGATTTTACCCGTTATTACCCCTTTTTTACCCTCTTAAAGTACCAATTTACAAAAATCACTTCTTAGTGGAGCTATACATTGAAAGCGGAACTGATTGTCCAAATTTTATGTCTCTTGTTCTTTGCGTTTGGTCTGTGCGATGATGAATCAGTCAGTCACGTAACTTTTGTATATATATAGAAGATATAGATAATGACCACATCGTACCTTAGCCTAGATTTCAGATTGCGTGTGATATGCCATTTTCTTTATTATTTTCGACGCTATTTTTGATTTTGATTTTGTTAAATGTATTCTACTAGCCAACCCATTTCATTTCATACCCATATTACTGGGGTTAAAAAATGTTTCCCTCATTTCGTCATCTCAGATTTTACATTTTTTATACATTTTACAAATTATTCGCCATTTACTCTGGGACGCCACCTTGGACTTTTTCCTTTTTATAGTGAACTGTTTTTTACTAGCCGAGTCTTTATTTGATGTCCATATTGGCTCAGGTGGTAGTGAAACTGAAGGAAACCAATTTCAGTATGTAAATTTTTGGAAAAATACCAAAGCAGCTGTATTTTGGTGCTTATATCTTAGTTTGTTTCAAACTGATTTACTATTTTTTCTCAGAAATATATATTCTGATTCCACAAATTCTAATTTGGTGTTTTTAATGTGTAATAAAAATATTAAGGAGCTTGAAAAATTTGATAAATTAAAAAAGTAAGTATTTTTCCAAAAGATGTTTGCCTATAACTTTGCTGATTAGTGACCGATTTATCCAAAAATGTTTAACGTGTTTTCAGATTACGTATAAATAGATTGTTAACAAATATTGATACATGTCGTTTTGATGTATATTGTTACTGTAAAATATATCGAAAAGATTTATCGATATTTTTTCTCATTTCCCTATAAATAGAACATGTTTCAATTGTGAGTTGTGTTATCGTATCGATTTCTTGCAAAAAAACAAATGCAAAAAATTAGACAACGGCACTCACAATAAGGCCGACTATATATTTATGTACATATGTAGTAGTAATAGTATGTAATTTTGTTCTTTTTTTATTTTCAGCAAAAGTACCTGCACGTTTAGTATTATATTTTTTGTCGTGGTCGGGATTTCTCGTGTCATTTATGATGCGCAACGATATGAATTTTGCGCTTGTCGCAATGACTACACCGACTAACAAATCAACACATCTAAATGAATCAAATGCAGAATCATCATACAATGCTTCGAATATAACGAATGAGTTAGCATATTTCCGACATAATTTTAGCGTCTCGTGTCATTTTTCAAATTCAAAGCTATGTATTCATTATGATTGGTCATCGCCTATACAATCCATAATACTAAGCTCGTTTTTTTGGTGTTATGTGTTATCTCAGGTAGCTGGGGGAGTTGCAACACAGTACTTTGGTACAAAGCATGTGTTCGGCTGGTCACAATTTGCTACAGCCTTGTGCAGTCTATGTATGCCAATATGTGCCGATTGGCATTATGGACTAGTTATTGCTTTACGTTCTATACAGGGATTTGCGTCTGGCCTTACGTGGCCGGCTATGTATGCAGTTGTGGGATATTGGATACCTCTTGTAGAACGCTCGCGCTTTATGTCAAGTTTTCAGGGATTTAGTATTGGGATAGGCGTAACATATGCCTTATGTGGATTTATAATAGAAAAATTTGGATGGCCGTATGTATTCTATACTACAGGTACATTAGGGATGATATGGTGCGTTTTATGGTCTTTCTTAGCGTTCAATACTCCTCAAGAACATCCTAGGATATCTGAGAGAGAACTAGAATATATTGAAGACAACATAAGTAGCGAAGTAAAAGAATCACTAGGCATGAAAGTTCCATGGAAATCAATTTTAACCTCAATGCCTGCCTGGTCTATTGGCATAACAACATTCGGTCGCATATGGATTCATTACGTCTTTATAATATATGGACCAAAATTTATGCAAAACATTTTAAAGTTCCAGTACAAAGAAAATGGATTTCTTTCAGGTATGCCATTTGTATGTTCCTATGTAGCATCGGTGCTTTTTTGTTCGATAGCTGATAAGATGGTGCTAAATAATTGGATGTCGCTCACAAACGTGCGAAAACTTTTTACGGCTCTCTCACAAATTATACCCGGCTTACTTATATTTGCTATAGGCTATATAGAAGATATTATTATTCTATTAGTCGTATGGTTTATAGCCGTTACATTTATTACTGCCTCCTATGCAGGAGCAATGGCCAGTATTGTTGATATTGCACCAAATTTGGCTGGTCCTGTTTTGGCTTTTTGCCAAACCATACATATGTCTGCATCATTTCTTTCACCACTTATATCGGGCATTATTTTGCAAGATGGAGTAAGTATTAAAATAATTGTTGTCTATAGATTTCTCTTTTTTAGATTTTATTTTAAAAACCGATTAATTATGATTTGTTTTTTTTTTAGATATACATACAGCAATGGCGAATTGTTTTTGGTTTATCATCGATTATAACAATTTCAACATATTTTGTTTTTCAAATCTATGGTACAGCTGATATACAAAAGTGGAACAATTCATCCAAATCGCTAACAAGCAATAATTTTAATGGTGATAGTTTAATTCAAGAAGACGAGAATCATATGCTTAAAAAACCAAATGATGACAAAATCATTCCAAAAACGTATTAGTGTTTATACTTTAATTACTAATTTTAATAATTTAATTTATATTTAAAATATGTATTTCTTATAAAAGGCAACCAAACTTAATTTTAGTTTGTATTATTGACGCTTTCAAACAGCATTAGCAGCAAAAAATTTAATATTATTGTAGTTTCCAAATTTTGTAGGTCCTTTTTGCAAAAAAAAAATCGTATTTTTGGAAATCTCAGCCATTTGTAAAAAAATACTGAGACAATTCTAATCAATTTGTGTTGCGAAAATATCACCCCAGTAAACTATTTTAACTTATTGGCAAGTTGATGGTTAAATATACTATATAACTACTTATGTGCGGCATGGACAGTGGCTTTTAATAACAGAAGCCAGACGTTTATATACTTATACATTATTAACTTAAGAAATCGTTTTAATACTTTAACTATAGTACGCAATTCATTCGAATATCCATTAACTAAATATGAATAATATTAATTCGAATGAATTAAGTTTTCCGTATTGTTCTTTTTGTTATCTAAATTTATAAATAAAATTCGCAAGATAAATGAAACGTTAAAAAAAATTAATTTCTAAGAAGAATCATTTATTAAAATAAATCAATTCGATAATATATATATTTTTTTTCCTTCAAGAAGTAAGCAACGTAGCTATTGTAGTTTATTAATTTTGTTATATTAATTGGGAAAATCTTAGTGATAAAAGACAATATTTAAAAAATTTATAATTTTTATTTAATATTTTGCATAAATATCTATGTATGCATATAAAATATTTCGTGATCAACTTAGAAAGACATAAAAGTACAAATAAGGCTTTGATTTAAAAAACAACTAAATTCGACTAGTAGTTTTATTTAATTTTTTATATTATATGTACTTTTTATCTAGTTTTTACAGTTGTGTACAATAGTTTAGTTTTTGAATATATACAGTAATTTATATTGTAATAAAATTTAAAAAAATGTATGTACTTATATGTATGTACATATATATAGAAGCTTACCACACCTACACACATCAGAGATATATTATTCTGTAAAAGAAAAAATATTTTCTTTATTCATCGTCTTATATTTTATTAATTCATCCTAATTTGCATATAAATTTTTTTATTTTATTGAGCCTTAACAGGGACGTGCTATTTTGGCCGACTTTATCCGATTTTATTGGTTATTCCTAATTAACTTAAACTAACTATGTTGTCAAAGTTAAAAACAACGGTTAAAAGTAACAACTAAACCTAAATTACATAATTTTTACATAGTTTTGTTGAAAATAAATAAATTTAAAAATTAAATTTTTAAGGGATTTAACGTCACTTTAACTCCTCCCCCCGTAAGATCAATCATCCCGACTGTTTAAATTTTGGCGTTTTTGCTTCAGAATCTTTTATTATATTATTGAATACATGGCGTTTCAACCGTAAAAGGCTTTTGTTCGACGTTTTTATACCCTTCACACAGTGCAAAAGGGTATATATAGGTTTGTCATTCCGTGTGAAATTTCTACAATTTTCATTTCCGACCCCATAAAGTATATATTTTCTGAAAGCTTATGAATAGGGGAGTCGATTAAGCCCTGTCAGTCTGTCCGTCTGACCGTCTGTCCGTGTGTATGTTGAAATCAACTTTTTGAAGCCCCCCGACATAGGTTGGACCCGGGTAAGGTATTAGAAATATTCGGGAGTAGATCGGTATTGAAATGCTTCGGTGACGAATTATTGTATCGTTTTGTATTTTCGTTTAGTATCGTTTTCTTATTCAAAAAGTTTCATATTTCAGTGCATTTTACAATGCCGCTTTAGTATCGTTTTCTTATCAGAAAAGTTGCATATTTGCTATATATAATAAAAATATTTTTTTTTAGTATTAACTTTAATAATGATGACTTTTAACCTTCAAAGACATATTAACGCTTAATAGCGTCTGATTTTAATTCAGTTTAACAGTTAGTTGCATTAAGTTTGTTTTTAAAAAAATTCTTTAGTGCAAAAGTTAAGGGCTCAGAGCTCAATAATAATATAATTTGTTTTTATATTTTTGAATTAACCAAAAACTAACATTTTAGGCACAGAAAACGGGTTATATTTTTGTAGTTTTATTCTAGTGGTTTAATAATTAAAAAGTGACTATTTCGACAGTTTAATTATTATAGACTTCTAAGTAAGCAAAATACTTTTGTGAGCATGTAATTTATTGGTTATTAAAACAATAAACAAACTCATAAACGACCTGCAAATATTTGTTGTTTTCTATGATAATGTCATTAAATAGGGTATGAATTATCTTGTGCGTGAAATGTTTTGTAAACCATTAAAAATTGATATGGAAATTCCTGGAAAAACAATGTGTGAATGTCTATTGATGGTGTTGTTATTTTCCCACCCGGCTTAGAGCCGTCAACTAGTAGAGTAACAAAAATTGAAGTGTGGAAAATTTAAATACCTTCGTCAACAAAGTATTGCAGAGCAATAAAATTTACATTCCAAAAAGAAACAAAAGATGTCATAACTGAAGAAGTAAAAAAAAATAAAAGATCAAATCAAGGTCCTTCAACCTGCAATATTTTCAATTGAAGACCAGGAAGTAAAAGTAAATTTTAAAATGTGTCTCACAATGATTGATGGAAAAGTTGCACAAGCTTTAACTGATACAAAAGCATCGTCAAGCTGCATTATATGCCAAAAGACATTAAACCAACTAAGCCATCCCATTCTAGAAGATGACAGTTTTAAGGCAGCATATAAATTTGGATTGTCCCTTCTTCATGCTAGAATACGTTTAATAGAGCATATTCTTAAATTATGATTATGATTTGGATTTTGGTCCGTTAGGACAAACAGTGAGAAAAAATAAGGAAGAAATTAGAAAGCAAAAAAGACAAATTCAAGAAAAATATTTAGAACTAGGCCTAATGATCGATCAGCCAAAGCAAGGAGTAGGAAACACAAATGATGGTAATACTGCAAGATTTTTTTTTAGATCCAGAAACTGCAGCATCTATTACAGGTGTAGATTTGTAACTAATAAAGCGCTTCAACATTATCTTACAAGTTCTAGCATGCAATAGAAAGATAAATGCAAAAAAATTTGGAAAGCTATACTTTATAACGAGAAATACTCTTCGAGATATATGCCATCCAGAGTTCATAAAATTTTGTACCATGGGGAACAAATAATTAAACACAATATTCTACCAATAGGGGATCTATCTGAAGAAGCGCAAGAAAAAAGAAACAAGGACTACAGATTCTTTCGCGAGCACAACACCTGAAAAATTTCCAGATGTTGTACTAACGAAGACTTGATTACTATTTTATTATGCACGTCAGAATTCATATGTCCAATATCCGACAAAAATGGAAAACTAACTATATTGAATTGGATGTAGAAGCTAAACTACTTCTAGAAGATGAAAACCAAGGCTATTAAGAAGAAATATTTACTAAAATTGTTTAATTAATACTATTTTTTCAGAACTTTAGATGATCGTTATTTTATCATTTTATATACATACATACATTAATCAATTTTAAATTTACAACTTTATAATAAAAGTATAATGTCTATTTTGGACTTAATAAACCAATTTTAAACTCAAACTACTTAAAAAACCAAGCTTTGGCCCCTCATACTAAAAATTTCACGGGGGCCAAAGGTTGGCACTTTCTCACAAAATTTAAGTTTTTTATAAGTATAACTTGCAAATTTGACTCAAAATAGAGGACTTTGTACAAAACGAACGTTTTTTACAAGCTTTAATACTTCACTTTTTTACCATAAATCAGCTAAAACTTAAAATGCATTTTAAACCAGTCATAACTATTTTTCTAACCGGTCGATTTTAAGTTTTATGTCTTAAACCTAAAGCTAATAGTCTCACCTAGTAAACCAAAAAAAAATGCGTTAAAAAATTCCAATCCAGTCACTGTGCGTCGTTAACCTTGTGTTCGAAATGTCGAAATCTGTCTCTAGGCGTATATTTTTTTCTATCAGTAATATGAGCTGTGTTTTCTCCTTAGCGATGTGTGTTTTACTCCAGAGCATAACCATATTTAATTTTCCTTTCACGTCGTCTACATTTCAGTAAGTAACCGCTGCTATATCGTCTGTATAGCCTACTAGGTGACAGTCATTGGGCATTTCCATTCTGAGGATGTCATCGTATGTAATATTCCACAGATCTGGTCCAAGTATGGAACCCTGTGCAGCTCCTGACGTTATTTTCCTTGCCTTCAATCCGCTTGTTGTATCGTAGAGTAGGGTATGATAGCTTTTGATTATATTTAGTAAATATGCAGGAATTATAAAACTAACTTTCAAAGCTCTTTTAATATCCTTCCATTGTAGACTGTTAAATGCATTTCGAACGTCTAATGTAGTTAACAAAACGATATTTCTGGAATAGCTATTTCCTTGTTGAGCTTGTTCGACACTCAAAACCACGCTTTCTTTACATACATATGTATTTGAATATTCTTCCTTCTTTGCTTTTATTTTTATAACAACATTATTATTACCGTCAATGTCAATTATCTTCAAGGATCCTTTGTAAATTGGTACTAGCTTGTGTTCTGTAACAAGTACCTCTTGACTTATTTTATTTTAATCTTTATATTGTTGCTCTTGTGATCATGAACCTGTATTTGGTATTGTTTCGTCTAGTTAATTAAGTGCTGTACCCTTGTTAACGCTGTCTGTAGACGAAATTTTACTTCATTTGAATTGACAAAATTGTATATAGGATATATTTACCTTATCAAATTGTATTAATGGTGTATCGTTTGGGCTAAGTGGAAGAATTAATTTTAATAGACAATATCCATTAATCGATGAGGGTGTGATCTTTCAATTGTGCCTAATGTCTGGTGATGTTGCTTTTTTAATGTTTAAAAGTGTTATCAACTCTGAAAAAATTGATTGTTGTACTCGGTGCCATGACACTAAGTATTTTATTCATAGGTCCATAAATTAATATGAAGTGTTCCACCACTGCTTTTACTACTGTTTTTGCGTTTTTATCAGTTGCTGGTATTGCAACCAAGTCTACTTGTCCTGGGTGTCCTCCGAAAAGAGGTTGTCTTGAAATTTGTTAATTTTTATTTATTATTATGCATATTCTGGGTGTTAGCGCTATTTGTATTTTTTATAAGTTAATTCACTTTTTCTTTAAAATTATCTACGCATCGTTTAAATCATCATTTAAACTTGTATTTTATTATACTTACTAGCCAAAACCGGCGAGCGTTGCTACGCCCCTTAATGAATTGAAATGCATTCTGAATTTTAATTGAATACCAAGTGCAAAAACATAAATATTATAATTTTTTTATGGGCGTGGCATTGCCCACTTTTCTAATCACGAAATTGTAAAGTCATAACAGCTCAATATGTGTGCAAAGTTTCAGAAGAATCGGACCAGTGCAAGTACCTCAAAATTATAATTGTTTTTATGGGCGTGGCCCTGCCCACTTTTCTAACCACGAAATTGTAAAGTCATAATAGCTCAATATGTGTGCACAGTTTTCGAAATATCGGTCCAGTGGAAGTACCTCATAATTAAAACCTTTTCTTATGGGCGTGGCCCTGCCCACTTTTCTAATCACGAAATTATATGGTTATGACAGCTTAGTATGTGTGCAAAGTTTTAGAAAAATCGGTCCAGTGCAAGTACCTCAAAATTAAAACTTTTTTAGGGGCGTGGCCCCGCCCACTTTTCTTATCACCAAATTATTAAGCCATGACAGCTCGATATGTGTGCAAAACTGATAACTAATTTTTATGGGCGTGGCCCCGCCCACTTTTTTCCACCCATAAACACTCCCTGGTATGTGTACAACAACTTGCCAAAGTTTGAGTCCGATCGGTTTTACAGTTTCGGAGTCTATAGCTAACACACACACACACAGAGTTTCAGTTTTATATATATAGATTGCTTATTTTTTTTTTTAAGTATTTTTTTACTTTCGGTGCTAGCGCTTGTTTACCTCGTGTAGTGTGTAGTGATAACTCTAGAAGTATCCACTTTAAGCTTGGGCTACTTTCTTACACAATCGAAGCCGATTGTTTTTAAAAAAATTTGGGCTTTTTGTGAATTTTATCATTATCTGTATTTTGAAATTTCTTTTGCATAACTTTTTTGATTGTGCGCGATTTGATTCCCTTACTTAAAAAGTTAGAAAGTTTTATTTTTTATAGTTTCTGCACTGAAAATGTGCGCTTCTTTATTACATTATTTATTATATCACTTTACAACAGTTTATACGAAATATTTTGGAAATTCTAAATATGTTTGTCTAGACAGTTTTTAAGAATCTCTTTGTCCTTATAATTATCATGTGTATCCTGAGGTAATAATTATCAGAGTTACTCCCGTTAGATACACAAATATAGATTTGACGATCTTGTGGGAACGAAAAATAAAATTGTAATATAAAACTCTAATTGCTCCCTACAGCCGTAATATTAGTTGTTATAATTTTATAATTTCACCTGCTGATTTTCCCAATACCTTGTTTGATAGTGACTAATGGGCTATTGTATTCGTAAATTAATACATTTGTGTTTGTCCAGTGGGCTAAAAATCTAAAAAAATTTTAAATGCGTTTTATGCATTTTCTTGTTTTCGGCTATAGTTATTGTTACTACGCCGTCCTTTTAACTGTTTTTTTTTTAACAAATAGGGGCTTGTCCTTTCCCTTAATATGTTTTTTGCATTTTGCCTGTTCAGTTCAATTTTTTTGATTTCTAGCGATTTCATTTTTTAAGTCATTATTGACAAAGTTTTGGTCGTTAATCCTTTCCGTTCGACCAAAGAATATGTCAGCTGGCTTTTTCTTGATCACGGAATGTACTGTGTTATTATACCTGTCAACAGTGATATTAATTTATTCGTTCATTGAAAAATCTGGATATTCTTCTCGAAGATATCTCATCATTTCAATTACTGTTGAGTGGACTCGTTCTATCGTACCGTTTACTTCGCTTCTTTGGGGAGGTGCAAAATACGTTTTAATTCCCAAACCCTCTATATAGTTAAGTACGATGGGACTAATAAAACTACCTTCGTTATGCACTACCAGTGTTTCGGGAGCAGGAAAATAATAATGTAACTTAATAATTTTGTCTCTGACATTCAAAATTGATTTATTTGTTATGTGAAAAAATTTTGTAAATTTCTAAAATTTATGGACACATGTAATAAATTTTTCGCATTTGATTTCCATTATGTCGATATGTAAAATTTCTATTGGGTACGATTGGATTGGAGTGGGTTGTAGTTCTGGATTTGGTTGATGTCTTTCGTATTTATTTCTACTACAGGGGGGTTATTATGTAATTCGTTTAGAATCGAAAAAAATACGAATACGTATTATGTAGTACGATTTTCAGAAACGTGCGTACATTTTGGGATTTTTTCTACCCCCTTTCGGAAAACAAAAAATCCCTTTCGAAAATGCAACTCCCTAGTACGAAAGCAAAAGTCAAAAGTGTTAGTAACGTACGTATTTCTTTCGAATGCCATTTTGTTTGCGGAAATTCATGTGCATATTATTATTTTATATACAAAAGTTAAATAAAAACTTTTAAAATATAAGTATATGAATTTTATATTTGAATAATAAAAAAATGGATTTAATTGCTTTGATTTTGAACATGTTTAAAGGAAATCTTTTAAAAAAGGTGTATAAAAGAGAAAAGTATGACTTTATGAAGAAAAATGAATTCGAAAGAACGAAATGCAAAATTAAAAAGCTTGAACCAAAAAGAAAAATATTTGAATTAGAGAGCAAAAGAAATGGTTGAGGTTTTGCTATGTGCCTTTTTTATAAATTTTTATGTTTTATTCTTCTTTTATGAATTTGTATGTTTATATTATTAGTTTTTATGTGCCTCTTTATTATATTATTTTGTTTTTTAGTTTTCTCACATATGGAGCTATTAGTTTCACTGAATTTTTATTATTTTACTCTTTCAATAAATGTTTTTATTTGGTCTTGGCCAATCTGATGTTGATAACCACCTTGCGCAAGAAATTTCAAGGTGACTGCCAATTTTAAAATAGGAGGGACGGCAGTAGATCTTTGTGGTGCTTTTAAATCACTGCTGATGGAATTCAGTACGTTCATAAATGCGTTTTTACTAAGCTAAAAATTGTTCACGAACCTGAAAGTATTTTTCTTTATTTAATAAAATTTTTATACGCGCTTTTCTGTTTAAATTAAATTACTTACGAATTTTCAGTGAGTTACATAATATTCGATGTATCTCTTATATACTTTCTTTGAACTCTTTTTGGAACAACATCTTATTCATCACTTTCCCACAACAAACAAGTAAGAGCACTATATTCGGCTGTGCCGAATCTTTTATACCCACCACCAATTTTGTGTACATTTAAAGCACAATATTTATTATTTTTTAATCATTATGGAATAATCTCTTTATAATAAAATATGTATCACTTTCTTTGTAGAGGGTGGTTAAAT
This sequence comes from Phyto melanocephala, assembly GCA_941918925.1. NCBI lineage: Eukaryota > Metazoa > Arthropoda > Insecta > Diptera > Rhinophoridae > Phyto > Phyto melanocephala. Next base: position 19,911,898 of record OW799238.1, read on the forward strand.
TTTAAGGGCCCATGTTGAAGGTGAACTACACCTAGTCTTTAAGTTTGTTTTCTGCATTTCACTTGACATTTCTCAATCTCAAACTTACTCATTTTGATCCGTGGAAAGATACGCAAATGAGCAACGCTTTAAAGTTATTCAGGTTTTTTATAAAAATGGGCGTTCAAATCAAAATGCATTTTGTGCACTTCGTAATTCTTTTGATCAACATAATCGTTCAAATTCGTCCACAATCGGGAGAATTGTAAAAAATATTTAAATTTCTGCAAAACAGGTCTGTATAAAATGTTAGAAAATCTGTGAATGCCTTCTTAGTTCGTTGAATGGGAACTGTTGCTGTTTTTTGCGATAGTGTGGCAAAAGAGCAGTCAACCTCGACTCATCATCATGCCCAATAATTGAGCATCAACATTGTTATTGAAAATTTGGACCATCAGATAGAGGAGTGGCGCCAAGGATGGGGGGGGGGTCATTTGGCCGATATTTTGTTAAATACATAATTGAACCATACAAATATTATCATTATAAAAAGAAATAATAATATCCTAAATAATTTGTGTTTTATTTAAATTCAACATCGGCCCTTAAAATTTAACCACCCTTTATAACTTCGATATGCTACTAAAATGCTTTTCTAAATGTAGTCTTTCAATGAAAGTGGGCGTTAAAGTAGGCGTGTCAATAAAGTTTCTACTAATAAATACAACTTAAATATTTCAATATAGCCCTTTATTTTCCCAAAAACTTTGTCAATAGAGAAATTACATGAATTTAAGGTAAGCCGTTGTATGGGAGGTAGGCGTTAAAGTGGCCGTGTCACCTAAACTTTTTGGCACAACAATAACATTGATTAGGAGGATATACACAGCAAATTTGATCATCATACCTCTAATTTTGGCGGTTTTATGAGCTTTTAAATTTCATTAACGGTAGATTACGTGAAAAGTGGGCGTTATAGTAGGCGTGTCAAAGTTGTTTTGGCGAATGAGTACAACTTAGGTGTTTCAATATAGCCCTTTATTAATCCAAAATCATTATTAATAGAGAAATTAGAGGAATTTTGAGTAAAACGTTATATGGGAGGTGGGCGTAAAAGTGGGCGTGGCAACTCAAATTTCTAGCACAGTAATGACATTGCCTAGGGGGATATACGTAGCAAATTTTATCATCATACCTCTTATTTTGGCGGTTTTATGAGCTTTTAAATTTCATTAACGGTATATAACGTGAAAAGTGGGCGTTATAGTAGGCGTGTCAAAGTTATTTTTGCGAATGAGTACAACTTAGGTGTTTCAATATAGTCCTTTATTATTCCAAAATCTTTATTAATAGAGGAATTATATGAATTTTAAATAAAACGTTATATGGGAGGTGGGCGTAAAAGTGGGCGTGGTGCCTTAATTTTCTGGCGCAGTAATGACATTGCCTAAAAGGATATACGTAGCGAATTTGATCATCATACCTCTAATTTTGGCGGTTTTATGAGCTTTTAAATTTCATTAACGGTATATAACGTGAAAAGTGGGCGTTATAGTGGGCGTGTCAAAGTTGTATTTTCGAATGAGTACAACTGAGATGTTTCAATATAGCCCTTTATTATTCCAAAATCTACATAAATTGAGAAATTATATGAATTTTGGGTAAAACGTTATATGGGAGGTGGGCGTAAAAGTGGGCGTGGCACATTGATTTTCCGTTACAAAAAAGCGTCTCACCAATAAGCAAAGTATGCAAAATTTCAGAGTCGTACATCCAATTTTGTTGTTTTTATGACGTTTTTGTTTTTAAATATACCGAAAAATACACTGTGCGGTATAAATTTTCGTACATTTTGATCGATAACTCCTCTCCTAATGCATAGATTTAGATAATTTTCGGGGAAAAATATTGTTTTTACTCAGGAAATATATATTCGAAGTTTCATGAGTCTACGTTAATGCGTTTGGACACAATTCCATTTTATTCGATGTTTGAAGGACACGGTTTTTTCGACCTACTCTTGCTTTTCGAGCTATAACTCTCTTCCTAATATTCCGATTTAGCCCATTTTCAATACCAAACAAACCTTGTCTATAAGAAAGATTCTGGCAAAATTTGAGCCCCCTAGCTTTTTCGGTGCGACCTCTATCGTGCTTTCAACAGACGGACAGACGGACAGACGGACGGACATAGCTAGATCGTCATAAAATCAAACCCTGATTCAGAACATATATACTTTATGGGGTCTAAAATGGATATTTCGATGTGTTACAAACGGAATGACAAAATGAATATACCCCCACCATTTTTTTGGTGGCGGGTATAAAAATAATCAATTTTAACGTTTTTATTTATATATTTTTTGTTTCTTTGTATATTTTTAAATTTTTTGTATTCAATTTTGACATTTGAACAAAACTACGCAAAATTCTGCCAAGTTTTTACATTTTAAAACTTGGCATCATTTCGTTTTTCCCTTAAAATTTTATGTACAACTGTGCAGACGCACAGAGGAGTATTTGACCTGAAAAGCTGGCCAAATAGGCAAAACTGAATTGTAAGAAATCTTAAGAACTAAGTACGCAGCTCGACAGATAACAATATTTTACATTATATTGTAAATTTTTAACACTTTTAGTTGCGATTTGTAGCTCTGAGACCCTGCTAAAGTCAGGAAAGAAAAGAAAATTATATGAGATTTAAATGTTTTTTTCGGTTTCGGTATGTTTTTATGATATTTTTTACGGCTAAACGAATAAAGGTTTAACAATCATTTTTTTTTCGCTGAAAGGTTTGATCAAAAGTTATTTAAAAAAGAAAAAAAATTTTAAATTTGTTAAATATTCATGTTGAAACAATTTGTTCAAAAGCTAAAAAAAAAAATTATACACTTTTTTTGCAAAAAAAAAAAAGAAAAAGAAGAGGTTTTTGAAAGTGAGGTTAGCATCTCTAAGAATTATGTTTGATACCACAATAAAATTTGGAATCTCGTATTTTAGAAACCAAAAAAAAGTTTGCGCAAGTTTGCGCCATTATTTTTGACAATTTTTTTAAATTTTTACATTTCCTTCATTTTTGCTCATCAGGCACTTTTTCTCATACATTTATATCGTCATTAACTTTTATTTATTTTGAATTATTGATTTTAACACATCACTTTTTTATTCACATCACTTTTGACACTTTACTATGTTAATACCTGTCTATAATTATAAATTTGAAAAATTCTTTATTATATAATAATATATAGTTATAAGGGAATGTCCCACGCATCCCCATAAAGGATATTTTTATATACCTGCTCTACAAAATATTATTTCTTAAAAAAATAAATATACGTTACTTATAAGAATAATTATTAAAAGCATTAATCACCAAAATAAGTTTACAAAAAATAAATACAGGTACATAAAAAAAAACTCGGGCACCCAGGTATCAGGCTATCCAATTGTCAGAAGAAGCTGCCGAGGCCAGAAATAAGCACTTACGATTATATCGTACGAATTTTTTGAGGAAATTCAGCAAAAGCGATACAAATCGAGATGTCTTGAATAGGTTATTTCTGAGCAGTAACTCTTTTATAAGCAGCAGTACGCAAAGAGAACGGGTAATTAAAAAAATCTTTTACATCAGAAACCATCACACTTCTTCTTCCTGACACCGATGATGCAACTAATAAGGATATGCATGCGACATAATAATTACTGAGGAATTTTTATTAGTTTAACTTTTCCGTATAAATAAATAAAGCCTTTTTTCATAAAAAAATACTGTTTTATAAGAGCCTTACAATTTTCAAAATTTTTTTTAAGAATTAGACCGTAAATCATAATATGTGTGCGTGTACATACAGTCTGTTAACAATGAGTTTAAACCTTTCAAATCAACATTTGTTAATTGAGTTTTACTATTTATACTGACTTCGGTTCCTTAGGAATGTGGCTTTTGGAAAAATCTTAAAAATATAAATTTTTGGTTCTTAAATTTATTTTTATGGCATTTTGAAAACAAAAAATTTGACGAATTTTGCAGGAAAAAATTTTTTTTCGCCATTACATTTTTAATAACTCCGAAATAGTAATAGATAGAAAAGAAATGTGTTTAGTTAGTTTAAGTTAGTTAGTTAGTTGATTCTCCTGCTATTAAAATCGGAGAATCCGTTTTCAAGTGATGACAAAATATATTCGGCAACCCAACGATTTAGAGAGTGAAATATGCCACGCCCTTAACAGAAAATCCTTACGTACTAGAGAAAAACGAAAACCAGATTTGAATTAAGGGCATCAAAATCAATATAGTCCACATACTTTTATTTCTTGCAGAGACAAAAAAATTTTTTTTTGCGCAGTGTACTTTTGTTGCGCAGTGTAATTTTTTCAAAATCTGCCACTAGATTTCTTATATCATACTACACCTAAAACTATCAAAAAACTAGAACTTTTAATTCAAAAAACACGTTTAATAATTTTGGCCAGCTTTTCAGGCCAAATACTCCTCTGTGAGACGTTTCGAAAGTACTATATAATAAGAATTTCTTTTCGAATCGGAAATTCTTTTCGAATGTATTTACGATTCGAATCGAATTACATAATAACCCCCTAGACTTCACAAGAGTTCGTGTTATTTATTAATTTTGTCATTTGTGAAAAGTAAAATTTGTCCAAAATTTGCTCCCTGTTTTTAACAGAATTCCTATGTGCCCTTTTGTGTTCGCTTTGAATAATTAAAAATATTTTCTCCTCATGACATCCTCTACTATCCTTTGAGTGATTCGTACTTAAAATTTTGAAAAATATTCTTTGTAGACCTTCTGTAACAACATTGTGATTTACTTTTTTCTTTCAATATTTGAGTCGGCGTTTTTTCACCCAAATCATTGATTTTCACATAGTGTCTCTGAAAATTGTTGTGAGGTTCTTTGAAAAACCTTGATTCCAGTTCTTTTGAAATAAGAATTTGGTTCCGAAAAACATTGATAGCACCTTCAAGGTGGCGTATAAAACATGAGCTATGTATCGTCTTCAGCACTATGTTGTGAGCAGTCTGATGACGAAAGTGCATTGATTTTTGGTGGAAGTCGAGATTCCGGTGGATTCTTCTATTCTAGCCTTCCATCTGTTAAGTTATGCATTATTGTTTGCATTGCTTAAAGCGAAGGTCAGTGGCTGATGGTCTGTTAGTATTTGGCTCCATACAGGTCAACATGTGCTTTTCTATAGTGGGGTAATTTTCTTCAGCTTTATATAAGGATCTGGAAAGGTAAGTAATTGGTCGGTCCTTCCAGATTTCTCCTTGCGAAAGAACAGCACCAATTGCAACATTGGAAGTGTCGGTTGTTAAAATAATGTTAGAAGTTCTTTTAGATCATTAAAAGATTTTGTGGCTTTATCATCCAAACTTATACTCTGACGCTTCGATTGGCTTTCTTTTATTTGTGCATTTACCCCTCTTGTCAGATTAGTTTAGTGCTTAGCTACCGCTGTAAAGTGTTTAAAAAACCTTCGGTAATAAGATGCCAATCCCAGGAATCATTTTAAGTCCTTTATATTTTTGGGTGATTCTTTCCGTATTGCAACGATTTTAGCTGCATCTGGATGTATACCCTCACTTGATTTTGTATGCCCAAGAAATTCAATGCTTGCCCTTAAAAACTTTGATTTTTCAGGGTTAATTTTTAGGTTAGCTCTCTTAAATAGAGAAAATGCTTCCTCTAGGTTTACGATATGTTCCATTTTTTCTTTGCAAATACTATTATATAGTCTATAAAGACATAGCAAGTTTTTCCTAGAAGTGGATGTAACACTTCGTTCATAATGCGCTGAAGTATAGAAGGAGCATTTTTTAGGCCGAAAGGTAATCTTAAAAAATTTAAATTGTGTATGGATGGTTTCTGTTGAGTGGGCCTAGATGGTGGCACGATTGAGTAGTCGTATTATAAATACGGGCTTTTTTATTTGCATCGAGATTTGTGTATGGAAGGCTTTGCTCATTTGATTGATATGTAAAGTTATAGTTTTAGAATAAAGAGGATGAATTTAGTTATTTTTGAAGATTAAGTTTTGGAAGTCAAGACTTGCAGTGTAAGCTCAGGCAAGGTTTTTGAAAAGTTAACAATCTTGAGACATCACCGCTTAATCCTCTTATAAATACATCAAAAACTCTGTTTCGATAGCTCGATAATAAAACTTGCGCTGTCTGATTTGAATAGTTTTGCTTTCTGTTTTTATTTTAATAATTATAAGGGACAATTGATGATCTACCCTTGCTTAAAATTCGTCTTTAGTGTTATTTTCTTTGTCGTATAACACTAAGTTTATATTCAAGTGTCTGTATGTCTTTTGTCGGCATAATGGAGCGACAAACAACTTTTTATTTTTTCATTGAAAATGTTGTACGAAATCATATCCGTGTCTGCGGCTTCTCTAACTTTTTGTCTAATGTGTTGTAATATTGCCCTGTATATTGGCTTATTGCTAACAATCCTATAACCGTTTAAAATTGATTCTACACTATGGACCCATGAAATATACTGTTCTGGGTTTCCATCAAAAATTTGTAAGTCCCTGACACTGTCCGGAAGTTTTGTTATGTCGTTTAAGTCAATTTCGGTCTCTAGGACAGGGAGTGTTGATTCCTGAGGAGGAAGATGACTCATGGTCGTCTCAAAATAGACCATTCTATTGTTTAATATTTAAATCTGCTTGATTTTTGCACTAAGAGCACCTGTAAGTTGTGTTATGGCCTGGTTTATTGGATCCATATATATCGTAATACGGTCCGGTGGTGGACCTCTATCAGATATTATATGTCTCGGTCCACTGTAGTAATTAAAATATTTTTCCATATCACAACATACCTCCTTTGTACTTGTACCACTACCAATATACATATGTTTCCATTTTGAGGACAAAGATGGTAATGAAAAAATGGTCAATATGAATCGTATCAAATGACAATGCAATTTTAGGAATCTATATATATAAAAGAGTAACGTGACTGACTGACTGACTGAATGACTAACTGATTCATCATCGCACAGCCCAAACGCAAAGAGCTAGAGACATGAAATTTGGACAATCGGTTCCTCTTTCGATGTATAGCTCCACTAAGAAGGGATTTTTGGAAATTCGTACTTTAAGGGGGTAAAAAAGGGTAAAAACGGGTAAAATCGGTAATCTTATATCTGCTAAACCAAAAACGATACAAATAAAATTGAAAAAGAATTGTAATTTGCACAAAAAATAAGATGACAGGTGTTCGGCCTTTTTTTGAATTTTCAACCACTAAGGGGAAAAACGGGTAAAAACTGTAATTTGGTACTTTTTTGGTGCCCTATGTAACTTCCAAACACATATAGGTAGAAAAAAAATTGAAACTGTTTTAAGTAGTCCGCGAAAAAATATTAATAGGAATTCGGCACTTTTTTCAAATTCGCATGTATAAGGGGTAAACATTTTCCCTTTTTTCGGTACTTTAATTAAAAGAAACTTTTCTAATATTATTCAATGGGACAAAATTTGATCATTATTATTGCCTAATAGAATATGGACAAATATTAAGGTTAAATTTTTGGAAACCTTTTTGGAGACAAAAAGGTACCAAAAGGGGAAAAATACCATAAAATGTATGTAATTCCTAATTTGACGGCCAATTTTCACAAAATTTATAATTGGGATTTCACCAGACATAAAAAAATTATGTAATTTGATAAAAATTGAAACACATTCATAACAGGGTAGAAAGGGGAAAATCGGGAAAAGAGTTTGGTACTTTTTAGAACATAATTACTTTTATGCAAAAAAGAGTAGATTTACTGACTTTAAATCATGTCTATTAAAATATTTTGTTACATAGATATTTGAACATTTTAAACTTGGAATTTGGAACTTGGACCAAAAATGTATTTTTTCGCTTTTCTATGGTACTTTTTTTATTTTCAACGTTTGCGAAGCTAGAATTTTAAAATTAGTGGCTATTGAGACAAGGTGAGACTGAAAACATTATGGTCGACCAAAAACGTACTTTCTTGAATTTTTATGGTACTTTTTGTATTTTCTACGTTTATGAAGGTAGGATTGTGCAATCAAGGACTATTGATTCCAGGTGAGACTGAAAATGTTATGGGTGACCAAAAAGGTACTTTTTTGAATATGTATGGTACTTTTTGTATTTTCAACGTTTGTGAAGCTAGAATTTTGAAATTAGTGGCTACTGATACAAGGTGAGACAGAAAATGTTATGGTCGACCAAAAGGGTACTTTTTTGAATTTTTATGGTACTTTTTGTATTTTCTACGTTTGCGAAGCTAGAATTTTGAAATTAGTGGCTATTGATACAAGGTGAGGCTGAAAATGTTATGGTCGACCAAAAATGTACTTTTTTGAATTTTTATGGTACTTTTTGTATTTGCTACGTTTATGACGGTAGGATTGTACAATCAAGGACTATTGATTCCAGGTGAGACTAAAAATGTTATGGGCGACCGAAACGGTACTTTTTTGAATTTATATGGTACTTTTTGTATTTTCAACCTTTGCGAAGCTAGAATTTTGATCTTAGTGACTATTGATACAAGGTGAGACTAAAATGTTATGATCGACAAAAAAGGTATTTTTTTGAATTTTTATGGTACTTTTTGTGTTTTCAACGTTTGCGAAGCTAGAATTTTGAAATTAGTGACTATTGATACAAGGTAAGACTAAAAATGTTATGGGCGACCATAAAGGTACTTTTTTGAATTCTTATGGTACTTTTTGTATTTTCTACGTTTATGAAGGTATGATTGTACAATCAAAAACTATTGATTCCAGGTGAAACTAAAAATGTTATGGCCGACCAAAAAGGTACTTTTTTGAATTTTTATGGTACTTTTTGTATTTTCTACGTTTATGAAGGTAGGATCTTACAATCAAAGACTTTTGATTCCAGGTGAAACTGAAAATGTTATGGGCTACCACAAAGGTACTTTTTGAATTTGTATGGTACTTTTTGTATTTTCAACGTTTGTGAAGCTAGAATTTTGAAATTAGTGGCTATTGATATAAGGTGAGACAGAAAATGTTATGGTCGACCAAAAGGGTACTTTTTTGAATTTTTATGGTACTTTTTGTATATTCTACGTTCGCGAAGCTAGAATTTCGAAATTAGTGACTATTATATACAAGGTAAGACTAAATATTTTATGGGCAACCAAGAAGGTACTTTTCTGAATTTTAATGGGACTTTTTGTATTTCCTACGTTTATAAAGCTAAAATATTGAGATAAAGGATTGTTGATTCAATTTGAAAATTAAAATGATATTGGAGACACAAAAAAGCCTTTTTGCATTTTTATTGTACTCTTTGTAATATTACGGACAACCAAAATTACTTTTTCTCATTTTTTATATATTGTATTGAATTCTGAATAAAGGTTATAATAAACCAAGTGGAAGTTTTAGTGAAGGAAAAAATTTTACTTTTATTATTTTTAGGGTAATTTTTGCAAATTATAAATCTTAATTTTTGAAACTCAGTAGCATTGGACTTGCTTTTAGTTAGGAAATATATGCCCGATATATCCTTACTCTACTTTTTATTTTTCTAAGTAGATTGAGTTAGAGATACAAATTTTCATAAATTGAACCAAAAATATTTAATAATTATAAAAAAGAACTTGAGTATTCAATAAATAGTAAGAACTGCGCTAACGAAGTAGCGGGTTAAATGCTAGTATTATATAAATGTTGTTCATGTAATTGTCTTGGTGCAGAATATATTATGAATTTTAAACAATTTTAAATAAAACGTTTGATTTTCTCTTCAATTTTTGGAAACAAATAGGTTAACTTTATTTGATCAAAACACTTATCAACCTAGAGATGTCCAATTTTCTCATGAACCAACCGTATTACATTCTCTTTCATTTTACTAGGTACAAACAAAAGTAAACGATTCGAGCCTCCTTTACAAAACACTAATCCATCTGATAACTCAAAATGTTTATCTTTTTCATTCTGTAGCCTAAATGCTAACTTCCTTATATTTTCATCAAGATTCTGCAATATTTGAATTTGAGTATCTATTTCACTTGCATCAACTGCTGCAATTATAGGCTGTATACACAAATTATTAACACTATTTTCATGACATCTACTTAAAGCGTCTACATGATCCATTGATATTCCGCTACGACATTGTATTGAAAAATTATAGCTTTCAAGTTCCAACGTCCACCGTGATATTCTTGGGTTGACATGTTTCTTACCTAAAGTCTTGTTAAACGCAATGGACCTTATTAGTCTCCAAGTGTGGGTGTAGGAGGCAGATACTGCTTTCTGCATCCCCCGTTCCTACCAACCTAAAGTCATAGAAAGTGAATTTCAATCCGTAACTATTTAAAAAGGAATACCTTCCAAATAAATTCGAAAACGACGAAAACCACATATTATTGCCAACATTTCTAACACAAAACTATGATATTTTGATGCTGCATCAGATGTTGATCTTGAAAAATACGCAATTGGATGAAATTTTTTATCATTTTGGCGTTGCAATAAAACAGCCCCAAATCCAAGTGTACTAGCATCACAGTGCATTTCCGTTTCAAATTTTGGATTATAAATTGACAAAATAGGTGCTTTCACAAGTCGTAGCCTTAATTCATTATAAGCACTTATACAATCATTTGAAAAATTAAACGCTTTATCATTTTTTTTTCGTTTGATAAATCTAATAAAGGTTTTGCAATTTTAGAAAATAAAGGAACAAATCGTCTCAAATATGAAAACAATACATGATTGTAACTCTTTCTTATTCGTAGGTACTGGAAATGTTTCAATTGCGGACAAATGTCTATTAGTAGGCCGTATTCCATAGCAATTCACTACATACCATAAATATACAATCTCATTATATGCAATTTACATTTTTCTATTTTAAGTTCTAAACCTTTTTCATACAATCGATGCAATACTTTTCCCAACGTTTTGAAATGAGAATTCAAGTCTTGATGTTATAACAATATCATCTATATAAAAAACTATTTCATGTGAATCAATCAAGTCACGAAAAATATTATAAACAAATCTTTGAAAATTCGCAGGTACGTTTTTTAGACCAAAAGGCATTTGCAAATACTCACATAGACCATGTGGGGTAACAAATAAAGTTAAAGCAACTGATTTTTCATCCATTTCAATTTGATTAAATCCATCTTTTAAATCTAATAAACTAAAAATGTTCTTTCCTGACATATATTCAATAGAATCATCAATAAGCGGTAAAGGAAAGTTATCACGAATAGTTGTCTTATTTAAATTTCGATTGTCAACACACATTTTAATTTTCCCAGATCTCTTTTTAACCAAAACAATAGCCGAAGCATATGTGACACCACATAGAGAAAGGGACCTAAGGGTAAAAACAGGTTTTGTTGAGGAGAGCCATTTTAATGATTAAATGATTTTTCTATTTTTTTAAATTGTTTATAAGGAAAAAAATAAATTTTTTGCAGTTTCGTAAAATCAAGTTATTTTGTTAATTTAGTAGGGGAAAAAATGAAAATAAATAAATTTTACCGTTAGGACCCTTTCTATTTCTATCGTCGACTTCACTTTTATAAAACGCGCATATCTCTGGGAGGGAAAACTTTTGGGGCATGGGATCGGTCTCATTCGATGCTCAGATGTTGTCCACATCAAAAAAAAAAGTGCAAATTGTATTTTCATTTTTTAATTATGAAACTTTTAACAAAATTATGAAACTTAATCAAACAGGATACTGTTCCATACATTTTTAATTTAAAATGTCCAAAACCGAAAAATTGTGTTGTTTTCAATTCGCTTGTTATCCTTAGCTTTGAAGGAACTAAAGATCGTTTGATAAAATTAATAGGGCTACCAGAATCAATAAGAGAATTAAAGTTTAATTAATCAGTGCAATCATTTTCATTAAATAAAAAAGCCACACTTACCAACTGCATCGGATTTATTTTTACATCTTCTGTATTACTTTCAAGCTTTTGAAAAACTGATGCAACTATATTAGTTTTTTTTTGCGATTTGGACAGTCTTTATTATAATGACCCATTTGATGACATGTAAAACATGAACCTTTAGGTCTTAGAGGTTTAGGGCAAGCGCTTTGAAAATGTCCAAACTGAGAGCAATTGTAACATCTAACATCTGATTTATTGTTTGACTTGGCTTTTGTAACCACATCAGCTTTACGTATTCTGCGTTGTTCATATCTATCTAAATATTCGATTAGTTTAGGAATTGATGAAGCACCATATAGTAGAGATATGTTCGTTGTGTTATCTTGTAGTTCATCAATAATAATATCCACTAACTATTTTTCATCAACATTTGCTTGGGACGCAATTGCTTGCATTGCGATAACATAGCTTATACATGACTCTTCAGATTTGATTTTACGTAAACGTAACTTACGATATACTTCCTCACAGGTTACGGTTCTTTTAAATGTTCTTATTAAAAATTGTTTCATCTCATTGTAGTTTGTCACGCTACAATTCTGAATGTACGTGCGAACACTTCCAACTAATATCCACTTTAATCCCAATAACATTTCATTATCATTATATCCAACCATCTTTGTATAATCTTCAAAAAGGTTAAACCATTTTACAATATCTTGATTATCATCACCATTAAATTGTGATACAACTACATTAAGTTCTTCGTAATTAATAAAAGATTGAGTTGAGTTATCTTCTGATGATTGAATTTGGCTTTTCAAATTAATTTTTTTTTTAATCGCCGTTCTTCATCTTCATTATTCAAAGCTAGATTGACATTTGAGGCCTCAGGATGTATATCGGGTATTATACCACTAGAGATAGGAATATTTTCATGATCAAATAAATATTTTAAGAATCTAAATTTTAAATTTAAGGCTATAAGTTCAATGCGATAACGACAAGAATATTAAGGAAAAATTAGTCATCCGATACTAGCTAAATGGAATGCATTTTCGAAACCAGCTCCGGTTTCATGATCAGTACTCTTGATCAGAACTACAGGTGTTGTGTATAAATATCATTATTTAGAACACAGTTATCATTATCAGCCGCAGTTAAAGTTCTATTTATTTCGTTAGGGGACACATCAGCAACAGTAACATTTAAAGCATCAGGGATTTGATCACCACTAGTAACATCGGTAGTTCGATCAGTAACTTCATTGTTAATTTGTGATTGAAACAATTTATTGTATAGATATCTTAATTGAGATATTGTTGCCTGTTTAGGAAAAGATATCCCAGCAAAATTTAATGCATCAATAAGCATTTGGCGGTTAGGTCGCAAATTTATTTTCAAACCGCACACCTGAATTTATAAGTTAAATAAACAATATTTCTAGATTCAAACTGAAACTTATATTTTTATTCTCCTTGACATTTTATAAAACAATTAAAATTATTTAAACAAGCAATAATCAACTACATTAAACATTACAGTACATTACAGTATCTGTAATTTTTATCACTAAGATATGTCATCTGTAGAAATAAATAATTTTTCCTTATTTTAAATGGAATAGCAACTTGATGGTAGCGTTCACCTTATTCGCCTGACTCAGCAGCTAACTGTCTACCAAAATAGTCAAGATGATGGTGCAAAAAGTGAATTTTTAAGGACATGTTTACACCAATTTTATAGAACGCGGCCATCATTGTCTGTACAGATCTCTGATAGATTTCGGATCTACTTTTTCCCAGTAAGCTCTCTATAACTTCTTGAATTGAGCGCCAAGCTATCAATTCATCATCATTTAAAACGTCATCAAATGCCTGAGCTTTTAAATTTTAGTATATCAGTGCAATTTACAACGCCTGAAGTGAAAAAACAGATTCTTATTATAAAGGGTGGTTAACTTTTAAGGGCCGATGTAGATTTTGAATATAATACAAATTATTAAAGAACTTATTGTCATTTCTTTTTATTATGATAATATTGGTATGCTTCAATTATGTATGGAACAAAATATCGGCAAAAATGGCTGCTTTATCCGATGGTCCAATTTTTCAATGACAATGTAAGGCACGATGGTAAGTCGTGGTTGACTGCTCTTTTGCCACACTATCGCGAAAAACAGCAATGTTTTCCGTTCAACACACTAAAAAGGCGTTCACAGATGTTTTCATACAGACCTGTTTTTGCTGAAATTTTAATATTTTTCACAATTTTCCCGAACGAATTTAAACGATTATGTTGACCAAAAGAATCACGAAGTACACTAAATAAATTTTCATAACAAGCCTAAATAACTTTCTGAAATTGAACAAGTAAGAGTGCTATATTCGGCCATGCCGAATCTTATATACCCTTCACAACGTGTAGTCATGCAATAACAGTAGTTTGTATCACCATTCATCTCATATGAAATACGTACATACATATATAAAAACATCCCATTGTAAAATTAAAAATTAACGTATGTATGTTTAAAAAATAATAAATAAAAAAAAAATTTAAAAAAAAAATTAAAAAAAAAATTAAAAAAAAATTATTAAAATATAAATAATAAATATAAAACAAAAAAAAAATTTTAAAAAAACAAGTAAAAGTGCTATATTCGGCAGTGCCGAATCTCATATACCCTTCACAACGTGTAGTCATGCAATAACAATTGTTTGTATCACCATTCATCCCATATGAAATACGTACATACATATAAAAAACATACATATATAAAAACATCCCAATGTAAAATTATAAATTCACGTATGTATGTTGCAAACAAAAAAAAATTTTTTAAAAAATTTAAAAAAAAAATTAAAAAAAAAAAATTATTATATATAAAACAAAAAAAAAAAATTAAAAAAAAAAATAATAAAAATATATATATATATATTAAATAAAAAACAAAAAAAAATTTAAAAAAAATTTTTTTGGCTCAGCTGGGATTCGATGCCACGTTTTCCCTAACCAGTATACACGTTTGTATGTATGTATGTTGTTGTTGTAATGTTGTTTTTGTGAAAAAAAAATCGAGGTGGTCATGGGTTTTTGCTCATATCTCAGTTGTTTATGTACCGATGTTTCTGATTTTCAATACCGATCTACTCCCGAATATTTCCAATATTTTTATACCTTACCCGGGTCCAACCTATGTCGGGGGGCTTCAAAAAGTTGATTTCAACATACACACGGACAGACGGTCAGACTGACAGGGCTTAATCGACTCCCCTATTCATAAGCTTTCAGAAAATATATACTTTATGGGGTCGGAAATGAAAATTGTAGAAATTTCACACGGAATGACAAACCTATATATACCCTTTTTCACTGTGTGAAGGGTATAAAAATAAAAAAAAAAATTGTAAAAAAATAATAAAAAAAAAAATAAAAAACAAATTAAAGAAAAAATTTAAAAAAACTTAAAAAAAAATTTTGTTTGGCTCAGCTGGGATTCGATCCCACGTTTTCTCTAACCAGTATACACGTTTGTATGTATGTATGTTGTTGTTGTGAAAAAAAATCGAGGTGGTCGTGGGTTTTTGCTCATATCTCAGTTGTTTATGTACCGATGTTTCTGATTTTCAATAGCGATCTACTCCCGAATATTTCTGATATTTTAATACCTCACCCGGGTCCAAGCGATTTCGGGGGGCTTCAAAAAGTTGATTTCAACATACACACGGACAGACGGACAGACTGACAGAGCTTAATGGACTTCCCTATTCATAAGCTTTCAGAAAATATATACTTTATTCAGCTGTATAACTAATTATGTTATGTTGAAATCAACTTTTTGAAGCCCCCCGACATAGGTTGGACCCGGGTAAGGTATTAAAATATCGGAAATATTCGGGAGTAGATCGGTATTGGAAATCAGAAACATCGGTACATAAACAACTGAGATATGAGCAAAAATCCACGACCACCTCGATTTTTTTTTCACAAAAACAACATTACAACAACAACATACATACATACAAACGTGTATACTGGTTAGAGAAAACGTGGCATCGAATCCCAGCTGAGCCAAAAAAATTTTTTTTTTAATTTTTTTTAAATTTTTTTTTTTAATTTTTTTTTTATTTTTTTTTTTATTTTTTATTTAATATATTATTTATATTATTATTATTATTTTTTTTTTTAATTTTTTTTTAATTTTTTTTTATTTTTTTTTTGTTTTATATATATTATATACATAATAATTTTTTTTTTTATATTTTTTTTTTTTAATTTTTTAAAATTTTTTTTAATTTTTTTTTTTTAATTTTTTTTTTTTTGTTTTCTTAACATACATATGTACGTGAATTTATAATTTTACATATGGGATGAATGGTGACACAAACCACTGTTATTGTATGACTACACGTTGTGAAGGGTATATAAGATTCGGCACGGCCGAATATAGCGCTCTTACTTGTTTTTCTAACTAAATGTTTTAAAAGCAAACAAATTCTTTATATATATATATATATATTTTCATTATTTTTATTACAATATTTCACTATTATATTAGGTGTTATTTTATCAAATTTTCTTTTTCGCTTATAAGTATTTTCAGCGATTTCGACATTAAGTTTCCTAATTCTAAAATACATTCGACACCCAAAAAACAATTTTTTCACGTCTTCTCTGGCTTGAATTTATTTTCCTTCCAACAATTGCTTTTGTAAATATCCGCTTGAAAGTAATAATTTGTTACCATTTAATTTGAAAAATATGGTGTAAGTCTGGAGGCGATCTTCTTCAAAATCAGTCGGCCTTGGAGCATTTTCCGCGACCAATTTTTCTTCAAAACTATTTGGAATATCATTTTGCTTTTCAGTTTCACGTAGTCCTTCATATACATTTGCAACTTCAGTTTCATTAGCAGTTTTCGTTTCACTTTCAATAGCACTAGTGTCTAAAAACGGAACTGCATGGGATTTTAAAATTTTTGCACGCCGTTTGCTAAATTCTATTCATAATGCCTTAGTAATGTACTGCAAGAATTAATTTTGTTTTAACTTACCCATTTCAAATTTCAAGTTTCTTTCAAAATATACTTGCTTGAAATGTAAAGCACAAATTTTTTCTTCATCCACATTTACAGACTTCACTCGTTTGCAAAAAATTATCCATAACTTCCTTCGAGCTTCATCTTTTAGAAAATTGTAAAATGATACAGCTGTTTGAAAACACAAAAGTTTTATTAAATATACGCAAATTATTAGTTTTTAATATAATTTGTCACTTGTTTTTTTGCTGTTACTTTGCTTGGATTTGCCCACTGCATATTTGCTCTCTTTCTTTTCTTTTCATTTTATAGTGTTTTCTGTTTTTATTAGTTTTGCAGCTTTTAAATAACCAAATTTAAACACTTTTTATATAATTTTAATATTTTAATATTATTTTTATGTATTTATTATAAAATATGACACGAAATTCATTGTTTATTAAGCACCGATGTAATACTTATTTTTTAGAACTCTGAGTAAATAAATTACAGGGCTGCCAACTTTTACAAAATACATAAATTTTTTGTAAGAAATTATAAATTTTACATATGATACAGACTTGGTAACCTTTGCGAGGGGATTACTACGTCATCTAACGGTAAATCATGCGCAAGGCGTAATATTTATTTAATCATTCTTGATTATACCCTTCACACAGTGAAAAATAGTATATATCAGTGATCGGCTTTGAGTAGCATTTAGTAATTTACCGCGAGAATTCACTTTCGCGTACAAATATGCTAAAACTATTTTGCTTTGTAATTTCAATTGTTTACACACCGATCAGCTGTTTTCTTGCAAAATTTTACTGGATACTGTCTGCGTACTTTTTGATATATTTTTAGCCGCCAGAGTAAAATTGGTCTTACTCTCCCAAAAAAATTTACTGAGTATTTGCTACTGGAAAAGTACGCAGACAGACCTATTGAATTCGCCTTGGTCCCATACTTATATGATTTGCAAAACTACTTTTATTTATTTATTTATTTATTTATTTATATATTGGTATTCCTATACAACAAAACTTTGAGTCTTATAATTATAGTACAGGAAAAACAATTTGATTTAGTTTTAAATAGGTCATACAATAAAAAATTATAACATTAAATACAAACAATTATAAATATAATAAAAAGGGAAAGGAGCAAAACAATAACAAATATAAATACATCTAAAAACGTTTTAAAACAAGTAACAGTGCTATATTCGGCCGTGCCGAATCTTATATACCCTTCACAACGTGTAGTCATGCAATAACAATTGTTTGTATCACCATTCATCTTCTATCTTCTTCTTCTATATATATAAAAGTGAAACTCTGTGTGTGTGTGTGTGTGTGTGTGTTAGCTATAGACTCTGAAACTGTAAAACCGATCGGGCTCAAACTTTGGTAAGTTGTTGTACACATACCGGGGTGTGTTTATGGATGAAAAAAAGTGGGCGGGGCCACGCCCATAAAAAATTAGTTATCAGTTTTAGCTACTTGCACTTGACCGATTTTTCTGAAACTTTGCACACATATTGAGCTGTCATGACTAAATAATTTCGTGATAAGAAAAGTGGGCGGGGCCACGCCCCTAAAAAAGTTTTAACTTTGAGGTACTTGCACTAGACCGATTTTTCTGAAACTTTGCACACATATTAAGCTGTCGTGACTTTATAACTTCGTGATTAAAAAAGTGGGCGGGGCCACGCCCATAAAAAAAGACTATAATTTTGAGGTACTTGCATCAGACCGATTTTTCTGAAACTTGGCACACATATTGAGCTGTCATGACTAAATAATTTCAAGATTAGAAAAGTGGGCAGTGCCACGCCCATAAAAAAAAAGGTATAATTTTGAGGTACTTGCACTGGACCGATTATTCTGAAACTTTGCACACATATTGAGCTATTATGACTTTACAATTTCGTGATTAGAAAAGTGGGCAAGGCCACGCCCATAAAAACAATTTTAATTTTGGGATACTTGCGCTGGTCCGGTTCTTCTGAAACTTTGCACACATATTGAGCTGTTATGACTTTACAATTTCGTGACTAGAAAAGTGGGAAATGCCACGCCCATAAAAAAATTATAATTTTTAGGTTTTTGCATTTGATATTCAATTAAAATTCAGAATGCATATCGATTCATTAAGGGGCGTAGCAACGCGCGCCGGGTTTGGCTAGTCTCATATAAAATACGTGCATACGTACACGTTAGAATAAATGTAGCATCGAATCCCAGCTGAGCCAAAAAAAATTTTATTTTATTTTATTTAATATATTATTTATATTTTATTATTTTTTTTAAATTTTTTTTAAATTTTTTTAAAAAATTTTTTTAGAAAAATTTTTAAAAAATTTTTTAAAATTTTTTTTTAAATTTTTTTTAAATTTTTTTTTTTAGTTTTTTTTTATTATTTTTTTCTTATTTTTAATATTTTTTTTTTTGTAATTTTTTTTGTTTGGTATGTTTTTTACATGTATGTATGTATGTATGTATGTTGTTGTTGTAATTGTGAAAAAAAACGAGGTGGTCGTGGTTTTTTGCTCATATCTCAGAAAGTTATGGGGCGATTGTGCTGAATTTCAATAGCGATTCATTCCTGGATATTTCCAAGAGATTGATACCATATACAGATCTGAGGAACATATAGTTGCTTCTAAAAGTTGATTTCAACCAACACACGGACAGACGGGCAGACGGACAGACGGATAGACGGACAGACGGACAGACGGACAGACGGTCAGGGCTTAACCGACTCCTCTATTCATAAGCTTTCAGAAAATATATACTTTATGGGGTCGGAAATGAAAATTGTAGAAATTACAAACGGAATGACAAAGCTATATATACCCTTGTGCACCACAGGTGAAGGGTATAAAAAGAGTTTACACATTTTCAATTATGACAATAAAAATTAAAAATACATTTCCTAAACTGCGTTGTATTACTAACGAATTGTATAGACGATGGTATTGAGTTCCATAGACGAATGGTATGGACAAAAAACTGCCATTCAGATATAAGCCTCCTAAATCTTATTTGAACGAGGTTGTAATTTCTTCTGGACTGCGTAAAAGAGAGACGTTTAAATAAATACGACGGCACTCCAGTATAAATAATTTTATGTAAGAGAACAAGAGATCGAATATTTAACAGAACACCAAAACGTACGCCATAAAGTTTAGTCTCATAGGGTGTAATATGAGAAAAACGTCCCAAATTGAAAACATATCTAAGTATAGCATAATATGTAGAAGTCAATTTTCTAGTGCTTTTCTGGTCACAACTTGCAAAAACTTCACTACCATAAAGTAAAACCGGTATTAGGTACGATTTTGCCAAAAGCATACGCGTGTTTATCGGAGTCGAGTGTTTAGTGGCCCAAAGTGAACGAAGCATTGCAAATACTCTCCCTGCAGCAGTGTTAATATGATCAGACCATGTAAGCGAAGAGTTAAAAATAATTCCAAGATTTTTCGTTTTCTTAACAATTTTAATTTTTTGCGAGTTCAAAGTGATATTGGGTTCAATACTTATTTGTGTAAAATTTTAAATTTATTACGAAATTTTAAAATTTTTACGAAACTACTTATCTTCATACAACGATGCAAGTTGACTCAACAACAAACACATTAACAGCTCTCATTTGTATGAAGAATAAATAATGTTGCCAGGTCGAAAAGTGTAAGATATTTTTTTGGCCGCCAGAAAATTTGCAATTTTACAATGTTTGCAAGATCACTATTTAGTTTTTAAATAAATGCAACGGATTATGGCCTTTAGGCTAAGTTTTGGTTGGCTTCTATAATAAGAGGTAAAATAACAGTTATTTTGTGATTTTATACCCTTCACCTGTGGTGCACAATGGTATATATAGCTTTGTCATTCCGTTTGTAATTTCTACAATTTTCATTTCCGACCCCATAAAGTATATATTTTCTGAAAGCTTATGAATAGAGGAGTCGATTAAGCCCTAACCGTCTGTCCGTGTGTTGGTTAAAATCAACTTTTAGAAGCAACTATATGTTCCTTAGATCTGTGTATGGTATCAATCTCTTGGAAATATCCGGGATTGAACCGCTATTCAATTTCAGCACAATCGCCTTATAACTTTTTGAGATATGAGCAAAAAACCACGACCACCTTGTTTTTTTCACAATTACAACAACAACATACATATCTACTGGTTAGAGTAAACGTGGCATTGAATCCCAGCTGAGCCAAGAAAATTTTTTTTTATTTTATATATTATTTATAATTTTTTTTATATATTTATTTTAAATTTTTTAAAAACATTTTATTAAATTATTTTTTAATTTTTTTTCTAATTTTTTTTTTTTTTTGTTTTTAATATATTTTTTTTTAGAAACACATACGTAAACTCAATTTATAATTGTACAATGGTCTGTTTTTTATATGTATGTTTTTTACATATATGTACGTATTTAATATGACATGAATGGTGATACAAACAATTGTTATTGCATGACTACACGTTGTGAAGGGTATATAAGATTCGGCACGGCCGAATATAGCACTTTTACTTGTTTATTTTCATGTTTAAATTTTTTGCAGCAAATTAAAAAACTGCGTTCTTAGGTGCTCACTTAAATTTGAAAGATAATACGCAAAAACAAAATCTCTTAAGCAGACATCAAAGCAAGCATTTTATTTTTGGCGTAGAATACGTCTTACCTTACGATATAGGGAGTCATGTCAGATTGTTATTGTTGTAATCTTTATTTCATTGATTATGAGGAAACAGCGCGATAACTTTTTTTATAAATAAAGATGTTATTGTAGGTAAATAAAGATGTTGTCTTTCGTTTGATATACATTTCATATTGGTTGATATCTTCCTAATATTTAAATTTCTCAAATGAAAATTGTTTAAACACATACACTCAAACATATGTGTGGTATTTGGTAAAGTGTTTGAGTTTGTAGCGTGAACACAAACTATGCTGCTGTTTCAGTGTGGACACAAACCTTTGGCTGTTGTTTTGATTGATGAAATACTGAAAGCGAAATATATGAGCGATACATTTAATTTGAATTATATTCGAAACGATGCTCCCACAGCTATTGATAACACAACCATTGACTTAATTTTTGCGAGAAATTTGACTGTTAGTTTAAAAACATATTTATCCTATTTTTTCTACCATAAGCTTTTGTATATTATCAAAAGTAACTATCAAATAAATAAATTCATTTGCTTATATTATTTATCATTTATTGTTATATATGTTTTCTGCCTTATCGGATGGTGTATCCTATGTTAAACTTAATGTCTGTGTCTTTGACCAGTTTAGCCAACTGGCTCAAGGGAACTCGAAGATTGACGAGTTCTACGCTTCCGTAAATCACCAATTCTCACTGATAATAAACAAAATAAAAACTGAAAGCTATTCTAAGGAAATGATCGATGGCTTAGTGCAGACGTATAGAAATAGGGCCTTAGACGTTTTTATACGTGGTTTAAATGAGGAGCTTTCAAAACTTCTAATTGTTCAGAGACCGAAGACCTTGTCAGAGGCTTACTCTATGTGCCTGGAGATTCAAAACTTGAGTCTGAGGAACTCTAACCTTCACCCGGCTGTTCCGAACCGAATTGTTGTCCCTACACTGAGGGAAAAAGGGCGTTCTAAAATTGTTAACGGCTGGTATCAAATTGAGAACGAATCTTGAACAAAATTTTGTTAACTTTTGGTATCAAATCTAGCTTAATGTGTTCTCAAATTAAGAACAAATGGTACAAAAATACCAAACGTTAATAAATCAAGAACGATTGGTATTAAAATCCTTAACAAATTGTACAAAAATCTTTAAGGTATAAGGAAAAATCTGTCATTAAAACAAGAACGAAATGGTCTTACATCAATAACGATGTTATCACTTCAATAACGAGGTGGTATCAAATTAAGAACAAATCGGTATAATGCAACTTTGTGCTGTTTATTAGTTTGGATATAAAGGTGTTGTGTGCAAGTGTCAGTAAAAAAATGGAAAATAATTTATTTTACATGGAACTGGATGAAAATTTTCTACAAGAAAACTCCAATATAAGTACGGAGGACATAATATCTCCAGAGGTATATTTTGATGATGACAAGAAGCTTAAAAGTTTTCTCCAATCTATTGATATGGAATGTATTTTTAATTTATTGAAAGGTTAGTACTTAAAAAAGCACAAAAACATAAAATAATATTTTAATTTCTTTTTTAAGCTGCCAATGTTACATTTAAGAGTCTGCGGTACCTAAAAAAAGAAGATTTAAAAGAAGCGATTCCTCCACTGGGGCTCCGAGTAGAGTTTAGGGAGAAATTGTTGTTGTGAAAAAAAATGAGGTAATACCTTGTTACGTTGTATATTCTTTTAAAATTTTAATTCATTTATTCCTCTTTTGTTTTAGTTGGGAATTGACGATGAGACCATATCAGTACCATCTAAAGTGGAGGAATGGCTCAGCCAGAGCCAAAAAAATAGCAGTACAATGTCTCCAATTTGTTCTATTAGCAGTATAAGCATAAAATAAAATCAATCACCTTATGTATTGTGTTATGCTATTAATATGAAATGTTTTGACAGCCATTTTCAGTCTTTCGAAATTGGTTCCCTTAATAAAAACTTATTTGTAAAACCAATTACAGAATTTGTAAGTCTCCCGTTTCATTTAAACCCAATAAATAATTCAAAATCTTATTTTAGAATAAAGTATATATAAACTTTTTTAATAACTAACTTATTAAATTATAAGTAACTGAAGTATATAAATATGTAAATTAATTTTAAGTTTAGTAGTTATTATTGTTTCTTGACTTTTTGAATTATATAAAAGTGAAAAGTGATTTAATTTAATAAATAATAATATAATAACATTATAAATTTGTTTGTGTTGGGACTTAATGGGTTATTTATTTGTGGACGAAATAATAACAAGGCGTTCACAAAATAAGAACAAATGGTATCACAATGAGAACGGTGCGTTATCAAAATAAGAACAATTGGTATCACAAGTATAACGGTCCGTTATCAAAATAAAAACGATCGGTAACGAATTGAAAACAAATGGTATCAAAATAAAAACGATGCGTTCACAAAATAAGAACAATTGGTATCACAACGATAACGGCCCGTTATCAAAATAAGAACGAACGGTGACAAAGTAAGACGGATGCGGTATCAAAATAAGAACGAACGGTAACAAAATAAGACAAGCATGGTATCAAAATAAGAACGAACGGTAACAAAATATGACGGGTACGGTATCAAAATAAGACCGATTGGTAATAAAATGATACCGAGTTGTTCTTAAAAGATTGATACCAACTGTTATCAAAGTAAGCACAAACGGGCTTAACTCAATTTCAACAACAAATGGTTTCAATTTCGGTATTATATTACCACTTATTTCCCTCTGTGTACGAACGTAATGTCGCGAGTCGAGCATCCGTTGCCAGCTCGCAAGTTTAATAACTTCCCAAGCAAGTCGAATAATTCTAGACCCCACAAGCGCTCCGGTGGTCAACAGACATTGCCGCCAAGGCCACAAGGACCTAAGCTGGCAGAGAAAATGGAGGTTGATAGGTCTACGCAATCACGGATGGTTAATTACATGAATAGGCCAACGGGTTTTAAGAGACGACCAAGCTCAGATAATTTTAGGAATCCATTCAAACAACAGAGACTTTTTAACACTTACTTGCAGCACAGCGCTCTGTCCCCTGAGGTCTCGGAAACCAAATACGAGGAATATGATTCAAATGAAATGCCAAATAACGATAGCGATTTTCCGTTGGTAAATTTTATGGCAGGGGCCTCCCTTCCAGCGTTCCTTACCTAGAGATTATCGCGGGAAATGGGGGGCCATTAAAGTTTCTGATAGACACCGGGGCGAATAAAAATTTCGTTGGCTCCCACTTGTGCAAATCCGGCACCCAACTTAAAAAACCATTTACCGCAAAAACCGCCGGAGGTACGGTTAGGATACATGAGAAAATTCAGGGCAAGTTTTTTGAATCAGTAGGAATTAATGATAATATTACATTTTACATACTCCCGGGGCTTAGATCGTTTGACGGTCTTATTGGCGATGACACTCTTAAGTCGTTAGGTGCCATCATTAACAGGGAAGATAATACCTTGACACTGAACACGGGTGTAGTCCTTCCATTGAAGGCTAAAGTCTCTCAGGAAATTAATTTCTTACCACGGAACTTCCCGGCTGAGGTAGCTTACCGGCTCGAAGGTTTGGTGGATAAATATAAACCTTTATTTGGTCCACTCAAGGCAAGTGAAATGGTCACCACCAATATAAGAGCCAAAATTAGAACAAGCACGGACGAACCTATTTACACTAGAAGCTATCCTTACCCGGCAAATATGCGCCCAGTAGTAGAAGAACAAATTTCGGAATTATTGAATCAGAATATAATAAGACCCTCCAATAGTCCCTATAATTCTCCCATATGGGTGGTGCCTAAAAAACCCAAACCAAACGAAAAGAAACAATACAGAATGGTAATTGACTTTAAGAGACTGAACTCGGTAATCATTTCTGACACATATCCAATACCCGATATCAACTCGACACTAGCAAGCCTTGGCAAGGTTAAGTATTTTACAACCCTGGATTTGACATCGGGCTTCCATCAAATCCCAATGAGAGAAACCGACATACATAAGACGGCCTTTTCTTTCCTTAATGGGAATTTTTGCGTCTTCCACTTGGGTTGAAGAATGCGCCGTCTATTTTTCAAAGGATGATCGATGACGTATTAAAGGATTATATCGGCTAGATTTGTTATGTCTACATCGACGACATAATTGTCTATGGCCACGAGATCGATGATCACTTGAAGAATGTGGAAACTATATTTGAAAGAATCTTGAGTTCCTATCTAAAGGTTAATTTGGAAAAAACCCAGTTCCTTCAAACACAGGTCTCCCTTTTGGGGTATATTGTCTCTGCGGACGGAATCCAGGCCGATCCTCAGAAGGCGGAGGCTATACGGAACTTAGCTTTCAATGAATTGAAAACCTTGCTGATATCATCTGAAGTGCTAGCGTTCCCGGACTTTGACGAACCTTTCAATTTAACTACCGATGCTTCCAACAGTGTTGTCCCAAGATTTCACAGGATAAGATAAACCTATAGCTTTTATTTCTCGTTCGTTTGAGAAGGCAGAGGAGAACTATGCCACTAATGAAAAGGAAATGCTAGCCATTGTTTGGGCTTTGGACAATTTGCGATCCTATCGCTACGGTGCTAAAAAGGTAAGAATTTTCACGGATCACCAACTTCTCACCTACGTCTTGGGAAATCAAAACCACAACGCGAAATTAAAGCGATGAAAGACCCGGATCGAAGAATATAACTACATATGAACTCATATACAAACCTGGAAAATCGAATATTGTTGCTGACGCACTATCACGGTTAGAGTCAAACCTTAACCAGATTTGTACTCTGAGCGATGAGGAAACGGACACAGCTTCATAAGGCGGTTCAGGAACCACTACGGCTGATGAAATGCAAGAACAATGCGCCGAAACGGTTCACAGTGCCCAACAAGATGCGAGCGATCTGATAGCCCATGTTGAAGCCCCACTGAATGTTTTTAGGAATCAGATAATACTACGAGAAGGTAAGGAACTACATAGTAGTATTCAGCCACATTCAGGGGTTACTAGACACCATGCTACTCTTGACCAAATAACCTCTTAATCCTTGACGGAAACCCTAAAGAGACTTTTAAGCCCTAATTGCATTAACGGCATTAAAATGCCGGAGAGTTATATCCAGCTACTTAATAACGTATATTTAACCCACTTTATCTCATATAGGATAAGAATACCCCAAAGATTAGTCGAGGATGTCACTAGTCCAGACAAAATTTGCAAAATTATAGGGAACGAACATAGGAGGGCTCACCGTAACGCCAGAGAGAACAGTTTGCAATTGCTGGAAAAGTACTATTTTCCCCGCATGCGAAGCTTTATTCGTATCTACACTAACGACTGCGAAATATGCAAGTTGAATAAATATGAAAGGCATCCCGTCAAACCTAGAATTCAACCAACTCCTATCCATAAGTACCCTTGCGAAATTTTACATCTTGATATTTTCGAAATTCAGGGGCTTAAATTTATAAGCTGTATTGACAAATTCTCAAAGTTTGCCATATTAAATATTAAAAACCGTTCTGCTATTCATTCAGAGCAAACTAACTAAAGTCTTCCATTACTTTACAGTACCCCGTATAATCGTATCGGACAATGAAAGGGGCTTTTTAACGCCTATTATTTATTTATTTATTTATTGATAACAAATAATCAATCGAGCCTATAAGGCCGTATACAATTGATAGACTAGCAACTATAAATTTTATCTGCATATATACATGTGTAAACAGCAATTCAAAAATATATGTAATTAACAATAAAAGATATGAATTAAAATAAACAAAAATAAAATACATACATATGAACATTGCGCTATAAAGTATGTAGAACTACTATAATTTGTAAAGGCAAAAATAAATCCTATTTGCAATTAAATGTCACAGACAGATGCATATTCTAAAAGCTTACTCTTGAACGTAGTAGGGGAGAGGTGAAAGTCTCTAAGAGAACGTGGTAAAGAGTTCCAACATTTGAAAACACGTACTAGAAAAGATCTTTCATGTATAACATGACTTCTAACTGGATACAGAAGCTGAGGGTTTCTGTATGTCTGCAAAAATACAAAATGTTTACGAACATACTCTGGACGATTAGTAAGAATTACTTTATAAAAAAAAAACTAACCAACGTATACGAACAAAATTATTAAAGTTACAACCCAAAAAATCAAAAATGTACCTAGACACATGGTCATGAATCTTTAATTTGTAAACAAAGCGTATAATTCTCTTAAACAGTAAAACGCACCTGTTAAAATTTTCAACATTGCATCCCAAATAAACTTCAATACAATATAGTAAATTAGACATCAGTAATGAATGAGCCACACATTTTCTGATGAACAGTGGGATATACCAATTCATGGAATATAACATACGCAAAGTAAAATTAATTTTTGAACTTAAAACACTAATATGGCAGTCAAATTCAAGGCGATTATCCAAAACCACACCAAGGCATTTCATACGTTCCACAAATTCAATGTTTTCACCATTAATAGCAATGGACAAATTAACCCTAGAATTATTAGGTTTAAAAAGCATTGCCTTAGTTTTAGCAGAGTTTATACGAAAGTTACTATTATTCATCCACTGAGAAATATTTGATAATAAAGTATTCACGTCATATTCAAAAACGTCTATGAGCTGAAGATGACCCGAAAACAAAAGTTGAATGTCATCTGCAAAAACAAAGGCTTCACATTGACACCATAAAGAAAAAAAACATTCATGTAAAGCATAAATAGTAAAGGGCCAATAACTGATCCCTGCGGTACACCACTAGTCACTGGTAAACATTCAGAATCATGATTTTTGCAATGAACATATTGAAAACGATTAGATAGGTAGGAATAAATTAACCTACAGGCAGATAATGAAAAACCGAAATAAGTGCAAAGTTTACGAATTAAAACTGCATGACCAACGTTGTCAAATACTTTAGATAAATCAAGGGATAACAATACTGCTATATCATCCTTATCAATTATTCGCCTAATTGAATCAGTAACACCAATTAAAAGCGAACTAGTGCTGTAACCGTCACGAAAACCAGATTGAAACGGGTTCAACAAGCGATTCTGATTAAGAAAAAACAAAATTTGATCCTTAATTACATTTTCAACAATTTTTGATAAAACAGGAACTAAAGAAATTGGTCTGAACTCATGATCAGTATTCTTTTTCCTAACGGGGATAACTTTGGCAATTTTCCAGTCAGAGGGAAACTGTGAGCGAGAAATAATGTTATTTACCAAGAATAATAATTGCTGATGAATAAAAGGGAAAATTATCTTAACGAACTTTAAAGGCAAATCATCATATCCAGAAGCATTGGATTTAATATTAGAAAGAGCATCGCATAAGTTTGGCTTCGAAATGAAAAACGGTTGTTAGGAAAATTTAAATCGAAAGGGTTAAATGAATCAACAGTTCTATAGCTTAAAAACTCATTATTCAAAACATAAGGATCTAAATCTTCAACAAACGAATTACTCATAGAATCATTTAAATCTAGTAATCTCCAAATCCCTTTACAATCAAGATTATTAAATAATGCTTTATGTTTTGCACGTTTAACACACCTAATAATAGATTTTGACTTATTACGCACTCTACAATAAATCCTCCAATTCTCAGGTGAAGGTTGCCTTAGATATTCACTAAAAGCTAAATCTCTTAAAGATAAATTATACCTAATTAATCCAATTTTCACTAGAAGTTGAAGTCCTTTTTGTAGGAATCAAGGAATGTAACTGATTTAAGCAAGACATAAATTGAGAAAGCTGGAAGTCCACATCATTAATACTATAGAAACTGGAAAAATCATAATGATTTACATGCTGTTCAAGCACTGAAACATCAATGTTGTTATAATCCTTGTACTCAATAATTTCAGAAACAGGTCTAAAAAAAATATTAATACTCATAAAAATAAACGAGTGATGAGAGATAGCCGGGCACTGCATTTGACTAGACAGACGAACTGAAAGTGACGGACTCAAAAAGAAATAATCCAATAAGGAAGAAGAACCAGAAGTATTAAAATGAGTTGGTAAGCTATTGTGACGATAGGACAGACCCAAACGCTGACACGTAGAGAAAACAATGTTAGTATTCTCAATATTAAATAAATTTAAATTAAAATCTCTCATAATCACAGTATCACAATATCTTACTAATAAATCACCCAAGCAATTCTCCATTACATCGATATTACCATGAGCAAGATAAACAACACCTAAAAGCAACTTAGAATCTGAAAAGCTTATTTCGACAAAAATAGATTGAAAAATGCCAGAGTCCGACGATTTGTATACTACTTTACCCTTTAATTTATTTGAAATATAAATACCAACACCACCACCTCGTTGACTAGGTCTGTCACACCTATAAAAAGTGTAACCGGGAATGGTAACAGCACTAGTATGGATATGTGACTTGAGCCACGTCTCACTCACACCCACTACATCCAGAATACATTCAAGTATAATATTACGAATTTCAACTAATTTCGTAGATTTAGAAGATAAATTAAAGATTTGACAGTTAAAATGCCCAATTTTTAAATCATTTAAAGAACCACATAAAGTAGAGCGCAAATACATATTGTTATGTGACACCGGATCCAAGTTCGACTCAAGTGTCATGATAATGGAAAGAAAGAAAAAAAAATAATAATAAAATAACAGTAATGTAACAATTAAAAAAATAAATAAATAAAAATAATACAGATAAGCAAAAAAAAAACAATTCAAATTTCTCAAGTAATTAAATTTAAATTTCAGCTGATAGAATTAAATAAACACTAATACTTATTCTCCAATTTCCGCAAATAGTTTCTCACATTCGTAACAATCCTTTGAAGCATTGGAGCCATCCATATAAAAGATTGTTACTCTGGCTTTATCTGCATTGTAGATTTTGTATTTCTTAATTTTTTTCTTCATCAACATCCGTTTACACATAAAATTTATTTTTGCCGCCAGCGGTGCGTAGTGATCATTGAGATATAACCTTGGCTTCTAGATTTATGATATTCCTCCATAAGTTTATCTCGTGTGCGTACGCATTTAAATTTGACAAGAACAGATTTACTTTTGTTCATATAACAGACATGTTGAATATCATTAACATGGCCGACTTCCTAAACGCAAATTGCAATGCATATTTACAATGCATACACTTCGTAAACGCATATGTAAACTTTCTAGCAATGTCCAATGTTCCTTATCGTTTGGCAACTCATTTTACTAAGTATCAGCTGTCAAAATCGCGCATCATTTTTATTTTGTATGCAAACATTTGAGCTGCAATGGCTGAGTTATTATTTTCTTTGTTTATTTTTAATAAATTATTTATAATTGATAGAGTTTATTTAAATCACAGACTAATAATTTAAATAATTAAACACTTTATATTGCAGAGACAAAAAGTGGATCCATGAGCGTTCCTAAATGCCGATAAAATGCAAAAAAATCTTTGCAACGCAAGGTTGCACTTAAGACATGTTTAGCATTGCATACGCATTTTTTAAATTATGAATTGCAACTTGCATTTAGGAAGTCGGCCCATCTATTGAAAAACCAAAAAAAGAGCACAAATCCACAATAGTTTTGTCCAGGCATGGCAAGGCAGCTGGTAAACCATTAATTACAACGTCTGTTCTGTTTGCTCTGTGATAGATGACATTAGTAACAGCATCATGTCGCTTAGCTTTGTTTGCCATGGAAGTATCAAGACCTTTAAACTTGCTTGTAGCAATTCACAATATCAGATTCAATTCCCTCAAATCTCGATAGAAGCTCGGCACGAAGATTATTGATAGATGCTTCAATCATTTTTTTCGTATCGGCTCTATGAACCTTTAGTTGATTTGAAATAACATCAAGTTTATTGTGGAGCTGACTAATTTGTTGACTGATATCACCGCTATCAGTTGGACAGTTACGGCAGTTGAGAAATTTGAAAAAAATACCATTCTGCTTCGACATAGAAGTGCAGAAAGCCTCAGTAATTCCAGCACAACACAAGTTAAGCCATACAGTACATTTATCACATTGCACACTACCTCCTTTACCAATCTCTTTAAAACATATGCCATAAGAGACCTTTTTTCCTGTCATTTTATTATAATAAATATGTGTATACCATATAATAAATGGCGGTGACAACAACAAAAGCAGGAAAGCCGAACGATGAATTTGATGTGAATTTGTAGAAAAATTATGTACAATTTATAAGAGTACAAAATTTTTAGCTATTCTAATAAATATAAGTTTAGCACTAGTAAATATATAACAAAGATATTTATTTGCGAATTGTTTATAATAAAAATATCACAAAAACCACCAGCTGAAGTATTTAAATTACTATTCAATCATAGCGTTGCCACACGTTTTAAACCTCACGGAAAACCAAAGAAAACTAAACTTCATTAGATCCCTTAATATTGAAATCTATTTTACCCCTACACAAAAGAGCGAAGTTAACGGCCAGGTGGAAAGATTCCATTCGACACTAATAGAAATATGTCGTTGTATTTCGAAGGAAGTGAAAAATCTTGGTCTAAAGGATATGGTTAACCTTACTGTGGATCGTTACAATAACACAGTACACTCGGTTATAAGACGGAAACCTTCTGATATATTTTTAATAGGTCTGAAAGATTCAATTATTAACAATTAGTTAATTTCCGCGATAGGGTAAATGATGACATTTGTGGCCTGATTGAAAGCAATCAAAAGGCTACCGGCTAAATAAGAATAGATCAATTCCCGTAGAGCTGGAGGAAAACCAAAAGGTATTTGTTAGGGACAGGCAAATTAAGTCTTAAGTTTGTGCTTAAACCATTATACAAAACGCACAAGGTTTCTGCTGACAATCGGGTAACATTCTATACAGACAAAGGGAGGAAATACCATAAGTCCCATATCAGAAAACCGGGGCCATCCTAGTGCTTACAACTTACTACTCTTAACTAAGAATGTAAATTATAAGAAAACATCTAAAACAAAAACACATAAATCAGTTTATACACAAATTGCTAACGGAAAATTTATAGAGCTATAATAAAAAAGAAAAAGAAAAGGAAATAGAATTAATTAAATAAAAAAGAAACAAAAAAACAAAAAATATGTTTCCTTATGTGAAGAAGGAAACGTATGAATTTTATCCTGTATATTAATTTTTGTATTTTGAAAGTCTTATACATAAAACTTTGTATTAAATAAAAACTTATTACTTAAGGTTATTTTTGCTACTCCCCAACGTTTTCGCTTACCAAATCTACGAATATCAAGTGTTTTCATCAATTGAAACCAACGAACTAAATAAAAGGGCCTTTGAATACTACCTTCGCAAATCTTATGAGCAAATTAGGACCGTTAAAGGTATCGCAAGAAATAAAAGATCTATAGACTGGATTGGCTCAGCATGGAAGTGGATCGCTGGAAACCCAGACGCATCGGACTGAAACCAGGTACTAAAGGGCCAAGAGAAGTTTAGAGACAATAATGAGCACCAGTATATTATAAATGACAAGCTTTTCGAGACGTCTACGGAAGTGGTGAAAAAAATGAGTGCCTTAATAAGCGACTTTAATAATGAAATCTCGAAGGCTGAACAAAAGGAGTTTGCAAGGGAATCATTAACTCAATTACTAATTGTAAAAGAAGATATTCAAGAAGTAATACGAGCCTGCCAGTTAGCGACAAGCGGCGTTATAAATACGAAAATTTTGGATATGGAAGAAATCCACCGCATAGTATCAGAACTGGAGTCATTGCCATATAGCAACGAAATCGAAGCCATCGAATATGATAAGCCAAGTGTATTCTCAAACGGAACAACACTCCTGTACATTCTGTCAGTACCAAAGGTGAATCGGAAAAAATTCGAAATGATTACAACTAAGGCGGACATAATTAAAAATCGGCAAGTCGACTTAAGATATAATGCAGTTCTTTTAAATCACGACAACATTTATGGTATTAGAGATAGCTGCACAACGATAAACAACACCACAATTTGTAGTCCTCAGCAACTAGGGGAGCTCAAAGAAGACGAATGCTTGCCGAGAATCTTAAGAGGCGTAAACTCAAACTATACATTCGTCTCCAACAAGGAGGTTGTAATCGAACAATTAGCAGACGACCTAATATTTGTAACGAACTTTGAATGCATAATTTATTCCCAACAAAACAACAGAAGCTTAAAGGGCACATACCTAATGAAAATAACCAACGAAACAATCAAAATTGGCAACAGGAGCTTAACGAATGAAATCATGACTAATGTACAGGCGCTACCGCCATTGCTAGCCAACGCATACGAAAAGAAACGTAAGCTTTACGTGAACATTTTGCATGATTAACAGAAACACCTTTGTTAATGCCAAAAACCCTACGGTTGAGTTCTAAAGCATTAAACTCTATTTCTTTTATAAACAGGAGCTGAATGTTATGTGTTGCAGCATTATATGCTATCTCGCTCCGACTTAAAGTGCCTAAATTAAATGTCAAACCAAAGACTAAGTTTTAGATACTTGTTTCCGTTTTTTAGCCAAGTTGTTTTTTTTGTTCTTAACATATCTTTAATCTGTTCGGTAAGCACTTTATCCATTCTCCTATTTTTTTAATTCAAATAAACATTGTACATATACTTATAAAACCCATTTTGGTTTCATTTTCTTTCTATGTACAAATACCTTTGAGTAACAAGATCCAATTAGATTTTGTTTGGGCTCAGAGTACGTTTGTTTCTACTTCCAATTTCATCCCACAGTGAATCCTCCTCCTTTCTTGTTGAACTCAACATTTTGGTCCAGACGAACCGGATTTGTTTTTTATCTACATTGAAAGAACTTACAAACTCTCTGAGATTTCTACTAAACATTGGGAATCCTACCAACAAATAACAAAAACATCAACAATTTATCATTTGTATAAGGTTTGTTTGTTTGCTTTACATTGTGCTTTGATTTAGTTGATTTAATGGTGCTTTAAAGTAAGGTCTTAATAATAATATTAATAATAGAAAAAGGAAAACTAATTAACTGGCAAAATTTACATATACTTAATTACTAAAAACGAAAATATAAAATAGTTGAAATATAGTGAGTGCGTATTTTTAATGAATTTCACTCAAGCAAAAGCAAAATATTTTGTACATACATACATATGTACATACATAGATAGACCTTGAAAACGGATGGAAAATCATATTTAAATTAGCCATAAAATAGTGAAAGGAATCCTGAAAAACCATTGTAAGTTTATATTCAAAATTTTATATTTTCACATTTGTATGTACATATATTCATTATTTTCATCATATTCATATTTTACATAACCAAATTCACGTACGAACGAACATCCAACATTTGTATCAAACATGTTCGATGGTGGACCCGCGTTTTTTTTTTAACTTTATAAATTATATTATATATGTAAAAATGTATGTATCCAAAATTGCATAGTTCAGTTATTCTTCTTCTCCTTCAAAACATATTTACATTAAAGTTTTTTCTTACTCAGGCTAAACAAGAGACATGATAATATAAGCTCTTAAATATTTCAGAAGATCAACTCTTAAAATATCTCTCAATTCAGTACATATTATCTCTAAATTAGACCTGTTGGATGCGTAATATGAGACACATTTCGTCACATTAATAAACAGTTGAACCTCTCAATTTTTCCAATATTTGTTTTGAGTTACATTTTTTTTGCAAATTATAATTAAACCATTGTGAACTATCATCGGTGATAATTATTTATTAATATATGTATATTTATTCTAATAATATTTAATAATCCCAATTCCCTTGATATATGCGTTCTTTGGATAAGACAAAGAAATATTAATCAATTATAGACATTGCTATATAATTTGAAACTCACAGTGTACATGATTGTGGAGAAAATATACTACACTAAAATATATTAAATTTATTTTTTCTGAATAAAACTTTACTGCGCAACGTAATAATTCCTTTGGATTTTTTTGTTTTATACATGTGCACATACATACATGTAAATATTCTACATCCTAAATATAAACGATCTGGTTCAAAAGCGGTTAAGTTTTGCCTTGTGTCTTGCTTTTTTTACAAGTATATAGCAATAACATTCCATTGAAACAAGTACAATAGCTGTGTTCACCAACCTTTGTGGGTAAATTTTTATACATACATATATTACTTTTTTGTATTTTTTATTCTGCAAAGAAAGGAAATATAATAATAATAAATAAATATATATACACATCTATGCATTAATCCATTATTATAGTACTTTGAATAAATAAATAAATAAAATATCTCCAAATCTCCGATTTCATCGAATTTTTCATGGATTGTTCATGAACGAAGCTATTATTGTCTGCAAGTATAAATTCAAATTCATTGAAAACGGGAAAAACGTCTGCATTTCCAATTTTTTTTTAGGTCAATGACCTTTTGCAATTTTTTATCCTTTTTTTTCTGTCATCAGCTGTAATATAAAGTCAGAGCAGTAAAATAATTCATTCATTTGAGTTTTTTCCTAATTAGATAATAACAATTCTACTTCATCCGGTTATATCATACACATTATTTCGATTGAATGCATTTTTTTTCACTGAAGTCTTTCAACTGAGTATTAAAAAAAAAAAAAAAATATTTTTTTTTGTGTTTGCTGTAAACAGAACACTTTGCAATTCAATTTTTCGAAACTATATTTTCCTACTTATATACTACTATATTTTTCTACTTCATCCGGTTATATCATACACATTATTTCGATTGAATGCATTTTTTTTCACTGAAGTCTTTCAACTGAGTATTAAAAAAAAAAAATATATATTTTTTTTTGTGTTTGCTGTAAAGAGAACACTTTGCAATTCAATTTTTCGAAACTATATTTTCCTAGTTACTTACTATTTTATTTCGTTTTATGTATTGCCATATATTGTACAGTTCGTAAATACTCAGTTGTTATATAATTACTTAAAACTCAATTTTCCTAATCTAATTTGAATTATCCTAAGTCAATGGACGAACTTCAGTAAAAGTTAAATAGTTCTATAAAAATTTTTACGTACACCCTTTCTATAATCCTATAATACAGAAAAATGTCTTTAGACACTTTTATCCGTTTGACAGATAGTTTGGTTGAATTCAAAGCAGATTATAGTGATAATCGCCTCCCTATAAATTCTTTACATGTACTTGATGTGCACAAACATGAAATTGAATCAATTTGGAATCGTATCAAAACAGAATTTGAAAAGTATTTATTTGATAGAGACAATGAAGAAGGTGATGATAATCCAGACAAGGTCGATGATAAAACCCTTAAAATGAAATATAAAACTACATATATCACTTATTGCAGTAGCTTAGCAAAGATTTCTGAGCTTTCTGATGCTCTTCGTAGTGAATCCCTTAAGATAAGCTACACTCCTAGTCCGATAGTTCCACCACCGGCTGTGGAAAATCTGACCTTGTCATCTACACAAAGTCATAAATTTCATCTTCCCCCTTGTGAGATAGAAATTTTTAATGGCGATTATAAAACATGGCCTACCTTTCGGGATCTATTCACAGCAATGTATGTAAAGAACTCTACGTTAAGTCCAGTAGAAAAGCTATTTCATTTGACTCAGAAGACTTCTGGGGAGGCCAGGGAAATAGTAAAAAACAGTCCATTGACAAATCAGGGGTTCGACTTAGCTTGGACAAATTTAAATGAACGTTTTGAAAACCGTCGTATTCTGGTCAACGGTCAATTAAAAATTCTGTTTAATCTGCAAAATATTACATCAGAATCTGGAAGAGCTATTCAAAAGCTTCAACGAGATATAAATTCGAGTATCTCTATTCTGAAGTTGCAAGAAATTGATGTAGACAGTTGGGATCCCATTTTTGTTTTTCTGTGCTCAAACC
This sequence comes from Phyto melanocephala, assembly GCA_941918925.1. Classification (NCBI taxonomy): domain Eukaryota; kingdom Metazoa; phylum Arthropoda; class Insecta; order Diptera; family Rhinophoridae; genus Phyto; species Phyto melanocephala. Next base: position 19,949,439 of record OW799238.1, read on the forward strand.
GACTTCCTAACTTAACCTTGAATTTATGGGAACAAAGCCTACCGGATAAGTCATCTATTCCTAAATGGAGAGAACTAGATTTATTCTTGACCAATAGCTATCGTACTTTAGAATCTGTTTCCGAGATTCGAAACTCCTCTACTCCAAAGCTTTCTGAAGTCAAATCTAAAGCGCAGACATCCTCATCCATGAAGATAAATACTTTTCAGAATAAAATTTCAAGTCCTAAATGTCCACTTTGCCCTAAGGAGTCTCATGTGATTCGCAAATGTTCTCGATTTCTTAACATGAATATTTCGCAACGATTTGATGAGATAAAAAAACAAGGTCTATGCATTAACTGCTTTTCGAAAACCCATTCTATGCGAAATTGTAAGAGCACAAGCAACTGTTTTCATTGCAAAAAAAGGCACAATACACTGCTTCATAGAGTTTCTGAGCATACTGTGACAGCTTCAGAAAAACCATCAACTAGCAGTAGTTCAAATCTGAATCCGAATTCTACGCCTTTTACAACAAGAACTAATTCTATTACTATACAGTCCACTCCGAAATCAGATTTGACAACCGTGGAGTCTTGTTTTGCAACGAATTTACAAGGGGTTCTGCTCAATGCTCTATTAGACATCTGTTATATGGGTTTAAGATATAGGGCGCGTGCTTTAATTGACTCTGTATCCGAGGGCTCATTTATTTCTGAAAAGCTTTTCAAACGTTTGAAACTTCCTTCGAAGCGAACTAACGCTCAAATATCTGGATTAAATAATGCCATATCAGCGAAAGTCTATACAGAATGTAATTTAGAAGTGAGTTCCATATGGAACGAAGACATAAAATTGTGGCTAACCGCATTGGTTGTCCCACACCTTTCAAATAAGTTGCCATCAAAAACATATAACGCGTCGTTCTTTTCAAGTATTCCAGATATCCAACTTGCTGATCCAAAATTGACATTTTGATTGGTGGTGACCTTTTTCCCTCGATAATACTTTCCGGAGTCATGCATAAAGTTTGTGGTTCTTTAATGGGCCAAGAAACAATCTTTGGCTGGATTTTTACAGGACCTGTATCTAAAGATACAGCATTCACATCTACTATTGTGTCATATTTCTGCGAAATTTCGCTAGATAAATCAATTTCTCGTTTTTGGGAGGTGGAAGATCTTCCTAAGAAGAATGTAATGTCCTTGTCCGATGAATTCTGTGAGGAGTTGTTCCGAAGAACTACTAAAAGAAACAATGAGGGTAAATACATAGTTTCTCTTCCATTTAAACAAGAATATCCCAGTGAAATAAATTTAGGTCAGTCACGTAAATGTGCAATGGCTCAGTTTTTAAGAAATGAGGCTAAATTAAAACGCACTCCTTTGCTTAAAACAGAATACGATAGGGTTGTCCAGGAATATGTAACATTAGAGCATATGTCAGAAGTTATTCCATCAGATTCATGCTCTCTGAATTATTATTTACCACACCATGCTGTGCTGAAACCGGACAGTACTACCACAAAACTACGAGTTGTTTTTAATGCGTCTTCACCATCGTCTAATGGATTTAGCCTAAATGATATGCTGCATACTGGTCCTGTTTTACAAAGTGATCTGACACTTTTGATTCTTAAGTGGCGATACTTTCAATACGTCTATAATGCTGATATTCAAATGATGTATCGGCAAATCCTTCTTAACTCCGATCAAACGAAATATCAAAGAATATTATTCCGAAATAATTCCGAAGACATTGTCCATGATTATGAGTTAAAAACCGTGACATTTGGTGTAAATTGTGCACCATATTTAGCCATTCGTACAATTATGCAATTAGCTGATGACGTATCTAACACTTTTCCTCTTGCTAGTGATATCCTACGTAACTCCATGTATGTCGATGATGCTTTAGCCGGCGCCCATACAATTGGGGATGCTATAAGGTCTCGAAATGAACTTATAGCTGCTCTTCAGAGAGCTGGTTTTTCCCTTAGAAAATGGACGGCGAATTCCAAAGATATTCTTGCAGGAATCCCACAAAAACACTTGCTTTACGACGATTTTTTAGAATTTGATGATACCAGTTCTGCGAAAACACTAGGCATACGTTGGAATGCATGTTCTGATTCTTTTTATTTTGTTACGAAACCATTTCCAGACTCGGCCACCTATACTAAAAGAGAGGTTCTTTCCCAAATCGCCAAGTTGTTCGATCCCGCTGGATGGCTTTCTCCCTGTGTAATTTTAGCTAAAATTCTAATGCAAAGAATTTGGTTAGAGGGAACACAATGGGACGAAACTATTTCTGCAGAATCTTTAGAAAAATGGAAAATATTTCAATAAAAATATTCAGATATTGATCAAATTCGGATTTCTGGATGGATTAACTATGTCCCAAATGCTAAAATCCAGTTCCACGCATTCTGCGATGCTTCAGAAAAGGCATATGCAGCTGTTGTTTATATTAGAATTTCTAATGATGACGTGGTATCCTGTCACTTGATAACTTCCAAAACAAAAGTGGCACCCATCAAAATTCTTTCTATTCCCAGACTAGAGCTTTGTGGCGCGGTCTTACTTGCAGAAATGTTAAACACTCTACTGCCTAATCTTAATGTAGGAAACTATTCCTTATTTTGTTGGACAGATTCAACAATTGTACTCTCTTGGCTATCCAAACCACCATGTTCCTGGTTGACATTTGTGGCTAATAGGATTTCAAAAATAATTCAAATTACTGAACCATCGTGCTGGAATCATGTAGGTTCTGAATTTAATCCTGCAGATTTGGCCAGTCGTGGCTTGTACCCTAAAGACATATTAAGTAATAACTTGTGGTGGCATGGACCAAGTTGGCTAAAAGATCCTGAAGAAAATTGGCCAAAATTTGACACACAGAAGCTTCCTGAGACCACAATAGAAAGGAAAAACGTGATTGTGAACTTTTCCTATTTTCGAAATTACGAAGACATCCTTGAGAGGTTTTCTTCTTTTCGTAGAGCACCTCGTGTTATCTCCTATATATATCGGTTCTTTTTCCATTCGCACCCAAGGTTTCGAGCAAATTTTCGAAAAGATTTGATATCTATCTCTAGTCCAGAAATTAACTTTGTTCGCAATCAGCTGATTTCGACGTGTCAAAAAGTAAACTTTCCAGATGAGTTCAAAGCCTTAGATTCGGGAGAATCTATATCCTCAGGTAGCTCAATTCTTAATCTTAATCCTTTTTTGGACCCAGAAGTTCATGTGGAAGACTTGAAAGATCGATAGGATTGTCCTACAAAGAAAAGCATCCTGTAATTCTTCCTTACAAGTGTCAATACTCTCGTCTTTTGATTAAATTTGTTCATGACATTAGTCTTCACGGGGGTAATCAACTCGTTCTACGCCTCATACGCACTCAGTATTGGATTCCTAAAGTCAAAAATCTGATAAAGTCAACAATTCAAAAGTGTAAAATCTGTACAATTTATAAAAAAAGATGTCAAAAACAAATTATGGCTTCCTTACCTCCGGAAAGATCTGAGATCTCTCGACCATTCACTCACACGGGGTTAGATTTTGCTGAACCTTTTGACATAAAAGCGTATAATGGAAGATCATGTCGCCTCACTAAAGGGTATGTCTGTATTTTCATATGTTTCTCGACTAAAGCCATTCACCTTGAACCAACTACTGATCTGTCCACACCCACTTTTCTTGCAGCGTTTAATCGATTTACATCACGTCGAGGGTGTCCATTACATCTACACTCCGATAATGGAACTACGTTTGTAGGTGCTTCTAACGTCCTTGCGCGCGAATTTCTACAGGCCTCCAAGGAGTTAGTAACCTGTAACCACGCTCACCAGAATCTGACCTGGCACTTCATTCCTCCAGGGGCACCTCACATAGGGGGCTTATGGGAGGCAGGTGTCAAAAGCTTTAAGATTCATTTTTGTAAAATATGCGGGGGTATATCGTACACTTTTGAAGAGTTTTCAACCTTGCTTGCTAGGGTAGAAGCTTGCCTCAATTCAAGGCCACTTTCTCCTATTTCACAGGATCCTACTGACTTGTCCTCCTTAACTCCTGGGGATTTTCTTATAGGTGCTCCAATTCTGACACCTATTGATCCAAAAATTACCGAAAAATCTATGTCCATTGTAAATCGTTGGCAACGATTGAAATTTATTCACCAACACTTTTGTTCTCGTTGGAAACACGAATATCTAAAGGAGTTAGATAAGAGAACGAAGTGGAAAAGGGTAGAAGAGAATATAAAGGAAAATACAATGGTAATAATAAAAGATGAAAATCTTCCTCCTAACACATGGCGACTTGGTAGAGTAGTTAAAGTTCATCCTGGATCTGACAATTATGTACGAATTGTCGATATATTCAATCACAAAGGAACAATCAGCAGACCAATTACTAACATTATATGTTTGCCAGTAGATTAAAATTCTATATTAGTCCCTACCAACTTTATTTTTAGTTCTAAAATTTCCATTACAGATAACTATGCCAAACTCTCATTCCACAAAAGCAAAATCCAAAGTTACACGACTACATAATCGCTCAAATTTACAAAAACATTTTAATTCGTACATATGTCGCATATGCAAACGTCCACATCCATTGAGATTATGTAAAAAATTTCTTGCAATTAACATCTCAGATCGTATCCAAACAGTTAAGGTCTATAAGTACTGCACAAACTGTCTTGCGCACGACCATTCCCAAGGTACTTGCTTTTCAACACATGGTTGCCGTCACTGCAAAAAGTTTCATCACACGCTGCTACATGTTAATCCACGTCTTCGGAATGACTTAATTCCACTTTCCCGTTTTAGAACTCGTTCACCGTCTCTATCACCTGGTCCTTCTACTTCAACCCCGATAAGAAACACGTCGTCATCTGAGAAGTCCACAACATTGTCCTCCTTACTTCGTCAAAACTGTACCATACTTTTACCAACAGTATTAGTCAAAATTAATGCAACCAATTCTCACGCTCGGTGTCTTCTCGATTCTGGATCAACAGTACGCAGAATAGCCAAAAAATTTGTGGACACATTGCATCTTACTACTTTGACAATGGAGAATGAGACCATGTGCCCGATTACCATCAAATCCAGATTTGATTCGAGTTCTCGAATTGAGGGTATATTTCGAGTCGATAATCGAATCAACCTTACGACGCCTTCCCAATCGATTTCAGATTATTTAAAAGGAGAATTCCGGGATTTGTTTCTCGCTGATCCAAAGTTCTACGAATCTAGTGGCATCGACATTGTGTTGGGAGTTGATGTCTACCCGAAAATAATCAGAGAGGGTACTTTTACTAAAACTGGGCTGCCAACGGCCCAAAGCACAATGTTTGGTTGGACCATATATGGTCCCTTTCAACACTAACTTATTTTTTTTAAATATTTTTTTTCTAACCATTGAATTACTAAGGCAAAATTAAAAAAAAAAAAAAAAAAAAAAAAACCAAAAAAAAAAAAAAAGTATGAACTCTTGTTATGAATTGTTAATTTTAAACGGTTTCTCATTAGTAAGCAAATATATTTAGGGTTTTCATAACTAAGAATATTTATGGGAATAAGTTTCTTACGTCACTTCTCCCCCCTTCAAGAACGTTCACCTTGACCCTTTGCAACAAAATTACCTTTGCAATAATTAAAAATTATCAATAAAATTAATATAATTGTAATAACTGTTATAATTACATAAGTGATATTATTACTTTTTTTCATTTTATGCAGGCTTAATTTTAATTCGCTTAAATTAGTATTGGGTAGTTGTATCAACGTCTTATTAACAATGTCGTTGACATATGGTACATATAAAAATTTAGTATTATCATTGAAAGGTTCAAAAACAATCTCGTTAATAGTAATTTTACAGTTTGAAAATAAAATTAAATTATGCTTTTTTATTTTAAGTTCTAAATCGTTACAAGTTTGTTTAATTATTATTTCATCAATATTTTTCGTAATAATTAAATTAGGTTCGATAAAATTTCTTTCTTTCTTGTTATTCATTATAAATTCACATTCAGTTTCATTTTTATTAAGTAGATTTCTGATACACTTATTATCTAAGTATTTAATTTTTGAACCCTTTACTTCATATAGTAGATTATCAATGTTTGTTAGTTTTCTATTCATATCAAAATTTAACTCAGTATGATTTACAAGCGTAGGAAAAGGAATTACTTTTAAAATTGGTTAAGTTTTCATTGAATTTGGAATTCTAGTTATGAAGTATAGTGCATCTTCCAATTGCCATAAAGAAGTCTTAATATATTCAAATTGATTAGTATTTAATCCAGAAATTTTATCCGGGTCAATTAATTTCGGATTCAAAATGCCTTGTTTACTAAGGGCTAGTCCTAATTGAATTTCCTTTAAATGTTCGTAATAACTTCTCACATTGTCCAAAAAGCTGTCCGATAATACCTTTCCAACAATCCGATTTTGTAGCACATTTGTGGCGTTCTTTAAGTTCTGAATAAATTTGGTCTCGTTGTTCACATCGTCTAAAATATTGTTAATGTCATCCTGCGTTAATGTATTATCTTCCATCGTCTTCAATCTTTCCTGAATTTCGAGTCTGTCTTCGTTGTCAAGAGTTCCAAACAAAAATTTAATCCCACTGCCTAAGGCGTTAAAAAGTCCACGTTTGTTTCGAATGTTAAATAATTTTCTCTCAGTGTCAGCTATTTTCAGGTATCTTCTGGTCATGGGTGTCTGTAAGAATGGGTTTTCATTAAATTCTTTCTCTAATAACTCGTACGCTAATTGAATTTCTGTTTTGTTAATTTTTAATATAAGTTCGCTATACTCATCAGGTAAATGCATTGTTCCCTCCTGTAGCATTATGTAACCCCGATCGCTGCTTATCTCCTGAACTTGTATCGTCTGAGCTGCTGCCGTCATCATTAGTAAGAGTTGTATTAGAATTATTAGTATCATTTTGGGTATTCTGATTTCTGGAAGAAGAATTGTTATGAGTGTATTTTTTTCTTTTAAAATGTGTTTTATATTTTCTTATATTTCTATCTTTCAATTTGACAATATAATGGTCGTCACCTTCCTTGCGTAAGACCTGTGCTCTCTTAAATGGGGTTTCTTTTTTATCTAATCGTTTTCTCGAATTTTCTGCATCTAAAAACCTTGTATCTGTTTCATAATCTTCTCTATTTTTATTACCGTTACTTATTCTGTTTTCCTTTATAGTTTGAGTATCTTTTTTAGGAGGCTGTTTGTTGAAAAAAATATTGTAAGGAGTTTCCCCAGTAGTTAAGTGTATTATGATGTGATTATAAGTAAACACTGTTTGTTCAATAGCTATTTGCTTTAATTCCTGATCATTACCTGTATTAACAATTCGTAAGTTCTCATTTAAGGTTTTGTGTAGTCTCTCAATATCCGCTATTCCTTTGTACTTCTATGGTCGAATTTGCACTCATTGCATAAGTCACAATCATTTATTATATTTGATATCACCTTAATATAATTGGGATAGTAGTATTTCGTTCTAAATTCCCCTTGTATTTTTTCAATTCCCTGGTGTAACCCCTTTAAGTGTATTGTTAAAATAATTTCCTTGAAAGTATCATAAGATATTATATCTTTTAATAATTTTGTAGCCCTTAAAATACGATTTTTCTTTGTTTGCTTAACAAGATTTGCATATACAGACTGAAATATTACAAAATCGTCGTCGTTTTCAAAATATACCGTTGCTGTAACACCAGCAAGTTTGTTCAAAATAAAATCTTTCGCAAATTCCTGCGTCATCTCAACGTAGTCTACAATAGTTCTAGTATTTTTGAATATAATTTTTAGACTTTCCTTTTGTATAGGAGCTCGTCTAAATAAAAACTGTCTACGGAAAACATTTAAGGGTCTCTCTGATATGTATATAAAATTTGAATTATCTTCATCTGCTGAGTGTATTGTTGCTAGGTCAGAAGCTATATCGTTCATATGACATTCGTTCTTATTTATCATCTGCCACACGATTTTCCTTTCCTGGAATGTATTTCACATCGAAGTCAAACTCATTTAATTTAATCTTCCACCTCTGCAATTTGGCATTAGGGTCTTTCAAATTATGGAGCCATTGCAAAGGTTTGTGATCACTGTTAACTATAAATTTCCTTCCATATAAATAGTGTCGAAAATATTTCTTTGCCCAAACGATTGCTAAAAGTTCTTTCTCTGTAGCTGAGTAGTTTATCTCATGTTCGTTGAGAGTTCTACTCGCAAAACAAATGGGTAAGTGTGAATATCTTCGTAAAATCTGGGCTTCTCAATATAGGATCACTTGATATAAGGAGTTTTACTGTTTCGAAAGCCTTAACATATTCTCTGTTATGACAGTCAACTTTGTGACCCTTTTTCAAACAAGTGGTCAGGGGTTTGCATATTTTTGCAAAATCCTTTATAAATTTACGGTAGAATCCGGCGAGCCCTAAAAATTGTTTAATCTGTTTTTCATTTTTCGGAATTGGAAAATTTCTTATTGCTTCGGTTTTTTTCGGGTTCGGTTTTATACCGTTTGGAGTGACAATGTGTCCCAAAAATTCTGCTTCTGTTCTCATAAATTCGCATTTGTGTATTTGTAGTTTTAAATTCGCCTCCTTTAATAGTTTTAATACTCTATCTAGTGAAACAACGTGTTCTTGCAATGAGGTACCAAAGACAATAATATCATCCAAATACACTAGACAATGGGTACTTACTAAATCACCAAGTACAGAGTTCATTAGACGCTGAAAAGTAGCGGGTGCATTCTTTAAACCCATAGGCATTCTAAGAAATTCGTAATGACCGTCTTGTGTAGAAAAAGCAGTTTTTGTTTGACTTGTCTCATCGATTTCCACTTTATGGAAGCCTTTTGCCAGGTCAAGTGTAGAAAAGTAAAGACAACGACCTAATTTATCTTAAATTCCATCAATGTTGGGAATTGGAAAGGGGTCATTAACTGTTATATCATTTAGCTTCCGATAATCAACAACAATTCTCCATTTGGGTTCTCCTGAGGCATCCATTTTCTTCGGAACGACCCATAATGGAGCAGAGTAGGGAGATTGACTGTGTCTTATTATATTTTGCTCAAGCATTTGCCTAATTTGCCTGTTAACTTCTGCTTTATGCACTTGTGGATAACGATACGACTTCGTGTATATTGGATCTTCATGTTCTGTTACGACTTTGTGTTTAATTGCATTAGTAAATGTCAATTTATCACTGTCTGAATGAAAAAGTGATTCGTATTTGTCTAAAAGTTTCTCTAAATGGGTTTTTTTCTCATTATTTAAGTGGCCAATTCTAAATTTATTGTTAATTTGTTCCCCTTCTAATTTATTCATGCAAAAATCTCTTACTAAGTTATCATACCCTTCCAAATCTTCATCAACAAATTTATAGGTTCTTTCGTTAAGTTTTATAGTTTGCCTATTCAAATCAATTACTGCATTCAATTTTTCCAAACTGTCATAACCCATTAACCCATCATAATTGTTCGAAAATTCATGAACAAAAAATTCTAATTGTTTTTCCCATTTCTCGTCAAATATGTCCTGTTTAGTTTCTAAAATTATCTTACCCGCAACGGTGGTTACAGTTATTGGTGTTACTATCCTAATCTGATTTCTCAATATTCCAGGTCTAATCAAGCTTACTGATGACCCTGTATCTATCAAAAACCTATAAAATATGTTATCTATTTTCAATTTTATTTTCGGTAATCTCCCGAGGTCCTTACATGAAAATTTTCGGGTTCAACTTCCATAGGCACTGGAGGTCCATAACGTCTGATTCTCGATTGTGTTGAGTCATATTCCCTTTGCCTTTTCGGATTCCGATAGTCATAGTTATGTTGAGGATGGTTTAAATTATTTTGCGAGTAATTAGGATTATTTTGTGGGTTATTACCCAATCGAGTGTTTGAACTGTACGTGTTGTTATTTCTTTGTGGAATAACGTTTTGTCTATAATTTCCTGAATAATTTGGAGGATAGTTGTTTCCTAAAAATTCGTTCTTAAAAGAATTTGTCTGAAAATGCCTTGTTTGGCGAAAATTTGAATTTAGTTCTGAATTATTGTTTAGGTGGCGGGAATTGTTGCGACTATAGTTTCTATTTCTAGTGTATTCCCTTTGCGGTAAGGATTCTAATTCACCGTTTTCTGCTAAAATCTTGATTGCTGATTTCAAATCAATGGCTAAATTTGCATTTATAAGTGCTGTTAGGTAATTTGGCAGTTCCTTCTTTAACGGTGTTAAGCACGCTTGATTTAATTCAGTGTTCAAAAAATTTCTAGTACTAATATCTTCTGCTTTTAATTTTATTGCATCCTTAATTCTACACACTTCACTGTTTAATCTATCACAAAATTCTTTCACATTTTGCTTAAATCTAATATTATTTATTTCTAATATAAGCCTGGTAACAGGCGTTCGCTCACCAAATTCTTCAATCAGTAACCTCTTTAAAGAAATCCAGTCCACTGGTTGTTCTCGTCTCAAGATGTTCAAAGCTGGTCCTCTCAATGTTGTTGTAATGCAGCTAAAATAGAATCGGCGTTCCTCTAGCGACACAGATGCTTCCGTTGGTAACATTGTAGAAACACTATCCACAAAGAGCGCCAGATAGTTTTTGTCTCCATCAAACGGCTGTAGGAGTTTAATATTTTGCAGAAATAAGTCTCGTCTATCTTTTATTGCTTCCATTTTTTCCTCTTTCTTGTCTAAGTTTATGTTTTTAACTTTATTGATCAAATCTTCCACTTCAGTCATTAATATTTTATTTATTTTTGTTACTATTCGTAATTGTATCGTCGTTTAATTATTTTATTTATTAACAAAACTAATTGTTTTATTTATATAGTTTTAGTACAATGTTTTATTTATCATATGCTTTAAAGTTTTTATTTGTATTTAATAAAAAAAATTTCATTATTTTGTTTTATAAGTTGAACAACGATTTACTTTCTTTAAGATTATTATAAAATAGTTAATTTATTTAAGTGTTTTTAATTATTAGTATTGGTTCTTTAATTTTTTCTTAGAAAAAATAACCGACTGGGCCAGTAACGTTTTAAGGTTTTGTACCTTAAACGGAGAACTAATTTTTCAACTTTACACGATTGTGGTTGGTTTAATTCTGTTTATTTCTTAAATCAAAAAATTCTTAACAAAGCAAAAATTATAAAAGGAAATCATGTTTCAAGCTATTGCAAAAAGTAATATTTATTGTGCTGCAACAGCATCAAGGTATCTTGTTACGTCTTGAGAAAATAAATGTTTGTTTATTTTAATTATTCAAAACGGTTTCTCATTAGTAAGCAAATATATTTAGGGTTTTCATAACTAGGAATATTTATGGGAATAAGTGTCTTACGTCACTTGTATGTATGTATATTAAAATTCTTACATATGCATATGTAAGTATTTTTCTTGATTTTTGAAACATAAATATTTAATCATAGTTTCATATAATAATTTTATAATTTAAGATAAAAATTTTATAAATTGTATACTGAAATATTTATTATATGCTAATTATCTATTAATTATAGAATTTGTATTTTTATCTGCCACCAAACGAAGTACGAGTATCTAAAACTTATAGGTCAGCAACTATTGTGTCATATGCTGCAAGGCGGGCGGCAATGTTAATGCCAAAAACCCTACGGTTGAGTTCTAAAGCATTAAACCCTATTTCTTTTATAAACAGGAGCTGAATGTTATGTGTTGCAGCATTATATGCTATCTTGCTTCGACTAAAAGTGCCTAAATTAAATGTCAAACCAAAGACTAAGTTTTAGATACTTGTTTCCGTTTTTTAGCCAAGTTGTTTTTTTTTGTTCTTAACATATCTTTGATCTGTTCGGTAAGCACGTTATCCATTCTCCTATTTTTTTTAATTCAAATAAACATTGTACATATACTTATAAAACCCATTTTGGTTTCATTTTCTTTCTATGTACAAATACCTTTGAGTAACAAGATCCAATTAGATTTTGTTTGGGCTCGGAGTACGTTTGTTTCTACTTCCAATTTCATCCCACAGTGAATCCTCCTCCTTTCTTGTTGAACTCAACACCTTATTTAAGATACATTCAAACTGTAATATAAATCATATTGCAACTCAGCACAATTAACTTGCGCGTGTCGCAGTACGATTTATGTATTAATTAAGTTCAACCACTTGCAATGCAGCATAAATTATGTCTGCGTATTTTGCAATACGATTCACACCAACAATTAATTATAGGCATTTTCCCACATTCACAGAAAATACTTACTATAATCATTTTGCTACATAAGCATTATCCCACATTTGTATTGGGCGAAAAATATTATAAGTAGACAAAAAGATTGTTAGTTAATTTAATTCAATTCTGGGATTCGTGAAATAAAGTCTAATTTGTATAATTCAAAAAAGTGTTTTACTGTGAGTATCCAGTCAGACCCCATTGGGGGTCTGACTGTACCTTTTTTTTAGATCAAGGAAACGTCCTTGATTAACTTACATACAATGGGATGTTTTTATATATTATTACGTTTATACCTTTTATAAACGTTGGCTTACTTCCTTTAAATACTCTTTGAGTTCTTTTATTGCAATCAAAAACAGTTTAAATTAGTTATAAAATTAAGAGCACTTCATTTATTTAAATACACTCAGAAATTGTTTTATAGCACTTTACTTATTTCACTTATTGTTATACACTTTTATTATCAAACTCACTTTGATACGTGCTTTACAATCTCTATTGTTATACTGATCATGCTAGCTGTGTGGTTCGGCTATTTATAGTAACATAGTGGTGTTCGGTAACATTCGACAAAGTTCTCGTATGTACAGTCTAGTTCATTCGAAAACCGTTACTTTTAAATTACGACGTAATGTTATATGCAGGAATAATAAAAGTGCCTAAAAGTATGCTACACGTAATAATTAACATCATATTCGAACAACCAGTGAAATAAACTAATATAAACAAAACTACAGTAACTTAAACTACTACAACTAAAATAAATTATAATGTAAATTAAGCTATTTAAAAACAAATCTGTAACACTATCGCCCGCTTAAGCCTTTTCGTCCCGAATAGGCACATATTCACTTTTTCCGTAGTTAGCGAGGCGCTCGAGATGAACCATTTTCATCTTTGATCTTGGGCTATTGTACTTCTGTATTCTATACACAACATCATTTATTCTTTTTATCACCTTATACGGCCCATCCCAATGAGTTTGCAGTTTAGGTGACAGTCCCTTTTTCCGTTGTGGGTTATATAGTAGAACTAGCTGACCCTCATTAAAGCCTTCAGAATTTGCTGCTCTCTCATATCTGGCCTTCATCTTGTCGCTGGTCATTTTTATTCGGCCACGAACGAATTCATGAATTTCGTCTAGATCTTTTTGTCCCCTTGAAGTGTCTTCTTCGTGCTCATCTATTGTCGAGGGATTCATACCGAATTCTAGATCACCTGGCAGTTTCAGCTCGGTTCCAAACATAATTTTTGCAGGTGTTCGGGAGGTAGAGTTATGAACGGCTGACCTGTATGCCAATAGAAATTTTGGTATGTGCTCATCCCAGTCCCTTTGGTGTGCACTGACCACTTTTCTTAAGTGTTCCTCCAACGTGCGGTTAAATCTCTCGACCATGCCGTCAGATTGTGGATGCAGTGGCGTAGTCCTCGTTTTTCGGATACCGTATAGTTCGCACATTTCCTGGAATATCGCAGATTCAAAATTCCTTCCCTGATCAGAATATAGCTCTAACGGAACTCCGTAGCGGCACACCCAGTTGTTCACAAATGCGTTTACGACAGTTTTAGCTTCTTGGTTTGGTATTGCGTATACCTCTGGCCATTTGCTAAAATAGTCGATTACAACTAGAACGTAACGGTTTCCAGCCTCACTGACAGGAAAAGGGCCTGCTATATCCATCGCTATTCGCTCAAAGGGAGCACCTGAATTGTACTGCTGCAGCGCTCCTCGACTCCTTCTTACTGGGCCCTTGGCTGCGATACATTGTGCGCAATTTGCTAACCAATCAGCTACAGATTGTTGGCATCCAACCAAATAGAAACGTTGCTTTATCTTTTCTGTGGTTTTTGTTACACCAAGATGACCACCGCTTGAACCATTATGAAACTCCTTCAATACCTCTTTGACTTTAGATGATGGCACCACAATCAGATTTGTTGTCGATTTACCATCAGTACTTTCCCATTTGCGATAAAGGCATCCGTTAATAACCTGCAGACTATTCCATAGCGCCCAGTATGATTTCATCAGTAAAGAATTCAACTTTTGTTGAAGCCTACCGACCAATTGGTGTTTTGTCCATCGTAAACAATGTATTTGAAAAAATTTTGCATTCACGGATTTTCTATTATATGCATAATGAGAATCTACTTAATGATTATCGGTATGGATTTAGATAAGGATGTGGTACGGAAGAAGCAGTAGTTAATATTGTTAATTATATTTGTCGAGGTTTGGATGAAGAATACAGTGGAGTAGCAGGAATATTTTTTGATTTTAGAAAAGCTTTTGATCTCAAAGATCGTGATATCCTTTTTAAAAAACTCAAGTACTATGGAATTTGGGGTAATGAACTGGCTTTGTTCAGAAGTTATCTTAAGAATCGAAAACAGTTTTTCCAAATTAATTCATGTAAGAAAGAGCTCTCTGCGTTTAGTTAAATATGGGGTACAACAAGGTAGTGTTCTAGGGCCGTTATTGTTTTTAATATATTTAAATGATATACAAAATCTTAATCCCACTGGAAAAATTTTTATTTATGCAGACGATATTTGCTTATTTAATCCCTATAAATATGAATTAGTTGTTAAAACGTATGGAACGAGATGCTTCTTTGTTGTTTAAATTTGCGAGAACTAATAAATCAGTGCTTAATGCTGGTAAAACTAAGGTTATAAGATTTAAACCTTATAATAATCGCGTGAATGATTTTAGTGTGTTTGTTCATGGAGAGGATATATTTGAAGTAAGATCTGTAAAATATTTAAGAGTATTTTTGCAAAGTAATCTGACATGGAATATACACAGTCGTCACCTTAAAAAGGAAGACAGCACAAGCTATTGGTCTTTTGTGTGTGTTTAATGTATTTAATTCGATTTTGCCACTTCATGCTTTATATAAGTATCAACTTTTAATATATGTTTTTAAATGCATTCATAATATTGGACATCACACCTTGTGTCTTCTAAGAAATCAGCATTCAATTAATACGAGAAATAATAGGAATTTAGCTAGTGCTTTGTGTAGATTGGAGATAACAAAACAGCGTATTGAATATATGGGTAGTCGAGAGTTCAACCAATTTACCTGAAAGCTTAAGAAATGTGAATAAAATTTCATCCTTTAAAAGATTATAAAAAACATATGTATTTATTAACTAACTTGCTAACAGCTTCTCATATTTATAGATCTATAAATATATATATATTTATTTTATTTTTTTTTACACCTAGGAATAAGATCATTATATTTGCCAACTGACCTCAATAATGCCTTCATGGAACTGAGGAAAAAATTTATATTGTAAAGTCTTTTATTGATATACATATCTATAAATGAAATTATTACTAAACAAAAAAAAAACAGACATACGTGGTTGCCCATGAAAACCACAGATTTGAAGCTTAAACAGTAGGCCTAATATGATACAAATTAAGAAAAATGTGGAAACAGTCGGTCACACAACGAGCTTGTCTTTGACTTGTGATATTCTCCCATTCTCCGGAAATACGGAAGGCTCAATATTCCTTTTTAGTTAGTTATATTTAGAATTGTAGTCTTCTTAATCTAAGAGAGTAGGATTAATTATTGCTATCTTTGCGAGGGTGACGCTAGCATCAAGTTTTCAAGTTCCGAAATTATGATTCCATTTTTTGCAAACAGAGTTTTATATAAGTGACTGATATCTATTTGTTTGAGTTTAGAATTTTAAATTATTACGTTAATTGTTTCTGATTTATCTGGGCTTGCGTCTTTGTGTTAATAGCAATTTGCCTGTTTTCCAATTCTATTAGCTGCTGTTCTTTGAATCTCACTCTTTTAAAGTCATCAAAATCGGGGTACCCACTACTTAAAGTTGGTGCCTAAAATATTAATGCTCCCAGCTTGTCAAGGATGAATTTCAAATGATGTGAAAATTGTCGTGTTCCGAGCTATGTCTGAGCCCAAAATGTTCACCATGTGGGATAAAGGAATGTGGTTTGTCTAGTTTTATTGGCCATCTCAGAATACATCGTTAAGTTCGTTGTATGTTGCAGATAGTCGAAGTCTTGCCATATTATTACATTTTCGACCGTAATAGGAATGTAATCCGCGTTAGAATACTCCGTTAATTTTGCAGTCAGAGTCCAAAGTGAAAGTACTAAAAGCAAAATCCTATAAGAAAACAGAAAAAGAGAAAAAATCAAATACGAAAAAATTTAACAACGTCAAAAAGAATATCTTACCTTAGGTTGTCTTTATGGATCACTCTTTATATAAAGGAGTCAACTTGTTCCTTAGTCTTATGTTATTTTTGATGAGCACGCGGTCCCCCACGTCCTATTGTCTATAAGGATTGTTGGTTTAAATTTTTTATTATGGATAATATCCATAGGTCTTCTGTTGGTCGTCGAATGAACAGTTCTTTGTATTTAGCTGTAAATAGCATTCTGAGTTCAATTGTACTGTCAGCTTTACTCCAAATTTGATACATCTCGCAATCTCTATGTGGGTACTATGGAAACGCTTGACTTGACCATTCGAAATGCTATGTGGGGAAGACGCATTTGTCACCTCTACATCGAATTGATTTGTCAACATAGAAGTAATATTGTCGGACCTAAGCGATGGCTCACTGTCGCAGTGCATGTTGCTTGTGTCCGAAAAAAAGTTCATTAGCTGTATGATTGGGGTTTTCAAGTCTATGATTGTGTGGGATGGTATAGGTTGGACCACAGCAAATTCCGAGAACTCATCCACGCAAGTGAGGAAGTACTTTTTATCTGTGGAGAATATGTAATTCCCTAGCGTAAGACGGTAGGGGGATTGTACCCATGTCCTGCCTGCGTAGATGCCTAACGTATGTAGCTCTCGAAAAAATCTTACAGCTAGCCATGACTTCATTTGCCAATCTAGTCATCTTTGGAAAGAAATAGTCATTGAAAATCTGTTTCAAAATTCCTTTTGCCGCCCTACGGCTATCTAAATACTATCTGCATTTGTTTATTTTCATAAAAAAAAAATCGCAGTATATTGCGTTTACCACTTCTAGATTGTCTGCGAGTTTAACCTTATAGGAATACGCTTCTTTTGGTGAACTCAATCACGTATGTAAAAGACATCTGCAATCGTATCGAAAACTTATCATTTATAATTTTATCATTTAGTTTCCTGAAACCAACGAACTAATAAAAGCGGGGCATTATAAGGACCTTTTGACGGTTTAATAATTTTGCTTTATATTATACATTTTACTTGGTTATTAGTTTCCTCTAAAGCGGCTGTGGTAGACGATAGTTTGTTATATACACTGAACTCTCTGAAGACTGAACTAAATCGATTGATATTTTTCTAATATTTTAACTTTTATCTCTACATTTGACATTAGTGTTATTAAGATTTAGTTCGTTTAAGGTATATCTCTAAATAGTTAAAATATAAAATTATTTACTTACATATTTGATAAATAATTATTTCGACATTTGTTTTTTCTGCTATTCCCACAAACTTAAACTCGATTTCTAAAAGCAACAAGGTGCCAATTAAACACAAAGTTGTATCGGTTGTTAAAGAAACGAAGAGATTTTTTAAAGATTATCATCCCAAGCGAAATCCGGTTTTGGCAAAGTACTTAGGAGCCAAATTGTCACCATTGTGCGAAACGAGATGGGTTGATCGTCATGATTCCAGTTTACAATTTAAAGTGAATATAGAAAATATAATAGAGGCTATAATGAAGATATCCAAGTGGAAAGACAGGGATATATCGTCAAAAGCTTTATTACTAAGAAATTCATTAAGCACATACGAATTTTTGTGTGCATTATATATTCTAAGTAGGGTTGCCATATTTGAAAAGTGAAAAAAAGTACATTGAGGGTGTTGAGTTCAACAAGAAAGGAGGAGGATTCACTGTGGGATGAAATTGGAAGTAGAAACAAACGTACTCTGAGCCCAAACAAAATCTAATTGGATCTTGTTACTCAAAGGTATGTGTACATAGAAAGAAAATGAAACCAAAATGGGTTTTATAAGTATATGTACAATGTTTATTTGAATTAAGAAAAAGATAGGAGAATGGATAAAGTGCTTACCGAACAGATCAAAGATATGTTAAGAGCAAAAAACGCAACTTGGCTAAAAAACGGAAACAAGTATCTAAAACTTAGTCTTTAATTTGACATTTAATTTAGGCACTTTTAGTCAGAGCGAGATAGCATATAATGCTGCAACACATAACATTCAGCTCCTGTTTATAAAAGAAATAGGGTTTAATGCTTTAGAACTCAACCGTAGGGTTTTTGGCATTAACATTGCCGCCCGCCTTGCAGCATATGACACAATAGTTGCTGACCTATAAGTTTTAGATACTCGTACTTCGTTTGATGGCAGATAAAAATACAAATTCTATAATTAATAGATAATTAGCATATAATAAATATTTCAGTATACAATTTATAAAATTATTATCTTAAATTAAAAAATTATTATATGAAACTATGATTAAATATTTATATTTCAAAAATCAAGAAAAATACTTACATATACATATGTAAGAATTTTAATATACATACATTTATTTAAAATTAACAATTTATAACAAGAATTCATACTTTTTTTTTTGTTTTTTTTTTTTTTAATTTTGCCTTAGTAATTCAATGGTTAGAAAAAAAAATATTTTTTTAAAAAAATAAGTTAGTGTTGAAATGGACCATATATGGTCCAACCAAACATTGTGCTTTGGGCCGTTGGCAGCCCAGTTTTAGTAAAAGTACCCTCTCTAATTATTTTCGGGTAGACATCAACTCCCAACACAATGTCGATTCCACTAGATTCGTAGAACTTTGGATCAGCGAGAAACAAATCCCGGAATCCTCTTTTTAAATAATCTGAAATCGATTGGGAAGGCGTCGTAAGGTTGATTCGATTATCGACTCGAAATATACCCTCAATTCGAGAACTCGAATCAAATCTGGATTTGATGGTAATCGGGCACATGGTCTCATTCTCCATTGTCAAAGTAGTAAGATGCAATGTGTCCACAAATTTTTTGGCTATTCTGCGTACTGTTGATCCAGAATCGAGAAGACACCGATCGTGAGAATTGGTTGCATTAATTTTTACTAATACTGTTGGTAAAAGTATGGTACAGTTTTGACGGAGTAAGGAGGACAATGTTGTGGACTTCTCAGATGACGACGTGTTTCTTATCGGGGTTGAAGTAGAAGGACCAGGTGATAGAGACGGTGAACGAGTTCTAGAACGGGAAAGTGGAACTAAGTCATTCCGAAGACGTGGATTAACATGTAGCAGCGTGTGATGAAACTTTTTGCAGTGACGGCAACCATGTGTTGAAAAGCAAGTACCTTGGGAATGGTCGTGCGCAAGACAGTTTGTGCAGTACTTATAGACCTTAACTGTTTGGATACGATCTGAGATGTTCATTGCAAGAAATTTTTTACATAATCTCAATGGATGTGGACGTTTGCATATGCGACATATGTACGAATTAAAATGTTTTGGTAAATTTGAGCGATTATGTAGTCGTGTAACTTTGGATTTTGCTTTTGTGGAATGAGAGTTTGGCATAGTGATCTGTAATGGAAATTTTAGAACTAAAAATAAAGTTGGTAGGGACTAATATAGAATTTTAATCAACTGGCAAACATATAATCTTAGTAATTGGTCTGGTGATTGTTCCTTTGTGAGTGAATATATCGACAATTCGTACATAATTGTCAGATCCAGGATGAACTTTAACTACTCTACCAAGTCGCCATGAGTTAGGAGGAAGATTTTCATCTTTTATTATTACCATTGTATTTTCCTTTATATTCTCTTCTACCCTTTTCCACTTCGTTCTCTTATCTAACTCCTTTAGATATTCGTGTTGCCAACGAGAACAAAAGTGTTGGTGAATAAGTTTCAATCGTTGCCAACGATTTACAATGGACATAGATTTTTCGGTAATTTTTGGATCAATAGGTGTCAGAATTGGAGCACCTATAAGAAAATGACCAGGAGTTAAGGAGGACAAGTCAGTAGGATCCTGTGAAATAGGAGAAAGTGGCCTTGAATTGAGGCAAGCTTCTACCCTAGCAAGCAAGGTTGAAAACTCTTCAAAAGTGTACGATATACCCCCGCATATTTTACGAAAATGAATCTTAAAGCTTTTGACACCTGCCTCCCATAAGCCCCCCATGTGAGGTGCCCCTGGAGGAATGAAGTGCCAGGTCAGATTCTGGTGAGCGTGGTTACAGGTTACTAACTCCTTGGAGGCCTGTAGAAATTCGCGCGCAAGGACGTTAGAAGCACCTACAAACGTAGTTCCATTATCGGAGTGTAGATGTAATGGACACCCTCGGCGTGATGTAAATCGATGAAACGCTGCAAGAAAAGTGGGTGTGGACAGATCAGTAGTTGGTTCAAGGTGAATGGCTTTAGTCGAGAAACATATGAAAATACAGACATACCCTTTAGTGAGGCGACATGATCTTCCATTATACGCTTTTATGTCAAAAGGTTCAGCAAAATCTAACCCCGTGTGAGTGAATGGTCGAGAGATCTCAGATCTTTCCGGAGGTAAGGAAGCCATAATTTGTTTTTGACATCTTTTTTTATAAATTGTACAGATTTTACACTTTTGAATTGTTGACTTTATCAGATTTTTGACTTTAGGAATCCAATACTGAGTGCGTATGAGGCGTAGAACGAGTTGATTACCCCCGTGAAGACTAATGTCATGAACAAATTTAATCAAAAGACGAGAGTATTGACACTTGTAAGGAAGAATTACAGGATGCTTTTCATTGTAGGACAATCCTATCGATCTTTCAAGTCTTCCACATGACCGAATGACTCCTTCTGGGTCCAAAAAAGGATTAAGACTAAGAATTGAGCTAGCTGAGGATATATATTCTCCCGAATCTAAGGCTTTGAACTCATCTGGAAAGTTTACTTTTTGACACGTCGAAATCAACTGATTGCGAACAAAGTTAATTTCTGGACTAGAGATAGATATCGAATCTTTTCGAAAATTTGCTCGAAACCTTGGGTGCGAATGGAAAAATAACCGATATATATAGGAGATAACACGAAGTGCTCTAGGAAAAGAAGAAAACCTCTCAAGGATGTCTTCGTAATTTCGAAAATAGGAAAAGTTCACTATCACGTTTTTTCTTTCTATTGTGGTCTTAGGAAGCTTCTGTGTATCAAATTTTGGCCAATTTTCTTCAGGATCTTTTAGCCAACTTGGTCCATGCCACCACAAGTTATTACTTAATATGTCTTTAGGGTACAAGCCACGACTGGCCAAATCTGCAGGATTAAATTCAGAACCTACATGATTCCAGCACGATGGTTCAGTAATTTGAATTATTTTTGAAATCCTATTAGCCACAAATGTCAACCAGGAACATGGTGGTTTGGATAGCCAAGAGAGTACAATTGTTGAATCTGTCCAACAAAATAAGGAATAGTTGCCTACATTAAGATTAGGCAGTAGAGTGTTAAACATTTCTGCAAGTAAGACCGCGCCACAAAGCTCTAGTCTGGGAATAGAAAGAGTTTCGATGGGTGCCACTTTTGTTTTGGAAGTTATCAAGTGACAGGATACCTCGTCATCATTAGAAAAACAACAGCTGCATATGCCTTTTCTGAAGCATCGCAGAATGCGTGGAACTGGATTTTAGCATTTGGGACATAGTTAATCCATCGAGGAATCCGAATTTGATCAATATCTGAATATTTTGATTGAAATATTTTCCATTTTTCTAAAGATTCTGCAGAAATAGTTTCGTCCCATTGTGTTCCCTCTAACCAAATTCTTTGCATTAGAATTTTAGCTAAAATTACACAGGGAGAAAGCCATCCAGCGGGATCGAACAACTTGGCGATTTGGGAAAGAACCTCTCTTTTGGTATAGGTGGCCGAGTCTGGAAATGGTTTCGTAACAAAATAAAAAGAATCAGAACACGCTTTCCAATGAATGCCTAGTGTTTTCGCAGAACTGGTATCATCAAATTCTAAAAAATCGTCGTATAGCAAGTGTTTTTGTGGGATTCCTGCAAGAATATCTTTGGAATTCGCCGTCCATTTTCTAAGGGAAAAACCAGCTGTCTGAAGAGCAGCTATAAGTTCATTTCGAGACCTTATAGCATCCCCAATTGTATGGGCGCCGGCTAAAGCATCATCGACATACATGGAGTTACGTAGGATATCACTAGCAAGAGGAAAAGTGTTAGATACGTCATCAGCTAATTGCATAATTGTACGAATGGCTAAATATGGTGCACAATTTACACCAAATGTCACGGTTTTTAACTCATAGTCATGGACAATGTCATCGGAATTATTTCGGAATAATATTCTTTGATATTTCGTTTGATCGGAGTCAAGAAGGATTTGCCGGTACATCATTTGAATATCAGCATTATAGACGTATTGAAAGTATCGCCACTTAAGAATCAAAAGTGTCAGATCACTTTGTAAAACAGGACCAGTATGCAGCATATCATTTAGACTAAATCCATTAGACGATGGTGAAGACGCATTAAAAACAACTCGTAGTTTTGTGGTAGTACTGTCCGGTTTCAGCACAGCATGGTGTGGTAAATAATAATTCAGAGAACATGAATCTGATGGAGTAACTTCTGACATATGCTCTAATGTTATATATTCCTGGACAACCCTATCGTATTCTGTTTTAAGCAAAGGAGTGCGTTTTAATTTAGCCTCATTTCTTAAAAACTGAGCCATTGCACATTTACGTGACTGACCTAAATTTATTTCACTGGGATATTCTTGTTTAAATGGAAGAGAAACTATGTATTTACCCTCTTTGTTTCTTTTAGTAGTTCTTCGGAACAAGTCCTCACAGAATTCATCGGACAAGGACATTACATTCTTCTTAGGAAGATCTTCCACCTCCCAAATACGTGAAATTGATTTATCTAGCGAAATTTCGCAGAAATATGACACAATAGTAGATGTGAATGCTGTATCTTTAGATACAGGTCCTGTAAGAATCCAGCCAAAGATTGTTTCTTGGCCCATTAAAGAACCACAAACTTTATGCATGACACCGGAAAGTATTATCGAAGGAAAAAGGTCACCACCAATCAAAATGTCAATATTGGAGCTCACATAAAATTTTGGATCAGCAAGTTGGATATCTGGAATACTTGAAAAGAACGACGCGTTATATGTTTTTGATGGCAACTTATTTGAAAGGTGTGGGACAACCAATGCGGTTAGCGACAATTTTATGTCTTCGTTCCATATGGAACTCACTTCTAAATTACATTCTGTATCGACTTTCGCTGATATGGAATTATTTAATCCAGATATTTGAGCGTTAGTTCGCTTCGCAGGAAGTTTCAAACGTTTGAAAAGCTTTTCAGAAATAAATGAGCCCTCGGACCCAGAGTCAATTAAAGCACGCGCCCTATATCTTAAACCCATATAACAGATGTCTAATAGAGCAGTGCCGAGCAGAACCCCTTGTAAATTCGTTGCAAAACAAGACTCCACGGTTGTTAAATCTGATTTCGGAGTGGACTGTATAGTAATAGAATTAGTTTTTGTTGTAAAAGGCGTAGAATTCGGATTCAGATTTGAACTACTGCTAGTTGATGGTTTTTCCGAAGCTGTCACAGTATGCTCAGAAACTCTATGAAGTAGTGTATTGTGCCTTCTTTTGCAATGAAAACAGTTGCTTGTGCTCTTACAATTTCGCATAGAATGGGTTTTCGAAAAGCAGTTAATGCATAGACCTTGTTTTTTTATCTCATCAAATCGTTGCGAAGTATTCATATTAAGAAATCGAGAACATTTTCGAATCACATGAGACTCCTTAGGGCAAAGTGAACATTTAGGACTTGAAATTTTATTCTGAAAAGTATTTATCTTCATGGATGAGGATGTCTGAGCTTTAGATTTGACTTCAGAAAGCTTTTGAGCAGAGGAGTTTCGAATCTCGGAAACAGATTCTAAAGTACGATAGCGATTGGTCAAGAATAAAACTAGTTCTCTCTATTTAGGAATAGATGATTTATCTGGTAGGCTTTGTTCCCATAAATTCAAGGTTAAGTTAGGAAGTCGGTTTGAGCACAGAAAAACAAAAATGGGATCCCAACTGTCTACATCAATTTCCTGCAACTTCAGAATAGAGATACTTGAATTTATATCTCGTTGAAGCTTTTGAATAGCTCTTCCTGATTCTGATGTAATATTTTGCAGATTAAACAGAATTTTTAATTGACCGTTGACCAGAATACGACGGTTTTCAAAACGTTCATTTAAATTTGTCCAAGCTAAGTCGAACCCCTGATTTGTCAATGGACTGTTTTTTACTATTTCCCTGGCCTCCCCAGAAGTTTTCTGAGTCAAATGAAATAGCTTTTCTACTGGACTTAACGTAGAATTCTTTACATACATTGCTGTGAATAGATCCCGAAAGGTAGGCCATGTTTTATAATCGCCATTAAAAATTTCATTCTCACAAGGGGGAAGATGAAATTTATGACTTTGTGTAGATGACAAGGTCAGATTTTCCTGAGCCGGTGGTGGAACTATCGGACTAGGAGTGTAGCTTATCTTAAGGGATTCACTACGAAGAGCATCAGAAAGTTCAGAAATCTTTGCTAAGCAACTGCAATAAGTGATATATGTAGTTTTATATTTCATTTTAAGCGTTTCATCATCGACCTTGTCTGGATTATCATCACCTTCTTCATTGTCCCTATCAAATAAATACTTTTCAAATTCTGTTTTGATACGATTCCAAATTGATTCAATTTCATGTTTGTGCACATCAAGTACATGTAAAGAATTTATAGGGAGGCGATTATCACTATAATCTGCTTCGAATTCCACCAAACTATCTGTCAAACGGATAAAAGTGTCTAAAGACATTTTTCTGTATTATAGGATTATAGAAAGGGTGTACGTAAAAATTTTTATGGAACTATTTAACTTTTACTGAAGTTCAAGGATAATTCAAATTAGATTAGGAAAATTGAGTTTTAAGTAATTATATAACAACTGAGTATTTACGAACTGTACAATATATTGCAATACATAAAACGAAATAAAATAGTAAGTAACTAGGAAAATATTGTTTCGAAAAATTGAATTGCAAAGTGTTCTGTTTACAGCAAACACAAAAAAAATATATATTTTTTTTTTTATTTTTTTTAATACTCAGTTGAAAGACTTCAGTGAAAAAAAATTCATAAAATCGAAATAATGTGTATGATATAACCGGATGAAGTAGAATTGTTATTATCTTATTAGGAAAAAACTCAAATGAATGAATTATTTTACTGCTCTGACTTTATATTACAGCTGATGACAGAAAAAAAAGGATAAAAAATTGCAAAAGGTCATTGACCTAAAAAAAATTTGGAAATGCAGACGTTTTTCCCGTTTTCAATGAATTTGAATTTATACTTGCAGACAATAATAGTTTCGTTCATGAAAAATCCATGAAAAATTTGATGAAATCGGAGATTTGGAGATAATTTATTTATTTATTTATTCAAAGTACTATAATAATGGATTAATGCATAGATGTGTATATATTTTTATTTATTATTATTATATTTCCTTCCTTTGCAGAATAAAAAATACAAAAAAGTACTATATGTATAAAAAATTTACTCACAAAGGTTGGTGAACACAGCTATTGTACTTGTTTCAATGGAATATTATTGTTATATACTTGTAAAAAAGGCAAGACACAAGGCAAAACTTAACCGCTTTTGAACCAAATAATTTATATTTAGAATGTAGAATATTTACATGTATGTATGTGCACATGTATAAAACAAAAAATCCAAAGGAATTATTAAGTTGCGCAGTAAAGTTTTATTCAGAAAAAATAAATTTATTATATTTTAGTGTAGTATATTTCCTCCACAATCATGTACACTGTGAGTTTCAAATTATATAGCAATGTCTATAATTGATTAATATTTCTTTGTCTTATCCAAAGAACGCATATATCAAGGAAATTGGGATTATTGAATATTATTAGATTAAATATACATATATTAATAAATAATTATCACCGATGATAGTTCGCAATGGTTTAATTATAATTTGCAAAAAAATGTAACTCAAAACAAATATTGGAAAAATTGAGAAGTTCAATTGTTTATTAATGTGACGAAATGTGTCTCATATTACGCATCCAACAGGTCTAATTAAGAGATAATATGTACTGAATTGGGAGATATTTTAAGAGTTGATCTTCTGAAATATTTAAGAGCTTATATTATCATGTCTCTTGTTTTGCCTGAGTAAGAAAAAACTTTAATGTAAATATGTTTTGAAGGAGAAGAAGAATAACTGAACTATGCAATTTTGGATACATACATTTTTACATATATAATATAATTTATAAAGTTAAAAAAAAACGCGGGTCCACCATCGAACATGTTTGATACAAATGTTGGATGTTCGTTCGTACGTGAATTTGTGAAAATATAAAATTTTGAATATAAACTTACAATGGTTTTTCAGGATTCCTTTCACTATTTTATGGCTAATTTAAATATGATTTTCCATCAGTTTTCAAGGTCTATGTATGTACATATGTATGTATGTACAAAATATTTTTCTTTTGCTTGGGTGAAATTCATTAAAAATACGCACTCACTATATTTCAACTATTTTATATTTTCGTTTTTAGTAATTAAGTATATGTAAATTTTGCCAGTTAATTAGTTTTCCTTTTTCTATTATTAATATTATTATTAAGACCTTACTTTAAAGCACCATTAAATCAACTAAATCAAAGCACAATGTAAAGCAAACAAACAAACCTTATACAAATGATAAATGGTTGATGTTTTTGTTATTTGTTGGTAGGATTCCCAATGTTTAGTAGAAATCTCAGAGAGTTTGTAAGTTCTTCCAATGTAGATAAAAAACAAATCCGGCTCGAAGGACCAAAATGTTGAGTTCAACAAGAAAGGAGGAGGATTCACTGTGGGATGAAATTGGAAGTAGAAACAAACGTACTCTGAGCCCAAACAAAATCTAATTGGATCTTGTTACTCAAAGGTATTTGTACATAGAAAGAAAATTAAACCAAAATGGGTTTTATAAGTATATGTACAATGTTTATTTGAATTAAGAAAAAGATAGGAGAATGGATAAAGTGCTTACCGAACAGATCAAAGATATGTTAAGAACAAAAAACGCAACTTGGCTAAAAAACGGAAACAAGTATCTAAAACTTAGTCTTTGGTTTGACATTTAATTTAGGCACTTTTAGTCAGAGCGAGATAGCATATAATGCTGCAACACATAACATTCAGCTCCTGTTTATAAAAGAAATAGGGTTTAATGCTTTAGAACTCAACCGTAGGGTTTTTGGCATTAACAGAGGGGGAAAACAGTACTTTTCAAAAAAAAACAGTACATTATTTTATTTATTGATAAAATAACTTTTACTTTAATACATCACATTTTTATTTAAAAAAAGTTAATAAGAAACACAAAAACATGTAAAAACTATGAGAACATAACGGTGACTTAACTCTTAATTCAATACATCACATATGTTTTAAAAAAAGGTAAAACAAGTAAGAGTGCTATATTCGGCCATGCCGAATCTTATATCCCTTCACAACGTGTAGTCATGCAATAACAGTAGTGTGTATCACCATTCATCTCATATGAAATACGTACATACATATAAAAAACATACATATATAAAAACATCCCATTGTAAAATTAAAAATTAACGTATGTATGTAAAACAAGTAAAAGCGCTATATTCGGCTGTGCCGAATCTTATATACCCTTCACAACGTGTAGTCATGCAATAACAGTAAATTCACGTATGTATGTTAAAAAAAAACAAAAAAAAAATAAAAAATAAAAAAAAAATTTAAAAAAAAAAAATTTAAAAAAAAAATTAAAAAAAAAAAATTATTATATACATATATAATATATATAAAACAAAAAAAAAATAAAAAAAAAATTAAAAAAAAAAAAATAAAAAAAAATAATAATAAAAATATATATAATATATTAAATAAAAAATAAAAAAAAAATTAAAAAAAAAAATTTTAAAAAAATTTAAAAAAAAATTTTTTTGCCTCAGCTGGGATTCGATGCCACGTTTTCTCTAACCAGTATACACGTTTGTATGTATGTATGTTGTTGTTGTAATGTTGTTTTTATGAAAAGAAAATCGAGGTGGTCGTGGGTTTTTGCTCATATCTCAGTTGTTTATGTACCTATGTTTCTGATTTTCAATACCGATCTACTCCCGAATATTTCTGATATTTTAATACCTTACCCGGGTCCAACCTATGTCGGGGGGCTTCAAAAAGTTGATTTCAACATACACACGGACAGACGGTCAGACGGACAGACGGTCAGGGCTTAATCGACTCCTCTATTCATAAGCTTTCAGAAAATATATACTTTATGGGGTCGGAAATGAAAATTGTAGAAATTTCACACGGAATGACAAACCTATATATACCCTTTTTCACTGTGTGAAGGGTATAAAAAAAAATATAAAAAAAAATTAAAAAAAAAATTAAAAAAACATTTAAAAAAAATTAAAATATAAATAATAAATATAAAACAAAACAAAAATAAAAAAAAAAATTAAAAAAAAAAATATAAAATTATATATAAAATTTTTGTCTTAGCTGGGATTCAATCCCACGTTTACTTTAACCAATATACAAATTTGTAGTATGTATGTATGTTGTTGTTGTAATGTTGTTTTTGTGAAAAAAAAATAGAGGTGGTCGTGGGTTTTGCTCATATCTCAGTTGTTTATGAACCGATGTTTCTGGTTTTCAATACGGATCTACTCCCGAATATTTCTGATATTTTAATACCTCACCCGGGTCCAAGCGATTTCGGGGGGCTTCACAAAGTTGATTTCAACACACACACGGACAGAGCTTAATCGACTCCCCTATTCATAAGCTTTCAAAAAATATATACTTTATGGGATCGGAAATAAAAATTGTAGAAATTTCACACGGAATGACAAACCTATATATACCCTTTTTCACTGTGTTAAGGGTATAAAAATAACATACATATACAAAACTATGAGAACGTAACAAAAAATATTGCACTTGTTTCAAAATGCAATACATATATAGATGGAGTCGAACTACAAATAGTATCTTAAGTTACTAACGTGGTCAAAAACACAAATTAAACGTCGTTTTTCGATATTAATATTGATATTAGTTTGAATAAACGAATTACCAATGCTTTAACATTTTTGACTGTATTTCAGAACTATGCACTATATTTTCAAACTTAATTTTGAAAATGATCTAATGTATTTCAAAAGTTATTAATTAAATTTCAAAATTAGTAAATAGAATTTCGAAATTGGTAATTGAATATCAAAAACTACGAGTTCAATTTTGAAATTATCTATAATATGTAAATTCAATTGATTTGTTTCTTCAAATTACAATAACATTTCATTAATACTTTTGGAATACTATATATAACTTAAACAAGTAAGAGTGCTATATTCGGCCATGCCGAATCTTATATACCCTTCACAACGTGTAGTCCCATATGAAATAAGTACATACATTTAAAAAACATACATATATAAAAACATCCCATTGTAAAATTGTAAATTTACGTATGTATGTTAAAAAAATAAAATAAAAAAAATAAAAAAAAATTAAGACCCTTTTAAATATTTTTTTTTATTTAGAAATTACTTCTGTTATATATCTAATGTTTATAAATGTGAGATAAATTTGCTTCTAATGAGAAAAACAAAAAACCAGAGGCAGTGCCACAAACATGTCTGCAAGTTATTTAGGAGCTTATAAATAAAAATTATCACAATTTGTTTTTCGCCTGTCAATAATATCTGAAAGTAGAATTGACTAATAACTACCTTAACTAAGATTTATTTTATTAAATTAAATAAAAGTATAGGTTTCCGCAAGAGTTACCAGAGGAAGATTAAAAAATATTGGAATAATATTGTGAGCAGAGTTACCAGAGGAAGATTGAAAAAAGCTGTTATTTTCCTTAAGAGTTGTTGCATTCAGCATAAGGTATTGCATTTAAAATTATTTCTTAATGGAAATAAATAAATGTAATTTATATGGACATTTGTATGAATGTATCTAGGTATTTATGTGAAAAAAATTAATTTTTACACAACAACGAAGTTGAAGTTCATTGATGTAACTGCTAATCTCCCAACGGCATGTAGGTAATTTCTTGCATTTGTTTGCAAGTTTAATTAAACAAATTAAGAAGAAGTAAAGGTGTAGTCATGCAATAACAATAGTTTGTATCACCATTCATCTCATATGATATACATACATACTTAAAAAACATACATATATAAAAATAAAAACATCCCATTGTAAAAAAATAACTTTACGTACATATATAGTTTAATTAAAAAAAGTAAACAGTAATAGAGCATACATTATTGAAATTTAAAATATATAATATGTATTAATGTATACTAGGTACTCAATGGGAAAAATACATAAAAATAGATATGTATTTAGTTTAGTTTTTTTTTTCATAGTGCATCGTATTTTGCTAGTCATGATATTTCATATTCTACTCATATTGACCATGAAACATTGAAATGTAAAAAAAAAAAATTAAGCAAACACTTAATGGTATCGAACTGCGTACCACCAGCTTCATAGTTCACTGGTGTACCCACTGCACTACCATCCTATGAATATTTATATAACTTAAATATACAAAAGTACTTGCAACCTATATGAGGTTCATACAAAATAAAAATCATATACATACATACATACATTTAAGTATTAGCAATATGTTTGAATGAATATTCGTATGTAGGTTTTTTACACACACACACATGCTACGTTGAATCAAGGTTATAGCTGTTGTTACTTTGTTATCTCTAGCAGCGAAAGCCGCGGTGACATTTTGTTTTCTTTAAATAAATGCGGACATACATACATACTATATGTTTAATTATTCTTTCTTTTTCTTTATAATGATTTTATCCGCTCAAAAACGTACCATTGTAAAATTATAAATTGAGTTTATGTGTGTATGTATTAAAAAAAATAAATAAATAAAAAATTAAATGGAAATAAAAAAAAAATTTGTTTTTGTCTCAACTGGGATTCGAACCTACGTTCATCCAATGTGTGTTGTTGTAAAAAAAAAAACGAGGTGGTCGTGGTTTTTTGCTCATATCTCCGTTGTTTATGTACAGATTTTTCTGATTTTCAATACCGATCTGCTCCCGAATATTTCTGATGTTTTAATACCTCACGCGGGTCTTGGTGGTGTCGGGGGCCTCCAAAAAGTTGATTTCAACATACACACGGACAGACGGACAGACTGACAGACTGACAGAGCTTAATCGACTCCCCTTGTAATGGTTTTTCTTATGTTGTGTAGTGTAAGTTCCCTGTAGCCCTTGGTTATTTTTACTAGCTGTCAGGGTTTCAGCTGATTTGTAAGGCGTTCAAAGGAACTGCCGAATTATTGTTGAGACTTCAATTAAAAACACAAGGCAAGTTGTTGCCGAATTAGTATTATAACTTCAAGTCTATCTTTATTTAATTTTATTGGTTCTTATATACTAAGTTTAAAATTAATTCTTAACCTTTCTAACTTATTATACTTATTGATAAATTTCCATCCGTCTTTATCAGTACCATTAATATATCAAAATTCACTCTCCCTGTAATTGTATTAGCCAATCAGAATGTTGGTATTTGTAAATGTACTCATTTATATTAAAACACTCAATGTGGTTTGAATGCATTCTCATTGTATTCATTTCCATGCATTCCTATATTACTTGACCTACATTCTAGTGAATATGAGGTAATTAATAAATACAGTTATCTGATCTATTGCATACCCTACTCTAATTTGGGTCGTATGTATGAATTTCAGAGTGGGCAATGTGTGTGCAGTAGACACTTGTGAGGTACACTACACCCTCACCGCTAAGAGAAAAATTAGGGGAGTAATTTTTCTTGATATATTCATAGTATTGGTTATTACAATTTTATTTATACACTATTATAGAGTGATTATTTATGTCTATATATTTTTATATGTAAAGTTTATATTATTTTGTTTGATTTATATATTAATGCCTAAGGTTTAATTATAAAATTTGTTCTTATGTATACTTATTCATTATTTGTTATTGCTATGTATGGTTTTAATTGATTGTTATGAAATTCTTTCTCTATTCCATTGTAATCTATTATTGTATTTACACCGTTATTCCTAATTATCTTGTATGGGCCTTTGTATGGGCTTTGGTTCTTCTTTCTATTCTCTACTTTTATTAAAACTAAATCTCCTATATTCAAATTTAGTTTATTGGTATATCTGTTTTCTATTACTCTTTTTTCTTTTATTCTCGTTGTAAGCTCTTTAGCCCTATTTAAAGAATACTGTAGCCTTTGTTTCAATTCTTTCGCGTAATCTTCATAATTGTATATTTTAGTTTTTTCATAATTACTTATTTCCGATGGTAAATATGGTAGTTTACCATATACTAGTTCAAATGGTGTGTAACCAGTGTCTATGTGGGGTGCCGTGTTGTAGGCAAAAGTAAAGTAATTTATCCACTTATCCCATTCATAATCATTTGCTGTAGTTAGCAAAAATTCATTGAGAACCCTGTGATTTCTCTCTACCGAACCTATTGTCTCATGGTGGTAAGGTGTTGAAAATGTTTGTCTAATATCAAGTAATGAACATATGTTACGCATCAGTTCGTTTTTAAATTCAGTTCCGTTGTCTGATTTGAGTACCTTAAATTTACCGTATTTTAAAATCAATTGTTCTACTAATGTCTTTGCAGTTGTAAGTGCATCTTTCGTCGACATTGGGTGAGCAATAACGAATTTCGTTAGTTCGCACTGCATAGTCAATATGTATCGATATTCGTTTGAAATACGAAGTGGTCCTACTGTGTCAATTGATATTACTTCAAAACTGTCGTTTGGGGTGTTCGTTAGCGTAAGTGGTTCTCTAATGTTCTTGGTTTGTTTATTCATGTTACACTTGTCACAATATTTTACAAATTGTTTAACCATTTTATTCATATTTTTCCATATGTACCGTTGTTTCAATTTAATTATCGTCTGTAGTGTGCACCCTGTGTTGCGTTTGGTTGAATGTGGCAACCTTAACGGAATATATGAGTCATAAAAAAGTAACAGATGTTTATGACTTCTTTTGTTTACTTTCTGTTACTGTTTATATTTTTATGAGGGTCATAAAATAATAAAAATAAGTTGGCGGTATATGAAAAAAAAAGGAAAACAGTTAAAACGGTTGATAGGAATAATTTTAAGGATATATAAAGGTTTTGTTTTGGTTTCAAAAGAGGAAAAAAAAAAGAAGGAGAAAAGTTTTGATGGCGGCCAGTAAAGTTTGAGAAAAAGTTTGTGTTGAAGTTTTGTTTTGTGTGAGTTTTTTTTTTTTGAGAAAGAAAAAAGTTGTAAAATTTAAGTTTTTTAAAAAAAATATGATTTATTGGTTTTAGTAGAGAATTTTGTTGAAGCATTTGTCGTAAATAAATAGACAATAAATAATAATGATAAAAAAAAATAATGTTACTTAAGAACTAAGTTAAAGCTAAAATCTTAAATTAAAATTATGAGCTAAATAAAACTAAAACTAAATACACTAAAACTAAATACACTAAAACTAAATAAACTAAAACTAAATACACTAAAGCTAAATAAACTAATACTAAATAAAACTAAAGCTAAATACACTAAAGCTAAATGAAGTTAAAAGATTGAAAATAAATTACATACATTAATACATAAAAGAATAAGCCGTGAAATAAATTAGTGGTGGTGCTGTGAGGAAAGGAAATCGATTGGTGCTGTTGCCGTCATCAGGATCATCATCTTTTTGGCGTGATCGTTTGAAGGTATCCCGTGAGTTGCAGCTGGCCAGTATTCCTGAAGATAGAAGAAAACTTTTATTATTTGAGGTCAGGTAATCTGCGACATTAGACTAAAGACAGACAATAGGACGTTTCACGGACATTTATTTTTGAATATATATTGTTTTTTTATAGTTTTTTTGATTAGGGAAAATTATAGTTTACCTTTGTCATTCCCCTCTGGAAATCTCGAGGGTGCGCGTAAATTGTGTAGGGTATGAGCTCAGACCTTAGTCTATCTATTCCGTAGGTACAGATTTTCCTTAACCTAAAAAGAGAAAAAAAAGAAATAATATATATAGTTGAATTTGGTTTTACACTTAGGACAGGGACTAATAACACATATACTACGAACTAGCAGGTTCCTGAAATATAGGCTAAATTTGCAATTTTGTTTTTTTTCTTGAGATTTAATTTTTCACTACTTTTGTTTGTTTTTTTGTTTGTTATTATTTTAAAATTTAAAATTCTTTTTTATTTAACTCAAATATTTGTTTTAAAGCTTGTTCTTTATTAAATTTTGTGTTTTTTGTCAATATTAATTTTGTATATTAAATTTTCTTAGTTTTTGATTTTGATATAATTTTAATTTTGTTTTTAATAAAATATACATACCTTTTTTTTATAATGTTTAAATGAATTGTTTTTGAGTTATCATTTAATATGATGGAGTAGAATTTTACAGCTGGGGTAAGTAGGGGGAAATAATCCTATTATAAGGAGATGTTTGGGACACCCAAAATCCTTAGCATACGGTGTCATGGAGAGACTTTCCTGTCTCTAGTGGGAGGGTGTATTTTCCTGACGTAACACCTGTCAGAAGTCCGATGTGTGTATGTGAAAGTAGGGAGATGTATCTGCTTTGGGTTCCCGCATTATTTTGATTTTTTTTGCTGGTATGATTTTTTTTGTAAGTTGGTGAGTGCCAGACCAGTTAGTTGGCAAGAACCACCCCGTTCGGCGAGCTCTAGCCGGAGCATACGCGAGCATACCAGCGCCGCCGACAATCTGGCCACTCGATATTATTGGTAAACGTTTCACCACACTCACCGTCACTACAAAAAACGGCGCCCAACGTGGGGCCCGAAGCAGGGTTATGACCTAGAAAATAATAAGAAAGTTATTAAATAATTTTCCTGCTACCATAGTACGTCCAGTTAGGTGGAACAAGAGTTCCTAACTAGTTGCTGCGTGTTAAGCAGGATTATTATTTTTTTTTTTGCATTTGCCTGTCGACGCCAGAAGACTTAAATATAATTCTTTTGGTTAATTGATTTTTCTATTTAAATATTTAAAAGCTCTGGGCCGATGAGTAAATGCAGAAAATGTTACTTTTGGTCACATGAAGTTGTAAATCGTCAAGGCTCATCTCATTCACACATATGTAAGTCCCGGTAATGAGGCTTAGTGTCTATATCGCGTTGCGACATATGCTGTGAATGGCTTAGCCATGGTGATTTACATTTATCCCAATCTTTTTCACATCTCGAGGCTTAAGAAAACATGTTTTTAAAATATGTTAGTTTAACTGCTCGAGTTGTGAAGCGACGATTGGGATAGCATATCGTTTTTTTTATGATCACTGAGTATAGTTAAAGAACAGTTTTTACATCTTTTTAAATGGGAATTTTTACCAGCATTCATGAGTTTTTCAAGTCCTAAACGAAATTGAATATTTTTTTTTACGTTTTAGTCGCGGTTAAACTGTTGTTGCTGGTAGTGTGAAGGACTATTACAGTGGTCGACAATCTGTTTTTCTTGGTCATGATTCAAGTAACTCCTGAAAAAAGAAGAAAGAAAAAAAGGGAAGAAAATAAGGGAACGTGGTAACAATTTTTATTTACAGATTAACACATACACACCCGGAAGAAGAATATGTATAATATTATACCTTACCTTATGATAGATTATTTACTCCCCCGAAATACCAGCTTATAATTTATAGCACCACATTCGTTTGATTCATATTGAAAGCAAACAGTATCCGAAACCCGAGGTTCACTGTTTCGATTTTGTTTACTGATTTTCAGTTTGTGAGTTTTTAAGTTAATTATTTTGGGTTTTAATTTTTCTGTTATTTTTTTTTTGTGTTTTAGTTTTATTTAGTAATTACAGTTTTAATTTCTTATTATTGAATTTTTTTATAATTGATTTTTTTTTTTAGTATTGAATTTTTTTATTATTAATTTTTTTTATTATTGAATATTTTTATTATTTTTTTTGTTTTATTATTATTGTTTTTTTTTGTTATTGGCTGATATATATACAGTCAATATATTTAATTTTCTTTTTTATTTAGATTTTGGTTCATATTTTATGAGGAACAGTGTTAATTTTCACATTTTAGGTGTCAATTAATAAGATTTTCATTCCTTTTAATTTTTGTTGAATTTTTATTTGTGGTATATTGGCATTTGTACTAATGGTTTTGACTAGGAGTGCGAGTCAATTGTCCGCGAATGATAGCACCATGGCCACGACCAGCATAAATGTTACCAGTAGTATTAATACCCCTACAACAGTAACGTTCACCACCACGACTAATCCAATTTTGAGCGCAACAGCAAGAGTGACTTCATGTACAATGGTTAATCAACCGGGTACCGACGAGATAACACCCCTCGATTTATCAAACAGCTCGGTGGATTTAGATAATACCGTGATTTCACCAACTTTTCACAGTGTCACCGCGCAGAATATTCTGCGCGAGGTACGGGAAAGCTCAAGCCAGCCTAGGACCACTCATTTGAATGCGGGCAGTATACAGCAAATAGTTGAAGCGTCAGTGGGTCTGAGTCAAGCACGTTTTATGAGGGAAGTTGATAATAAGATACAAAAGGCGCTTGACGACATCAAGCAAGTTTTGCTTCGACAAGTACCTCGACAGGCCCTAGTACAAACATCTAGCTTATCATCTGACGTTCATGATTTTCCACCGCGTGGTAATCATTGTACAGCAGCTTTTTCCCAGCCACCAGTTGGTTTCCGGCCTTCTGCAGTGACTGGGAACGTTCAGCAGCCACAAATGCGACAGACGTTGTCACAGGTAACACCTGTTTATTCGCAACCACCACCATTAGTACCAGCTCCACGGGTATATGGAGTGGGAAACAGTGTCGTTGGTAATCTACCGAATATGACTGCTCAAGATCAATCGACATTACGTCAACAACAGTCTCGTCCTGTACAACCCGAATATCATCAGGCACATCCGCCACAAATTTTGTATGGTCCACCACCAACATTGCTACCATCGGGCCAACAACCGTCGTACAATCATCCTCAAGCGTATAATGATTCTTTGCCTAGATGTCCACAGGAAGTTTTAGGTGTATCGGTTATGCCACAACCGCCGTCTAATACACAAAGTTATCCTGTAGCTAGGTCATATTCGAAACCACCTGAGGCATTGGATAATTTTAAATTGGCCAAATGGGGCGTGAAATTTGATGGCACAAACAGAACAATGAACGTCCAAGAGTTCATTTTTAGAGTGAATGCGTTAAGGGGCGATTACGGGTGTACAGATAATGAGATGTTACGTGGTTTTCACCTGTTGTTGGATGGTCCAGCCCTTGATTGGTACTGGGATTACCGGAAAATCGTGCATATTAACACTTGGGAAGAACTGGAAAAGGCACTCTTGGCTCAATACCGTCGGTTCGAAAAAGAGTACCAAGTGCAAATGAAAATTTTGAATCGGCGACAGTTGCCTCTCGAGTCGTTTGAAGATTTTTATAACGCTGTCATCAAATTGCGTAACCAACAGCAGAGTCCCTATGAAGAGGAGCAACTCGTGGAAATAATGAGAGGCAATTTAAAACCATCTCTGGCTCAGCTGATGTTTTCGGTACAGTTGAAAACGTTGTCCGAATTTTGTCGTGAGGTTAGGCGCGCTGAAAACCTTTTGGCCAGCCAAAGGCAATTGTACCAGCAACGAGCAAACACCGCTCAAAGGGTGAGCGAAATAAATTATGTTGATGAAGGTGTTGCGTCAGTGGATTTAGAAGTAGATGGTATTTGTACTACTGGCAACTATAATTGCTGGAACTGCAAAGCGCTTGGTCATGGTTATATGGACTGTCCTAAACCAATTACCAGGATATTTTGTTTCAAATGCGGTATGGACAATGTAGTAACACCAAAATGTCCTAAACGCCAGGGAAACCGATTGAGAAACCCGTCTCGAACTGGGGGGACGAGGTCGACGGCTGTGTAGACCCAGTTATTAATACACAAATGGAATCTGTAGGTAGTGTTAAGATTTTAGTAAATAATAATAGAGTAGATGTAAATTTAGTTTCAGAGCCGCGTTTAAGAGAACTCAAACCATTACACGTACGTGTTAGGGAATATAACGAAGCGAAAAATGGGATTTTTGGAAAAGTTTCGAGTAAAATAAGGAAAGCCCGCGAGCGATATAAGATTCGGAAACGCATAAGATATGAGATTTCTGTAGCTTCATTATATGAGGGCCAAGATTCGCGTCTATATACGAAGATAAACATAGGTGGCCACGAAATCGAAGGTCTTTTGGACAGTGGTGCCACAGTCACGTGCTTAGGTCGAAATTGTTTAGATTTCGTGTGTAAATCCGGCCTTAAAATACACGATTTCGCGAACGTTATTAGAACAGCAGACGGCACAGTACATAACATTATCGGTCGTGTTAAAGCGGAAGTAGTTTTCAACAAAAAGTCACATACTATCACGTTTTATTTACTGCCTACTTTGAGTCGTGAGCTTTTCTTGGGAGTCGATTTCATGAAGGTTTTTAAATTATTTGCCCATATAGATAGTCTTACGACTAATGGAGTTAATCTCTGTGAAGAGACTGAAAACAGCTCAGATGTCGTAATTCATAATTTGACAGCTGAACAGCGACAGAAATTGGATTTGGTCATATCGAGTTTCCCCTGCTATACAAGAAAAGGACTTGGAAAAACACATTTAGAATCGCACTCAATAGATACTCGTGATTCAATTCCGGTAAAAAGTCGTCATTATCCTGTCTCACCGGCGGTGCAGAAGTTGATGTTCGCGGAGCTGGACAGAATGCTTAATCTTGGTGTCATTGAGCTTAGTGAAAGTCCATGGAGTCATCCAGTTACATTAGTCCGCAAGGGCGAGAAAAATCGTTTATGCCTGGATGCTCGAAAGCTTAATGCACTGACTGTTAAGGATGCTTATCCATTGCCGCACATCGAAGGTTTGCTCAGTCGGTTAGGAGACACAATATTTATTTCTAGTGTCGATTTAAAAGACGCTTTTTGGCAGATACCACTAGACCTTCCTAGTAGAGAGAAAACTGCATTCACTGTACCAGGTCGACCACTTTACCATTTTACGGTCATGCCTTTTGGGTTGTGCAATGCAGCCCAAAGACTATGTCGTCTAATGGATAAGGTGATACCCGCGGCAATTCGTGATAGAGTTTTTGTCTACTTGGATGATCTTTTGGTGGTATCTCCAGATTTTGAGACACACCTGGAATTGTTGAATCAAGTATCTAATTGTTTGGCGAAAGCAGGGCTGACTATCAATGTGACGAAATCTAAATTCTGCTTCAAAGAATTACGATATCTAGGGTATATTGTAGGTGGAGGCAAAATTAAACCTGATCCGGCTAAAGTGAAAACGATAACTCGTTTTGCCTACCCAAAAACAGCTAAACAAGTTCGAAGCTTCATGGGAGCTACAGGCTGGTATAGGAAATTTATACCAGACTATGCTACCATTGCAGCACCAATATTTGAAACTTTGAAAAAGGGAAAGCAATTCAAGTTTTCGGAAGAAGCTAAGGTCGCGTTTGATCGTCTCAAGAACGCTCTGACTACAAGCCCACTTCTTAGCCACCCTGATTTCTCCAAACATTTTTACGTGCAGTGTGATGCGTCAGATATAGGTAT
The DNA here is from genome assembly GCA_941918925.1 of Phyto melanocephala. NCBI lineage: Eukaryota > Metazoa > Arthropoda > Insecta > Diptera > Rhinophoridae > Phyto > Phyto melanocephala. The sequence goes on from OW799238.1 coordinate 19,989,545, forward strand.
TGGAGCTGTGCTTTTCCAGAAAGACGATTCTGAGAGTGAGCATCCAATAGCATATTTTTCTCATAAATTGACACCTGCGCAAAGGAATTATTCTGTCACTGAACGTGAGTGTTTGGCAGTTGTTTTGGCAGTTAAGAAGTTTAGGCCATATATAGAATTGATGCCATTTACCGTGATTACTGATCACAGTAGTCTGAAATGGCTTATGTCGCATAAAGACTTAAGCGGTCGTTTAGCGAGATGGAGTCTTCATCTGCAGGCGTACGATTTTTTAGTTGAGCATAGGCAGGGGAGGCAAAATGTAGTACCTGATATCCTATCGCGTTACGATATGGATGAAATCTCGACAGAGTTTGGAAATTTAATTGATTTAAACTGTGATGCTTTTAAATCTAGAGAGTATATAGAATTGATAGAAACAATAACTAAAAATTCCGAAAATTTGCCAGATTTAAAAGTAGTCGATGGTTTCGTCTACAAAAGAGTACATCCGTATGATGGTGTGTCGTTAAACGAAGACTTTTGTTGGAAACTATGGGTGCCTCTTGAGTTAACTCAGAGCATAGTGGAAAAATGCCATAATTCGACACAAGCTTCTCATGGAGGCTTTGGAAAAACTCTACACCGTTTAAGGGAATACTTTTATTGGCCAAATCAAAATGCTCAAGTCCGTGGTTTCGTTACAAATTGTCAAATTTGTAAAGAGACTAAACCCGCGAACGTTACCCTCAGACCACCTATGGGGGCAGAAACACAAATTATGCGTCCGTTTCAGAGAATTTTTGTCGACTTTTTAGGTCCTTATCCACGTTCCAAGAATGGAAATTGTTTTATTTTTATAGTGCTGGACCACTTAACAAAATTCGTTTTTCTAAGGGCTATGGCCAAGGCCAGCGCTAAGAATGTCGTACAATTTTTGATATCGGAGGTGTTTCACAAGTTCGGTACGCCTGAGACAATTATATCTGACAACGGGAAGCAATTTGTTAGTAGGGAATTTGAATCGATGGTGGAAAATTTTGGCGTTAAGCATATTCGAACCGCGATACACGCACCGCAGGCTAATGCGTCAGAACGGGTGAACCAATCTATTTTGGCAGCCGTGCGCTCGTATTTGCAGGAAGATCATTCCGATTGGGATAAATATTTGTCCGAAATAGAATTCTCCCTACGATCTTTAGTGCACTCGTCAATAGGGGTAACACCTTATTTTGCTCTGTTCGGGATGAACATGATTGGTCATGGCAGTGTGTATAGACTGGCCAGAAAACTTATAAGTTTAAATGATCCCGAAATGAATATCGTACCAAAATCTGCGAAAATGGATCTTATACGTCAGAAAATACGAGAAAATTTGCATAATGCTTACGTTCGGAACGAAAAGTCCTATAATATGCGATGTCGTAACGTTAAGTTTATACCGGGTCAAGAAGTTTATCGTAGAAACTTCCAACAAAGCGATTTTAAAAGGGGTTTTAACGCAAAATTAGCACGTAAGTTTTTGAAGTGCCGTATCGTCAGGCCCATCGGTAATAGCCTGTACGAGGTCGAAAACTTTCAAGGGAAATCGTTGGGGGTATTTCACGCCAAAGACTTAAAGCAATAGTTTTAATATCTTTGGTGGTTTTAGTCCCAACATTTTCATTAAAAATTCACCTAATGTCGGTTATGAGTTTTTTTTTTATATAAAACGTTGTGAGTTTTTTTTTATCAATTGTTAGTAAATATATTTATAAATATATGTGGTTAATAATTTACTTTTTTTTGTTAACACGAATGAGTTCTGGATTGGTAGTTGTAGTTTGGTTCTGATCAGCACTGCCGAATGTGTAAACTAGTAATATCAAGTTCAGGCAGCGCAATCAATAGCTGTTAGCAGTGATTAATTTATTTGTTTTGCTCAACTAATAAGCTAACGTTTCTGAGCTGATTACATTTGTAATCGCCAATACTCTAATAGTGCAACCCTGTTAACACCCTGGGGAACTATGCCATTAAGGGCTGAAGGTTGTTAGTCACCTAGAGCAATGGCATTTTTCTGAGTCCGATCTTACAGCAAGTTGAAGCAAAAGTTAAATGAATCGTTTTAATTCATGCTTGTTGCCAAGCATGTAATTATTCACTGCTACAACCAGATTGGTGCTGACGATAGCCTATTTGGTTGTCTACATTTTAGACAGTGAAGAAAAGTTTTCAGGCTGCAACTGGCCAAACTCAGAATTCGTTACGATATTTATGAAGGTAACAAAAAGGTTTTATAAAGAAGTGTGGTTAATTTGTCATTTCAAGAATTTCTACCCTTTTTGTTACATTTATAAATGTCTTATGGTATAATATATATGTGTATATATGTATATGTAAATAATTTTGAAACTATTTAAATAACTTAATTTTAGCACTCACCAAGAGATTTCCATTTGTGGTCGTTTTCTTGAAGCTTTCCGAATTCTGGTTCCGCTAACGAGCCAGTAGGTGTTAATATCTGCAATTGTTGAAATTCCATATAAGTTTTTGCTATGTTTAGTTTTAAAATATTAGTAAATTTTGTTTTTTGTTTTACTTGCCGGTATTTCCGTTTTTTGTTATTGGTTGAATTGGCAAAGAGACATTTTCATATTTACAAGAATTTTCTGAAATAGAATTTTGAATTTAAAACATAAATTAAAAGTTAATTATTTATTGATTTATTTTTGGTTGTAAATTTAAATAGGTTAGTTGAGTTAGTATAAGTTAGTTTTGTTATTTATATTTTATAATTTTAGTTTTTGTAGTTTATGGTATTTTTTTACTTTAGTTATTGTTTAGTTATTTATATTTTTTTTAGATTAATTTTATTTTAAGTTGTTAGCGAAAATTTTAGTTAGTTATTTGTTAGTTTTATGTTGTTTTGAAAATTTTAATTATTTATTTTCATATAAGCGCCGCCATGCAATGAAATTTCAACGGCGGAAAATTTTTGACGGCGGCTTAATTAGTCACTTTTTTTTGCCGACTTCGTTCAAAGGATTTGCATTTACATTAATTTTTTTTTTGCACTTTATCAATGAATTTTTTTTTTTTGTTTATTTCACACTTATTATTGTTTATTCACACTGGAGTTTCGATAATTTAAAGTTACCTGTTCTTCCGGTCATTGGTGGGAACTTTCTCGGCTCAAAATATCACAGGTGTGCTTTCTGAAAAGAAAGGGAAAAACAAAGGAAAACGAAAAATAGTTAGTTTGAGGCTAAGGAATATGTACATATATTTAAACTTACTTTTTAGCACAAGGACTTCAAGTTGTATCTTACCTGCTGTTGTTGATAGTACCTTGACTCCTAAAGAAGAAAATCATATTAGCAATTATTGATTTAGTTTTATTTGTTAATTTTACTTACCTATTTTCTCCAACAGGAAATTGCGAACATCGCAGGGTCGCCAACCTCGTAAATGTTGTAACCTAAAGGGTTAAATTATGTTAATTTTATAAATATTTTAAACTTACCTTGTTTCAATCTCTTTATTGTTTTTACACGGGGCTGAAAAAGAAGAAGTTACAATTAGTATTATTCTTTTAAATTAATAATTTTAATTGTAGTAAGGAATTTAATACATTCAGTACTTACCATGTTCGTCCGTCCTCGTGTTGGTTTCCATTATAGTATTTTTGACATTTTTCGCTTTCATACATTCCCATGTATTTTAGTGTGGTCACTTTAGCGATATTGCATATCTTAGCCAGGGTTGTACATAGCGGTGAATATCAGTATAAGTGTTACCAGTGTGTTAGGGTTACCCTAGTGTCCATTTGTAAAGTTCGTTTTTTGATTTGGAATCAAGGATTTTCCCTCCCATCCTGGCTCCATATAAGGACCACAGGAATGGTTGGGTTTTGTAGTGTGCACCCTGTGTTGCGTTTGGTTGAATGTGGCAACCTTAACGGAATATATGAGTCATAAAAAAGTAACAGATGTTTATGACTTCTTTTGTTTACTTTCTGTTACTGTTTATATTTTTATGAGGGTCATAAAATAATAAAAATAAGTTGGCGGTATATGAAAAAAAAAGGAAAACAGTTAAAACGGTTGATAGGAATAATTTTAAGGATATATAAAGGTTTTGTTTTGGTTTCAAAAGAGGAAAAAAAAAAGAAGGAGAAAAGTTTTGATAGCGGCCAGTAAAGTTTGAGAAAAAGTTTGTGTTGAAGTTTTGTTTTGTGTGAGTTTTTTTTTTTTTGAGAAAGAAAAAAGTTGTAAAATTTAAGTTTTTTAAAAAAAATATGATTTATTGGTTTTAGTAGAGAATTTTGTTGAAGCATTTGTCGTAAATAAATAGACAATAAATAATAATGATAAAAAAAAATAATGTTACTTAAGAACTAAGTTAAAGCTAAAATCTTAAATTAAAATTATGAGCTAAATAAAACTAAAACTAAATACACTAAAACTAAATACACTAAAACTAAATAAACTAAAACTAAATACACTAAAGCTAAATAAACTAATACTAAATAAAACTAAAGCTAAATAAAAGTAAAGCTAAATACACTAAAGCTAAATGAAGTTAAAAGATTGAAAATAAATTACATACATTAATACATAAAAGAATAAGCCGTGAAATAAATTAGTGGTGGTGCTGTGAGGAAAGGAAATCGATTGGTGCTGTTGCCGTCATCAGGATCATCATCTTTTTGGCGTGATCGTTTGAAGGTATCCCGTGAGTTGCAGCTGGCCAGTATTCCTGAAGATAGAAGAAAACTTTTATTATTTGAGGTCAGGTAATCTGCGACATTAGACTAAAGACAGACAATAGGACGTTTCACGGACATTTATTTTTGAATATATATTGTTTTTTTATAGTTTTTTTGATTAGGGAAAATTATAGTTTACCTTTGTCATTCCCCTCTGGAAATCTCGAGGGTGCGCGTAAATTGTGTAGGGTATGAGCTCAGACCTTAGTCTATCTATTCCGTAGGTACAGATTTTCCTTAACCTAAAAAGAGAAAAAAAAGAAATAATATATATAGTTGAATTTGGTTTTACACTTAGGACAGGGACTAATAACACATATACTACGAACTAGCAGGTTCCTGAAATATAGGCTAAATTTGCAATTTTGTTTTTTTTTCTTGAGATTTAATTTTTCACTACTTTTGTTTGTTTTTTTGTTTGTTATTATTTTAAAATTTAAAATTCTTTTTTATTTAACTCAAATATTTGTTTTAAAGCTTGTTCTTTATTAAATTTTGTGTTTTTTGTCAATATTAATTTTGTATATTAAATTTTCTTAGTTTTTGATTTTGATATAATTTTAATTTTGTTTTTAATAAAATATACATACCTTTTTTTAGGGGAAATAATCCTATTATAAGGAGATGTTTGGGACACCCAAAATCCTTAGCATACGGTGTCATGGAGAGACTTTCCTGTCTCTAGTGGGAGGGTGTATTTTCCTGACGTAACACCTGTCAGAAGTCCGATGTGTGTATGTGAAAGTAGGGAGATGTATCTGCTTTGGGTTCCCGCATTATTTTGATTTTTTTTGCTGGTATGATTTTTTTTGTAAGTTGGTGAGTGCCAGACCAGTTAGTTGGCAAGAACCACCCCGTTCGGCGAGCTCTAGCCGGAGCATACGCGAGCATACCAGCGCCGCCGACAATCTGGCCACTCGATATTATTGGTAAACGTTTCACCACACTCACCGTCACTACACGTCTTTCTTATTCCTACGTGGCCTGCGTGTTTGGCATTGTGGAATTCATCGATGAGTTTATATTTCAGAATATCATTTGTTATTCTTGTTGGGGCATTGTAAATTAATATTTTAAGTTGAGGACTTTTGTTGTTTATTCTTATTTTTGCATATGCTTCTTTTAAATCTTTCATTGTATACATTTTAAATATTTTATCATTCTTTGCTAGCGCTAATTCCTTTATATTTTCTTTTTGCATTTTAGATATCAGTTTCCTCAGAATCGAATCTAGTTTCGCTGAGTTATTGCTGAATCCTGCATACATATTATTAATATCCTGTACGTTTTTGGCATGTAACTTCTTCATAGTCGAATCTTGTTTCGATGAATTATCATTACATCCTTCATTCATATAATTATCATTTTTGGTACGTGATTTCTTCATAATCGAATCTTGTTTCGATGAATTATCATCACGTCCTATGTGCACAATATTATCTTTAATTTTTATGTCGACTTCTTCTATATTTTTAAACTTATTAAATTGTAATTTTCTTATATTCTTTACGTCATTTATGGATGTGCATTCCCATATTAGAAGTTGATCAGACTCCTGAGAGATACATCTTCCCATATTACTTCTATTCGCGAGCTCTGTATTCATATTTATTTCTTTACCTTCATCAATCTTATTTGCCTCTTTATTCTTATTTTCATTTTTCTTTGTCATCGCCCTTGTAGTTATTAGTATTTTCTTTTCATTTTCATCATTTTCGAACAGTATCATTTGTTTTAGTATGTCTGAGGTTATTTCCATTCTTTATATTTCCTAAATATTCTCATTAATTCTGATTTAGCATCTTCATCAGTTCTATCTAATTGCAATTCATTTATAATTTGTCCACAACGTTCGTCACCGTTTATGTTTGTGTAATTTAATACGTTATAATTTCCCAGTGGGTCAGTGTGTATTTTTATGCCCTGTAAAATTTGTGTCTCATTCGTTGTGTTTAAAATTTTAATATGTGTCATACCGTTTTTTTGGTGCTATTGAGTTACTTAAAAAAAATACCGCTTTTTAATTCATTATTAAGTATTACGCAATCTTCAGTGAGGTTTAGTTTCAATGGTCGTACAATTTCTGTCTGAGGGGGTATCGTAATTTCCAATGTGTTAAATGCTTTTGTTTGCATTTGCAGAATCATGGTCGTAATTGTCGTTTGCAGACGAATTTGTGTTGTCGCTGTCATTGTTCGAATCGTATTTGTCATTTCTACTGTTATGGAAGTCATTGTCATTCCTAGTGTAATTGTCAAAATTTCCTCTAATCTTTCTAACTTTCTAAAGTCTACTACAAGTCTCCATTCCCGTTCGTCTTCCACATTCTTCCCGGGTACCAAAAGAAGTGGAGCATTGTAGGGGCTAACTGATGGTTCTATTATATCGTCGTTTAGCATATTTTGTACCTGTTCATTTATCATGTCCGTTTGTGAGTGTGGTAGTCTGTAGTTTTTTATATACACCGGAGTGTCATCTGAAGTTGTAATGTTTTGTTTATAAAAATTATTTACAGTCAATTTTTCATACATCCTGATATTTTCTGAATATTTTCATTAACTCTGATTTGCTAAGCATTCGTCATAGCATCATTAATCTTATGTTCTAGTACGTATTTCTTAAAATACATAAAATAAATTTAATATTAGTTATTATTATTCTTAACATGTATTTTATTCTACCGATTATTTTGAAAATTTTCTTATCATTCTAACAGTTTCCTCTTCTATGTCAATTCCACTATCAATACTATCCAATGTGGGAATTTTCTTCATCCCTATACAATCGTAAAATTTTTTCCAAAATTGCAGTTTCTCTTCCTCTGTTTGTTCCCTATTCCTTATAATGTTCGTTTCCAACGGGTTTTTTGGTCTAACCATTGTAATGTTTATTTTTAAATATTCTAATTAATATAGTTGTTAAAATTTATGAATTACTTTTGTGTTTCTACAACTATTAATAAACTTATATATTAATGTGATTACGGTAATAATTACAATAATTTTTATTATTTTTGGACAACATTGATAATTATCATATATATAATTATAATTATTAATTATAATTAATTGTGCAGCGAAGATATTTGTTTTTATTATAATGTAATAGTTTTTCTTTACTGTATTTTACGTTTATTGGGAACAATTATTCTTTTAAATTAAATTTATTTGACATATTTTCTTTTCTTCTTTTGTATAATTTTATTTTAAAAATTTTCCTTTTATTCTTACATTAGGAAAGTAATGTATTTCATTAATCTTATTTGCTAAACATTTGTTATAGCATTATTAATCTTATGTTTAATTTTTATATCTATATATTTGTACACATATATATATATATATATAGGCCGCTATTGTACCTTCTTTATCTCCTTCCTTATTAGCATCTGCTGTTTTTCATCTGTTGCAAGGATTTGGAAAATTTTGCAGATTTGGAAGATTTGGCAGGATCGCCATGTAATGGTTTTTCTTATGTTGTGTAGTGTAAGTTCCCTGTAGCCCTTGGTTATTTTTACTAGCTGTCAGGGTTTCAGCTGATTTGTAAGGCGTTCAAAGGAACTGCCGAATTATTGTTGAGACTTCAATTAAAAACACAAGGCAAGTTGTTGCCGAATTAGTATTATAACTTCAAGTCTATCTTTATTTAATTTTATTGGTTCTTATATACTAAGTTTAAAATTAATTCTTAACCTTTCTAACTTATTATACTTATTGATAAATTTCCATCCGTCTTTATCAGTACCATTAATATATCAAAATTCACTCTCCCTGTAATTGTATTAGCCAATCAGAATGTTGGTATTTGTAAATGTACTCATTTATATTAAAACACTCAATGTGGTTTGAATGCATTCTCATTGTATTCATTTCCATGCATTCCTATATTACTTCACCTACATTCTAGTGAATATGAGGTAATTAATAAATACAGTTATCTGATCTATTGCATACCCTACTCTAATTTGGGTCGTATGTATGAATTTCAGAGTGGGCAATGTGTGTGCAGTAGACACTTGTGAGGTACACTACACCCTATTCATAAGCTTTCAGAATATATATACTTTATGGGGTCGGAAATGAAAATTGTAGAAATTTCACACGGAATGACAAACCTATATATACCCTTTTTCACTGTGTGAAGGGTATAAAAATATCAATTGTAATTGACAAATTATCAATTTTTAAGTAGACTTAGGGCCATTGTTACAACTTCCCGTTAGCAAAAGGCAGAATTTTGTTTGGCAGATAAATGGCTTTACATTATAAACCCTTAATTTATTATTTTTTTATTCATTAAATTTTATTAAAATTAATAATAATAACAATAAAAAAATGGAAGTTGTAATAATGCAAAGCTATTTATCGAGCAGACAAAATCCTACCTTTAACTAAAGGCAAGTTGTAATAATGGCACTTAATCTATCATGCATAGAAATTGTTATTGTACTTAAAATCAATATTTAACAATATTTAAGAAAATAGTATTTAATATTATTTTTAATAATTTTTTTAAAGTTTATTTCAAAGACAATAACAATTTTTATGAACAATAAAGTAAAGTCTACTTTAAAATTGATAATTTGTCAATTACAATTGATATTTTTTAAGTTATATATAGTAATCCAAAAGTATTACTTAAATATTGTTAAAAAAAAAATGCTAAAATGAATACATTTAATAATTTTTAAAATTCAATAAATAATTATACAACACAAATTGAGGTGGTATAGTTATATAAAAGAAAATAATTTAATTATATATGATTTTTTCTTGAAATCAATCAATAAAACAGATCAAGAAATTTAGACGATATATTTGAAAATAATTTAAGCTTACAAAAAAAGTTAATTCAAAAATAAATTATAAATATTTATCCCTCTTCGGTACACATTTAACAATACAATTTTTTCCTATTTCATTCTTCAAAAAATTACAAAATTCAATACATGTATATCCAAAAACAGTACAAATATAAAAAAAAGACAGTACTTTTTATACCCTTCACACAGTGAAAAAGGGTATATATAGGTTTGTCATTCCGTGTGAAATTTCTACAATTTTGATTTCCGACCCCATAAAGTATATATTTTCTGAAAGCTTATGAATAGGGGAGTCGATTAAGCCCTGTCAGTCTGTCCGTCTGTCCGTGTGTATGTTGAAATCAACTTTTTGAAGCCCCCCGACATCGCTTGGACTCGGGTGACGTATTAAAATATCAGAAATATTCGGGAGTAGATCGGTATTGAAAATCAGAAACATCGGTACATAAACAACTGAGATATGAGCAAAAACCCACGACCATCTCGATTTTTTTTCACAAAAACAACATTACAACAACAACATACATACATACAAACGTGTATACTGGTTAGAGAAAACGTGGCATCGAATCCCAGCTGAGGAAAAATTTTTTTTTTTTTTTTACATTTTTTTTTTAATATTTTTTTTATTTATTTTTTATTTAATATATTATTTATATTTTTATTATTTTTTTTTTTATTTTTTTTTTATATTTTTGTTTGGTTTATATTTATTATATATATTTTAATTATTTAAAAAAATTTTTTTTTTAAATTTTTTTTTTAATTTTTTTTTTTAAATTTTTTTTTTAATTTTTTTTTAACATACATACGTAAATTTATAATTTTACAATGGGATGTTTTTATATACATATGTGTGTTTTTTATATGTATGTACGTATTTCATATGGGATGAATGCTGATACAAACTACTGTTATTGCATGACTACACGTTGTGAAGGGTATATAAGATTCGGCACGGCCGAATATAGCACTTTTACTTGTTCGTACTGTTTTAGGTATTGTGAATATAACAGTACATATTACAAAAAACCGTACATGTACTGTTTTAAACAGTACATAATAAATTGCAAACGCTGGCCTAATCTCTTCATTAAATCTTTTGCCCAGTGATGAAATTAAAGAATCTATATAATGAATGTATATAGATCGCTTCCAGTATTCAGCAGGTGATGAAAATGGGGGATTTGAACGGTGCGTTTCACGAGAGACTATCCTTGAAACAGACATCTCTATTCCTAAATTGGCTGTGTTTTCTTGAATAGAAAAAAGCAATCCGTCCACAATGCCCTGTGCATTAGTTCGGTGTTCCTGTAGAACAGCCATTTTTAATTTTATTTGCTTGGCACATTGCAATAAATCAATACATTTTGCATTCATGGCATTTAATTCCACAAACACAAGAAATTCTTCTCGAATTAAACATTTTTCCTCGTCAAAGAAGCGTATTCCAACAGATAGTTGCCCTTTCCCCGATATATCCGCTGTTTCGTCTGCTAATATGCTGTACGAAAAGATTTTTTTATGTCCTGCACGATGTCGTCTTTTATTATTAAATCACATATAGTAATTAATTGATTTTGGATTTGTGGTGACAAGTATTTTGCATTTTTGTTCGAATTATCTAAATGCTTTTGCAAAATCTGGTCGCCACAATCGATTCTTAGACTTATTAGATCTTGGAAAATACCTACATAAATAAAAAAAAATTTAAGTTTAAGATACCTGGAGTATATCTATATTGATTTTTTCCTCGCAAAGCCATTTCATGTGTTCCGCAAAATAAAATACATGTTGTGATGAAGGTAACAATTTTACGGTTCTCCTCAATCAGTTTCTTATGACCTGCAACCATCATTGCGTCTACTGGAATATTTGTCAAAAATGATTTCGCTGCTTCTACCGCTTGCTTATGTCATTGATTACTAGCATGTTTTTTGCAATACTCATGCATTTGTTTATAGCGTACAAAAGCTTTTATAATAAATGATCCTGTATACCCTTGTACGTTTTTTGGAGGAAAAACAACGCAATACAAACAAACTGATCCCTTCAATTTTTTTGGAGTACGCAAGCCAAGGAGTATACATTTGTAGCCAATAGTGACAAAATTTTCTTTTTGGGTCAGCGGAATCTTCGGAAAAATTAGAATTCGGCGGTGGTATTCAGCAGTTATTTAGCATTTCTCTATTAGCACTGTCATCCATTACAAATACGCGACCAACCCACTGTCCAATATCATTTATAGGCCAATTTTCAGCAAAATCTTCCCCCATTGCTTCTTGGATCACTGGATCTGATACCACTGGTTCTTGTGGCAAGGAATCGCTTACATTTTTTCTTGTATAGCCTCTTCATTTGGTTGAAGCTTGCGTTTTTTACTAACACCAATTCCTAGCAATAATAATTTTTAATTTAGATTATGATAATGAAATACATTATTTGTGTTTCATATATAATAATTAAAACTCACCGGTGAAAAAGTTGCGTATATCCATTTGAATTTTTTTTTTTATTTTTAAATATTAAACGCTTTATTTCACACCTAAAACACTTGTGACACAATTAAAAGTTTACTTAAAACCAAAGAATATAAATCATGATTTATATTCTTTGTTAAAACTAAACAACAGATGCAACTTCCAAATGAAGCAAAACGCGAAAACAAATGTATAACGGTATTTCTTGCAAAAAAAATTATTACAACTGGTAAAAAAACAAAAACGCGAGAGATTTCACACGTATTCTTAGCCTTTTTAATTTAGTTGTCGATGAGACAGAGAATTTCAAGAGAATTTACCCAGCAAACAAACGTGTTTCATTTCAAATAAATGATGTTATGCTAAAAAAATATATAAACAGGAACGAATACTTCGCTAGTAGCATATTCTTCTTATTCCCTTAGTTAAGTAATACCAAAGACTATAGACTATTGTCTTTGGTAATACACAATTTGCAAAATATTTTTACTTCAAGGGCGTAAAATATTAAATAATTAAATATAATGCACCATTATATTTCAAACGCTTGCCTTTGTGTTTGGTGGGTACTTCTGCCATCTCACTAATACTAATAAGCATCAATAGAAGCACAGTTTTAGTTGTGCCCATAGTACGCAAAAAATTATGTTTGCGAATGCAATTTCATTTTTTTCTCTCGTTTTTTGAATTATGCTCCGAATTAAAAAAGATAAAAGTTGCGAGACAAATTCTATTTAGGATTTTTATGTTTTTTCATTCTTTTCGCAAATAAAATAAATATTTTTTCTTTATTTAATTCGTTTGCAATACAAATTTTAATATTAAAATTTGCCGTTTTTCATTACTCTCACAAATTAAATATATTTCATTCCAAGCAAAATAGAATCAAAAACAAATAATTATTTTCAAAAATTACGTCTTTGTATTTGTTGTTGTTTGTGGTATGAAAAAAATCTTAACATTCAATAATGTACAGTAGCAGCCATAATAATTTAAACAACACACAATGCGTTCTTAACAGAGTGGATTTTGATAATATGTATATAAGTAGCTGTATCGTATATAAATTTATATATGTATATGTACATAGGTATATAATATTTTTATGCTCACAAATTTAATTATAATTGATTTAAAGATACGGACAAGAAAAACAACTTTATTGGTCTAATAAAATAATTAGGCATTTATATAAAAAGGTAAAGTCTTAAAAGGATATGCGTATTAGCAAAATACATAAGTATATAAACATATATACCTGAAAATGTAAACAGAAAATTCATTATATCCCTAATTTTTTTTACTCAGTAAAGTAAAAATCCTTGTTTGTCTTAAATTGAAACTCGGTATAAAAGCTACTTTATATAAGCATATGTCAAGCCTATAGGTAAAAAGTTGTGTGTCACACTGTACTTAATGCTTCTTTTAAAAACAACAATACCTAAAAAACAATAAAAAGGTATATGTGAAAATCGTCCCTTGCAAGGAATACAGGACAAAAATTTTTTGGCGCCACATAAAAAAAAATTTCTGTATAAAAAAATATGTAATACAGGAATCACTTAACTAAAATTAAATATTTTTTCTATTATTTTAAAGAAAATGAGTTCGCTTAAGGGAAAATCAGTTTTACAGCTTTTTTGTTTTTAAAGCTACAAACTTCAATAAAGCAAACACTGTTTAGAAGAAAAAATTTCTCATTAAAATACGACGAAATACAATGAATGCTATAGCAAATTTGTTGCACTGTAGTGCAACACTTTCTATTATTTTGTTTTAAAACAATATAAAAAGTAGACAATCTATTTAACCAAAATGGTTTCTATTTATCCAAAGTTTTTTATTAATAAAAATCTTCCATAAGCCAAAAAAATAAATCCTTCAATTATCAATTTCCCTTACCCGAATCCGACTGTATACATGTAATATTTGTAAGTATGATGTTTGTGTACCGCTTAGCAGTTTAAAAAACCAACACACAATAAAAATGTATTCCGTTTATGAATGCAAGAAATACAAAACCTACATATGAAACATTGTTTCTGCCGGCACCAAATATTCGTAATAAAATTGTGTATGCATTTAGTTACGTCGCAAAAAATTAAAAAAACAAGTTGCCACAAGTATTTAACTAAATTTTTTAGAAAGAATCTCCAAATGGAAAAAAATCTGTTATAAAATTTTTTATAATAAATCCAAATAGGATTATTATCATAAAATCCTAAAGGGTAATATCTGTGGTTTTCATAGGCAACCGCCTATGTTAATATTTTATGATTTTGAGTTAATAATGCCATATTGCTTGGTTTTAAACGCCCTTTACTTGGTTCTAAAAATGTCTGAAATAAGTTGGACCCATTCCGATTTTTTAATTGCATAGCAACGTAACTTCTTTATAAGTATATTCGAAAAGCGTTCAGCACTAACGCAGTATGTTGACTTACGCGTGCTTAATGGAAAATTATTTCATTTTTTTTAGAAAAACACACAACTACATACGCTGTTATTTCTGAACACATTTAGAAGTCATTTTCTGATAATTTTTCAGTTTACTAGAAGTGTGTACTACCTACCTATGCTTATCTGCACACACTTTTAGTTTTCGGTGTTCAATACTAAATGAAATTGCCTTTAACGTATGTATTGTATGTGTAACAAAAATTTGGGGAGAAACAAAAAGTTGGAAAAACTAAAAATTGAAGTCTTTAAAATATTTTCTTTAATTCCTAAAATGGTGAAATTGTCCCCATGAACACAAAAAAATAAATGGTGAAATTGTCCCCATGAACACAAAAAAATAATAAACTACAATGGCAACGCTGTTAACTTTTCTTCAAGGAAAATAAAAATTCTATTTGTGAATCGATTTTTTTTTTTAATTTTTCGATTATGTTCTTTGAATGAATGATTCTTGTAATGAATTTTATATTTAAATTGTGAAGAGAATTTTATTTTCAATTTTTTTTAAATTTCATTTGTCTCGCAAATTTTATTTTTAATATTCGAAAAACAAAAAGAATTATTCGTCACAATGTGGAAAATTTAATTCATTCGAATTAATATCATTCGCGATAAATATCTATTCGAATGATTCGCGTACTATGGTTGTGCCCACCACTGACATATTGGTATAGAGACGTATAGAGACAACACGTACAGACAGAACTACATACATGTTCTTCTAAATTAGAATATTTTTTGTTTTTGTGGTATAATCTCTGGTCACACACTAGAAGCGAAACAATGTCTTCGTACTCTTTGATAATAACTATGTATGTATATTTCCTTTAATTGAATAGTACCTTCAGTGGATTTTTATTAATTTTATTTTGTATGCATGTAAAAAAAATATTATAGAATAAAGTGGGTGCCACGGCCCTCTAGGCCCATATCTGGCTACGCCCATACTTGTGCACCACAGGTAAAGGGTATAAAAATTAGGACTGCTGCAAGCACAGTTCACACAGCTCAAAATTGATGTAACTCCTTAGTTTGATAACAACTAAATGTGTATCTAGTGAGTAGTTAATTAGTCTTTCTCAAGATTTTTGTCTGCAGTATCGCAATGTCATAAACTTGCAGTATAAATGATTTTTAAGGACAAAGGCAAGAGATTGTTAAGTCTTTTTAATATCAAAAACAATTTGATATATATTGTCCTTAGCTTGTTTATTTTTTAGTATTTAATTTTTTTGATTAGAAACACAATTTATATATATATATATTTAGTTTATACCATTTTAAATAAACCTTTATGATATTTGCTCACAATAAATTATAACTTTTTTATAAAAATATTTTTCATACTTGAAGCTAAGTGCAATCGCATAAGTGACCTTATTCTTAAAATATTCTTGACCCACTTGTATCAAATAAAATTGAGTTGTTTGATTAATAACCTAAAAACAACTGAACAATAAAATCCTTTTACTTATATAGTTTGTTGCTATTTTGAAGTTTGTCATTCAATTGTTTAAGTACAAGTATTTTTAAATAACACAAGTAAAAAGTCACTCTACGATTAGTATTTATGCACTTCATGAATACCCTACGGTATGTATTGTATATACTAATGTTTTTTTTTTAACTAGTGCTTATTTCGTGAATGGTAACACTTAGCTCATGTCTGATTTGACAGATAATTAGTTTTATCCTTCCACTGAACGAATATGGTTGTGTATACGCTTGAACAACGCTGGGAAATATTGCGACATTATTTTGGCCGATTTTGCCAAAAAAATCATCTTTTCAGATGAAGCTAATTTTGATCTTGGTGGGTATGTAAACAAGCAAAACTGTCACTGTCATATTCACGCATAGAATGCAATAATTTGCAAATGTAAAATGTATTAGTATTAGTGTAGTATGTAAATACAAAATGAAATGAAAGTAATAAAAGTCAGTCATATTAAGGCAACAGACAAATAAACGTCTAATTATTACAGATTTTGGCGACGAGATAAAAGAAACACGTGTGTGTAATTTTTATGTTTTTTTTTGGCAGAAAAGTGGTAAACCTTTTACAGTACAAGAATTATCGTCTGTAAAAAAAAATAAATATATAAAAATGGTTAATTACGTGGGTGCTTCTCCAAAGCAAATTTCCTTTTTCAACTTTGAGCCTTTTGATGCAACAAGTACAACATGGTCGCGTTGGGTAAAACGTTTCAAAACAGCATTGGACCTGAATGAATGTGAGGCTGCTAAACATCAACGTTTGCTTCTTCATTTTGTGGGAACGCAAACATATAACATGTTAAGTGACAAAACACTTCCAAAAGTGCCTGAAGATTTGACCTTCAATGAAATTGTCAATACACTGGAAGAACACTACGATCCAAAACCTAATGAGTTAAAGGAAAATTTTCGATTCAATTTGCGTAAGCAAAAACCAGAGGAATCAGTGGCGATTTTGTTGTGGTATTTCGTAGGTTGGCTGTTGGTTGTAATTTTGGTGAGTACTTAAATGTGGCTTTAAGGAATCAATTGGTGTTTGGTTTGCTGGACAAAAAAATTCAGCATAGGCTTTTAGAAAAAAAACAACAACGTTAGATGAAAAAGGAGGGGAGGAGCTACATCAAAGAAACACAGAAAGAGTAAATGCTAATAAAATGTTCGAGAAGAACAAAAGAAATACTAAGAAAACTAAAACTCATGCTGGTGAAAATAGCAATAACAAAAACAAATCAAAATGTTTTCGATGTGGCAATACTACTCATTTGGCAGATCAATGTCAATATAAAGGGGCTAAATGTCATTTTTGCAAAAAAGTTGGACACCTTCGAAGTATGTGTTTTAAAGAAAAAAAAAAACAATTACATCAAATTGAAGAAAATTCTTGTGGTACCGTAGAAGATCTTCTTAAAATAGAAGAGCGTGGGGTATTAAAAATACGATCAAAGTGGTTTGAAATAGACACGGGATCACCGGTTTCAATAATAAATGTGTCGGATGCTAAAAAGTACGTGCCTAAGTTAAAAGTTTACAAACCGGAAATGAAATTGGTAAGCTACTGTGGAACTGCAATCGAATGCGTGGGGTACGGGTGTGTGAACGTAAATATTAATGACACAAGTGCAAATTTGAAGCTTTATGTGGTAAAATCTGACCGTAGACCACTCTGTGGCAGGGATTGGCTACAACAAATACGAATCGATTGGAACACAATTTTTAATAAAGCAAATCAAAATTGCTGTGTAAATAAAATTGAACCATTTCGTGTGGAAGATTTAAAAGAAAAATATCCCGTAGTATTTTCGTCATCCGTGAGAAAGATTTAATATTTACAAGCTCGAATATATGTTTTTTTATATCTATTTTTTAAAACTTATTAATTTTATCAATATCGTTAACAGAGTTATGAGAATTTACATATACACCCCAATTCTAAATAACAATTCCCTGGGATTTTTTCCCCTATTCCCTGTTCCCCTATTCTAAATAGTTTCTCCCGGGGAAATTTGTTCCCTTTCCCTTATTCTAAATAAACTTCGAAATTGGGAAATTGTTCCCTGGGAAAAAAGTAGGTATTACGAAAGGTAATTAAAGGGAGAATGTAATAACAATTTTTGGGAAAAAATCCGCCAACAAATTCAAAGGGAGTTGTGACAAAAATGTAAGTATTTAATATTTTTTTATAAAAATTGTGATAAATATTGTAATTTATTGTTACTTTTATGATAAAAACAACAAACAGGAAGCAGAATAATGAATTGTTTTTTAGTTTGAAAATAATTTTAATTTTTATTTATCTTTTTTTAAGTTTTTAAAATTTTTTAATAAAACGTTATATTTATTTAAAAATTGTATATACATATATAAGAAATGGCTTTATTACAGAAATTTATTAGAGATTATTCGGAATATTTTTTCTAATATTTTTCTATTATATTTTCTAATATTTTGGGCAATGGATAAATATTGTGGTGAGTCTAAGGATACCACATCATTATCCTGAGCGCTCAAATAATCTAAATTTTCTACATCGTTTACTTCAGCACTGCATTTAAAATGAATGCAGATATTATCCAACGCACAGCAAAATTTTGTTATTTTAGCAGCCTTTTTTGGAGCGTAGTGCAGCTGTCTATCACCAAGAATGCACCTCCATCTCTTTTTTAAAACACCATTAATGCGTTCAACCACATTTCAACACTTGGAGTGCATTTTATTTCAACAGGCTCATCCTGGCATCTATAAGCCTCCTAGAAAAAATGCATGTTTAATTTATGAATTGTCTGTTATCATTCAAAACTTTACCAAGAAGCCAATAATTGCTGCCACCTCTAAGGTATTCTTGCTCAAGGTTAGCACGCAATTCGCCAGAATTCCAAATAAATGAATCGTGACACGCTTCGGGATGTGAGGCATCAATGTACTGAATCTTCAGCTCATGATCACAGACCTTTAATTTTTTGAGTTCCGTCAACACATCCAATAACGTTTGGAATGCTATACTTCACATAAAGAGCTAACGCAACTTTCCGTTTTTGCACTTCAGTTCTGCAGAAAGTTATCTACATAGGGCGTAAATGTTCCTTATATATTAATAACTTCTGCCAGAACTTTGCTAACACTACACTGAGCCATAGACACACCGTAATCTTTACCAATGCCCGTTTGGTACAAACCTTCAGCAAAGAAGCGGAAAGTCGCACTTAATTTCACGATTGGAGAAATTGCAAAGGACTTACGTTTGAGCTGAATACCTTAACACGTCCAACAGATATTTGAACGCCGGTTTATTTACTCTGTAATATTTTTCTAACCTTCCAAAAGTAAAATTTACAAAGTGTGCGGCAACTCAAGTGGGTTGCTGGCGTCACATAGCATTTTCCTTTCTACCCTTTGCTTATTCTTGTGCTTCAGAGTTTTCTGCTTCAGCTATTATTATTAACAACGCTACACTAAACATTTTTGTTCACTTTTAACAATTTTTTTTTTATTATTTACGAATATTCACTTTTTACGCTAAAAATTATTAGCAAATATTTTGTCAAAACAAAACAACAAAAGCAAACAGCTGACTTTGAAAATGTAAAATTCTCTCTCCCTTGTTATTCCCTTCCCTGACTGTTTAGAATAGGAGAATTTTATTCGCGGGAAAAATGAATTCCCGGGGAATTCAATTCCCTGGGAATATTTAGAAATGGGGGTGATAGTATTACAACAATTAACATCTGATTAATTAAATAAAGAAACTACTAATATCACAGTTTAAAGGAAAAGTTGTTCATAAAAAACCTCGTATCAACTTAGAAGTCATAAGAGATTTTAGAACAATCACTGAAATGTGTCTTTTAAACAAAAGACCCTCAGTGGTTGTTCAGCAAATTTCTTATTATTTCAAAATTTGACCTTCTGCATTTTTCATTAAATGACAGCGTCAGTTCCCTTGTCAATGAATTAAACATTTTAAAGTTAAAGTTTTTATGTAGAAGATAAGTTGGATATCTAAAAGGTAGATTTTAAATTATTAACAAGTTTTTGTTTTGAATGATTTGCAATTTTTTTGTATGCGTTTAAGCAGCCTTTTTGGACCAGATTTAACAACCGTAGGTCATAATCGGTCGAATACACATTTTGTAAATAAGTACCTTGTTCTTTATATTAAGTTTAGATCTTCGGCTAATTAAGGGTTAAAAGGCACGGCTACACTTAATTGCCTTCTCGAAAATGTATTTCACATGCTGTTTAAATAAAAGTTTTTAAATTTTTATTTTGTTGAACTTTTCTGTTACTGTTTGCTATGCAAAAACTTTTTCATTTCACAGTTTCACAGAACGAGAATTGTGCCACTACTCTAGCCACCAGTTAGGTAGCGATAAGAACAGATAATTGTTTTTAACAATCAATGTTTATAATCATTTGTTTTATTTTCTGTGAGGGCGGTATACAACAAAATGTTGATTGACCAACAGTGAATGAATGATTATTTGCACCGTGCCCTGTGTTTATGCAAATAAAATTTTTATTTTGTTGAACTTTTCTGTTAAACTAATATTTTTAAATTTTTAATTAGGCTTGAGTTCATATTTAACATTCTTTATTTTTACAAAGATTTTTTTTTTAATTGTGATAAATGAAAGAATAAATCTTGAAAAATTATATTTTTACCGACACTAGCCGAGTGGAATGCATTTTCGAAACCAGCCAGTGTTGCCAAGTAAATTTTAATAAATAGCCCTAGATTAGAAAAAACACCCCCTAAAATTGTACTAACACAAAAAACAAAAACCCCAAAACACATTTGTTTTACTTTCGCATATATTTATAGATTATTATGAATTTAAATACTCTTTTATTGTATATAATATTCAGATTAATTAAGAAATAAGTAATCGGTCAATCACTATTAAAAATCTCTAATACAGTTTCATCGTGTTCGTCCGCCGCATACATGTTTTCATAGTTAAATAATTTTATCATTTCTGGGGACGGTTTAAAATTTTGACACCCATTACTTAACGAATATCTCACTCTTAAAATTGATTCAACTTTTAAAGTAGCCATTTGATTTCGTAATTTATTTTTAATAATGCTAAACATTGAGAACGCTCGCTAAACTGTTGCGTTTGAAAATGGAAGTGCCAGCAGGGCAGATGCTAACCTACAAATTTTAGAAAATTTTTGAAGGCCGCATGCATCTTTTTTCATACTCACTTCATGCCAATACAATAAAATTTCTGCAATTTTCTTTTACTTCAACCATATTAGAAATTTCTGTTGAAAATTGGCTAAAATTATATCCAAAATTAAGACATTCTGATGGGATTAAAATCTTTTGAAAATCGAAATTTGTTAATAAAAAATTTTGTTCGTTTTCAATGACACCTGAGTACACAATTTTTTGTAAAAGACCTAAATAACAGTCCTTTAAACCTTCATATAATTTTAATTGGTCTACATATTCCGCCTGAAAAGTTTTGTTTACTTTAATTACAGGTTTTAGAGTGTCTCTTAGAATAATAAAATATAATTTGTTTTCCTTATTATACTACATGTTTGATAAAAGAAAAGCAGTGTGACACTTCTCATGCGTAGCAGCTAATTTAAAATGAAGATATAAGGCATCCCATCCCTCGAGAAGGGGTAGTCATCTTGTCGCGATGCGAGGGCTTAAGTGTAAATTACACTAACCAAGAACTACCCACCCCCTGCCTACCAGCGTCTGTTTCTCCTAGTTGGGGCGGCTGGCAGGCAACTTCTCAATGCGTCCGCCTTATTAAATCGTCGGTCCGCAAACCATAAATCCACCAGCGTCTGTTCTCAGAGTGAGCGGCTGTTTGTCTGCGTCTGTCTCCAGTGGGGCGGCAGTTTATAGCAAGCCTGGCCTGGTAATGTCGAAAAAATCATGCCCTGCGTATCCGGTAAAGGGCTTCATAATCTCCGGAGACCCAACTACTGAAGTGTCGGTATCAGGCTGCAGTAAGTTGTTGGCTACTAAAACCTCGACTAGTGGAGTGGAAGCGCCAGGCTCCACTAGCCGACTAGCTACTATTGCGCTAAAAACATGCCCGATCAATCCGAAAGGTGATCGAAACCCGAGCTTGGTACAGCGTGGTTCTTCGAAACCAGGTACCTCTAAGGTCCGGATGGGACTAGTTCCTGTCAAAACACCAGCTTCAGGTGCCGGTGAGGTGGCTAAGACTCAGTCTGCCACTAAACCTGGCTCCCTTGTGCCAAACATTGTGCAGAAGGATCATGCGAAGAATGATTCGATGAGCCCTGTAGCACCACCCTCGACCTCCACGACTGCCAAAATAGATTTTCCAAGGCACAGAAAACAATCCAAAAGGGCCTTCACTACTACTGGGCGAAAACCCTCATTGAGGGGTTAAAAAGTGATCCTCCTAATGCAGGTGTAGGCAGTCCTAAACGGACGGCATCCTCTGCAGCGCCTAAACGGCAACGGTCAGAGGAGGACACTCTTCCAGGAACAAAACGTTCCAAACACATGCCTCCACGGCCACAATCAAGAACCTACAAGGAGGTGGCTAAGGACCATCTTATTTGGGCGATCATTGACCGAAACTCCAGCGATGGCACCATTTCCTCCAGCAACTGGAAATCGGTTGTCATGGCTCTCAATGGGGTGTTCTTGAAAGTTGTTCGGGACAACCCGGAACCACCATCCCAGTGCGAAGATGCTGGCTGGTACCAAGGCCACATCAAACTTATATCCTGTACAGACGAGCGTTCAGCGCAGCTGTACAAAGCCGCCAAAGAGTCCCTCGGGGAAGTATGGTCTGGTGCGAAGCTCGAGGCAATACCTCACGCCTATGTTCCACAAAGGCCGAGATCTATTGCCAAGATTCCCGCAATACCATCCGACCCAAAGGAGATTCTGGAGATTATGCAGGTCAGTAATCCTCAGCTACCCACAAAGGACTGGAAAATAGCCAAGGTTACTGAAGCTGTAGAAGGCTCCAGGAAGGCCACTGTTATTATAAACAGTGACTCCCTGTCTCCACTTCGAAAGAATCAGGGAAAGACATACTATGGTTTTGGTACTCCTATGGTCTGGTTTCTCCGGGTCTATAAGGGTGACGACAAGGAGAAGCCTTAAGCTCCGGAGAGTAAGGACTCTTCCAGTGATCTCTCCATGAGCTGTGATGATGAATCTGCTCTTTCATCAGACATTGATGACACCCAATTGGTCTCAGGGCTAGAGGGGGAATTCTTTGGTAAGATGGATGTGGCAGAAGATAAAGATGCCCTCCTAGAATCTGACGACGGTTCAGAGGACGCCGATGTCACAGTCGTCCACAGCGACCAGCTACATTGAAGGTTACTCAAATTAACCTTCACCATTCAAAAGAGGCGTCAGCTGCCCTACTCCTCCGATTGTCTTCAGGCACGGAGGATCTTATATGTGTCTAAGAACCATTGTTGTACAAAGGCAGGGTTTGCGGGCTAAGCAAGGATGGCTACTACATACTGTATGCAGCCGAACCAGGTAGGACCAGATCTTGCATTATGGCCAAAAACAATCTTAAAGCTTTTGTTCTATCCGACTTCAGTGATAAGGACACCTGTACTATAGCCATCGAGCTGTTATATGGCGCACGATCATGGAGGGGACCCACCTAACTCCATCACTAGGAAGGCGATGTCTTGCGCGAACAAAAGGAACATCCCTCTAATAATCTGCGCGGATGCCAACGCGCACCATACCTTCTAAGGGTAGCTCGGATACCAACCAAAGAGGTGAGTCACTCCTCGAATTTATAATTGAAAATAAACTAACAGTAGTTAATAGGGGTGATGAACCCACCTTTGTATTTACTAACAGAAGGGAGGTTTTGGATGTTACTCTTATTAGCGATAGGTATGTGAATTTGATAGGAAATTGAAGGGTGTCAAAGGACTACTCATTTTCCGATCACCAATATATTGATTTCGATTTGTTTTTCGAAGTGGATTCTGAGAGTCATTTCTTGAATAGGAGAAGGACAAATTGGTCTGTTTATGCTGAGGTGCTGAATAGAAAGCTCTCTTCATGTCCAGACTCCATTGACGTATGTCCACTCTAGACTCCGTAACTGAGTTCTTGAGTAATGTAATGGCTGAGGTAACCGATAACTCCTGTAGGAGCACTACTAGGAAAGGTAAGGCCACGCCCACTTGGTGGAATGCCAAAATTGCGGAAAAGCGCAAAGAATGCAGGAAACTATTCAATGAGGCTAAAAGAAGTGAATATTGGGCCACATATAAATCCTTCCTAAATGGGTTTAAAAACCTTATCAGAAGAGGCAATCCTGGAGAAAATTCTGCAGTGAGGTGGAAAATTCTTCGGAGACAACTCGGCTACAAAAGATTCTATCATCGAATCCAACAATACCATTATACATACAGAGAGTGGATGGTTCGTGGACCACCAGCAGCAAGGAAACGCTGGAGGTTCTCATGGAGACACATTTCCCAGGCTGTCTAGAGCAGGACTTTCCTCCTGCAGTTGACCACACGGATGCATATGACATATCGAATCTACCGATCACTGAGCATCGCATAAGATGGGCAGTTGGAAGTTTCTATCCCTTCAAGTCTCCAGGTCCTGATGGCGTAATTCCAGCGGATCTACAGGAGAACATCGATATTTTAATGCTATGGCTTTTGGTGATATTCAAGGCATGCTTGCATTTATCCCATGTCCCATCAAGGTGGACATCCTATAAGATTATTTTCATACCCAAGGGAAGTAAGGCATCGCATACAAGGGCCGGAGACTTCAGGCCAATAAGTCTCTCCTCCTTCTTGCTTAAGACTCTGAAGAGGATTATTGATGTTTATATCAGATCGTCTCTAGGACCAGAGGCTCTGTCGGGGGCACAGCATGCCTATACGAAGGGCAAAACTACGGAAACGGCGCTACACGCGCTGGTTGGCCATATTGAAAAATCTCTGAACTACAGGGACTACACCTTGGTCGCCTTCCTTGATATTGAGGGCGCCTTCAACAATGTCAAACCGGATTCGGTTCTGAGCGCCTTGAGACAACTGGACATAGATCCTGCGGTCACCGGTTTTGTGGGAAAACTACTGAAATATAGGCGCATAGAATCAACTTTGGGCGCCTCTAGCATCTCCAAGGTGGCTGTAAATGGCACACCGCAAGGTGGCGTACTTTCTCCACTACTATGGAACATCAACATTAATATCCTGCTTAGGGCAATGGAGAATACATCCTGCATGACTGTTGCTTATGCGGATGTGTGTGTGTAGCAGCTACGGGCAAAGATCCTGGACTGCTCTCGGAGCTCTTGGAATCTGCGCTGACATTAATACTTAGATGGTGCCAGGGATGTGGGCTAGGAGTCAATCCTGCGAAAACGGAACTGGTACTGTTCACAAGGAAATATAAAATACCGACCTTTGCTATGCCTAGGATAGACGAAGTGGCACTATCGCTATCCGATAATGCCAAATATTTGGGTCTCGTATTGGACAGCAACCTAAACTGGAACCTGAACACAAGGTCCAGGACCACTAAGCCGGCAACTGTAATATACTGCTGCAAGAGGGCAATTGGCTTAATTGGGGTATTAACTTCAGGAACCTATACTAGCTATATGATTCTGTCGTCAGACCAATTCTTTATTACGGAGCGGCAGTCTGGTGGGTGGTGCTGGAGAAGAGAATCCACCAGGACAGATTCCGACGTATTATGAGAATGGCTGCGATTATGATAACAGGTGCTCTTAGGACCACACCATCTAAGCCACTGTTCACTATTTTGAACTGGTTACCACCAGACATCATGGCTAAGCAGATGGCTGCGGACACCGCACTGAGGCTGAATGCCACAAAGGCATGGAAGATGTGAATTATGGACATGCAAGAATTTTGGGTATGATCAATATTACTTCTCCTATTGATTACAGGGTACCTGAACCAGCATTCGATACGGGTATCGTGACGAATATACCGGATAGATCTGAATACGACAACGGCCTACGACCCCCGGAGAATGCCATCCAGATATTTACTGACGGATCGAAATCATATGCTGAAACTGGATGTGGTATCTTTTCGATCCAGTTGGGTTTGGAATTGTCCCTTAGGCTACCGGATTATTGTAGCACGATACAGGCCGAATTAATGGCTATTAAGACAGCCGCGGAACAGATTCAGTATAATGAAATATCTGGCAGGGATATTTATATATTTACTGACAGCAAGGCGGCTATAAGGTCCCTTGAGAGCGTGTACAGCACATCAAAAATTGCCCAGGAATGCCGGGTGTCTCTTGAGGAGATAGCGAGACATTCGACGGTTACCCTTGTGTGGGTTCCAGGACATGGGGATATTGATGGTAATAATAGATGCACTTGCAAAAGCCGGTACTACCTTAGATTCGGTTGAATCCAGTTGTGCTTTGGGTATTCCTTATCGAAGGGTAAACAACTAATCTCGCAACGATTATATTTGGATGCCAAGGAAAGATGGGTGAGAGAACCCACTTGCTTGGAAACCAGAAAGATCTGGCCTGACATGGATGTGCATAGGACGCAATATGCAGTGAATATGCCCCGAATCCACCTTAGGAACCTCATAGCGGTCATTACCGGACACTGGCCTATAGGTACACATGCGAAAAGGCTGAATATCCCTTACAACGACTTCTGCAGAAGTTGCGATAACGAGGAAGAGGAGGAGACAACTGAACATCTTCTCAGCAATTGTCCTGCATTCGGGGACCTGAGACGCCAGATTCTAGGTCAACGAATACTTGTAAGTAAAACTTGTCTTTCCGCAGTTGATCTGGGAAAGATCCATACCTTCGTGAACAGGACAGGATGGCTGAGGAACGACGGCCAGAGGACATAGACGAACGGGCGATGGTGCCTACGGTATCACAACGGGACCCTCGGACATAGATAGATTTAAAAAAAAGTAATTTAAATTTTATGTAAATGTTTAGATTCGGGCGGCTGCCGGATGTAACCTAACCTAAGGCATCCCATTGTTCAATAATTTTTTTTATGGCTCCATATCTTGCTAGCCAGCGAGTTCCACTTAATTTATCAATTTTGTTGGGATTTTTTTCCAATATTAATTGATGTACAGTCGAATATTCAAGTTGTCTTTTACTGCTGTGAGAAAACTTACCCCTTGTTTCACGTATAATGAACTCTATTTCAGTAGGCAACACTTTCATTGCTTTTTCTGCAGCAAGATGAAGTGAATGGCAAATGCATTTTATGGTTACTAAATGTGGTATAATTTCTTTTAATCTGCTACTACTGAAAAAGTTATCAAGCGGTAGATGAGGATCATTTTTTATAGATGAGCAATATATGTGCTTTTTAGTGTTTTTATGAGCAGGGTAACCTTCTCTGTGGGCAACAAGTATGCATTTGCAATATTTACATATCGCTTTTTCTTCGTCGTCCAAGCATGGAGAAAGCCAACCTTATTTAATAATAATATTACAACATAAAAATAATAATAAAATGTGTAAGAAATAATCACCTTTAAATTAATTTTCTTTTTCAAATTCTTTTTTTTTATATATCTGATAATATTTTTTTTTTCCTTTGGCATTTCTTTTATTAAAATTTTAGTCACTATTATGAGAAATTAAAGCTGTTAGAAACAAATTTGATTCAGTTTAAAAAAATTATTAACAGTAGCAAAATATAGGCCAATAGAGATATTTTTACTAAAATGTTCAACTCTTAAAAGAACTAGAAAGTACCTAAAGTTTCAACTCTTAACACCCTAAAGGCAAAAAAAAAACTCCAAATTTAGGGCGAAAATCCCTGACTTGGCAACACTGAAACCAGCTACGATTTCATCATCAGCACTCTCTGATCGGTGGTTACATGTTGGTTTTAAATACCATCTATTTAACTCCTCTATATATCTATTTAACTGTAAAAATAAAGAATGTTAAATATGAACTCAAGCCTAATTAAAAAATATTAGTTTAACAGAAAAGTTCAACGAAATAAGAATTTAATTTGCATAAACACAGGGCACGGTGCAAATAATCATTCATTCACTGTTGGTCAATCAACATTTCGTTGTATACTGACCTCACAGAAAAAAAAAACAAATGATTATAAACATTGATTGTTAAAAACAATTATCTGTTCTTATCGCTACCTAACTGGTGGCTAGAGCAGGACAAAAATAGTGATAAAAATGAAAGATAATAACAAACAAAAGTAAAAGTGTTGCTGTTTGGTTAAAAATTTCAATCTATCTCATTGTGGTAAAATATATGAAAAAGGAAAAACTAAAAGTAGTTACCGAATTAAATTAACTTAAGTCCCGGGAGTTAAATAGATGATATTTAAAACCAACATGTAACCACCGATCAGAGAGCGCTGATGATGAAATCGTAGCTGGTTTCGAAAATGCATTCCACTCGGCTAGTGTCGGTAAAAATATAATTTTTCAAGATTTATTCTTTCAGTTATCACAATTAAAAAAAAATATTCTTTGTAAAAATAAAGAATGTTAAATATGAACTCAAGCCTAATTAAAAATTCAAAAATAAAATTATAATAAATAAGTTTTTTGTCAAGGATAACTCCTTAATATTTAATTTCGTCTCTCAATGGAATTATTGTTCCCTTAGACGATAAATATCTAGTAGGAACGCGTTTTCGCGATTTGTTGAATGGAAATATAATTGTTTTATCGTCATTGACTTTTATTTTCCATTTGTCATAGTATTTACGAATTAATTTAAGATTATTTTCCATTCTCCTAACTATCGCATTCGACACTTTACCGCAACAAATAAAGGCGCTGTCATCCACGTAAAAAGCCGCATCATGGTATCTTCTTAGAGTAACATCAGATGTATATATCGAGTATAGTGTAGGGGATAATACTGATCCTTGTAACAAGCCCGCAGGTATTTCCCTTTCACTAGAAAATTTGTTATTGACAGATACAACAAACATACGTTAATCTAAAAAGCTTTTGATAAGTTTTTTTAGATAATTTAGAAAATGCAACGTATTTAATTTATACACTAGTCCATCATGCCAGATTGAGTCAAAAGCTTTTTCGATATCAACAAAAATGACTCCAGTACTTTTTCGATTACTTTTATTACATTCAATAAAGTTTACAACTCTATTAAGTTGATGTACAGTGGAGTGATCTTTTCGAAAACCAAATTGTTCTTGATTTATAATATTATTGCAATTTGAAAAATCTAAAATCCTGGTGTGAATAATTTTCTCGAACACCTTATCTAATAGGCTTAGAATACTAATTGGCCTATAGCGGGAGGGTAATTTAAGATCTTTTCCAGATTTGTGGACTGGAATTACCTTAGCCATTGTAAAAACGAGTGGGAAGTGCCCATTGCTTAAACAAAAGTTAAATAGTTTACTTAAGATTTCAAAAAAGTAATCGGGCATATTTTTAAGTACTATGCTGTTAATCCCATCTAAACCAGGGGATTTATTATTTTTTAACAAATGGACAAACGATTTGACTTCAGACAAATTTGTAAGTTCAATACTTGTATCATCGGTTAGAGTTTGATTAAGGTCATTAATGTATCTTGATACAACCGATTCCAAGGGTGATGGATTGTTAAAAGTAATGGTATGTGAACTGGCAAATACGTCAGCTATTGCATTTGCCTTTTCGACGTCAGAATTTAAAATTGTTCCATTTAAATGAAGATTAGACAATGTGGAGTTTTTGCCTTTAAAAGTTTTTGTTAATTTCCAAAACTTTTTAGAGCCGGTAGGCAGATTTGATATAAATTTCGACCAAGAATCATTTCTGTCTTTATTTAGGTAAGAGTCAATAAGCCTATCTAGCTGCTTAAGATACAGTTTAATTGCATTTTAAAATTACTATCCCCACATTTTTGAAATTTACGTATATATTTGTTTCTCTGAGAAATTAGCATTTTACTAATTTCTGAAATTTCACGTTGGAAGGGGTTTCTATGACCAACTGGTATTTTATTAGTAGCTTCTTTTACATTGCATATTAGTTTACCTAATGCTAAATCTAGATTACCTGTATTTGTAATATTTTGATCAATCTCTTGTAATATTATTTCACTTTCAACGAAGGTTTTTATTGATGACCAATCGGCTCGATTATACAAGGGTAGCATCAAAATGATATTTTGTACCTCTCCATAAATGACGCAAGATAGTGGTACATGGTCCGACTGCAACACATTTGGATGTGTTTCCAAGGTTGAAAAAGGAAGACAAGAGTTAGTTAAAAGGATGTCTACTATAGACTGCTGTACTGGATTAATATTTTGTCCAAAGCGAGTAAATGCATTTGAGTAATAAATGTAGTAGTTTGATTGAAGGCTATGGCTATAAAGCTCATTACCAGCAATATTGTTTGAAAAACAGTTCCAGTGCGTATGTTGTGCGTTTAAATCACCAAATAAAAAGTAGTCATTTGACCGTCTAGTTAAAGCATCCATATCAGTTTTAAAATTTATAGTATGAACCGGATTGTACGCAGATGTAAAAATCACAGGGCGCCTATTTATTATTACTCAAACCGAAATATTTTCAGCCACACTCGTATTTATAGTTGGCAATATTTCATGTTCAACATTGTATTTTACTGCGATGAGTACACCGCCACCATAAGTTGGCCGATCCTCTCTATAAATTTTGTAGCCTCCAAGTTTATATTTATGGTGGGGTTTTAAAAATGTCTAATTGACAAGGAGAATATCAACTTCCTAGTCAAATAAAAATTTTTCCAGCTGCGAAGCTGCTGACTCAGTGGTTATGCCTTGAGCATTCCAGTGCATAACATGAACATTGTGACTAACTTTTGATTTATATTGCACTCGTAGCTTGTCGTACTTATTTTGGCACCTTTGAAGTGCATCGACAGCATCAAAAAATATTTGCATCAATTTCTCATTAGAGATATCATCTTCATTTCTTTTAACAAGGGTCTTACTTCTTGTTACATCAGAGTACAGTACATTACTTTTAGCACCAGAGTCACGTGTATAATTTTGGTGTTCCTTACCAGGCAGTTGGGGAAAATTAACTTCATCGGAGTTGAAGTTCAGCATATTAGTCCTATGTGGTACTTTATTTATGGCTGTGGTGCGTTGACGGATCTCCAGGTATTCCTGCCGACACGGGCATTTCGGGTCGTCAGCTCTGTGCTTTATATTTTTAAAATTCCTCCTAGCACAGTTGTAACATTTGTAGATAATGTTCTCACTATTAGCGGCTTTATTTAATTGCAAATTCGTGATTACCCGCACAGGCTCACACACTACTACTCTGTTACAGTTCCTAGCACCGTGACCATACATAGAGCATTTGGTGCATTGAGTAGGGCCTTTGCTACCGTTGAGTGGTATTCTCCAGTAAACGACAATACTACTAAAATATCTTATTTTAAGTATATCCCTCTTCGGCACTTGACAATCGAATTCAATTAGATATAGCGTATCATCTGCGGCTGATCTTTTCGTGGTGATTTTCTTTACTTTTATCGGATTAATATTGTGTGAATTGTTAAATTCATCACAAATTATCTTAGTATCCATTTGAATAAGACCAAACAACACTAATTTAAACGTATTTGCATCTTTTATTTCATGCGTGTAAAATTGGTACTTCTTAGTTCTTAGTACATTTAAGGCCTCATTATACAGTATCCTTGAGCATGATATTATTTTTGTTCCAATGGACATTCTTTTAAACATATACCTGTCTCCAATTAGTCCAAAAACTAAGGAAAAACTATGGACAGAGTCCACTACAATTGGTGGTATTTTCTCCTTGTGAGTATCATGTTCTTCTTCTTCTTCATTTGCAAGTAGATGAAATCTATTTGCATTACTGCTTTGTACTTCTGATGTTTTAGGCACTTTAAATTTCGGGCAATTACCCCAATGCTTCTTTTTTGCGACAGCATTGTCAGAAATTCTCACAAACACAAAATAACACAACTATTTAGATGTACAACGATTAAAAACAAATTAAGGAAAATAGAATACAACTTTCATAAAAGAATCATTAATTTAGAAATATCCCAAACAAACACAAATATCGTTATTATAAAAAGGAGAATGTTTCATATCAAAAATGAAATGACCAAATTACTGACTACTGAAGACTTCACCACTTTTACGGAAAAACAGAAAAATAGAATGAAATATTTGGGAAGGATTAACAATAATAAACAAATCACTAAACTAGACACACTGAAAGAAAAACAGTTTAAAATATACGGCTTCAAACTGAATAATAATTGGTTCACAAATAGAACAAACATACACTTACCAAATGAAATTAAGTGGATTTTATCACTAGGCAAAAAATTTGCACTCCTGATTAATGATAATAATTTTTCTCCAATTCACACAATAGCAGACTTAGAGTTTTGTATACAGGAATTGAAAGACAATGAAGAAAGGGAAAAGGACGCAATTAGAACAAGATTAGCAAATAACATAACAATGATTAAAAGAAAT
Organism: Phyto melanocephala; assembly: GCA_941918925.1. NCBI lineage: Eukaryota > Metazoa > Arthropoda > Insecta > Diptera > Rhinophoridae > Phyto > Phyto melanocephala. Next base: position 20,022,031 of record OW799238.1, read on the forward strand.
TTACAAAGTACAGGAAGAGAAAAATTTATACTCACTGCTTACAAAAAAACTAAGGATTTTTTAAATAAGCATAAAAACATAGTTCTCATCCAAGCAGACAAGGGAAACAAAACGGTAGCCTTATATAAAGGAGAATATAAGGAAAAAATGGACCAACTATTAAATGACAAAAACACATATAGACAAATTAGAAAGGATCCAACTTCTAAACTTCAAAAACAGAACAACAATATTATATCCGAGTTAATGAAAAATAGATATATTGACGAATGGCAGAAAAGAACTCTAATGTGTACCGCAGCTACTGCCCCACGTATTTACGGACTTCCAAAAATACACAAACCGGAAACACCGCTACGACCGATTGTCTCCTCTACACAAGTCCCATGCTATAAATTATCTAAATATATCGGCCAAATTTTAAAAAATATAATAGTTGATAAATATAATATTCGAAATTCATTACGACTTGTACAACAACTAAAGGATATTAAAATAGAAGATGGAGAAATTCTAATTTCCTTGGACGTAATTTCCCTATTTACTAACATCCCTATAAATAAAGCAATTAGAATCATTACAAAAAAATGGAATATTCTTAAAAACCACACAAAAATACAAAAATCGACCTTTTTAAAAATTCTGAATTTTTGTCTTAATGACAACAACTATTTCACATATCAAAAGGAGTTTTTTAATCAGATATATGGCATGCCAATGGGAAACCCACTCTCTCCAACGATTGCTGATATTATGTTAGATGATCTCTTGGACGAAACTTTACATGTATTGAGAAATAAAAATATCAACATCAAATACATAACTAAATATGTAGATGACTTTCTAGCAGTAGTTAAAATTGACGAAAGGGATGAAATTTTAAAAGTTTTTAATGAGTATCATCCCAAAATACAATTCACAATGGAACTTGAAAATAACAACGCTATAACTTTCTTGGACACTAGGATTTATAAAACTGACGACATATTTATATTGGATTGGTACACGAAGGATACATCTTCGGGCAGAATTATAAACTTCTATTCAACACACCATAAAAATCAAATTATTAATACAGCCAAAAACTTTATTCGTAAAATTTTACAAATCAGCAATAAACAATTTCATAATAAAAATATTAATCACATAATTAAAACATTGGAAGAAAACATCCAGAAAATTAAATAACACAAATAACTCTTCAAACAACGAAACAGATAAACATTTTTACAGTGTACGGTTCATCCCTGGTTTAACTGACATTAAAAACATCAAAAGAATATTTGAAAATAAAAATCTAAATTTCGCCTACAAACCAAACATTACACTTAATACAATATTTACAAAAGTTAAAGCGCCTATTGAAAAACAACAACAAAACAACGTTGTATATGAGATCAAATGTAAAGGAAACAACAACAACAACTGTGACTTATTTTATATTGGCACAACAAAAAGAAGTTTGGAAACGAGAATTAAAGAACATAAACAAGACATAGAAAAACATAAACAAACCACAGCACTGGCACAACATGTATTTGATACAGGTCATATAGTTGATTTAGAAGGTGTAAAGATACTAGATAAAGAAAATATTGAAAGGAAAAGGTACACTATTGAGAGCTTAAGAATACAACAGAAAAGAGAAAAGACAATGAATTCAAAACAAGACACGGACAATATAAATGACAGTTATAGAGTTGCAATATAGTAAAGAAATAAAAAAATTTTATATTTAAATAAATAAAAATAAAAGCTTAAATGTTCCTGCTAAATGTTAAATCTGTAATGTTATAAAAATTCCTTGTTTATTTACTGTAAGTCTAAATTGTTATATGTTTTTGTAATAGAAAAATTTTTGTTAAATAAAGTTTTTTAATAGATTCCCTTGAAAAAGTCAACAAATATTGACGAAACGTCGGGATAAATGTAATAAAATTGATTTTTATTTACATGAATAAATTTAGGCTGGACTAGCTTATATTTTAGGAAATATTTTTGACAAAATAGTATTACTATCGACTTTTTTATAAATAAAATTAATTTAATAATTTAGAGCAAAAAATAACACGATGTTTACGTTTTTAGGCAGAGATTCCAGATGAAGCTCGAATATATGTGAAACAAAATGCTACACCAAAATTTTTTAAATCACGAAGTGTCTTTTCCTTTAATGGAGGCGGTTGAAAAGCAGCTTGAGAAGCAGGTAGCTAAAGGGTTGCTCGTAAAGGTGGACACCAGCGAATGGGCGACGCCAATTGTGGTGGTGCCAAAAAAGTGTGGTGATGTTCGTATCTGTGGTGACTACAAGGTCACATTAAATCCAGCACTACTTGTAGACGAACATCCTTTGCCAATCATCGATGAATTGTTCAGCAAAATGGCTGGTGGTACAAAATTTTCTAAAATCGATCGCTCGAAGGCCTATTTACAATCAGAAGTGCATCCAAGTGATAGGCACCTGTTAACGTTAAGTACCCATAAGGGACTTTACCAACCGACTCGTTTAATGTTCGGAGTAGCCAGTGCACCAGCGAAGTGGCAGCGTTTGATGGAACAGTTATTGAGTGATATACCAGGAGCTTCGGTCTTTTTAGACGACATAAAAATCACAGCACCTGATGATGCAAGCCATTTACGCAGAATCGATGAAGTGTTAAAACGATTAGAAAAATACAACCTGAGGGTGAATCTCGAGAAATCCGAATTTTTAAAAGTGCATTACTTACTGTGGGTATGTTATTAACAAAGATGGAATTCAACGTATGCAAAGCAAAATCGATGCAATTCAGAAGATGAAAATGCCTGCCAGCAAAGAGGGCATTCTTGCATTCATGGGTCTGGTCAATTATTATGGCCGATTTTTTAAAAACCTAAGTGATATAGTTAATCCTTTAAACCGTTTGCTACAAAACGATGTGCCGTTTGAATTCGACGTAAATTGTAATACAGCTTTTAATGAAATCAAAAACCAAATGCAGTCGGAAACCATCCTTGTCCATTACGATCCGAAACCACCTGTGGTATTAGCTGTAGATGCGAGCCCTATTGGTGTGGGGCCGTTTTGATCCATGTTTTTGATGATGGTTCTGAAAAGCCGGTACAGTTTGCATCACAGACGCTCAATAGGGTACAACAACGTTATTCGCAATTTAATAAAGAGGCGTATGCAGTCATTTTTGGTATACGTAAGTTTTATCAATATTTATATGGGAGAAAATTTATTCTCGTTACAGATAACCGTGCGATATCTCAAATATTTTCTCCAAATAAGGGGTTGTCAACTCTTTCGTCTACGCGCATGCAGCATTGGGCTCTGTTTTTGGAACGATTTGATTATGAAATCAAATGTAAGAAATCAAAAGAAAATGGTAACGCTGATGCTATGTCCCGTTTATCAAATGTTGAAACGTACAAATTTACGGAAGAGGTTTATGTCGTAGAAGAGGAGGCTATAAATAATTTACCTGTTACAGCAAATGAACTCAAATTGGGTACCAAATCTGATGTGGAAATAAAAAAGTTATTAGAATGCTTAAAGTATGGTCGTGAATGTGATGGTAAAGATCGTTTCGGTATTCCACAAACGGAATTCAGTTTACATGATGGTTGTCTACTACGAGAGTTACGTGTTTATATACCGAGGGCCTTACGAGAAAAAGTATTAGATGAGTTACATACTGCTCATTTTGGTATATCTAGAGTGAAGAGTCTCGCTAAAGCATATGTATGGTGGAACCATATTGATAAAGTTATCGAAAATTTGGTTTCTAATTGCTTTGCTTGTCAATCGACTCGACCTGAAAAAGTGATGCCAATACGTGAATGGGGAAGGTCAAGTAAATCTTTTGAAAGAGTACATGCGGATTATGCTGGTCCTGTCATGGGTAAATACTTATTTGTGCTTGTCGACGCCTACACTAAATGGCCGGAAGTACATGTAGTATCGCATATGACCACAAAACGACCATTCAAAAATGCAGGGAAATATTTTCTACATTTGGCATCCCGAACGTGTTTGTGAGTGATCACGGCTGACAATTCGGCTTAGCTGATTTTAAACAATTTCTTACAGTAAATGGTGTCACACACAAGCAGGGTGCACCATATCACCCCGCTACCAACGGCCAAGCTGAACGTTACATACAAACAATTAAAAAATAAATTGTTAGCCGCAAAATGCAATTCAAATACTTTAAATTCTGAATTATCAAAAATACTGTTAGCCTACAGGCGCTCAATACATCCAGCTACAGGGAAATCCCCATCAATGGCGATGTTTGGTCGTCAAATAAATTCTCGCTTAGGTCTTCTTTTACCACAAAATAATAACTACAAAAAAATCATCAACAATGGAAACATTTTCTGTGGGTGAAAGGGTTGCTGTGCGTGATTATATTTATAAAATCAAATGGCGTTTTGGCGTAATAAATGAAAAGTTAGGAGAACTACATTACAACATAAAGCTAGATGACGGAAGAATATGGAGAGGCATATAGACCAAATGCGTAAAGCGGGAGAATTGCTTGAAGATTCGCAAATTCCGAAAAACACAAAATTGCCCAATATTACAAGCGATACACCACAGAGAGATATACCTGTTCCGAATATTTCAAATAATGATACTCATCAATCAACCGTAATGCAAGAACGAGTACAAAAACCAACGCTGGTAATCAACGATCCACCATCCGAAAACACGCAAAGTGTACCTAATGAATCATCGGTTACACCAGAAGCTAATAATGAGCCAGTGTCTCCTGCTACTATTCAAAATGAAGTTGTAGGTGAATCTTAACGTCCATCTAATAGAAATAGAAAGAAACCAGCGAAGCTATTGGATTAAATATTCTATAATAGTATTTTATTCTTTTAAATTTAACGTTAATTGCAAACTTTAATTTTTAAAGTAATTATCAATGGTATAATTGAATGAAATGTTTATTAATTAATATAGATACTTTTAGAATCAAATGCCCTTTATTTTTATAAAATAAATAACTTGAATTAAACTTATATTTAGAGGGGAGAGAAGTGTCATATTCACACATAGAATGCAATAATTTACAAATGTAAAGTGTATTAGTATTAGTGTAGTATGTAAATAGATAATGAAATGAAAGTAATAAAAGTCAGTCGTATTAAGGCAACAGACAAATAAACGACTAATTATTACAGTCGCATTTGGGGCATAGAAAACCCGCATGCATACATTGAAAAGCCAATACACAAGTCACTGTTTGGTACGAATTTTGGTTCAGAGGCATAATTGGTCCATTCTTCGAAATGAGCAAGGAGTGGCCGTAGTCAATGGTGATCGTTATCGGGCCATGTTGAACGAATAGGTAAAATAAAAATTCAATAAAGCAAAATAGTCAAAACAGACTTACAAAAACAATGATCCAACCTTCTGCAACTTTATTTTTTTGATGACATTTGTTGAGGATTTGTTGTTTGTTTCTTTGTAATGTTGTGGTTGTTTCATTGATAAATGACTATATATGGAGTTAGCAATAACAAATTCAATTCTAGGGATGTTATTAGAATTTTATTTATACTTAATGATTGTAGTTAAATGTTAATAATCATCAGGATAATAATTATACAGTTGAATTGTTTTTAATAAATCGTAGTTAGATTTTGTTTTACGGTACATGTTTTTTTGTTACATGTTAGATAAAAGTTTGTTGTATATTGTATCTTATTATTAAACGTTAAATAAAGGTTTTAAGATTTTAGGTCATATTGCATAATTATATTGTTGAATATTTATACCAAAGTAGGGAAGTTAGGATTATTAAGAAATTTAGTTATTTTTATTAAAGATTAAAGAGTATATAAGTGTATATGTAGTTAGGATTAGTGTATATATGTACATATGTAGATGTACTTAGTATTAAGCTATTTTGTGGTTAGATGCATGTAGTTAGATGTTGGAGTATTTAGAGTTAGACTTTAAGTGTATTTAATTTTATAATATTTTAACTGTAGGAACTTTTAGATCGGTTAATAGATGAAAATATAGATTGAAAAGATATCGTAATTTTAGTTTTCACAAGGCTTAAAGTATTATCTGTTTGTTTGACTAGTTTTTTTGGAAGAATGCCTCCATCTGTGTCATAAATATATTAGAATCTCAAAATCTTCGTGCTGTTCATGTTATTTCCATGTATAGAACAGCTGATTGATATTTCAAAGATAAATGTACATGAAATATACATGGCAAATATCAGCGAATTATTCTTTTTTCCTTCTTCTCCTCTCTTTTTAGTTAAAGTTCGATAGTAATGGACTCTCTAAACAGAAGGAAAATTATTGAAAAACAAGTAAGAGTGCTATATTCGGCCATGCCGAATCTTATATACCCTTGCGTGTAGTCACGCAATAACAGTAGTTTGTATCACCATTCATCTCATATGAAATACGTACATTCATATAAAAAACATACATATATAAAAACATCCCATTGTAAAATTAAAAATTAACGTATGTATGTTAAAAAAAAAAAGAAAAATTAAAAAAAAAATTTAAAAAAAAAGTTTAAAAAAAATTTAAAAAAAAAAATTAAAAAAAAATTTGTTTTTTAAATAATTAAAATATATATAATAAATATAAAACAAAAAAATAAATAAAAAAAAAAAAATTAAAAAAAAAATAATAATAAAAATATAAATAATATTTTAAATAAAAAAAAAATAAAAAAAAAATTTAAAAAAAAAATATAAAAAAAATTTTTTTTTGGCTCAGCTGGGATTCGATGCCACGTTTTCTCTATCCAGTATACACGTTTGTATGTATGTTGTTGTTGTAATGTTGTTTTTGTGAAAAAAAATCGAGGTGGTCGTGGGTTTTTGCTCATATCTTAGTTGTTTATGTACCGATGTTTCTGAATTAAAAAAGTTGATTTCAACATACACACGGACAGACTGACAGGGCTTAATCGACTCCCCTATTCATAAGCTTTCAGAAAATATATACTTTATGGGGTCGGAAATCAAAATTGTAGAAATTTCACACGGAATGACAAACCTATATATACCCTTTTTCACTGTGTGAAGGGTATAAAAACATGTACTAAACTTTATTTATAAAAAAAATCAAGACATAAAGAAACTATTTAATACATACACATATATGTTAATTTTTTTTCTACTCTATAATACGAAAGAATTGTTCATATTTAGTATGCTTGATGGTTGCTAGTATGGTTGTCAACTACACCTCTTTTCTTCCTTTCAGCTGTAGATTAACTCCAGAATGATATGAAAAATTTTAAATATCAACAATAAAATTTTATGAAGAAAAATTTAATGTTACAATTTGTTTCTCTGATTCATTTTAGTTAGAAAAAAGTACAGTGAGGATATATCGGGGGTATAAGGTCTATTCGTAAATGCATCACTGCGCTGCACAATATGATTACTTTGAGCTGCTACTGCAAATCATATGTTACTGATGCTTCTTTTTGCTTATTTTATTGTTTGCATTTACAAACGAGCGAATACTGCGCAAAAATGGGAAAAATAATTATAAATTTAATTTGTGAATTTGATGATACAACACCTGACAAATATTTTACCTTCGAGGCTAAAAGTGTATAAAAAGTAAAATAATCAAAAATAAAAAATCTCATTATTTATACTTACTCGTTCGTTGCATCACCCAATTTTATGATTATAATTTTTTGTTTACACTGAAGCCACACGCTTAAGTTTTTCTGTCAAGTTTTTCACACATAAAGGGTGTTTTTTTAAGCCCGATAGAACTTGAAATTGTAAAAAATAACACAAAAAATTAAATTGTAATCAAAAATTTTTTTTTATTCGAAAGATCAATACGTGACATTAACATTTGAAAATGATTTCGGGCATATGGGCACCGCGGCTGTTCTTGACGAAGCGCATTCTGGACGTCCAATTTTGGGCCACTTTTTCGAGCACTGCTGGCCGTATGTCACGAATAACACGAACAATGCTGGCCTCCAAGGCGTCAATTGTTGCTGGTTTATCAGCATAAACCAGTGACTTCACGTAGCCCCACAGGAAATAATCGAGAGGTGTCAAATCGCACGACCTTGGAGGCCAATTGACAGGTCCATTTCTCGAAATCAACTTATCGCCAAATTTTGATTTCAATAAGTCGATGGTTGCGTTCGCCGTATGGCACGTAGCGCCATCCTGTTGAAACCACATCTCCTCCGGATCAATGTCATCCATATTTTCAAACAAAAAATCATTGATCATGGTGCGGTAACGATCTCCATTGACCGTAACGCGAGCTCCGGCCTCATTTTTTAAGAAATAAGGTCCGATGATGCCACCAGCGTGAAAACCGCACCAAACGGTGCATTTTTCTGGATGTAATGGAGTCTGTAGGATCTCTTGTGGATTGGTCTCGCTCCATATGCGGTAATTTTGCTTATTAACAAACCCGTTAAGCCAAAAATGCGCCTCATCGCTGAACACAATTTTGCGATAAAACAACGGACGTCCAGAATGCGCTTCGTCAAGAACAGCCGCGGTGCCCATATGCCCGAAATCATTTTCAAATGTTAATGTCACGTATTGATCTTTCGAATAAAAAAAAAATTTTGATTACAATTTAATTTTTTGTGTTATTTTTTACAATTTCAAGTTCTATCGGGCTTAAAAAAACACCCTTTACTACTTGTCATAAATTAATTTAAATTGATTGCTATGACGTAGGCTGCAGGCAATTTTAAAGAAATTTTATTATATTATGGAATAAATTAATAAATAAATAAATAAAATGTCTTTGTCAAGAAAACAACAACAATTTTTATTCACAAACATTATTAATTATATTTAATTTAAATTGCGGCAGAATATTTGTAATACATAAAACAAAAAAATTATGGCGGCAGAATATATGTAAAAAAACCCAAAAATTCGTCACAACAATTGCACTCAGCTGTTTTCTTGACTGTAAATTGAAACATTCGATGGAAAGGGAATTTCAAAAGCAACTTCGCATCAAGTTCTAAAAGTATGAGTGTATTAGTAAAAAAGTGTGAGTGTATTGAAACTTGATACACAAAACTTGATCGTGTAACCCCTGTGTTATTTGCGCCTAATATTCAGTAGTGCTGCATTTTTGAACAGTTGACAATTGCATTGCTGCCATTGCTTGCATTTTTGAATGTAATGCCCATAATATGCAGTGCAGTGATGCATATACGAACAGGCCCATATTTTCAATTCACAAATGCAAAAATGACTATAAAAATAACATTTTGTCTTCACGATAATCTTCAAAGTTTTTCTATGTATACAAAATATAAAAACTGCAATAAAAATGCGAATTTTTTGTCCTCCATTAGAATTGTTGTCTAGTTATAGCCTTTTTACACTTGCTTGAAAGAACTTGTTTACATTTGCAACATCTTTCATCTGTCATAATATTTATTTTACATGTCTGTGCAAATAAAAATTAAAAAAATGAAATTTATAAATTCTGTATTAATTATTTTCCTTGGAAAGCAATTATTATTACAATATGTGACAGCGCATAGAGAAAGGAACCTAAGGGTAAAAACAGGTTTAGTTCAGGAGAGCCATTTTAAAGATTAAATGATTTTTCTATTTTTTTAAATTGTTCATAGCGAAAAAAATATTTGTTTTTAGTTTCGTAAAATCAAGTTATTTTGTTAATTTAGTAGGGGAAAAAATTAAAATAAATAAATTTTACCGTTAGGTCCCTTTGTATTTGCGCTTAGAGTCGTCGACTTCACTTTTATAAAACGCGCATATCTATGGGAGGGGCATGGGATCGGTCTCATTCGATGCTCAGATGTTGTCCACATCAAAAAAAAGTTAAATTTATTTTTTTTATACTTAGGTCCCTTTCTCTATGCGTTGTCACATATACAGATTTCGTTAAATTTTGTTAGAGGATGAAAATAATTAAAATATCTTATTTTATACGATATACTTCAAGTCCACGCTTGGTAATTTTTTTTCTAGTGATTGTATGTACTTTTTTACAGCAAGACACTAAAATAATCGAAAGATATTGAGTGGAACAAGATGAGTTAGGAACATCTTTAAAAGATGTTGAAAAATGTTCACACACAAATACGTACAATTCATATTGGAAGATGTTAACATCTTGTTGATTTGATAAAAGATAAAAGATGTGAGCAAGTGTAACAAGTAAGAGCACTATATTCGGCTGTGCCGAATCTTTTATACCCACCACCAATTTTGTGTACATTTAAAGCACAATATTTATTATTTTGTTAATCATTATGGAATAATCTCTATATAATAAAATATGTATCACTTTCTTTGTAGAGAGTGGTTAAATTTTAAGGGCCAATGTTGTAGGTGAACTACACCTAGTCTTTAAATTTGTTTTCTGCATTTCACTTAACATTTCTCAATCTCAAACTTACTCAATTTGATCCGTGGAAAGATACGCAAATGAGCAACGCTTTAAAGTTATTCAGGTTTTTAAAAAAATGGGCTTTCAAATCAAAATGTATTTTGTGCACTTCGTAATTCTTTTGATCAACATAATCGTTCAAATTTGTCCACAATCGGGAGAATTGTAAAAAAATTTCAATTTCTGCACAACAGGTGTGTATAAAATGTTAGAAAATCTGAGAATGCATTCTTAGTTCGTTGAATGGGAACCATTGCTGTTTTTTGCGATAGTGTGGCAAAGAGCAGTCAACCTCGACTCATCATCATGCCCAACAATTGAGCATCAACATTGTCATTGAAAATTTGGACCATCAGAGAGAGGGGTGGCGCCAAGGATTGGGGGGCCATTTTGCCGATATTTTGTTAAATACATAATTGAACCATACAAATATTATCATTATAAAAAGAAATGATAATAATTTCTTAAATAATTTGTTTTATTTAAAAACAACATCGGCCCTTAAAATTTAACCACCCTTTATAATTTCAATATGCTACTAAAATGCTTTTGTAAATGTAGTCTTTCAATGAAAGTGGGCGTTAAAGTAGGCGTGTCAATAAAGTTTCTGCTAATAAATACAACTTAGATATTTCAATATAGTTATTTATTTTTCCAAAAACTTTGTCAATAGAGAAATTACATGAATTTAAGATAAACCGTTATATGGGAGGTAGGTGTTAAAGTGGGCGTGTCACCTAAACTTTTTGGCACAACAATTACATTGATTAGAAGGATATACATATGTAGCAAATTTCATCATCATACCTCTAATTTTGGCGGTTTTATGAGCTTTTAAATTTCATTAACGGTAGATAACGTGAAAAGTGGGCGTTATAGTAGGCGTGTCAAAGTTATTTTTGCGAATGATTACAACTTAGATGTTTCAATATAGCCCTTTATTATTCCTAAATCTTTATTAATAGAGAAATTATATGCATTTTAGGTAAAACGTTATATGAGAGGTGGGCGTAAAAGTAGGCGTGGTACAGTAATGACATTGAATAGGAGGATATATGTAGCAAATTTTATCATCATAACTCTTATTTTGTCGTTTTTATGAGCTTTTAAATTTCATTAACAGTAGATAACGTGAAAAGTGGGCGTTATAGTAGGCGTGTCAAAGTTGTTTTTGCTAATGAGTACAACCTAGATGTTTCAATATAGTCCTTTATTATTCTAAAATCTATATTTATAGAGAAATTATATGAATTTTGGGTAAAACGTTATATGAGAGGTGGGCGTGGCACATTGATTTTCCGTTAGAACAAAGCATTTGACTAAAAAGCCTTGTGTGCAAAATTTCACAGTCGTACATCCAATTTTGTTGCTTTTATGACGTTTTTGTTTTTAAATATACCATAAAATACACTGCGCGGTATAAATTTTCGTACATTTTGATCGATAACTCCTTTCCTAATGTATAGATTTAAATAATTTTCAGGGAAAAACATTGGTTTTACTTATTGTTTTATCTTATTTTATTATTGTTTTGTCTTATTTTATTTTATCTTATTTTATTAAATTTTATTAACACTTTGTTATTAAATTTGGTTAATTTCTATATTTTGCTTTTCTTTATTTTTTATTTAAAATTACTTACAATTTATGTTAAAAATTACACCTATTTTGTCATTATTTGCATATGCTCAGTTCCATACTGCAATATAAGACTTAAAGTCTTGTGTATGGGACATCGAAAAGAAATAAAAATAAAATAAATAAATATATATTCGAAGTTTCATGAGTCTACGTTAATGCGTTTGGACACAATTGCATTTTATTCGATGTTCGAAGGACACGCCCTTATCATTTTTATTCTCAATTTGAAGCAATAGCCCCGTATTTAAAAATTCTATCTTAATAAACGTATAACACACGAAAAGTACAATAAAAATTAAAAAAAAATCTTTTTGGTCACCCATAACATATTCTGTCTCACAATGTATCAATAGTAACATATTTCAAATTTCTAGGTTCACAAATGTTGAAAATAAAAAAAGTACCATAAAAAAGATTAAAAAAAGTACCTTTCAGGTCGCTCATAGCATTTTCAGTCTCACCTCGTATCAATAGTCACTAATTTCGAAATTCTAGGTTCATAAATGTTGAAAATACAAGAAGTACCATCAGGGATGGAAATCATGGTACAATTGTACTTCTTATTGTGCATTTTTGACCTTGTTGGTGCCGTGGTAAAAATGTTCCATGTTCTCTTTAATTTTGTTTGTGTGTGTTTTATTTTATACTGTCAGCTTCTCTGTTTTTATTGCAATGCTGTTATCAAAGCGAATTCATGTACCAGGTGGTGTCAAGTCTGCAACAACAAAATCTGCCTAGTACTTTATTGCAAACTTCTTACAAAAATTACGTGTTAATTTGGCACCACCTGGTACATGAATTCACCTTGGCTGTTGTTATATGTATTTTATTTTACTTATGATTTGTAAGCATGTAAGGTGGACTTTAATAATGAAGTACTGAAATGGTTCGATAAGTTAATTCCTGAAAAAGTTATTATGGGAAAAACAAATTCAATAGTACCTCTTCTGGTGAAAATGTTTTCACACGAACAAACAAACTTAGTAACAATAAATAATCAGTACAGAGCACTAGCCGATGTGATTGAACTTAGATCACACAAAGATTCAAATATTTCCTATTTTTGGTCTAAAGTAACACATATGAACACAAATTAATTAAATGAGTTCACGTTCCCAGATATTTCAAAAATTGTAAGAGAAATTCTGTCTATTTCACATTTCTCGGCAAACATCGAACGAGTTTTTTTCTTTTCAATACCTAATTAAAACAAAGGAAAGAAATAGACTACATGTTTCTACTGTTTCAAATATGATACAAACAAAAGATTTATTGAAGTCAAGAAATTTTTGTTGCTTTTATTTTAAAATAAAACAAAATTTATTATCTAAAAGTATTTAATAAATATAATTTGTTAAATAACCGATCTCTACGTTTGTACCTATGAATGTAATATTTCATATTTTTTATTGTACCTACATATACTGGATTTTTATACACATTTTTGTTAGGTTTCTGTTTTTTATTGTATACTCCTGAATTTTTATAAACATTTTTGTTAACTTTATATTTTTATTAATAAATATTTAAAAAAATGGTACCGTCATGGCCTAACAAGTACATTTTGTTTTTATACTTGGTACAAAATCATAAAAGCCATTATCCTTCCCTGAGTACCATACAAAATATAAAAAGTATCTTTTTGCTCAATTTTTTACTACCTTTAGAGTTACCAAGAATGTTTCATACATAAATTTAAAAGGCAATAGTTAAAAAAAATAATTTTTGTTAATTTTTAATAAAATTATTATTTTAAAATTACATTAATATTATTCTTGATGTATATTTGAAAAATAAATATTATAAATATTTTCATTTACACAAAAATAAGTTATATTGACAATTATTATTTTATCACAATTGTGTAAATTTGTACAAGTTTTATTAGTAGGCAACAGTATTTACCATTTTTCACTTTACTTTTATAAAAACGTCAAAATTTACTTTCTTGAAAAAATCGTTGAAATCTAATTGGAAAGTAAAATTAATGTGAGTGTGTTAGTGAAGAAGTGTGAGTGTATTGCGAATTTCATGGGTTATAGGGCCCATACACAACACCATAATTATTGTGCAATCAAATGACTATGCCAGCTGATTGACCATGTGAGGTTGTGGTGTGATTGTGCCAGCTGATGGTGCTTTATCAAAAATAGTTTGATATTGTTTTGATTGTACCAGCATGATTTAGTCGTGTGTGGCAAAATTAGCTCATAAAAGTTACATCGTCAAGGCATAAACATCAAAAAAATACAACATTTTAAATATAAATACCAATTCATAGCCATTTCTTCTTCCAAACACGTTTTTGTTTGCTCCTAATTCATTTTCGTTTTAGAATAATAGTGATAAAAGGTGCAGCACAAATTTTTTCGTTATTCATTACAAACTTTTCCACACAATTTTTGGGTAAAAAATTAATTTTGTACCACCATGCTGGTGTAGTGTGTACTTAATTGCACAAACACTTGATTGCACAATTTTATGGTGTTGTGTATGGGCCCTATTAGTCTCACCTAGAATTATAAGTCCTTTATTTTACAATTATATTTTTATGATCGTAGAAAATAAAAAAATTACCATAAAAATACAAAAAAGTACCTTTTCGGTCGCCCACAACCTTTTCAACATTAACTCTGATAATAGTCACTAATGTTGAATTTCTAGCCTCATAACCCTGCATTTACACATGAAAGTGATTTCATGAAAATCTGTATACGTATTATCAAGGTCTATTAATAAGGTCTGTTCAACTAATCAGCTGATCATTTTTTGCTCCCTTATGTTTGGATACGAAGTTGTCAAAATTTGTTTACCTTTTTGGCGCTGCATTTTTATTTACATTCTAAAGTGCAGTGAAATAAATATTAAAAAGTGTTTAATAAATAAGTTAAATAAAAAAGTTTAAATAAAAACAATTCTTTTATACTAAAAAACAAAAAATAGAGTTTAATTCTCAAAAATTAAATAAATACTCAGTTCAAAACTAACAAACATGCGTTATTGCTCATTGTGTAAAAAAAATTTTATAGTGGCCACAACACTTTTTCGTGTTCCAAAAGACATAGGTTAAAGGAAAAAATGGATGGAAATCTGTGGCATCGAGCTTGTATGTGAGGATCACTTTTTGCCAACAAGTATTGTCCGCAATGGCAAAAGAATAATCTTATTGCCAAATGCTGAGCGTTCTTTTAAGCAAATGAAGGAAGCTAATCTTTGCGCTGAAGCTTGTGCAGCTTCGAACGCAGAGTAAGTTCAGTTTTTAAAATGATCGTGATTATTAAAATAGTGAATTAAACTCATACATAGGACTCTGTTTGAACAAAACCGTTCACCACATGTGGCAACTGCAACTCGCTATACCAACAATATCTGCACTTTCTGAAATTAAACTTCATATTTTTGACACTGTTAACGAATTCCTTTTGGGTTTATATACGTTTTAAATATTATATAAATAATTATATATGATTTTTCCAAGCTTGAGATCAACTTTTTTAGTTTTTTTATAAAAAATTATTTATTTTAACCAATATTTCGCTACCAAACATGGGTAGCTTCTTCAGGGTAATATGTATACAAATTTTATAAAAACAAAAAACAAATTCAACAGTCTTACCAGCACTTGGCTCACCGGCCAAGAAAATAGAACGATTAACTATTTTGTCTTCACGCTCCATTTGTACGACAACACCAGCAACGAAACGAGCATCTTTCTGGCCCACCATACCTTGTGAAACAGCACGCTCCTCCAAGACATCCACGAATATGCTCCAATACGATCAATGCGTGCACTTCTATTTTATCTCCATCAGCCATTATTTTAAAATATATTTTTAGCACATATTTACCGAATAAAACTTTGTAATAATTAATAATATTATTTATTTTTGTTGTCTTGCAAACTGAAAATTGCTCAACAAAAGGAAAACACTAAAAATACTCAAAAAGTAAAGCGTTTTTTTGGTATTTTAGTCAGCTGTTTTTGACAACCTCGTTATCGTTTTACACTAACAAAATGCAAGTGAATTTTATTTTTATTTTTGTAGAGTTGCACAGACCTTATTAAATAGACCTTGCGTATTATAAATAAAAATTTCTATGAAATAGTTCACTTTCATGTAAATTTCTTCTGCGTTTACACAGGAAAGTGAAATTTTATTTTGAAAATGTCGAAGCGTAGAGTCGCAATAATTGCTATACATTTTACATTGATGAGTTTAATTAGCCTCCATTTTTTTACTACTTTTAAAATTACCAAGAATATTTCATACACAAATTTAAAAGGCAATAGTTGAAAAATATAACTATTGTTAATTTTAAATAAAATTATTGTTTTAAAATTACAGTAATATTATTCTTGAAGTATATTTGAAAAATAAATATTATAAATATTTTCATTTACACAAAAATAAGTTATATTGACAATTATTATTTTATTACAATCTTGTAAATTTGTACAAGTTTTATTAGTAGGCAACAGTGTTTACCATTTGCCACTTTACTTTCATAAAAACGTCAAAATTTACTTTCTTAAAAATCGCAGAAATCTTATTGGAAAGTAAAATTAATGTGAGTGTGTTAGTGAAGAAGTGTGAGTGTATTGCGAATTTCTGGAAATTACTTTCATGTGTAAATGCTGGGTAAGCATAGAAAAATACAAAAAGTTCCCAAACAGGTAACAGTGCTATATTCGGCCGTGCCGAATCTCATATACCCTTCACAACGTGTAGTCATGCAATTACAATTTTTTGTATCACCATTCATCTCATATAAAATACGTACATACATGTAAAAAACATACAAAAAAAAATACAAAAAAAATATATTAAAAATAAAAAAAATAATAAAAATAAATTTAAAAAAAATTTTAAAAAATTTGTTAAAAACTTTTTTAAAAAAAATTTAAAAAAAAAAATATAAAAACAAACTTTTATTTTATCCAATTTTTTTGTTTTAACTAATATTTAAATTTTTAATCAGGCTTGAGTTCATATTTAATATTCTTTATTTTTTATAAAGAATTTTTTAATTGTGATAAATGAAAGAATAAATCTGAAAAATTATATTTCTACTGACACTAGCCGAGTGGAATGCATTTTCGAAACCAGCTACGATTTCATCATCAGCACTCTCTGATCGGTGGTTACATTTTGGTTGTAAATATCATCTATTTAACTCCCGGGACTTAAGTTAATTGAATTCGGTAACTACTTGAGTTTTTCCTTTTTTCATATATTCTTACCACAACGAGTTATATTGAAATTTTAAACCAAACAGCAACCCTTTTACTTTTGTTTGTTATTATCTTTCATTTTATCACTATTTTTGTCCTGCTCTAGCCGCCAGTTAGGTAGCGATAAGAACAGATAATTGTTTTTTAACAATCAATGTTTATTATCATTTGTTTTATTTTCTGTGAGGCCAGTATACAACTGAAAATTGGTGTTTTTCTTTTGGTACCTTTTTTGTCCCCCTAAAATTTTCCAAAATTTCACCTAAATAATTGTCCATATTCTATTAGGCTATAATAATTATCAAATTTTTCCAATTGAATAATATTAGAAAAGATTCTTTAGAAAAAGAAACAAAAATAGGAACAATTTTTACCCCTTATGCATACGAATTTAAAAAAAGTGTTGACATCCTATTAGTATTTTTTCGAGGATTAACTAACACACTTTAAACGTTTTTCCTAGCTTTATGTGTTATAAAGTTACATAGGGTACCAAATTATAGTTTTTACCCGTTTAAAAATCATAAAAAGGCCAGACACCTCAGCTGATTTTTTGTATCAGTTTTAGTTTAGCAGATATAGGATTACCGATTTTACCCGTTTTCATCCATTTTTACCCCTTAAAAAATTTCCAAAAATCCCTTCTTAGTAGAGCTATACATTGAAAGAGGAACCGATTGCCCAAATTTCATGGTTCTAGCTCTTTGCGTTTGGGCTGTGCGATGATAAATCAGTCAGTCACTTACATTACTCTTTAATAAATGTAGATTTATGATTTTAATATATGACTTGAGTTTGCTTTCAAGTCCTCTTTCTAAATGTGTGTTGAAATTTACAATTAAAAAAATACCTGAATGAAATTTTATTGATCACATTTATCGTAAGACTTTATTAAGGTTTTGTCTTTAATTGTACCTTGTATTGTATTATTAATAATATAATTCTCCGTTAATAATTTAAAAAACTATAATATTGATATATTTAATTTATATCGAAAAACCTTCAAATAAAATTTTTTAAAGTTTGAGTGAAGCATAAAGGTAAGTTTATAAATATTTATAAACTTAATGGAAATTGTTGTGGTCTAACCGCCCGACGATTTGATTATGTCTTAATATAAGCAATAACGCCGGCAGCATAGCTGCCAATGTTCAAGCTTATATCTTTAGGTGCTAAACACGGAAATATCTTAAAAATAAAATAAAAATTTTCTTGAGATTGATCGATAATTAAAAATTTTACAAAAAAGATACGAAAATAAATTTCACCAACGGCACTTGATTGAAACGATTCTTTTGCCTTTATATATTTAAATATAATTGAAAAACTTACATTTTTTTTAATAACAATGTTAATTTTAATATTTTGTTTATTTTTTTTTTTCTTTTGTTTTGCCACGTTCTCTTATTTATTAGTGTTGTTACATTTTATTTGTTTGCATTTAAATTTGACAGCTTGTGTTAAAAGATTATTGCTCAGTAATGTATTATAACATTCTTGATAATTATGTGTTCTAATACATATTCATGCAATCCACACCTTAGTATCATGTGTTGGCAATAGAATTTTACAATTGCTGGGGCAATAATTGTCAAAGAAATTGCTCGTGTGGTCAGGTGTAAATTGTCCATATAAATAGTCTGTGATATAAATATTGTAGTTTTTTGTGTTACGTCCGGTAACTTCATGTTGAGTAATTTATAAACTTGGCATTACTTTTGCGAGTTTTAGTTGAAGGAGGTCAAATATAGTAATTCCTAATTTTCCTGTAATATCTCTTTCTTTCCAATGCAATTACTATAATTATTTAAAAGAACGAGGTAAAACATAATTGCATAGCAGGCTGTGCCATTCACTATGGCTACTACAGTTTCACTAGTCTAGGATATTGTTAAAAAAAATTAAATTACGAGGAAAATATTTGTGATTTATTTAAATTGTGAGGAAAAAAAAACAAAAATGTGATAATTATTCTTTCAGTGCAATTTTATAAACAACTTTTTTTGTTTCCCAAAAACAAAACAAAAATATCACTTTAACATAGACCTTAGTCATTGTGTGTCGACAAACATTTTTTAATGTTGTAATTTGTTTTTTGGTGTAAAAATTACACATTTTCAATAAATTATCCAATTATTAAGACCTATTTTTAAATTGTAGTTCAGTAGGATTTTCATAAAAAAACTATTTGCTATCAGGGTAATGTTGATTTAAATGGTATGATAAGGTAAGTTTAACATTTATTAAATTATGTCGTATTTATTAAATTTATTATCCAGGACATTAAGTAATAAAAAAAATTGTTTTTTAATTGCAGTCAAAAACCCTGCTTATATCTATCCATCTAAATATCTACAGTGTGTTTCACTTCATAAAAAGGTCATTATTTTTATTTGCCGTTAGTGCCTGAAACAGAACATACTGCGTTTTCAACAATCCAACAATTGATGATTTTTCTAGTGATAGCAAAATTTTCTTTAAGAAATCAACAAAAAGTTTGTATTGCTTTCCGAAAGTACTCTACATATATTTGACATTCCAGAAGTTCTATTATTTATGTACATGTATGATTCTTTCCCCATTACCCATGAAAGAGGGCACTTAAAGTAAATCGCAGATATAAGATATCTATTTGTATAAGAGACATATCTGCAAGCACATACGGCTCGGAAAAATATAAATGAACAATAAGCATATACTTGACCTTACTTTGCGATTATCTCAATCACTTGATCAGAACTATGATGTAAGTATACATTTCTTAAAACTATTTTATTTATTTATTTAAAGTTTGGTAACTTAGTCTCTAGGCCATAATCAGTTGCAAACTTCTAAAAAAATTTACAATGCTGTTTTACCTAAGACATAAAAATACAATGTAATAATTTTAAATATTTTATATTTTGAATATTTATTATTTTGTTTATTTTTTGTCTATGTTAGGCATAGGAATCATTACACTATTCAAATATTTATTATATATAACAGACTTGGGTAAAGGGATCTAAATTGTGCAAGAGTAATTCTCCTAAACCAAGAAATTCAAATTCAAGAAAATATACAGGGTGATAGCAAATTAAAAAAAAAAAATAATAAAACTGAAAATGGTAAAAGTTTCGGAAACCTTTATTTTTCGTGTTATAGACATCCGAAGGTTTTACATACAGTGCCGATCAAAAAAATAGAATTAGTTATCTTTATACCATTTACTTGTAGTGCACAAGGGTATATATAGCTTTCTCATTCCGTTTGTAATTTCACAATTTTCATTTCCGACCTCATAAAGTATATATTTTCTGAAAGCTTAAGAATACAGGAGTCGATTAAGCCGTCCGTCTGTCCGTGTGTTGGTTTAAATCAACTTTTAGAAGCAACTTTGTTCCTCAGATTTGAGTATGGTATCAATCTTTTGGAAATATCCGGGAATGAATCGCTGTTGAAATTCAGCACAATCGCCCCATAGCTTTCTGAGATATGAGCAAAAAACCACGACCACTCGTTTTTTTCACAATTACAATTACAATCACAATTGAATTAAAAGTGAATTAATTCAAATGAGTTAGAAAATGAATTGCAATTCATTTCCAATTCATTTAAATAATTTCAAATAAATTTAGTAACTTTGAATTTCAACACATAATTGCTGTTTTTATTATTTATACATATTTCAGTCATCAATGACAAACACTGGGTTATGTATGGATGGGCATGTATATATTGTTGTTGTACGAATGAGATTGCATCAATTGTGATCGAATTTTATTTGCCCTTCTTAGCGAAAATTTTATTGTACGTGTACAATTTTATTGATTTGAGATAATTTTAATAGAATGAAATTTTTTATAGGTGAAAATGTTTTTTTCAAGAATTTGAATTTCACTTGAGGTATTTTAAATAAATAAAAAAGGCGATGTTTTCTAATGTATTACAGACACTTTTACAAATTGAAGTTTTCGAAAAAACTTTCGCCCATTGTCAAGTACACTCAATGTTTATACATGTAGCTTTAGTGTGATATTCAAAATGCCGAAGAGGTTCTCAATAGAATTTAAATTTAGGAATTGGGCTGGCCAATCTAAGACTTGAATACCATTAGCAGATAACCAATCTTGTGACCAACTTTGACGAGTATTTTGGGTCGTTATCCTGCTGGAATATCCATCGAAGTGGCATTTTCCATTCAGCATATTGAAGCATGAGGTGTTTTAAAATATCCCTGTAAACAAAACGATCCGTTTTTGTTTGTATTTTTACAAAAGTGTCAGCTTCAAACGCCGAAGTGCAGGCCCAGACCATAACATTTACACCCCCATGCTTTATTGTCCCTTTACAATAATGGGGATTTAATCGCTTTGGCCGTCGAACGTGGCATACTCCATCTGAATTTAAAGCTGAACTTAAACTTAATGTTTCAAAAGTACATGTTAATTGGTCTGTGGTTAAACAGGAAACAGTTTTATTTAGCGACGAGTCTTAGTTTAAATTTTTCAGATGAAGTATGCCACGTTCAACAACCATTATTGTAAAGGCACAACAAATAATGGGGTGGAAATGTTATGGTCTGGACCTGTATTTTGTAAGATTTTAATATTTAAACATCAGCAACAAGGATGAGTTGCCATATAAAATGACTAAAACTGGGGAGATTCCTTTGTTATACTAAATAAGTCTTTGGTGCACCGTTGTACTCTTCGAATTTAAATAGTTTCAAAAAAGTACAATTGGACCAATTTGACCGTCCATGGCCTACAAAACTAATTTCTAATAGCAAAATTATCGAAAGCACGTCTGATAAATTGATACCATATATGTAAGAGTCTGAAAGTTAGTTTAAACATACACACAGACAGACCGAACGCTATACCCCCATACCTAAACAAGAGCGTTGAGCGTCAAGCGTTGGAGTTTTACATGTGTTTTGTTTTTGTTACAATAACAAAATACATGCAAAATTGCAACGCTTGACGCTCAACGCTCTTGTTTAGGTATGGGCCATACTCAATCGTTGAAATCGACTTTTAGAAGCAACCACATGTTGCACAGACCTGTACGCCATATCAATATTGTTGTAAGTCGGCGATGTTCTTAACAACAGCTGTAGCTAACAGACTTACTATATTGGTACAAATGTTATTAAAAAGCACAATCATCTTTAATAACATTGGGTAGATTAATTTTATACCATCTTGTATGTATGTATAGGTTATTATAATATGCATAGTTGCATTGAAGCTTTTAATAACGTTATAATAAATAAGTAAAATGTAATACAA
This sequence comes from Phyto melanocephala, assembly GCA_941918925.1. NCBI lineage: Eukaryota > Metazoa > Arthropoda > Insecta > Diptera > Rhinophoridae > Phyto > Phyto melanocephala. The sequence continues at coordinate 20,044,582 of OW799238.1, forward strand.
GTCTTAAAAATAAAAGAACAGCTCACTCGATTATATGAAGTCAAAACCATAAGGGGTTATTTATTGCGTGTTTTTTTTTACTGGAAACAAATTACAAAAAGTATTTTGCAAATATCCGGTAATGAGTCGCTATTAAAATCCAGCACTCTCGCTCATAAATTTTTGAAATATGAGAAAATTAACACGACTGCCTCTGTTGTCTTATATTTTTACCACTTCAATCGAAATTTTTCAGCCCTGATTTAATTTTTAGAGGCGTTTTTTACTATTTGAAGATATGATATGATTCTTAAAATATACGAGACAAATTTTGGGTAATTCGGTCACTAATCGGTAAAGTTATAAACAAAAAAAATTTTTGAATAATATATATTCTCAAAATTTAGAAACGAAAATTGATTTTTTCAGCTTTTAGACTATCTAGAAGAGTCAAGATAGGATGGTAAGGCTGGTGAAAAGTTACACTCACCCAGAGACCAATACGGTCCATTTTGACGCTCTAATATAGAACTAAAAAAAAAGAAAAGAATAGAATATAATAAGAATAGAAGATAGACAGTGGTGAAGTAGTGTACATCAATTCAATACCAACTCGTGTCACGAATCCAGGTCATTCCCATTAGAAATCCTCTCAGATTCTCGAGTCCACAGGTCGAGACAACCCCTGATTCTCCTAGAAATCTGATACCTAGCCACTTTAACCTGCTAAACTGCAGTCTGGGACATTGGCACAGAATGTGCTTAACTGTCTCCAACTGCTTTGGATCCTCGCACAGTCTGCACATATCCGACATGTTCAGTCCCATTTTTACCGCCATCCTGCCCAACCTACAGTGGCCCGTATTTATCCCTATCATAGTTCTCATGCAGGCCCTACCTCTGTCGAGAAGCAAATCCGAATCAGACTTACTGAGCAACTGCCACAACGTCCGTTATACTCTGCAGTCCGTTCGTTTACTCCAGACTCGATTAGTCTCGCCCAGAACCCATTGCCTAATCCTACCGAAATAGAAACCCAATGGAGGTCTAACCGCCTCCACCCTATCAGGATCCACCATTTCCGAACCTAGTCTTGCGAACTCATCAGCCATGACATTGCCGCTTGTGTTGGAGTGACCCGGTACCCAGCATAGTCTCAACCTGTATTCCCCTAAAATTCCACTCAAAGCTCTCCTACAGTTATCGACCAGCCCTGAGTTCACATAATAGCCCGCCATGGCACTAAGAGCCGCCTGGCTGTCTACGTTTATAGGGACCTCCGAGCCCGTAGCGATGTTAGGCCTAACAAGTTCTACGGCCTTCAAGATCCCTATAACCTTCGCCTGAAACACACTGCAGTTGTCAGGAAGTCTATATGACTTTCTAATGTCCAGATCCTCAATATAGATCCCCGCTCCAGTGCCCCCACCTTCGAGCTATCAGCCTGACCAGTCTTCTCTGGCTGGCATTACCACCCTCGGCAGACTCCCAAAATCGACCCTACCACCCACAATCCGTAGAGCCGGGCAAGCCCAGGCAATAACCACCACCGCTTACTTCACCCAAGATCCTACAACTATCCAACCCCAATGACCACCAAACACAGCATCTATATGTAAGAATGGATGTAAATATAAACAATTTTACCACTGATGGTACGGTTGCCATATTTGAAAAGTGAAAAAAAGTACATTGAGGGGGAAAAAACAGTACTTTTCAAAAAAAAAAAAAAACAGTACATTTTTTATTTATTGATAACATAACTTTTACTTTAATACATCACATTTTTATTTAAAATAAAGTTAACTTTAAAATTGATAATTTGTCAATTACAATTTATATTTTTTAAGTTATATATAGTAATCCAAAAGTATTAATTAAATGTTGTTAAAAAAAAAAAAAAAATTAAAAAAAAATCAATTGAATTTTTAAAATGAATACATTTGATAATTTTTAAAATTCAATAAATAATTATACAACACAAATAGAGGTGGTATAATTATATAAAAGAAAATAATTTATGCTTACAAAAAAAGTTAATTCAAAAATAAATTACAAATATTTATCCCTTTTTTGTACACATTTAACAAAACAATTTTTTCCTGTTTCATTCTTCAAAAAATTACAAAATTCAATACATGTATATCCAAAAACAGTACAAATATAAAAAAACATTACTTTTTCGTACTGTTTTAGGTGAATATAACAGTACATATTACAAAAAACAGTATATGTACTGTTTAAAACAGTACGAATGCCAACCCTAACTGACGGCCGGAGTCCCCAGCTCCTACCTATCGATGATCTGCAAGCATAGTAGGCATTGAGACCTCCTCACTCTCCTGAATGTTCCTTCCATAGTCCGAATGCTTCCAAGCATCGGTGTTATCCATCCCACCAAGAATAACGGAACTCCTAGATCACCCAGTGTCTGTCCTATAGCCTCTATCCTTAAGTTAAAGGCCCCCTCTATGTCCAGAAATGCCGCAAATGTGTATTTCCTGTTCCGCAACCCCCGTCTATGTGACCAACCACATCATATAGCGCGCTCTCGACAAACCTGCCCTTAAGATAGGCGTGTTGAGACCTGTGATGATGCCGGCATCAATTCTTGTCCTCAGATGTAGATCAATCAGTCTTTCGATAGTCTTTAAAAGAAAAGATGATAGACTAATTGGTCTGAAATCCTTGAGTTTCGAGTGACCGGTCCTACCCGCTTTGAGTATGAAAATAACCTTGACCTCCCTCCACCCCCTAGGAATGTACCCATTCAGCATACAAACTTTAAATAACTCTACCAGCTGTAGGAGTGATGATCCCTGGATATTCGGTAACATTGCCGGGAAAATACCATCTGGTCCTGCTGATTTGTACGACCCAAAAGTATTAACCGCCCATGTCACCTTATCCAAAGTTATCATATCAACCATCTCCTCCCTAACCTCAGTTCCCGAGTACGGTCCAATAAACCGGTCATCACCACCTGACCGCTCCCCCGTCCAAGGATCAACACACCCCGGGAAGTAAGAGTCCATAAGTAAATTGAGGGACTCAGAGCTGGATTCCTTGAATAAAACCAGGGGTACAGGGTCTTAAGATAAAATTCGTCAATTCATTTACTGAATCCACGACTCGCCAAATATGATCCACGAGTCCCTTTCGCTCTCCAATGAACAGTCAATATGGGTATTAAATTAAAGGTCTTGATTTGCGCAATATAATACTTTAAAAAAAATTTAATCCATGATGGCCACCACTATAAAATTGTGGACAATGAATTTATATATGGGTAAGATCTAGTGTTTCTAACTTGTAACTCCTTGAACCACTGCAATATTGGTATCAAATTAAAGGGCTTTTCCAGCAAAATACAGAAAACTATGAAAAGATAAATAAAATAATAAATAAAATGCAGATATATGAGTCAAAAGAAGTAATAAAGGGCTTGACTAGTAAAAAACAGTAAACTATGGAAAGGTATATAAGGGGTGTCTCGAAATGCTTTTTTACATTTTAAAATGTTTCCCAAATCTAGTTTAAAAAAAAAATACATTTTATTGGCGTTATGGAGAAAAATTTCTAAACTTTATTATGCAAAAAACCAAAGTTTCAAATTTTATTTTCTTTTGAAAAATTTCGCACTTATTTCTTAAAGCTTTGCATTAAACGTTGAACACACGTTTTACCGAAGTGTTTGATAGCTTTTTTCCAAATAAATCCAAATTTTTTTTTACATTTGCAGAAGCTTTGAACTTTGTTCTTAGGTACTGCTTAATTATAGTCCAATAGCGTTCAATAGGCCTTAGCTCTGGACAATTAGGTGGATTCATGTTTTTCGGTACAAAATTTATTTTGTTGGCCTCATACCACTCAAGGACGTCTTTGCTGTAGTGACAGCTTGCCAAGTCGGGCCAAAACAGTGGAGGTATATTGTGGCTTCTGTATAATGGCAATACAGCCTTTTAAAGGCACTCATCAATATAAAATTGGCTGTTCATTGTACGATTCACAATGATTGCCTTTGAAGTTTTCCCACATGTACATATTTATTTATTTATTTATTTATTCAACGTAATATAAAGCCTCATTAGGCCAATTAAAATATATTACATAGTTAAATCCTGAACATTAATATTATAAAAATTATCTACAAATAAAAACCTAACATATATGACCATTGGTTCCCAATCTTTTGAAAAGAAATCAAACAAGTGTAATAGTTAATTTAACGATCCCAATACATCGTAACAGAAAAAGCCAGAAAGTAAAAATTAATTTTAAGAAGAAAGCATTATATACATGCATACATAGTTATACATATGCATACAAAAACATATTCAAACTATATAAAATAAATCTAATACTACAAATTGGTAAGAAAAGATAACATTTTTAGTCGAAAAGCATTATTTGAGTGGGAAAAAAGTCGAAGCTCCATGGGTAAAAAATTCCAAATACGGGCTATTCTAACACTAAAAGATTTTTCAAACAAAGAATTATTTATCCTTGGAATTAAAATTTGAGGGTTCCTAGTTGAATGAGAGAATATAAATTTGGAGCAAACTGATGCTGGAATTCCTTTTTTAATAGTTTTGTAGAAAAAAAACAAGTTACGCAGATTGATAAACTCAAGAAAAGAACAACCAAGAAAACGTTTAACAAATTCAGAAACATGATCACGTCTATGAAGGCCATATACATACCTTACAATCATATTAACAATGCGACCCAATTTAGTAATAACACACACATTTGACCCTGAAAAAATCTCCAGACCATATAAAACCTGTGGCATTAATATAGCGTGCGCCAAACGAAGTTTAATGATATATTTGTAGATATATTTGTAGAATAAAAACGTCGCAACAAACCAGAAACTTTAGAACACAAATGATCAATATGACTTTCAAAATTTAAACGTTTATCAAGAAAAACTCCTAGGCATTTTAATCTATCAACAAGTTCAACACAAGATTCCCCAACGTATAAGTTAACATTCGATAACAGCTGCTCATCAAAACCAAAAGCAAGAGCTTTCGTTTTTGATGTATTTATAGAAAGAAGGTTATCCGAACACCAAAATAAAAAGCGTAGAAGAGTATCATTGATATTCAATTGAAAAGTATTAACTTCAGATCTCTTGCAGTTAAACAAAAGGAAAACGTCATCAGCAAAGGAATACGATTTGCAAATACAATTATTGACGCAGGCAGATAAATCATTAATGTAAAGAATGAAAAGAATAGGACCTAAAACCGATCCCTGAGGAACACCGGAATTAAGACGAAGTAGGCCCGAATATTGATTATTAACATCAACAAATTGAAATCGATCAGATAAAAAAGAAAAAATTAATTTACACGCAGTCGCCGAAAAGAAAAAAATCTCCCTCAATTTCCTAATCATAACACTATAATCCACAGAATTAAATGCTTTAGATAGATCAAGCGATACTATAGCCGCTATCTTCCCATCATTCAAATGTGATCTAACGTCATCAGTTAAGTTCAGTAATAAAGATGTGGTACTATGACCACGACGAAAAGCAAATTGTAAAGGATCAATGTAACGATGAACAAATAAAAGTATTTGATCTTTCATAATATGTTCAACCACCTTGGAAAGAGCCGGAAGAATAGAGATAGGTCTTAAGTCCTCAACCCCATGAACATATCTAGATTTAGGAATAGGAACAACCCGAGCAGTCTTCCAAGAAGAAGGAAAAGTTGACGAACACAAAATAGAGTTAACATGATGAGCTAAAATGGTAGAGATATAAGGATAAATTACTTTTATAAAACGAATCGGTATTTTGTCGGTACCTAAAGACTTAGATTTCACCCTACATATAGCCTCAAGCAAATCATTTGCACTAATGCATTTAAATGAAAACATTCCATTAATAGCATCATAAGATCCAAAATCCACATAGCTACTACCAAAAGAGTTTGGATTATCAACAAAAAAGTCATTTATCACATTAACATCCAAATTATTAGTCCCCTTTTCATTTCCAGTCAATCCAGATTCTTTTAAAACCTTCCACATTCCAGAGACATCAAGGCCAGAAAAAAGTTTCATATAAAATTTTCTTTTTTCCTTTCGAATAACACTTTTTGCTTTATTACGATGCCTGCAATATATAATCCAATTTTCATTAGACTTATTAGCTAAAAATGCAGAATACGCTAAATCCCTCAAAGATGTAGCTAGTAAAATATCCTTAGACTTCATCCAATTGTAATTACTACCTCTAATTCTCCTTCTTACAATAGGTACAAAACTATATAGGGAATTTAATAAAGAATTTAAAACAGGACTTTGAAAATTAACATCAGATGAATTAAAAAAAGAAAACACATCAAATTCAGACAAAAAATTCAAGAGACCATCCCAATCAATAGAATTATAATCACGATATTCAATAAATTCACTAGTTTTCATGTAGTCAAATTGAAACACAGCAAAGATAAGAGAATGATGAGAAATACAGGGACATTGAATTAGGGAAGAATATAAAATTATTGACTGATCACCAACTAACCAAAAATCCAATAAAGATGTAGAAGAATGTGCCACATCAATATGAGTAGGACAGGAATTATGGTGTATTGAAATTCCACATCGAGAACACAAAGACCGCATCAGGTTGGATTTAGCAACATTAAACATATTACAGTTAAAGTCACCTACAATTATTATGTTAGAATATTTAAGTAGCAAATCACAGTGTAAAGTTTCAAATGCTGTTATATTGCCAAGCGGTAAATATACTACACCAAAAAGTAATTTAGCACTATCAAACAAAATCTCTAAAAAAATTGACTCACAGTCATCAGTTGAAACCTTAAAGACTTCCCTATATTTAATATTACAGTATAAGTAAATACAAACGCCACCACCTCTACGATGCAAACGATCATTTCTTATCACTTTATAGTTATCCAAACGTATCATGGAGTCAGATATATACGGTTTAAGCCATGTTTCAGAGATTGCAAAAAGCTCAAAACTATCATTCACAATACTCTTGAGTTCATCAAACTTAGTAGAATTTGAAGAAGGATTAATACTCTGACAGTTTATATGACCTATTTTTAATTTCTGAGAAAAAGAATTTAAATTAGTGTTAATCGACAATCCATTACGATTAGAGGAACCAAAAATACCATTGTTAGTGGACATTAAAAGCAAAAATCACAAAAGGGAACCAAAAGTCATTACATAAGTAGAAGAAAAGCATGATAGATCTTTTATAATAAAAATTTATAGAACAAACAAAAAATAAATATATATATGAATACATATAAATATATTAAAAAGTTACAATTATACAATAAATTCACAATTAATCATAATAAACACACTGTTATAAATATAATAATTCAAGAAAATAATTCAATGCATAAAAAGTTTATAATTAACTAGCAAAACCAGAATTAACAATATTTAGTAGCAACAAAGCAAAAATTTCATATTAATATTCAATTGTTAAGTCTGGTTAAAAGTAAAATTAAAGATAATAATGAAAAAGGGTTATATTGTAAGGGTTGAGTTTGTATTTATGTCAATTAGATTACCACATTCAACAAGGTCACACTCCATTTGCTTGCCATCAATAAGAGTCAAGAAAGCTTTAGGCTTATCTCTGTTCAATATTCTGTATTTAGAAATAATTTTAAGACGTACCAACCTGCGACAAAGCGAGTTGAGCTTAGAGGTAGTAGGGGAAAAGTGATCATTTAGGTACACACGACTCTCAATCTGACCACCAAGTATATCTTTAACTTTTAGTGACCGTACTTTAAAGTATTCCTTCATTAAAGAATCACGTACATCAATATTGTTGAATTTGATCAACAACTGCTTTTTATCATTCATATAGCACACTTGATTCAAAGCCAGCTCAGAAACGTTGATCGCATAGTGCTTACATAGTGAGATAGCCACAGAAGACAAATTATTCAACCCAGATGGTAAACCGCTTACAACAATATCACCACGATTTATACGGCGGTGTAAAACGTTAACCTCAGCCTCCAAAGCAGATATCTTGGAAGAGGTGGAGTTATCAATTTTATTGACCAATTTGCAGCAATCAAGAATATCAGATTTCATTTCCTTAATGCATGACGAAAACTCATTTTTAAAATCGGACAACATTAGCATCATAGAGTTTTTAAAGGCAGTATTATCACTTTTGATAGTGTTAGCAAATTCATCAAAGCTATTTTTCAGGGATTTCACTTCATCATGGACCGAACGGTCATAAATAGAATTATCACAACAGCTAGAACAGGTGAAAAAAAAGACTTCGATCTTTCCTTAAACAAAGCAACATGTTTCTCAGTAACATTCGCACACTGCAAGTGTAACCACATTTTACATAATTTGCACTGTATGCTACCTTGGGACTTTCCAATAGCATCATCACACACACCACATTTGAAGACTTTAGTAGCCGGCATAATTATTAAGCTAGCAAATGAAAAGCAGCAACAACAAATCCGTTAGGAATTTCACAATATTCCAAAAAGAATGCAAAAAAAAGAACAGCACACAGCAAAAATTCTCCAAATCAATATAAAAAACACTTTTTCATCAATATCTTATGATATTAAACTTTTATAGGGAAATATAAAGTAAAAAAAGTAACAAAATAAATTTTATGACATTTAAGTTTTTAGTTATTGTTATTTACGCCAGCGGTGTAATAATCACGTCTATTCAGGCATAGAGTTGCCGTATATTCCCGATATCATATATTTTTTGGCAAATTTGAAATCTTTTTATACTTAAATTTATCGGAAACATTAGCTCTTTTATTAGAAACATAAAAACCCTGACCAGTAAGCTCTGAATAGTCAGCCTTACAATAGGTTTCATCGTCCATTAAAATACATACATTAAAATTATTTAATTTGTGACGTAACTGTCTTGCTCTTATTCTTGCCGTTTTTGTTCCTTTTTCGTTTCGGTTTGGAGCTTTCTTGACTTTGAATGTTCTTAAATTTTCTTTTTTCTTTATTCGTTCTACAAGCGACTTCGAAATATTTATTTTTCGTGCGGTATCGCGAATGGAAATGTTTGGATTTTACTGCCAAATTGCCTTCACCTTTTTAACGCTTTGAGGATTCCTAAAACCACGAGGCCCTCCACCTTTCTTGTGCTTAATAGACAAGTTTTTTTTTTGAATTTAAAAATAACGTTACGGGCAGTTTGTCTGGGCACTTGCCCGTCGCGCAACTTCAGCGTAAGAAAGTTGTTTATTTTCATTATAAATATCCACAATATTTTTTCTCACTTTTTCTCTATATGACGACATTTTAAATACGGATTAAGTTATTTGAATAAACTTATTAACAAAGTATTGTTGACACTTATAACTATCACAGAGTGGAACAAAAAAATTAATTAAATAATAATTGTTTGCGTAGTGCCCTGTAAAAAATGTAAAAAAGCATTTCGAGACACCCCTTAATAATAAATAAAATGGCGGATATATGAGTCAAACATACACCCAACTATTTTTTTACACGGTTTCTTTTTACACGGATTTGAAGTTACACGGTTGAAAAAAAAATTTTTTTTGTAAAAAATTTTTAAACTAGTACGGTTTCAAAATCAATATCTTGTAATTATGTTTGTTTTACCAGACTTTGCACCATTGCTGAAATGAACATACATAGTAGTAACTGGGAAATCCCCTTATTCGATAACTCTTACCTACACATTTTGTTCGCAAGATATTTACATAAAATATTGCATAATTAAAGTGTTTAAAGCTTATCAGCTCGCAATATTTTATCAATTGTTCGTGCTATCAATTAGATTTGAACATTTCTGACCTTAATAAGTGAAAAAATGTATTTTTTCTATAAATTTTTAGTTAAGCTTTAAAAATAAAATGTTTGCCCTTACTAACAGTTAACAAAATGTCAAAAATTTCAAAGATTCTTAAAAGGCAAGCCATTTTTCTGGAAGTAAAATTAAAATCTTGGGCTGTCAAATTGAAGATGTCGACGAATTAATGATAGATAAGCGTCTAGATGATGATTGTTTGATTGAATTAACAGCAGATGACGGCAAAACTGAGAACCATAATAACGATAACGACGAGGAGACCGAAATATGTCAACTAACTGCTAGTTTAATTGATGACGGTCTAACATTTGGTAAAAGTATGATGAATCATAATGATCCTAATATGGAACGTGTCCAGAAATTTGAACGAGATATTAATAATTGTATTGCTGGGTATAAAATGTTAAAAACTTAAAAAAAAAAACTTAAAAAACCAAAAGTTCGACTTTCTATAAAAGATTTTTGGATAAAAAAGTCGACGGCGCAAGACGTTTCGGAAAGTAGTCCGACAGTTCAAAAGTCTATTACCGGACGAAAGTCACCATTGGATAATTTGATGGATATCTCTAGTGATGATACCGACTTTAGTCCAGTTCGTCGCAAACAATTGCGCTTATTATCAAGTAGCGACGAATAATTATGTAGCTATGTAAATATTTTTTTTTTATTTCTATTCTAATTTTTCTGTTCTTAATTCTGGATTAACAGATTTCCATTGTTCTTTTGTTTTTTACCTGTAGGAACTATTTTTTTTAAGTTTTAATGCTCAATAAAATGCCATATGAATATATAATTTATATGCATATCTGAAATTTTGTTAGCTTTCTAAATTTTTTACACGGTTTTTCGAAATAAATATAGTTCTTTATTTCGTATTACACGGTTTTGAGATGACACGGAACGTATCCCTCATTTTACTATAGGAAACGCCTCTTTTTTTACGCGGTTTTTTTTACACAGATTTCTGAGGAAAGTATCTACCGTGTAAAAAAAATAGTTGGGTGTAGTAATAAATAATGGTTAGGTTAGGTTAGATCCGGCAGCCGCCCGAAGGCATAGCTCACTTGGGTCCTCCGAGGGTCCCGTTGTGATACCGTAGGCACCATCGCCCGTTTGTCTATGTCCTCTGGCCGTCGTTCCTCAGCCATCCTGTCCTGTTTACGAAGGTATGGATCTTTCCCAGTTCAACTGCGGAAAGACAAGTTTTATTTACAAGTATTCGTTGACCCAGAATCTGGCGTCTCAGGTCCCCAAATGCAGGACAATTGCAGAGAAGATGTTCAGTCGTCTCCTCCTCTTCCTTGTTATCGCAACTTCTGCAGAAGTCGTAAGGGATATTCAGCCTTTTCGCATGTGTACCTATAGGCCAGTGTCCGGTAATGACCGCTATGAGGTTCTTAAGGTGGATTCGGGGCATATTCACTGCATATTGCGTCCTATGCACATCCATGTCAGGTCAGATCTTTCTGGTTTCCAAACAAGTGGGTTCTCTCACCCATCCTTCCTTGGCATCCAAATAGAATTGATGCGAGATCAGCTGCTTACACTTCGATAAGGGAATACCCAAAGCATAACTGGATTCAACCGAATCTAAGGTAGTACCTGCTTTTGCAAGTGCATCAGCTCTATTATTACCATCAACATCCCCATGTCCTGGAACCCACACAAGGGTAACCGTCGAATGTCTCGCTATCTCCTCAAGAGACACCCGGCATTCCTGGGCAATTTTCGATGTGCTGTACACACTCTCAAGGGACCTAATAGCCGCCTTGCTGTCAGTAAATATATAAATATCCCTGCCAGATATTTCATTATACTGAATCTGTTCCACGGCTGTCTTAATAGCCATTAATTCGGCCTGTATCGCGCTACAATAATCCGGTAGCCTAAGAGACAATTCCGAACCCAACTGGATCGAAAATATACCACATCCAGTTCCAGAATGTGATTTCGATCCGTCAGTAAATATCTGGATGGCATTTTCCGGAGGTCGGAGGCCGTTGTCGTATTCAGATCTATCCGGTATATTCGTCACGAAACCCGGATTTAATGCTGGTTCAGGTACCTTGTAATCAATAGGAGCAGCAATATTGATCGTACCCAAAATTCTTGCATGTCCATAATTCACATACTTCCATGCCTTTGTGGCATTCAGCCTCAGTGCGGTGTCCGCAGCCATCTGCCTAGCCATGATGTCTGGTGGTAACCAGTTTAAAATAGTGAACAGTGCCTTAGATGGTGTGGTCCTAAGAGCACCTGTTATCATAATCGCAGCCATTCTCATAATACGTCCGAAACTGTCCTGGTGGATTCTCCTCCCCAGCGCCACCCACCAGACTGCCACTCCGTAATAAAGAATTGGTCTGACGACAGAATCGTATAGCCAGTATAAGTTCCTGGGGTTAATACCCCAATTAAGGCCAATTGCCCTCTTGCAGCAGTATAATACAGTTGCCGCCTTAGTGGTCCTGGATTTTGTATTCAGGTTCCAGTTTAGTTTGCTGTCCAATACGAGACCCAAATATTTGGCATTATCGGATAGCGCTAGTGCCACTCCGTCTATCCTAGGCGTAGCAAAGGTCGGTATTTTGTACCTCCTTGTGAACAGTACCAGTTCCGTTTTGGCAGGATTGACTCCCAGCCTACATCCCTGGCACCATCTAAGTATTAACGTTAGCGCAGATTCCAAGAGCTCCGAGAGCAGTCCAGGATATTTGCCCGTAGCTGCTATAGCCACATCATCCGCATAAGCAACAGTCATGCAGGATGCATTCTCCATGGCCCTAAGCAGGATATTAATGTTGATGTTCCATAGTAGTGGAGAAAGTACGCCACCTTGCGGTGTGCCATTTACAGCCACCTTGGAGATGCTAGAGGCGCCCAAAGTTGATTCTATGCGCCTATATTTCAGTAGTTTTCCCACAAAACCGGTGACCGCAGGATCTATGTCCAGTTGTCTCAAGGCGCTCAGAACCGAATCCGGTTTGACATTGTTGAAGGCGCCCTCAATATCAAGGAAGGCGACCAAGGTGTAGTCCCTGTAGTTCAGAGATTTTTCAATATGGCCAACCAGCGCGTGTAGCGCCGTTTCCGTAGATTTGCCCTTCGTATAGGCATGCTGTGCCCCCGACAGAGCCTCTGGTCCTAGAGACGATCTGATATAAACATCAATAATCCTCTTCAGAGTCTTAAGCAAGAAGGAGGAGAGACTTATTGGCCTGAAGTCTCCGGCCCTTGTATGCGATGCCTTACTTCCCTTGGGTATGAAAATAATCTTATAGGATGTCCACCTTGATGGGACATGGGATAAATGCAAGCATGCCTTGAATATCACCAAAAGCCATAGCATTAAAATATCGATGTTCTCCTGTAGATCCGCTGGAATTACGCCATCAGGACCTGGAGACTTGAAGGGATGGAAACTTCCAACTGCCCATCTTATGCAATGCTCAGTGATCGGTAGATTCGATATGTCATATGCATCCGTGTGGTCAACATCAGGAGGAGAGTCCTGCTCTAGACAGCCTGGGAAATGTGTCTCCATGAGAACCTCCAGCGTTTCTTTGCTGCTGGTGGTCCACGAACCATCCGCCCTCTGTATGTATGATGGTATTGTTGGATTCGATGATAGAATAAATAATAAACAGCAATTTAATAAAAAAAGTGTAAAATCCAAGGTGAACCTCTAACAAAATAAATTCATAAAGTTCATTCATTTATAAATTTATATTAAAATTTAATCAAATAACAAAACGGTGGCTTCGCCAAACAAATTTTTTCTGGAAGCATTTTACTAAAAATTCTTAGGGTGTCCCAGTGGCCTAGTCAGTACTGTGCTGGTCTGGGTTCGATTCCCGCCAGAGACTGTACTGGTCTGTTTCTCTTTATCTTCTATTCTAACTATTTTTATTCTTATTCTCTTTATTTCTATATTAAGGCGCCATAATGGACCGCAATGGTCTCCGGGTGAGGGTAACTTTGCACCAGCATTACCTACCTGACTTACCAAAAATTCATACGTCTAAATAAATGTATAGTTTATTCAAATAAAAGTATAATAAAATGTTAATCAAATAACAAACGGTGGCTTTGGGTACTAAAGTATCTATGTATAGCTGGCATTCGGCCGGGCTCAAAGATTATCTGCTCTATGGTAGCCACCTTTCGGCCATGCTCAAAGATTTTTTCTCTATGATATAACGAACAGCGGTTTCGCCAACTAAAGTTTTTCTACATGTATTACAAACTGCGGCTTAGCTAACTACAGGTTATTGATTACATTTTAATATTATTTTTATAAATTAATGAATTACAGGGTTGCCCATATTCGACGGACCCATCTGGCAACGCCATAACTTTTGACAGAGATGTCAGATCGCTTAATGACATACCGCGTTTGAAGCGTCAGTCCAAGCAGATTTTTACCATGCAACAATACACGAGACGCGAGCGCTCTGAAATAGTTGAAATTTACATTCAACAGAACAAGTCAATTGTGAAAACTCAACGTGCTTTTAAAATATTAAAAAATGTGAGAAGTGCGCCTTCTAAGAACACCATTAAGCGTTTATACGAAAAATTTTCGACTGGTGAGGCTCTTTCTAATCCGAAGAGGCCAAATAAAAGTCGACCAAGGCGATCGGCCGAGAATATCGCTGCCGTACGAGCCAGTGTTGAGAGGTCCCCAAGAACATCCCAAAAACGCCGTTCTCAGCAGTTGGGCATGGCTCGGTCCACTTTACAACGGATTATTCGCGTTGATTTGCATTTGTTCCCGTACAAAATTCAATTGACGCAAAGATTGTTGCCTGTGGACAAGCCTCGTCGATTGGAATGGGCCCAAAGAGTCATCGAAATGGCCGAAGATGACGAGCAATTTTGGAACAAAATTATCATGTCCGATGAAGCCCATTTCACATTGAATGGGACCGTAAAAAAGCAAAATTGCCGTATTTACGCCACTGAAAATCCTCAGGAGATTCAAGAAGTGCCTCTTCATGACGAAAAAGTCACAGTTTGGTGCGGCGTTAGTGCAAAAACGGTCATTGGGCCGTTTTTCTTCCAAAATGAAAATGGCCATGCTGTTACCATCAACCAGGAGCGTTATCGCGACATGATGACCAATTTTGTGATGCCAATTATTCGTCGAAAGTGTATGAGGCAGTTCTGGTTTCAACAAGACGGCGCTCCACCGCACACAAGTCGCATAACAATCGATTTTCTGAAGAATTTGTTTCCGGGCCGTTTGATGTCGAAAAGTGGTGATTTGGACTGGCCACCGCGTTCGCCCGATTTGACGCCGCCTGACTTCTTCTTGTGGGGATATTTGAAGTCAAAGGTTTACGTTAACAAGCCAAGGACCTTAGAAGAGCTCAAGGACAACATTCGTGAACAAATAGCCGCTATTCCGGCCGAAATGTTGGCGAAAACGATGGAAAATGCTGCAAAAAGGGCACAATACGCCATCAACGCCAGAGGCGGCCATTTGAGAGATATCATATTCAAAAATTGATGTAAACAAATCTACTTGGAAAAAATTAAATGATTAAGATTGCCAACCGCCAAATTTTTATTTTTTTCTTTGATTTTTTTAAAAAAAACATGGGTCCGTCGAATATGGGCAACCCTGTATATGAATTGTTTTTGTCACTTTGGATTTTACACTTCTTTTTATTAAATTGCTGTATATTTATTTCTATAATTAACTCATATAACCGCCTAATCATAAGGTTTTAGAAATTATATACTTTATGGAGTCGGAAATAAATATTGTAAAACTTATGCCTTTAGGCACCATAGGTGAAGGTTTTGATTATCTGATAATTAAATTTAAAAGCAAAAATTTTGTATCTTGGTATTTTTTTAATGATTTATTTTTTTGTCGTTATAGGTCGTTAGTATGGATACAGTTTTATCAGTTATTGCGGCATTGGAGGGAACGACGATTACTAAGGAACAATTGGAAGCCACCAGATTGGCAAAGTATATTAATCAGTTGAGAAGACGTACAAAATGTGAAAATTTAGCACGACGTGCTAAATCCTTACTTAAGAAATGGCGAGAAATGGTAGGCATACAACAATCAAATGAAGCTCCAGTAGTAACTGGAATAGCTGTCCCAGCAGCTAATATAATTAACTCCAGTTCTACAGGAGCAAATTCTGCGTTCAGTATGCCAGTCACTGACAACGCAGTCTCTACAAATCATTTAATAAATCCTCAAATTAGTAATCAACACTATCAGCGTCAAATTCATTATCAACAAAGAAATATAAAATGTCAGCAAAGTCAACAGCCTTATCATTCACAGCCTTCTTCTCCCGTTAATCTTCAAGAAAAGTCTTATCCGAATGAATTTTTAATTTCTATGTCTAATCCTGCGACATCTACTCAGATTTCTAAAAGCGCAAATGCAAATGTGCGGAAAAGAAAAAGAGTTGAGAAAACTGCAAATAATAAACCAATTACTCAACAACAACCTACAAGTTTTGCAAATTTATTAACTGGTTTAGGTAATTCATTGGGTTCAACAGCACCAAATCCAATTCGAGAAAAACCATCTGAGTCTGTGACATCATCCGCAAAACCTCTTGAAACATTTGTAATTGAACATTCATCAAATTCAAATTCTGATTTAATATGTATACCATCCAATAATACCGTTAATAGTAACTTTACTTCAGTAACTGATGTTCCTCCTGTTGTAATTGATTTACAAGATACCAATTCCAGTATGAACTCCTTAGTATCAAAAGATGTAACAAATGCATCCTCGTCCTTTTATCGATCAACAAAATCTACAGGGAAAAAAACGAAAAAAGAGAAAAAGCGCAAAGATCGGAATGTAACTTTACGTCAAAATCTACCTTTACAAGATTGCGATGATCAAAATACAACAACTGCATCTATCTATCACCAAAAACGACCATCTGATGTGCTATTACTCGATGAGAAGTCACATTCTGCTTGCCGTACTAATTCAAATATATCTGGTATGTATATATGTGCACTAAATTATGAAAGTGGCCTAAGTCATATATTTTTTGTTTCGAGATATTTAATGTTTTGCGTTTAAATAAATTAAAAACATTTCCTTTATTATGTAACATAAATTTTGGATTTAATTATTCTTAAAAAATTTTTTTGCTATAAATGTGCAACTTTGTGTGTATCTCATACGGAAATGTTGTTTTCGGAGGTTGATTTGGCTTAGACCATTTTCAAAACTACCTGAATGAACAAATCAGAAAATAAACAATACAATTTATGAGTATTTATTAAAATAATTAATTAAAAGTGCAAAATAATACATTCTTATAAACTGGATGTAGGGTAACACAAATATATGATATTTATATTCTAGTGGTCGTATAATTATAGTGGAAATAATCCAATATTTCCATATATTTTTATTCTTTCCATATTAGGTTAAAGACCTAAAATGTGAAATTCAGGGTCATCTAAAGCTTCTTATATTATGAAACATCTTATGTTCAGTTTTCAGGAATCTCATTCAATGAATTATGTAGTTGTTGCAACAATTAACTTTATTTAAATATTTAAAAGTTTTAATTATAAAGTGATTAAATTAATTAAAATTATTGTAAAAGGTAGAAAATTTAATTAATTTTTTAAAACTATTTCAACAGAATTTTTTTTGTTAAATTAATATTATAATTTTAATGATTGGAGCAAAATCAAATAAAGTCTTGTTGTAAGCCGGCGATGTTCTTAATAACAGCTGTAGATAACATACTTTTTATATTAATTCCAATGTTATTAAAAAGTACAATAATTTTTAATAACATTGAGTGGATTAATTATATACAATCTTGTATGTATGCATAGATGATTATAATATGCATAGTTGCATTGAGGCTTTAAATGACGGTATAATAAATAAGTAAATGTAATACAGGTCTTAAAAATAAAAGTACAGCTCACTCAATTATATAAAGTCATAACCATAAGGTGTTCTTTCTGTTGTTTATTGGTAAGCGTGTTTTTACTGGAAACAAATTACAACAGTTTATGGGCCCAGAGCAAGCGAGTGCGCAAATATTTCAGTAATGGAATTAGTATTTGCTAAAATTAAACCATTTGATGATGAAAATTTTGACACTTGCAGGTATAGAGTGGTGTGGAATACTCTGGTGAGTACCTTTTCTGTCACAAACATGGCTAAGCAAAAAAGCTAGATAGATTACATTATGAAGCAGGCAGTGATATGAAGAAGCATTTTACAAAATTTGATAAATGTGTGCGTGAGTTACTGGTGGCTAGTGGAAAATTGGAGAACAGCGAAATTATTTACCATTTATATGAATCATTCCCCGATGTCTTTCAACCGCTAAAAATGGCGCTTGAAAATTTGCCTGATGAAACACCTACATTAGAGTATGTTAAGTCTAGTCTAGTAAAGAACTGGTAAGTGAGAGCGTTAATAGCTATAACACTTTTTTATACGGGCTTCAATGGCGAGTGCTTTAGGTGTAACAAGAAAGGGCATAAGAGCTTCGATTGCCCACAAAACAAGAAGAAGAAATTTAAGAAACGTAGTGGTGGCATCAGTAGAAATAATGAAAGTTTATATGTAGCATTTATGATGATGAACACCAAATGTAAAAAAATGTGCGGAATTTTGGACTCGGGCAGCACAAGGCATGCAACAAATAATTTTAATTCCTTGTGTAGTGTTGAAGTTCTTGAAAAACCACTTGCCATTATTACGGCTGAGGAAGGTGGCAACACATCAAAGTGTTTTCACAGATTCAACAATAGTTAAGGGCCATACAATAAAAATTAAGGTAAATGACGTTCTTTACGCAAAGGAATTGTGTATAAACTTACTTTTAATTAAGGATCTCCAAGAGAATGGTCTCGAAGTATTTTTTACTAATAATAACCAAGCACTAATTAAGAAAAAATGGCCGCAATTTAGCAATTGCAAACATAGAGGGTTCATTGTACGTTGTAAAACTTATGCTCAAAAGAGCCCTAGCAAACATGTGTGAAGTAAGTGATTTATGGCATCGACGCTTTGGTCACATAAATGGTGCATACCTTAAGAAGCTGCAAACCAACAAAATGGTAACTGGTTTCAAAATGGTTGAGCAGAATGTTGTGTGTGACAACTGTTTAACCCATTATTGCCCGGTACCCGAATTCGTGAAGCGATTTTGCTGAAACTTTGCACACAGAAGTTTTTTGGTCTAACTAAGATATATATTAAGTTTAAAAAAAATGGAACGATTGGTTCATGAGATTTGAGGTGGTAAGTTTACTTACCGTTGGGCTGATATGTATAATAATTTTCTAATAATAAAAGAAGTAAGCTCAAAGTAAAATGCATTATTTTAATAATAAATGTTTATTGAAAAACAAAAACTTATATTAAAAAAATTAAATAAAAGTGTTTTATTTTAGTTCAGTTTTAATATTATGTATTTTAATTTTTTCACACTTTGTTTTATTGCAAGTGTTTTGAATATGAAGCAAAACATTTTTGATGCAGACGTATATTGCACACTTGGCATTCATATGGTGTGTGAGTGTGACAAATATTAATTAACGTCTTAACAACGTCTTGGATTTCCAGAGCGTCTTGTGATACAGTGAACAGCTTTCTTTAGGTTTGGTAATTTTGACGATTTTTCTGCTAATGGTGGTTCGTGAGTTGACATTTCTTCTGAAGAAAATGGTCCTGATGCTATGAGCAGTTCATTTACAACAGCTGCACGAAATTGTAGCTGCGATAAGGCTTTAGTTTTTTCATTAGATGAAACCAGGACATGCAGTTTCCACGCATTAACAATCATGTTGCCAAGCAAATTTATAAATAATGGCCACCACCATTTTTTTGATCGTACAGTAATTCTGTAATTAGCCAACGCGTTGTCATGCAAATCTACTCCACCCATATGCTTATTATACTGCGCTATTGCACCAGGAACTTTAACGTTAATGTGGGTTTTTGCTGAGCGATCATAACGTTTGGCGTTTGATTTTGGATCCATTGTTCCGTGATTTGTGAGAACAGTGACAAGTGCATTATCTCTCCAGCGTATGGCCAGCACTTCATTTGTCTGATCAAATAGAGCTTCACTTTCGCCTTTTGACATTTTTTCTGGCAATTTTGCTCCACCTACTCTATTCCGCCGAACAGTTCCTATTAAAATTTGTAAATTTTAATACAATAAGCAATCTAAATACTAAAAGTAACATGATACCTGTAGCAAAAAATTGTTCTGTGCTTAGTAAACACATAAGATGATATGATGTGAAAAAATTATCGAAGTAAATGGTGTGATAAGATGGAGATTTTACAACTCTCAACAAACTGAGAACAGTGTCAGCTCCTAATCCAACGGACTTATCATAACCTGATGATGATCCACCATAGAGCTTTAAATGAAACAAATATCCATTTGATTAAGTCAGACACCATGCTTTAAATCCAAAGCGGATAGGTTTCCATTTTATAAACATTTTGCAAGAGTGTCTTCCAAAGTAGGGAATCATTTCCTCATCGATTGATAAATTATGAGAATATACCCCGAACTGTATAAAA
Organism: Phyto melanocephala; assembly: GCA_941918925.1. Lineage (NCBI taxonomy): Eukaryota > Metazoa > Arthropoda > Insecta > Diptera > Rhinophoridae > Phyto > Phyto melanocephala. Next base: position 20,064,995 of record OW799238.1, read on the forward strand.
CGTTTGTTGCATAAGTCTACTAGTGGTCTGACTTTCGCGAATTTATCTGTTTTATTTATTTTACTATTGTCTGCTAAATGAATAAATCGTTTAATCATTTCAGCACGATTTCGTGGAAAAGCATTAGAAATAATTTCAACTCCAAAAGATGGGTCGTTTGACCAGTAAAGTTTCCATTCTGGTATTTTATGATACCCAGTAAAGAATAAAAATCCGATAAAACGTTTTATTTCATAAGGTTCAACAACAAAGGATTCGTTGCATTGAGAAGCATATATATTAGTTTGCTCAACAATCATTTGAAGCATTTCATCATCAAAAAATAGATAAAATAATTCGATTGGAGATTTACCACTTAGCTTTTCAACAACGTTACGAACACAGTCTGCTTCAAGATTTACTGGCGTTTTATTAAATGATGAAATTCTTTTTGTCCATTTGGGTGATTGAAATTCTTTTATCGACTTATATATCTTTGTTGCAGGCTCAGAAATTTCGCCGCTTTCTAATTCGTCGTTTGATTCATATTCAAACTCAACAGTGCCGGCAATCTCTACGTCAATTGGTTGATTTTCATCTATAACGTTGTCATCAATATGCTCTTCATCTGAGATTTCGTTTGCGTCAGGTGGAATATACACAACATTGATATTGGAGGATGAAGCAACAGCGACAATGTCCTCATCTTCTTCTTCTTCTAAAATAGCAATCACTTCCTCAAGTCTAAGATACTTCTTTGATGGCATTTTTACAAATATAAATAACTATTTAAACTTTTAAACTAAAACTTTAAAGCTTAACACACCTTGGTTGCACACCAAGAGCCAAACAATACTAAAGCTCTTAACCAAATTTTTAGTAAAAAAATTTAGTCTCACTAGTCATAAGCGACAAAAGGGGAATTCCCCATTTTACAAATAGAATAAAGTAAAAATCAAACATTTACAGCGAGCTCAAAAAAGTGTGTGGCATGTAGTGTTTAAAACGCACAAATTGTGCGCATGTTTATGATTTTGATAAATGTAGGCAAATTTGCTATATGTTTCTGCCCAATGGTATTTAAACTTACCACAATGTTATACGACAATTTTTTAAACTTCTAGTCAAAATATATTAAATTTATAACTACACATAATTAAGAAATCGAAATGAGGATTAAGAATCAGTTGGTTTTTAACACATTTAATTTTTTTAAATTACTATTATAGCTGGTTTAAATTATGTTCTTTTTTGGAGCACAACGAAAATGCTTCTAAAACGCGAAAGGATAACAAAAAAAATATATCCTTCAAAATGTTTTTTTAAAAGTCTTTAAGGTAAAGTACAAACTAAAAAAAAACAAAACAATTTTATTTTAAGTAGGTTTTATACTTGACTAAATTGGTGGTAAGTGAAATTACCGGTTGGGCAATAATGGGTTAAAATGCAAACAATCTGAATTGGCTTATAAAAATCATCGACTATTATTGTAATAAATAAATTGAAATTGAAAGGATTTACACAGATGTAGTATGTGAACCTATTGCACCCAGTACAGATGACGGTTATCAGTATTTCGTCAGTTTTGCAGATGACTTTAGCCATTTTGCTCATATTTAACTAATAAAACAAAAGTTAAATGTTTTTAGTAGTTTTAAGGATTTTCAACATGTGTTGAGATTCTGCTTTTAATATTCCCTAACGGGATTACACTGCACTTGCGATAGAGATATCCAAAGCAGATCCTCTCCTGGCTGGCTCGTTACCGTAGTGGCCCTTATGCGCAGGAACCCAAACTAGAGAGACGTCAGCCCGTTGACCAAGCCTTCACAGTTCCTTTCTACATTGGCCAACTAAATTAGACGTAGTAATGCATGACCTGAGTGACAAGAGTGCCGCCTGACTGTCGACAAATATACCAATACTCCCGTGGATATTCCTGTCATTCAGTACCTTACATGCCTCCCTGATAGGGAGTATTTCCGTCTGAAATACGCTCCAGTCATCCGGAAGGCGGAAAGAGAGCTCAATCTCCGGTCCATCAGAGAAGACACCGGATCCAACATCACACTCCATCCTAGAACCGTCAGTATATATCATAGTGTCAAAGCTCCCCAAAAGGTAGCTCCTATTCCACTCTCTCCTGGAGGGAATAAGAACCCTGAATACCCCATCAAAATCCATGTATGGCGTAACATAGTCAGATGATTGATTAAAGCCCAAAGTCAGCGTGGCCAATAGCCTTGCATGGCCATACGTCCACAACATATTTACGCCCCATTGCAGTCCACTATACCAGAGATCCATAAGTGAGAATTGGACATACTACGGCCGTATACATCCATTTAATCATGTTAGGGGTAAGTCCAAATTTCCTACCAACACGACACGTGTAGTAGGCTACCGTAGCCCTTTTCACCCTGTGCTGGGCGTTCAGTTTCCATGACAATTTAGAGTCCAGGATAATACCCAGATATATCGCCCTATACGAAATTTCGCAGTTCCCCAACCTCGGTGGTCTGAAGCTCGGAATCTTGGTCTGTGTTGTGAACAGTACCAGTTCCGTTTTGCTTGGGTTTACTACTAGACCGCTGTCCGTGGCCCAGTTTCTTAGTAATCTCAAGGCATCGAACATGATATCACCAATCACGTCCGGAAACAGTCCGGATAATAGTATCACAACATAAGCCACGACCTTTATTAACCTATTGTCCAGTTCAATAAGAATCGAGTTAACAACAATAAGCCAAAGCAGTGTAGAGATCACACCGCCCTGAGGTGTACCTCTTTCCACTAGCCTTGACATAGTGCTGTTACCAAGATTAGCAATAACCACTCTTATGCTCAGCTCAGAATAAGTTCCTATTGACTACTATTCGCACTCACGATTCCCGTATCAACCTCCCTGCATTCCGGAAAGTGAGTGTTTATAAGGATATCAAGGTGTAACGAATATTCAGACCAGGAGTCATCCTTCCTTTGTATATAGGTCGGATTTGACTGATACCTGGCTAGAATCTTACTAAGTCGCGCCGTGTCCCTAGTGCTGTCTATAGATTCGCAGAAGACTTTCCATGAATTTCTTTTGTTACCGCTATAGCTTTCTTATAAGCTTTCAGTTTATCGCGGTACGGCTGCCACGATTTACTCTCATAATATTAAAGGTGTTTCCCTCCGAAGGTTATTGAGCTCCTAGCTCCACCATGGAGGGAAGGTTTTCCTAACCTTCGCTATAGGGCAAGAAATTTCTTTTACCATAACGTTGCTGAAACACTTCTCCATTTCCATTCTTCGATGACTGGCAGTTTACCCAATTTACGTTTTACGACCCCATTGAACTTAAACCAGTCAGTTATTCTTGGGTTCCGAAAAAGCGGTGTCGTATCTCGTCACGAAGTCTAATCTCGAAGAGAATCCAGTTATGATCGGAAAAAGAATTCTTGCTGGATACCCTCTACCTATCAACTGATATCCTAGACTTACTATTTATGAGTGTAAGATCCAGTACCTCCTCCCATCGATTGTAAATAACCGAACTCAGAAAAATGAATGATGGGGTGTTACCGGAGTTACATATACTTAACTTGTTAGTATTAATGAAATTATACCCCTAATTTACTTACCACGTTCATTAATCTCAGTGCTGCCCCAAATCGTGTGTCTTGCACTGGCATCGCAGCCCAGGACCATATCGTCAGATACCCCGATTAAGGCTAGGAGATTACTCACTTCCACTGGCGGAGCAGGCTTCTCATGCGCCATGTAGTTCGAGGCAATTATAAAGCTTTCCCTGTTTGGCTGCTCGACCCTTGCAACTGTAAGGTCCGCTGAGTTAAGCTGCGTACAAAGAAAAATGTTTATAATCTTTTTGGCAATAAGACATGACCTACGCTTACCGCAATCTTTTGCGTAGAGTTCTTTGTATAATGAGGATGGGAACCCTTTTACTACCGAGTTGACTACCCAGGGTTCCTGCAATAGTCCAATTTCCAGATCCTCTTCAGCTAAGAGCATCCGAAGGTTATCTGTAGCGCATTGCGAGTGCTGCAGATTGATTTATTTATTTATTAATCCAAATTCGTAATAAAAAAGCCCCAAAGGCCAAAACAAATTATTACATAGTAATTACAACTTAACCCAAACTACATCAATAACCAAAATAAAAATAGAAAAGAAAAAAAAAATATATGTATATATATATATATATATATATATATATATATAAATCTAAAAATACATTACTTTCCTAATCTTAAATTCAATTTAATTTCCTTTGGCTCCCCAGCCGTTACATTAACTAAAAATAAAAGTAAGAAAAAATTAACATAAAAACATGGTCCAAGAATAGCAACAAACCCTACAAATTCGATAAATAATTAAATAATTTACCACGATAAACATTTACTGAGAGCGAGAAGCTTTTCAAGTTTGCAGGTAAGTTGTTAAAATATCGAGCAATACGAACAAGAAATGACACTTCAAAAACGTGGTAAGATATTCTAGGAATGATAACTTGTGGATTCCTAATTGACCACGAAAAAATGAAAGTATTATAAAGTGCTGAGGGAAAACCATTCTTCATAAAGCCATAAAAAAAACTCAAATTCCTAAATTCCAAAAATTGTTTAAATGAACAGCCAAGAAACTGATTTACATATTCCGAAATATGTTGCCGCATATTTAAGTTGTAAACAAAACGAACAATAATGTTAACACTTCGTTTAAGTTTTAATAAATTTGTAGAACTAGTGCCAGACACAACCTCAAGCCCATATAAGACGATAGGCATTAATAATGCATGAGCTAATCTCTCTCAATACCAATCTCCGTACAATACCAAAAACTTTTCCCTGCATACTATCAAAATGAGATGAAAATGCTAATTTATTATCAATAATAACACCTAAAATTCTAAATTTTTCAACAAATCCAATGGAAATTTCATCCAACCTTATATTAATATCATTAACAAATTGATTAGAAGCACCAAACATTATAGCCTTTGTTTTAGAAATATTTAGAAGAACTAAATTAGATACTGTCCATTGTTTAACACGGTTCAAACAGAAATTTATGTTATTCTCCAAAACATCAAGAAAATCACGGTTGCACTATAAGTTGTGCATATAGAGGAATTTACCAATTCAGGAATACTATTTAAGTACATAATAAACAAGAGTGGACCAAGTACAGATCCCTGAGGAACACCAGCCTTAAGATATCTGATACAAGAGTTTATTCCGTTAACAGAAACAAATTGAACTCTACCACTTAAATAAGAAAATATAAGCTTACAAGCCGATTTAGAAAAATTAAACTCATTCATGAGTTTTGCTATCATTATACGATGATCAATTGAATTAAATGCCTTCGAAATGTCAAGAGAGACTAAAACAAATGACTCATTAGAATTTAAACTATACCTTATGCTATCAGTCATGCAAAGAAGTAAAGAAGTAGTATTATGACCAGGACGAAAAGCAAACTGAGACTCATAAAGACAAGGAAAAACAAAGGACATTTGCAGTTTTTTAAGATGTTCAACAACCTTCGACAAAGCCGGCAAGATAGAAATCGGCCTGAGGTCATCTGGATTAGATACTACTTTAGACTTAGGAATAGGGACCACACGTGCTATCTTCCAGGCTGAAGGAAAGACAGAAGCAGTCAAAATTCTGTTAATAAAATTAAGTAAATAATTAAAAATATAGGGGTAAACCAATTTAATGAATTTAATGGATATATTATCAACACCAACTGCATTAGACTTAACTTTATTCAAAGCAAAAAAAAGTTCATCCTCCGTTACACCACGAAACGAAAAAGCTAAATCATTATCAACAAAATCCTCAAAATTAATATCAGTCTCACTTTCCAGTCCATTATTACAAACAAAAAAATTATTGATAGTATCAACATCAAAGTTGAAGTCAGTATCACGACAAGCAACACAACCGGCGGACTATCTTAAGTGCCATATTTTTAATTGGTGGTCGGTTCTGAGAGATTCATCCCAGATAGCAGAGCGTTGGTGGCTTCAACGACATCCGCTTCACCTGAACCTGTGGGTCGAAATACCTTCACCTTTGCGCCCCGCACACCAAAAAACAGTTTAAAGCCCGTCTTTTCGAGCTTCGCTGTTGCCGATTCGGTTATGGAAAGGGTGAAGCATGTGTGGTTATCACCCTGCACGGCGCGGATGAACAACCAATCATCCATAGGGATACTAGGGTTTTGACGCTTCATACACTCCAGCATCTTTTGGGCATCGGTTCTTATCTTTGGTAACTAAATTCTTGGAATCTCTTCAGCTGGGATAAGCTTAAGACTTAAGCCCTCCCAGTCACCGCTAATCTTAGCAATACACTTGCTGATAAAGTCCTTTGAGAACTCGTCCAAGCACTTGATTACCCTGTAGCCCCGGTGTATCTCGCCGGAGTCAAAACAGGGAACCTGTCCAGTCTTACTCGCGAGCGCGTTATCCATAACGAGCTCTGCTAATTTAGACTATGTCACCCCATTCTGTTACTACAGGACTGATGGCACCATCCTTTTCGTTTGCCAGGGCCAGAATGATATGGTCTTTTACCACTTCATTAAAGGGACGCCTTGCAGATGTCGACGTAGCGGTGACCTTTCTCCTTTTTGGCGATTTACCTCCCTCTGTCTGAGATCGGTTTCGCTCGGACCTCACCTCAGTAGTTGCCTCTTTAGATGTGCTGGGTAAGGAATCCTTAAACTTCAGGTACACATCTACCACAGGCTGGTATTTGACGCGATCTTCCTCATCGCGTTCATGGGGGATACCACTGGCGGTGTTCTTGACTATAAGAATAAAAACCGCCTTGTTGTATTGTGCTTTGTGGATATCATTCTGACTCCTCTTTCTTTGTTTCTTCTTCAATTTGTCGTCAACCTTGACGTCGAATTGAAGGGTATTTAAAGGGGTATTGAAGGGCAGCAGATTACTATGACTGGTTCCCTCTCTGCCTTATAAGTCGAACAAAGTCTCTTGGCTAGAGGCCAGAAGGTCGTCTTCAGATACCCAACTCATCCGATTTAATTTTATCTTTTTGTTTTGTTTCATTATTTTTTATTCATTCTTTCTTTATATATATTGATCCCACGAGTGAGCTCGTAAGGGGATGGACCATCCACGCAGTGACGGCGTACGCGGACTGGACGAATAATACAATCGGTCCGTGTCATAGGCACCGGAGGGGAGCTGTTAACGACTAGTCCTCTTTAACCACTAACTAGCTATTCAGGTTCTTTTCATTGCTTCCTACCACCTTAACCTCACAAGTGGGGGAGAGGAAGGAGGAATAAGAGAAGGTTAAGGAAAGGGGAGAATAGAATGGGATTGTATAACCTTTTTGTTATGACCGCTTTTAGCACATGCATCATTGACTGACTCCGAGTAGCGAGGTACGAGTATCTCGTCTACTAAAAATCAGATCCTGAGATAGGAACCACAGCTGTCACTTATGCCACCACTTCGCGGCAAGATCGTTATCCAGGTGGTGGCACACAGAGTTTCACTTTTATATAACGGGTGTCCCAACTAGAACGCAATTTTTAAATTTGGCGCCATTCGAAGTGTCATTGTTTGACATTTGAACAATTGTTATTGTTTGCTAGTAGAAGGTACGAGGTTAGTAAAAATGGAGTGCTAGTCAGCTAGTATAATATATAAAATAATTTTGAAATAATAACATTAATATTATTATTGAATAAACTCTGATACACAAGGTACATATATTTAATTTTCTTTTAAAATAAAAAATTTTTAATTTATTTAAATTTTCTTTTACAATACTAACAAACTATAATTAATATTATTTTTTCTTATTTGAATACTTAAACTAAAAATTATATAATTATTATTAATTATTTAAATTTAATTTAATATAATATAAATTTAAAAATTAATATTTATTAATTATAAATTATCACCCCAATTCTAAATATTCCCAGGGAATTGAATTCCCCGGGAATTCATTTTTCCCGCGAATAAAATTCCCCTATTCTAAACAGTCGGGGAAGGGAATAACAAGGGAGAGAGAATTTTACATTTTCGAAGTCAGCTGTTTGCTTTTGTTGTTTTGTTTTGACAAAATATTTGCTAATAATTTTTAGCGTAAAAAGTGAATATTCGTAAATAATAAAAAAAAAATTGTTAAAAGTGAACAAAAATGTTTAGTGTAGCGTTGTTAATAATAATAGCTGAAGCAGAAAACTCTGAAGCACAAGAATAAGCAAAGGGTAGAAAGGAAAATGCTATGTGACGCCAGCAACCCACTTGAGTTGCCGCACACTTTGTAAATTTTACTTTTCGAATGTTAGAAAAATATTACAGAATAAATAAACCGGCGTTTAAATATCTGTTGGACGTGTTAAGGTATTCAGCCCAAACGTAAGTCCTTTGCAATTTCTCCAATCGTGAAATTAAGTGCGACTTTCCGCTTCTTTGCTGAAGGTTTGTACCAAACGGGTATTGATAAAGATTACGGTGTGTCTGTGGCTCAGTGTAGTGTTAGCAAAGTTCTGGAAGAAGTATTAATATATAAGGAACATTTACGCCCAATGTAGATAACTTTCTGCAGAACTGAAGTGCAAAAACGGAAAGTTGCGTTAGCTCTTTATGTGAAGTATGGCATTCCAAACGTTATTGGATGTGTTGACGGAACTCAAAAAATTAAAGGTATGTGATCATGAGCTGAGGATTCAGTACGTTGATGCCTCACATCCCGGAGCGTGTCACGATTCATTTATTTGGAATTCTGGCGAATTGCGTGCTCACCTTGAGCAAGAATTGGCAATTATTGGCTTCTTGGTAAAGTTTTGAATGATAACAGACAATTCATAAATTAAACATGCATTTTTTCTAGGAGGCTTATATATGCCAGGATGAGCCTGTTGAAATAAAATTCACTCCAAGTGTTGAAATGTGGTTGAACGGTGTTTTAAAAAAGAGATGGAGGTGCATTCTTGGTGCTAGACAGCTGCACTACGCTCCAAAAAAGGCTGCTAAAATAACAAAATTTTGCTGTGCGTTGCATAATATCTGCATTTATTTTAAATGCAATGCTGAAGTAAACGATGTAGAAAATTTAGATTATTTGTGCGCTCAGGATAATGATGTGGTATCCTTAGACTCACCACAATATTTATCCATTGCCCAAAATATTAGAAAATATAATAGAAAAATATTAGAAAAAATATTCCGAATAATCTCTAATAAATTTCTGTAATAAAGCCATTTCTTATATATGTATGTAGTATATAAATTTTTTTAAATAAATATAACATTTTATTAAAAAAATTTAAAAACTTCAAAAAAGATAAATAAAAATTAAAATTATTTTAAAACTAAAAAACAATTCATTATTCTGCTTCCTGTTTGTTGTTTTTATCCTAAATGTAACAATAAATTACAATATTTATCACAATTTTTATAAACAAATATTAAATACTTACATTTTTGTCACAACTCCCTTTGAATTTGTTGGCGGATTTTTTCCCAAAAATTGTTATTACATTCTCCCTTTAATTACCTTTCGTAATACCTACTTTTTTCCCAGGGAACAATTTCCCAATTTCGAAGTTTATTTAGAATAAGGGAAAAGGGAAAGGGAACAAATTTCCCCGGGAGAAATTATTTAGAATAGGGGAACAGGGAATAGGGAAAAAATTCCCAGGGAATTGTTATTTAGAATTGGGGTGTATATATTGATTCGCACAAAAATCTTTTCACTGTAAATAAAATACTTTACTTAATAAGCTTTAAATTGCATTCTAAATACACTTTCCAGTACATTTACTGTGTTGCGACGGGTAATATATACATATTTTTAAGCTAAAATCAAATTATTTATCTATATAATTTTACTATCAAATCTAATTTCAATAAATATTTCAAATTTATATTAATACTAGCCGCCCGGTACGTGCTTCGTGAAATAATAAAAAAATTTAATTGGAACATCAAATTAATTTGTTAAAAAAACAAAAATCTTTTATTTATTGCTAGCTATTTTCAAACTTAATCTAAAACATTTGTATAAACAATATTTTTTGTTTTTCCATTGTGGGCATAAGTAACAAACTGCTGGGGGTATAAACTCTGGAAGCCTTCTAGGATCTTTTTGAATTTTTGTGCTACATGCATTAGGTCCGAAGATACAATATTACCGATTACTCGTTTTTAGCCCTTTTCCCCCTAAATTTCAAAATATCGAAAAAGTACAAAAATTCTTTATAGATTGTTTTAAAGAAAATAAAAATTCGTTTTTACTTTTTTCTTTATGCTATCCCTCTCAAAGATAAATGCTGTTAAAAAAAGTACCAAAATTGAGTTTTTACCCGTTTTATCCATTTAAAACTCAAATTTTAAAAATTTTAAAGGCTTCAAAAACCACTGCAATTTTGATGTATTGTGGTTCCAGTAGTACAAAGTATTACAAAAATGGTTAAATTTTTTAATTCTATGGAGAGGTTTTTTTTTTTAATTTTTAATTAAAATTTAAGATTTTTTTAGACGCTTCTCCCCATAATAAATAATAACTCGAAAACGGTTTGTCCGATATTATTAAAATAAGCTTGGAAAATCTTAGATCTACATAGCCTTTAATTCGTTTATATATTGCGTTTTACTCGGCTCAGTAGTTTCGGAGTTATAATAAAAAATTAAAGCAAAAAATATATTTTTTACGTGTAAATAGCATTTTTTTTTGCTCTCAAAAAATCATGAAAAATCTAAAATCTAAAGTTGCAGTGAACTTCCGTTTAAATAACTCTTATATTTTCAACCTTGGAAACACATCCAAATATTTTGCAATCGGACTATGTACCAAAATCTTGAACCATTTCTAAAGAAACTTAAAATAGCATTTTGTTGCTACCCTTGTATAATCGAGCCGATTGGTTATCAACAACAAACTGTGTGAAGAGTAGTATAAGTATGCCACCGAATACGTGGCGAGCATTTGGCCGATATTTTGTTTTACACACAATTGTTATAGATTCTTCTATCATAATAAATAAGATTTAAATAAATCTCCGACCACCCTTTATTATTCCATTGAAGAACGAAATTAAATATTTAGAAGTAATCCGTGCCAAAATACTTTTAACGGCATATTAATTACATTTGTGAGAAGTCAATAAAGTTTAGCTGTGTCCTATTCACCTTAATTAGCCGAAGATCTAAACTTAATATAAATAACAAAAGGCTCCTAAAACTCGTAGGTTAACCTGCAAATTAATCCAAATTCAAATTTGAAAATAATATACAATCTACCTTTTAGATATCTTAACTATCTTCTGCATAGAAACGTTTGGCGTTATGCATAATAACAAACCGTGTGCTAATTAACGAACTGCTTGGTTTTATAGGGAAATTTCCATAAGGAAAAAATAGCAGCTCGTTAGTTAGCACACAGTTTGTTCTTATGCATAACGCCGTATGACTTCAAAATGGCTAACCTTTGACAAGTGAACTGACTCTGTTATTGCAATAAATAATTTAAAAAAAATGTTCGCCGCTGGGACCATCATGAAACTTCTTAAATAAATACCTCTTTGATTTTAGAGAATGGCTCCACAATTAGATTTGTCGTCGATTGACCGTCACCATCCATTTACGATAAAGGCATCCGTTAAATACCTGCAGACTGATCCACAGTGCCCAATAGTATTGTTGTTTCTGCTTTGCCAACAAGGGTTGTTTCATTGCGTCACAGACAAGTCGTCAGTTTTCACTATTTGCGTTACTCGAAAAAATTAAATAAATATTTAATGTCATTTTATTGATTTTTTTTTAGCGTTTTATTTAAAAAAGTTTTATACATATAAAAAACATTATAGTTAAATATATTTTAAAACCAACTGTAACTTTAAAATAAATATTTAAATCTGTTTGAAGCAAACATTAAAAAATATGTAAGTCCCACACTTGCTTTAATATTTGATTTCCCCCCGCTAGATTGGTTAAATATGACACTGTAAAGCGTTAAAGAAATGGTACTTAATAATGAGATATCTAAAATTGTGTAGAATTAAACTATGTAAAAAAATTTTTTTAGGTATCGTTTAAATACTTTGTATTAATGTAAGCATTTAATTTTATTTTAAATTTCAAAGGTATTTGTTTAAAATGTTTCCACTTTGCGAATATAATCAAAATTATTATTTTTATTTTATTTTTAGAAATACTTTCATTGTCCAACAGTTCAATCAGTTCAGTATTTCCATCAACAGATGCAGTGTGTAAAAACATTTTTCAATCTGGCCAAAGTGAATTAGCTTCTTCATCGGCAAAAGTATCGAAATCTGATTTAACGTTTGCTGGAAAATTTAAACAAAGCACTTGTTTAACAACGGGAGGAAGCAGCGTTTTAAATTATAACACCAGCGATAATATAAATGTTAATATATTAGATAGTAATTCTCCTAACCAAAATAAATTTTCACTATTTGGCGGTATTGGTATAGGAACAACGAATTCAAATGAGAGTTCTTCTAATAGTTGTACCTCACAATTTAATGTCGTTGTTGATGCTATTAAGCCGAATGCAAATAATACCAAACATAAAACCGAAGATAATCTTGTTGTTAAGCATAATATTCATGAAAAGTCTATGTCGAACATGTCTAACAAAGGAAACTCTTCGACGGACAATACATTTGCTCTTGTTGCCTCGACTGTTGCAACTACTCAAAACCAATCTATAGATTTGACAACAACAATAGATTTTTCTTCGCAACAAACAGCAAAACAACCAAAGAAAAGAGGGCGTAAAAAAGGCTCTAAAGGGGTGGACTCCGTAATAGCAAAAGAAACAAGTCTGTCATCTCAAATGCTTATATCGTCTTTAAGTGGTGTTTCTGGGAAAAAGGTCAAAACTACTAAAGAACTCTACGCAGAAATGGAAAATAGAAAACTTCAAAATGTCAAAGCAGGTGGATTAGGAGCAGAAGTTACTGAAAATTCATCAGTAAATTGGAGTACAGAGCAACAACAACTGAAAACAGTTAATTTCCGGCGATCATCATTTTGTTCAGGTTAGTTTTCAAGAATTATAAGTATGTGAATAATAACAAGAAAGAGCACTATATTCGGCTGTGCCGAATCTTTTATACCCACCACCAATTTTGTGTACTTTAAAAGCACAATATTAATTATTTTGTTAATCGCTATGGAATAATCACTTTATACTAAAATATGTATCACTTTCTTTATAAAGAGTGGTAAAATTTTAAGTGACGATGTTGAATGTGAAACACACCTAAACGTCAAGTTTTTTTTCTGCATTTTATTTCACATTTCTCAATTTTAGATTAACTCAATTTGAACCATGGAAAGATACGCAATCGAGCAACGCTTTAAAGTTATTCAGGCTTATTATAAAAATGGGAGTTCAAATCAAAATGCATTTCGTGATTCTTTTAGTTAACATAATCGTTAAAATTCGTTCACACTCGGGAGAATTGTTAAAAATATTTAAATTTCAGCAAAACAGGTCTGTATGAAATGTGAAAACATCTGAGAATTCCTTTTTAGTTCGTTGAACGCAAAACATTGCTGTTTTTCACGATAGTGTTGCAAAAAAGCAGTCAACCTCGACTCATCATCGTGCCTAACAATTGAAAATAAACATTGTCATTGAACATTTGGACCATCGGATGGAGGTGTGCCGCCGAGGTCGCGGCGGCCATTTGTCCAATATTTTGTTCCATACATAATTGAACCATACCAATATTATCATAATAAAAATAAATACAGTAATATCCTAAATAATTTGTGTTTTATTCAAAATCAACATCGGACCTTAAAATTAAACCACCCTTTATATGCTAGTAAAATGTTTTCTTAAATTTAGATTTTCAACGAAAGTGGGCGTTAAAGTAGGCGTGTCAATAAAGTTTCTGCTAATAAATACAACTTAGATATTTCAATGTAATCCTTTATTCATCCAAAAACTTTGTCAATACAGAAATTATATGCATTTAAGATACACCGTTATATGGGAGGTAGGCATTAAAATGGGCGTCACCTAAATTTTATGACAAGTCATTATGTCATTTATGTGATATAATGACATATTACACTGCTCTGCAAAAAATAATTTTCTGTCTTCCCATTTAATAAAACTATGTGGACTATATGGATTTTGACGCGCTGAACTCAAATCCGTTGTCGGTTTTTTTTCCATCAGATCGGGATTTTTTTATGGGCGTGACAAATTTTTCCCCCTAACTTAGTCAGGTACGGAGACTTATTTCCTCCTAACTCGAAAACCAGTCATCCGATTTTCAAAAATAAAACACAAAAAAATGTGTAACAAAATTGTATTTATTTTAGTGGAATAAAAATTTCCTCGATCTCTTATCGTTTTGGAGTTATTTAGAAATTAATGGAGAAAAAAAAATGTTTCGTGCAAAATTCGTAATATTTTTCAATTTAAAAATGGAATTAAAAAAAATGTAAGGCAAATATTCAACATTTTAAACTAAAAAAAGGCATAAAACATAAAAATCGGTTTAAAACTGTAGATTTTATTGTCAATTTACCGTTGGTATCCAATATTGACCAAATATGTGTAATGCAGAGTGGGCGCACTAAAGCGCCTTGTAGCATCAATGAATGGCAACTTTTTACTTCTATCTATTTTCGTACAACAAAAACAAATACAAGCAAAAAATTTTTCCAGATTGTAATTTTGTAGCAACGCCTCGCTTAAAGCACCCACCCTGTCGCCACCCGTAGATAACTTCAAATTATAACAAAAAATTAAAATATTTACAGGCTATTTTACTTAAAATAACACAAAAATTTTGTTAATAATTATAAATTTTTATTTAGGAAACGTTTTTAAAATAAAAAAGTAGCTTAAGCTGCCCATGCCCTTTTGTCCACATAATAAAATTTCGTTCTGAAGACCTCGTCCTTCTTAATTTGTCGTATTTGTGGACCTACAAATATGCCTTCTTTTACTTTAGCATCTCTGATTATAGGAAATTTGTCTTAATGTATAGAATGACTTTACCATAAATCCTCAGATTTATGACTGAAACACAGTTGTCGCAATAGTCCATCAGAATTATCGCAAAATATCAAACCTTCCTCTTTGCTGAAATATATTAAAAAAGGTTGTTCTTTATTTCGAAAGTAAGAGACGTTAACGTCCGTTTGCACCGAACTGCATTCTTTTCATTGGGATGCAAGAAGCTCAGAGTTGTTTTTTTAAAAGCCCTAATTTAAGAACTAAGTTATTCATATCAGTTTAATTCGGAAAATAAGGTTTACTCGTTGGACTTCAAATGAATGCGAATAAACAGCCATGCTGGCGTAAGTGGATTCAGTTGCTGCAGAAAGCGCATCTTCTTCATCGTCTGTAGGAGGCAATGGAGGTAAAAATTTACTTTTAAACTGGAAAACTGGTCGTTTGACGCATAAAGTATTTGGATATGTAACTTTATTTTTTGTTTTTTTCGTAAACCCACGTGTTTTAGTATGGCAAAAGTAGCAATCATTTTGATGATTTTGTGGTTCACTCCAATTCGCTGGCTTCATAAACGGCTTCATAAAGACTTATGACTTCCTTTTAACCAACCTCTTAAAGACTTACCACATCTACTAAAACATTTTTTTGGCAGCCAATTTTTATCTCTATCATCGATAGGAAACCCAAAATAACGGCAATAAGCATCTTTAAGCTTGGAAGATATTGTCTCCCGTTGAGAACTTAAAGTTAGATCGCAACATACGTAACAAAATAAATTTGGAGATTTGTTACAAATCCTTGAAATTTTGTAATATGAAAGCGTTTGTGGATTCTTTAATTGCTTTATTTCTTTACATAATAACAAAGTACACTAAAACATCTATTTACTGTTGCCGATTTTAACCGCACGATATTCAAATTAAAAGTGACTCACTTATTGTCCATCAGCTTCTATACATACAATAAATACCAGAATCTACCCTAATGTTCCTAATTTGAAATCACAGGCAATTGAAAAATACTGTTATAAATATTAATTTCAAGAACTATGTAAAATACCGTTGTACTTTAGTTCCATTACCTGCTCACCTAACCAAATGTTACATACATATATCGTATGCAAGGCTGGTTGCATTACAATATTGGGTACCTGCGGTAAATTGACAATAAAATTTAAATTTCTTAACCGATTTTTATAGTTTATGGCTTTTTTTATTTCCAAGATAAGTAGCTCTCAGAAAAAAGTTTAAAATGTTGAATATTTGCCTTATATTTTTTTTAATTCCATTTTTAAATTGAAAAATATTACGAATTTTGCACGAAACAATTTTTTCCTCCATTAATTTCTAAATAACTCCAAAACGATAAGAGATAGAGAAAAATTGTATTTCACTGAAATATAATAATTTTGTTACACATTTTTTGGTGTTTTATTTTTGAAAATCGGATGACTGGTTCTCGAATTAGGAGGAAATAAGTATCCGTACATGACTAATTAAGGGGGGAAAATTTGTCACGCCCATAAAAAAATCCCGATCTGATGGAAAAAAACCGACAACGGATTTGAGTTCAGCGCGTCAAAATCCATATAGTCCACATAATTTTATAATGGAGGATTTTGCTGCAGAGCAGTGTTATGTATATTATGTGACTAGAAAGGTATATGTAGAAAATTTCATCATCATATCTTTAATTTTGTTGGTTTAATGACCTTATTAATTTCATTAACAGTAGATAACGTGAAAAGTGGGCGTTACAGTGGGCGTGTCGAAGTTGTTTCTGCTAATAAATACAACTTAGATATTTCAATATAGTCCTTTAATCTTCCAAAATCTTTATTCATAGATAAATTATATGAATTAAAGATAAGGCGTTATATGGGAGGTGGGCGTATTACATTTATTTTCTGTTAGTATAAAGCCTTTGCCCAAAAAGTAATGTTCGCAAAATTTTCGAATCATGCATGCAATTTTGTCAGTTTTATTACGTTTTAAATATTTAATATATCGGAAAATACACTGTGCGGTATAAATTTTCGTAGATTTTGATCATAACTCTTTTCCTAATTCATAGATTTTGGCAATTTTCGGGGAAAAATATTTTTTACTCAGGAAATATATATTCGAGATTTTATGGCTCTACGTTAACGCGTTTGGACACAATTGCATTTTATTCGATGTTGGAAGGACACGGTTTTTCTACCTACTCTTGCATTACGAGCTATTACTCTCTCCCTAATATTCCGATTTAGCCCATTTTCAATACCAAACAAAGCTTGTGTATAAGAAATATTATGGCATAATTTAAACCCCCTAGCTTTTTTGATCCAGCCTCTACCGTGCTTTCAGCAGACGGACGGACATCGTCATAAAATGAAACTCCGATTCAGAATATATAGACTTTATGGGGTGTTAAATGGATATTTTGAAGTGTTACAAACGGAATGACAAAATGAATATACCCCCAACATTTTTTTGGTGGCGGGTATAAATATCAACAATATAATAAACATTTATCTGTTTAAAAAAAATATACTACTGTGCGTATTGACGACGCACAACGGCGAGGTTGCAAAAATTTAAAGTGACCTAAAAAATATTTAACAAACATATTTTACAGAAAATTGTCCAATGATTTTAAGTATGCTATCCGATTTTTGGTTAAAAAGATATAGATTTTCAACGTTGAGTGATTTTTATTGTTTAAATTAACGGACCATTTTTAGGTAATTTGGTTCCCTTTCAGATACAGTATCTCGAAAAGTAGGTGACTGATTGTCATTCTTTTTGATTGTATTGATAAATCTATTAAGAAAAGAATAAAACAAAATTGTAACAAAATTGTCGAGGCAAATTAACATTTACCAACTATCAATTTTTTCAATATGTATTAACTTGAATGGAAAACAATCAAAAAAATATATAAATTTCTATGTTTGCCATATATTCAAAATAAGTTCTTTGATTATTCATGATGTATGCCAGTTTAAACTCAAAATGGATAAACCGTATGACTGAGAGATTTTACCTGAAAAGTTTGGTTACGAAGCAGCTTTGTCTATGTTTATGAACTTAGATTTTTCTAAACAGAAATATGAGATACTACGAAAATCTTTAAGGCAACACGGATTTTACCCGCATACATGCATGTTTTAAAAGTCAAAATATATTAACTATACAAACAAAATATATTTTCCGATACAATACAATATCGGACCGAAATATGTTTGTTGTTCCTTTGCGGCTGAAACCTGATTTTACCTTACACAGGAAAAATTGACAACCTTCATCAATATATTATTGTCGATCAATAATGTTTGCAAGAGAATCTCCGAAACTCATAATAACCACAGTGAAGGACACTTAAAAACAAATAAAGATTAAACCCACAAATTCGAATCAGTGAAAGAAAATACATGTACTTACAGTTCCATCTGTTCGCCGGATCTTACGGTTGTGATGATAGGCGCGGGTTCGGGATCGTTTCTGGTGGCGTCGGCTTACCTACCCTATGACACACCGGACTCCCATCCTTCGGAGGAGGTTAGGAATCTGGTGGAGTTCTGTAGGTTGAGGGGTATGCCTCTTGTTTTGGGCTGTGATGCTAATTCACACAGTACTGTATGGGGCAGTACGGACGATAACCACAGGGGACAGCAATTGCTGGAGTTTGTGGAGTGTCATGACCTGCTGGTCCTGAACAGGGGTGTCGAGCCCACCTTCGTGGATGCACGTAGGGCGGAGGTAATCGACATCACCTTATGCTCTGTTGGAATGCTGGATAGAGTTGGGAATTGGAGAGTGGTGGACAGATTGACCATGTCTGACCACAGGGCTATCCAGTTTGAGATTCTGTATGGTAGGAGGCGGAGGAAGGCGCGTGGGCGTATCAGGGTACCGAGGGATACGGATCGCACTAAGTACGAGGAGTGCCTCTCGGGACTTTCGGGGAGTGTTCCACACCGGGCACTTCGGAATACGGAGGATATTGAGCGGACGGTGGAGAGGGTAAACTCTACTGTCGGACTTGCCTTCGAGAATGCGTGTCCTCTCACGGTAGTGGTTGAAAAGGATTCTACTCCATGGTGGAGTAGTGAATTGGAATCCATGAAGAGGGACACGAGGAGGGCCTTTAATCGTTACATGAGGGGGAGGAATCCTGACTTATGGGACGAGTATAAGGCGGGGAAGAAGGAGCTGAAGAGGACTATACGTCTTCGGAAACGAAGTACGTGGAGGGAATTCTGCTCCGGCGTGATGGATACATCTGAAGTGGGGAGACTGCAGAGGATGGTGTCTAGAGACCCTGTCTCCAGAATGGGGCTTATTCGCAGGAGCGATGGAGGCATGACGGGGACGATGGAGGGGACATTACGGTCGCTGATGGAGGTACATTTTCCTGGAAGCTTCATTTCGAATGACTCATGGGTTCCCGTTAACAGGGGAGCCAGTGAGGTAAGGCGAAGGGACGCTGAAAGGATAATAACTCTTAATGGGGTTAGAAGTGCGATTTTGTCTTTTGCCCCATTTAAGGCGGCTGGGATGGATAGGATATTTCCTGCATTACTACAGTGGGGTATGAACACTCTACTTGTGGTGATTAGGGAAATATTCGTTGCCTGTCTTTCGACAGGGTATATTCCGGTGGCGTGGAGGGAGACCAGGGTGGTTTTTTTTTCCAAACCGGGGAAGAGGGACTATACGGAGGCTGAGTCGTTCAGGCCGATCAGTCTTACATCCTTTCTATTGAAGGCAATGGAAAGGGTGTTGGTTGACTACCTGGAGGAGAACACGCTGATGGATAGGCCATTGAGTGGGAGTCAGCACGCTTACAGAGCTGGGAGGTCTACTGAGACAGCCCTGCACGAACTGGTGAGGGTTGCTGAGAGGGAGATTTTCAATGGTGATCTGGCTTTGTCCGTATTTATGGACATAGAAGGTGCTTTTGATAGGATCTCTTTTGATAGACTGGGAAATGCTCTCGATGAGCGAGGGGTTGATTCTGTTGCGGTGAAGTGGATCGGCGACATGCTCAGATGTAGGGCAGCGAATCTCAGGAGCGGGAGCACCAGGATTCGGGGAAGGGTGGTCAGGGGATGTCCGCAAGGAGGGGTCTTATCACCTCTGCTGTGGAACATAACTGTGGACAGCCTTCTCAGAAGACTGGAGGTAATGGGCATACATACGGTAGGGTATGCGGATGATGTGGCAATTATGGTTGGTGGTAAGTTCATGGAGACCATTTTAGGTTGCATGAGACGGGCGCTCAGAGTAACCGAAGAATGGTGTTGTGAACAGGGACTAACCATAATGCTGGCAAGTCGGATGCTATGCTCTTCACGCGGAGAAGGAAGGGCATAGAGATTGAATCCTTAATGCTTTTTGGGACTGAGATCAATGTGTCCAGGAAGGTGAAATATCTGGGGGTAACGCTGGATATGAAACTAACCTGGAATGATCATGTTGAGACAAGGGTACAGAAGGCAAAGAGGATTCTGCATCAGTGTAAACGGGTTTGCGGTCGGAAGTGGGGAATCTCACCTAAGGCTGCACACTGGATTTACACAGTGGTGGTGAGACCGACGATCATTTACGCATCTGTTGTCTGGTGGCCGAAGGCCTCTCAGGCGACGGTTAGGCGGAAGTTGGACGGGGTTCAAAGGATTGCTTGCATTGGTATATGTGGCGCGATACGTACCACACCAACGCAGGCGATGGAGGCAATGCTGGGACTGCTGCCGTTTGACTTATTTGTAAGGGAGACGGCGGCAAGATCGGCGATTCGGATGCGAAGCGATGGCATGTGGTATCGCTTTGGATCGGTTTTGGGGCATAGGAGAATCCTGGACCTCGTGGATAAAGAGGTTAGGGAGACTCAGATGCCGATGGAGCGCATGAGTCGGGTAAAAGTGGTCGAAAGGCTACATCACACGCTCATAGCGGATGGATTCATGCACAATGAGTGCATGGAGAATGACATCAGTATCTTTACTGATGGGTCCTTTATGGACGGTAGGGCAGGTGCTGGTGTGTACTCATCTGAGTTGGACTTATCCTGCACCCTGAGTCTGGGGGAGTACGTGTCGGTCTATCAGGCAGAAATGCTTGGCTTGCTGCATGCGTTGGACCACCTGTTGGAATGTCGAGTGTATGGGAGGAAAATTCTTATTGCACTTGACAACCAGTCGGTTATAAAACGTATGCAGCGGATGGATGTAAACTCCTCCTTGGTGCTTGAGTGTGCTCTGAAGCTCAATATGTGTGCCTCTACAAATGAGGTAACGCTGATGTGGGTCAAGGATCTTTCAATGGGTGAACTCTGTGAACTTGCGAAGGTGGACGGAGGGAACCACGTGTAGACAGGCTCGTATGGTGCTCAGGGAGCCACTTGGCAGGGGTGCAGTGAAGATACTCGGTTTTAATCGGAGTATGATGAGCTGGATCACTGCGTTGATTACAGGACATGGTAACTTTAAATATCATCTGAAGAGGATGCGAATCGTGGATGATGATATTTGTAGAATGTGCCTGGAGGGTCCCGAGACGGCAGCGCACGTGGTATGCGAGTGTCCGGCGTTGGCGAGCGTAAGATTGAGGATCACAGGCAAGCACACGTGGGGTGTGAGTGCGATGGGGGACCTTGGTCTTAAGGAGATGCTGGCGATTACAAAGGACTGTGCGATGAGGATTGTCGACAATCACCAGTCGGCAGTGTGAAATCGTTTTTCTGGTCCAGAGCAAACGCCGGTTGTGGCGCGGGACTCAGTGATTGAAGGTATACTGATCGGTAGACACGAAATCACTGAGGAGCGAAGGGGGTCGAAAAGGGACCCGTGATAGTAGTGGTCTGCTTCGATATTCCCCCTACATGTGTATATATATACAGTTCCATCTGACTATGGTTGAGGGAAAACTCGGTTACGAACTGACAAATACAAGTTCAACATTGTCATATCCAATTTTCAAAAACACGCAAAAGAACGATTCAACAAACAAAAATAATTCGAAATAAGGAATCTCACCATTACACGTAAATAAAAAGGTATATGGAGTTTTTGTTAAAATTAGCGTATACGCTTCCACACTGATGAAAATACATCAAACAAAGATCCCTATAAGAAAGATTCGAATATAGGATGCGTTTTTCAAACAAGTTGAATTAAAAGTAGACTGCCTCAAATACGTATGCTGAAACTCGAAGCGATGGAAACACTTCCAGATTTTTTTAAAAATGATGAGGCTGAAACGCGAATTACTGGAATAATCAATCAAGTTGACCACGACAATCCATAAAAGATATTAAATATCAGACGTTGCCAATTAAAGAGCTTTCTGAAGAGTTTTTAAACAAGTTTTATACAAAATATAGATTGCTGAACATTTTCAAATTATCAAGGGTGAGACAAAATGAGAACCTCTTTAAGATGATAGCATCTTCTTCTACGTGGCTGGGCGTTCACTGAATTTTTATGTTTCCCACGTTGTTTATTAGGGCAACTCTGATTTTTATTTCTTTATTCTACTTATTGTTATAGGGGTTCTGTATTGCCTTAAGTACTGATAAGCTGTCAGTAAAAAATATGGTTTTGTTCTTGTTTTTTATCGCGAATTAAATAGCCTGCAATATGGCGCAAGCTTCTGCTGTAAGCATTGACAAGTTTCAGTGTAAGGTATGAAGTTTAACATTGTTTCCTTCGTCGTCGACTACCGCAAAGGCAAGCATAGTTAGCTGGGATTTTGATCCATCTGTGTATAAAAAGTGCCAACCGTTGTTTCTTAGCTTCACTTTCTTTTCCGTGAAAAACTTTAAGAATTGTTCCTTTGTGGTTTCGTTTTTTTTGGAGTTTGGTTAATGATAAATCTAGTAATGTGTTTTTAAGTTTCCATGGTGGATTCTTTATGATTTTCTTGGTGATCTTTGTGGGAATGTTCATGTCGTGTGCTAGTTCTAAAGAAAGGATTTAATGCGTTTTGGTCTTTAAGCGGTAATGTTGGTTAAAATGTTGCTGTCAATTATGGAATTTTTGCTTGTCAATAGTTTTGGGAGAATTCTTCCTTTCACTTCTAGTATTCTATTTTCTAGGAATGAAAGGCCCGCTTCATTAAGGATGTTGCTAATTGGTGTTGTTCTATTTGCATAAGTGGCGGCACGTACGGCTATATTGGCCCTTGCTAATACTGAATTTTTTAAACCAATGCAATGATATTTCCAATTGTATTTCCGGAGAATATTATTCCCAGTTTTTTTTTTTTGTTTACATTTTCTAGAAAGTTTCCATTTGTTTAAATGTTGTAATTGTCTGAATCGCAATGCTGTTTTCTACAAATGTGCAACTTTTTTGTTTTTTGTGGTGATATTTTCGCTCCTGAGTACTCTGTCTATTTAATAATATTGCTGAGTGCTTTTGACAAGATATTTGTTGTCTCTTTAATGTTATTCTTACATAGAATATACGGGTCATATGCGTATAAACAATGGTCGAACTGCGGGATGTAATTTAAAATTTTGCTTATTTCGTTGAAAGCGATTTGAAATAACTTTACCGAAAGAGGTGATCCCTGTGGAATGCCGTTTTTTAAAGGAAATGTTTTTGATAAGTGGTTGACTATGAAGTCAAACAATGCTCAATCAGAACACGTGCAAGAATATAGCAGTTATTAACTATCCTCAACAAAACTATAACTATTTCTGAAATATAATAAACTAATAGTTTATTATTTATATGGTGCTGAAGCCCGAACTCAATGAGGAAAAGACAAATAATAAAATGGCAGAGACTTGCAAGTTTTTGAAACCTCCTAAGCCTATCGTTATCGAACATGATAAAGACATGGCTAAGGAGTGAAAACTTTGGAAGCAACAATATGAATATTTTGAAGTAGCAACTGGATTAAGTAGTAAACCCAAAAGATACAATTTGCAACATTCATGTCAGCTATTGGGTACTCAGCAATACAAATATATAACTCATTGTCGACAACGTCAAACGAAAGACTTGTTCAAGTTAAACGTCACATTCGAAAGGTATAAGTTTCACAAAATTGTTCATAATGAGGGTGAAACAATTGATGAGTATATAACGCGACTCAGGTTGCAAGCATGAAACTGTCAAGTTTTATTCCACTGACTCCTGTGGAAAACTTAACTTTATTAAACGAGTACATCATTTGATGGGCTGGGATGTCTAAAAAATTCCATTTATGATATAGACCTAATAGAAAATTCCAAATTTGAAATAAGTCCAGCAAGACGCATTGCTTTTTAAAAAGAGACGATGTAAAGAAAGAAATTAATAAAATGGTAAAACTAGAAGTTATAGAACCAACAAACGAACCAACTCCCGCTGTGTATGGTCGTGCTACGGAAATATAATAATATAATATAAAAGTTATAATATAATTTCTCTATTAATAAAGATTTTGGAATAATAAAGGACTATATGGAAACATCTAAAATGTACTCATTAGCAAAAACAACTTTGACACGCCTACTATAACGCCCACTTTTAACGTTATCTACCGTTAATGAAATTTAAAAGCTCATAAAACCGACAAAATTAGAGGTATGATGATGAAATTTGCTACATATATCCTTCTAATCAATGTAATTGTTGTTCCAAAAAGTTTAGGTGACACGCCCACTTTAGCGCCCACCTCCCATATAACGGTTTATCTTAAATTCACGTAATTTCTCTATTGACAAAGTTTTTGGGAAAATAAAGGACTATTTTGAACTGCTCTTTTGCCACACTATCGCAAAAAACAGCAATGGTTCCCATTCAACTAAGAAGGCATTCACAGATTTTCTAACATTTTATACAGACCTGTTTTGCAGAAATTTAAATATACAATTCTCCCGATTGTAGACGAATTTGAACGATTATGTTGATCAAAAGAATTGCGAAGTGCACAAAATGCATTTTGATTTGAACGCCCATTTTTTAAAAAAACCTGAATAACTTTAAAGCGTTGGTCATTTGCGTATCTTTCCATGGATCAAATTGAGTAAGTTTGAGATTGAGAAATGTCAAGTGAAATGCAGAAAACAAATTTAAAGACTAGGTGTAGTTCACCTTCAACATGGGCCCTTAAAATTTAACCACCCTTTACAAAGAAAGTGATACATATTTTACTATAAAGAGATTATTCCATAATGATAAACAAAAAAATAAATATTGTGCTTTAAATGTACACAAAATTGGTGGTGGGTATAAAAGATTCGGCACAGCCGAATATAGTGCTCTTACTTGTTTAAAAACCAATACACTCTTCGCCTGCAAGATTACAAAAAATCAGACTAAGTTTACTTACTTATAATCCAAACATAATATATAAACCAGGTGGAAATATGTTTTTGGCTAATCCTTTGAGCCGTGATTGTACGAATGGAGTCAGCAAAGAAAAAGAAAATCTAGAAGTTCAAATGATACTATCTATGTCTGACAATGAATTCGAAAATTTGAAAAATCTTACGAGAACGGATAATTCTTGGCAAATGCTCACAAAATTTAGTCAAGAGGGTTGGCCCAAATCAAAGAAAAAAGTGCCTCTTAATATTCAACAATATTGGCATTTTAGAGACGAACTATCCGTAAATGACGGCATAATTTTTAATTTAACAAAAGTTTTAGTTCCACTCAGTTTGAGGCCAATGTTTTTAAAATATATACACAACAATATACACACACCGTACCGACTTTGTTTGGAGTATACTCAACCTTGTCCTGGGTTCGTTACAAGAAAAAAATGAAAACACTGTTTTGCCTTTAAAGTTTAATTAAATTTTATTATTAAATTTTAGATGTCTAACAATATATTACAATATCTAAATATACCAAAATTGTGAACCTATAGACATCCCTCTCTTTTGGTACTCAGGTCCTCTCCAGATCCTCGTTTACTTCCCGTTCACAATCGTAAACTTTAATTATGATTAATGCCCTAGCCTCTATTTCGTGTTCGACAACCACTAATAGAAGTTTTGGGTTTTACTATAGAATTATTTAGTTTAATCAGTTTTCTCTAAAGTAATAAGTTCTTACACTCTCTGATCGAGCTTCCCTTTTGTGATCGCTAAACACTAGGGGTTACTCGCACGCACACACACCCTGTCTACTCACACTAAACTACTCTCCACTCGTGATCGATAAACACTAAGGAGAATCTTACGTATGTTATATTAAAATCGACCTATTTCCCTACTCGTGATCGAGAAATACTAATGGGAAAATATTAGACTATGTTTTCCTACCGTTGTTACACAGTTCAGCCTTGTGTTCGATAACCACTAACTAAACTTGTGTACTACTTCTACTGGGCTTAAACTACTAAGCATGCACACGGAAAGTCACTCTCAGCTCGTGATCGGGAACCACTAATGAGAATACTTTCGAAAGTTAATATATATAGTCCAATGTCGTGTTCGATAACCACTAGTTGGGACTATATAATTATCTCTACGATTACAATCCACTTTGTGCTCGAAAACCACTAATGGATTTTTAAATCTAGCTAACTACCAGAAATATTTACCTTGTGTTGATTTTACTTGCTCCTTATCTAGACTGCGAAACCAGAATGAATGAATAAAATTTACGCTGCCTTTTATATACTAAATTTCCTTACTATGTTCTACTAACAACTTAACAAGTTTATATTGTTACAGATTTATTTTTAAATAGCTTAATTTACATTATAATTTATTTTAGTTGTAGTAGTTTAAGTTACTGTAGTTTTATTTGTATTATTTTATTTCGCTGGTTGTTCGAACATGATGTTTGTTATTATGTGTAGCATTCTTTTAGGCACTTATATTATTCGTGCATATTACTTAACGTCTTAATTTAAATGTAACTGTTTTCGAATGTACTAGAATGTACATACGAGAACTTTGTCGAATGTTACCGAACACCACTATGTTACTATAAATAGCCGAACAACACAGCTAACATAATCAGTATTACAATAAAGCTTGTAAAGTGTGTATCAAAGTGAGTTTGATAATAAAAGTGTATAACCATAAGTGTAATAAGTAAAGTGATATAAAAACAATATCTGAGTGTATTTAAATAAATAAAGTGATTTTAATTTTATGACGAATTTCAACTGTTTTTGATTGCAATAAAAGAATTCAAGGTATATTTAAAGGAAATAATTCCACGTTTATAAAAGGTATAAACGTAACAACTGGTGTCAGAAGTGAAATTGCATTATAATAAAAGACATGAAATTTGAGAAGCTTAAAGTTGAACAACTCAAGAAAGAATTGAGTAAGCTGGCATTGCCGACAACAGGTAATAAGTAGAATTGCAAAAGAGGCTTCTAGATGAATTTAAGCGGCGTAATATTGACATTAATGGTTACGAGTTTGAAGAAAAAGAAGAAATGGAAGTTTCCACTCGAGCAACCACAAACAACATGGATTTAAGTACAATGCTTGCAGCAATGATGGAAAAAATGGAACTTAACAGTCAAAAATTATTAAGTTCAAGAAACTTCTAAAGCTAATAATGAAAAATTATTAGCTGAAGTTCAAGAAACTTCTAAAGCTAATAATGAAAAATTATAAGCCGAAGTTCAAGAATCTTCTAGAGCTAATAATGAAAAACTATTAGCTCAAGTTAAAGTAGAAGTTCAAGAAGTTAAAGTAGAAGTTCAAGAATCTTCTAGAGCTAATAATAAAAAATTATTAGCTGAAGTTAGAGAAGTGCAGGAAACAGCTAGAGCTACGAGCGAAAAACTTCAAGAAATTTTTGAAGCTGTCAATAACAGAGTAGAGGGCATTGAAAAGCTTGTCAGTAAAATAGATAAAAAACTGTCTGATCTTGAAAATGGCATCGGAGCACAGGCTAGAGATGTTGACGAAAAATTGCAGTTGCAAGTTAAAAATGTTAACGAAAAATTTAAAAATTTGGAAATAAAAATTAATGATTTTCAATGTCATGAGGGACCAGTGCGAATAATTCCAGAAATATCTAGTAGAATAAAAGCCCCTACTTTTGATGGTGGTGCACCATTTAATGTTTTTAAATTTCAATTTGAGACAGTTGCCAATAGAAATATGTGGAACAATGAAGAAAAGGCTATAGAGTTGATTTTGGCATTAAAAGGCAACGCAGAACAAGTTCTAGAAAGTATACATATTGGCTGCAGAGAAAACTGCGATGACATAATGGTTGCACTACAACGTAAGTATGGCGGCGAGCACAAACGAGATATATACCGAATGAAATTACGAGGCAGAACACAGAAAGCTAACGAGTCATTACAAGATTTCGCACTACGGGGCAAGAGCTAGCTCCCATAACAGAGGGCCCCACGATCTCCATATCAGTTATGCAGTTGAAAAATAGCAACCTTACTGCTTGTGGGTATATCAATGGTCGAAGGCATATTTTTACCATAGACACAGGAGCATCGCAGTCTATTATCAGGCCCGATTTAGTAAAGAACACAATCGAACCGTTATGTGGCGTAAGTCTGCGAACAGCTACTGAGGAGCCTGCTACTCTCTATGGTAAAATAAACGTAAATGTAACTGTTGCCAATATAAGTGTCAATCATGTATTCATCGTTGCCGACAATGTGGACGAAGTAATCATCGGTGCAGATTTTATAAATACTCATGGCATTAATCTGCACATGGGGCAGAAGGTAATGATTTGGAGGAATGTTGAAATACCCCTAGATGTTGGTTATGAAAATAAGGTGCATGTAAGGAAACTAGTTGCTACAGAATATGAGAAAATACCACCACAGTCAGAAAGTGTAGTATGGGCGCGTATAGAGGGAGATTGTGTGGACAACCGGTTGTGGGTGGTAGAACAAACAGATATAAAAAGTGACTTAATAACAGCAAAAGCCCTTGCAATGACGGAAAAGTCGTCAAGCCAAAATCCGAATTAGGTCAATGTGCTATAGCTGAGGCAATAATTAATTGCGAAATGAAATCGGGTCCTACCAGTATGTCAAACAAAGAGAAGGAGATGCTAGCTGAATACGTAGAGAAGTGGGTTAAAGAATTATCGCCGCCCGATAGAAATAAAGCAAAACAGCTACTCAGAAAACATGCATCCATCTTCGCTCTGAAAGGTCAACATCAAGGTAGAACATCACTTGTGAAACATCAGATAAATACCGGCGATGCAAGGCCTATACAACAAGCTCCTAGAAGTATTCCTCTAGCAAAACGTAATGAAGTCAAAAAGCTTGTCAATGAAATGGATCAGAATGAAAATGTGCATTGTTCCAGAAAGAGGTTAAATACTTGGGGAATCGAGTCGCAGAGGATGGTATATTAACTGACGTAGATAAAGTTCAAGCTGTGAAGGACTGGCCTCGCCTGAAAAATCTGCATGAGATACGTAGTTTTCTAGGCCTCTGTACCTACTACAGGCGATTTGTTCTTTCGCAGGTTGTCAACGGAACAGAAAGAGTCATAGGCTACTACAGTCGGACACTCTCGAAGCCTGAAAGAAATTATTGTGTAACACGACGAGAGCTTCTGGCAGTTGTGGAGTGTGTAAAGCATTACCACAAATATCTGTATGGACAACACTTCGAACTAAGAACCGAACACTCTGCACTCAGATGGTTGCTACAATTTAAACAACCGGAAGGACAGCTAGCCCGTTGGATTGAACGTCTTCAGAGCTACGATTTTAGCATTGAGCACAGAAAGGGCACTAAACATGGAAATGCAGATGCACTCACCCGAAGACCGTGCAGATTGGAGTGCAAACATTGTGCAAAAACTGAAGGAAAAAAATGTGTCGTTGACGTTCGACTAACACATATAGAGACAAGTGACGACTAGTCAGCGGCGCAAAGAGACAATCCCATACTGGCAAAAATTATGTCAGCAAAGAAGGAAGACAAAAGGCCAACCCGTAACCAAATATCAGCGGAAAGTCCACTGATGAAATCATACTGGGCGCTATGGAATAGTCTGCAGGTTATTAACGGATGCCTTTATCGCAAATGGGAAAGTACTGATGGTAAATCGACAACAAATCTGATTGTGGTGCCATCCTCTAAAGTCAAAGAGGTATTGAAAGAGTTTCATAATGGTGTAACAAAAACCATAGAAAAGATAAAGCAACGTTTCTATTGGGTTGGATGCCAACAATCTGTAGCTGATTGGATAGCAAATTGCGCACAATGTATTGCAGCCAAGGGCCCAGTAAGAAGGAGTTATACTATAGTTAATATAGTATATAAGAAGAGGGATGAGAAGGTCATCATTCACCTTAATACAACTATGTGATCTTACTAGCTGTGTTAACAATATTGTTATTGTTCACGTTTTACTTATCTTCACATTCTCCGCCATTGCAGTTCCACCACTGTTAATAGAATGCTCAATCAGAACACGTGAAGGAATATAGCAGTTATTAACTATTCTCAATAAAACTGTAACTATTACTGAAATATAATAAACCAATAGTTTATTATTTACAGTTGACAAAGTGTAGTAGTGCATCGTCGCATCCCTTGTTAGGCTTAAAGGCAACTCGTTCTTTGGCTATTAGTTTTTTTTTTCCTTTCCATTAACCATGATACTCTACCTGCAATGATTCTTTCGAGGAGTTTTGAAAAACAGGGTAGGAGCGATATGGGTCTGTAAATGTCAATGGAAAAGGCATTTTTTGATTAAGGAATCGGTACTACTATTGCAAAGTTCAAATTTTGCGGGAGGTTGCACCTAGTGTAAATAGTATTGTAAAGATCTAGAAGCTTTTGTTTAGAGTTGAAGTTTAGCTGTTTAATCATATGGTAGCTTACGCGGTCTAGTCCTGGGGTTGATCCTTTAACCTTTTTGAGGCAGCTAAAGAGTTCAATCATTGTTATTGGTTCTTCCAACAATGACAAAGTTTTGTCAGTTGTGTTTTCTGTTGATATTATGTTAAGTAATTGCTTGTTTGTGTAAAAAAGTTGAGAAAAATTTGTATCTGAAGCGTATTCAGCCCAATTATTTCCAAAAGCGTTGGCAATTACTATTCGGTTGGTCTTGGGTTCTCTGGATAATGCGGTTTATTTTGTTCCAAATATCAGCGATTGGTGTGTTTCTGTTTACTGTTTTTGTGAAGTCTTCAAAACTTTATATTTTTGCTTTTTTTAGTTCTTGACGGAACTTGGCATTGTTTTTCCTGTACTCGATGAGATTTGCCTGTATTGGATTTGGTTTAAAGGTTCTCCATGAGTTCATATTTTGGTGGCGTAAGAAGGAAAGTGAATTGTTCTACCATGGTACAATTCTTTTGTGGGTAAAATTTTTATTTCTTGTTAGTGGGGTGTGTTTATTTGCTCCATTGCGTAAAGCTTTAGTAAATAAAGCTGCATCTTTGCATAATATAAAAAATTTTATGTTTAGTAATATTTCGATGGCTATTACTTGGTAATTAGAGTTGATGTTTAGTTGTTTGTGTGGGATGTTGGATTTTATGAGTAATCCGATGCCCTGTTTTGCGGTGCTGTTATATGGCGAATTGTGGAAGTATCCATTATAATTTTTGGGTAGTATGGGGTTGACTTTAAAAGTACAGCGAGTTTTCTGTAAGAATATGATGGAATAATAATTCCAAGTTATAATAATTGCTAAGATAGCCTTTTATGTTCCATTTGATGATATTGAAGCCCATGAAGGTTAAGTTTGATTTGTGGGGTTTCAGTTTGATTAAGAGGGGGTTCGAGGTTTGTGATGCCATTTTGTGAATTTAAGAAGATGACGATTTCATTGGAGTCTCATCGAGAGAATGTGTTGGAAGGAAGTATGAATTGGTGTCAATTAGTTCTTATGTTAAGTGAGATATTGGTGATTGAATTTGGTTTGTTTGTTTGTGAAATAATATTTTTTTGATTGTTTCTAGAATAATTTGCTATGAAATTTTTAATTTTGGCTGTCTTTTATTGTTATTGTGTTGTTAGCGGTTTCGGAGAATTTTGTTATTGAATTATCGGTGTTTGTTGGTGTGTTTGAGGTGTATTTGTTGTTTATGATGTGTTTTGATGTTTATGGTTGGTTATCAAGATTCGTTGGTGTTGTTGTTGAAATTTTTTTTGCTGATTTTCTTTTTTTGATGGGTTAACAGTTCCTTTGCGTTTTGTTATAAATTCTGTGTAATTGATGCATATGTGTCTGTCTTGTTATTTTTTTAATGGACTTGGTACTTTCGGCGAACTTCACCTATGCCACAGTAGTTGTATCTTTTTATTGTAAGTATTTCCTTCATTTGGATATAGCGTGGGCATTCCTTGTCTGTTGACGGGTGTTCCCCTGAGCAATTGGTGCTTTTTTGAAGTTTGAGAATGGGCTTATATCAGACAGTGATTTCTTTGGGTCTGTGAATGATATAATCGGCCTTATTGTCATTGGCGTTGTCGTGTCGTTTTTGTGTCGAAAACGACAGAAATACGACAAGGTCTCATTCATTTTACATTGTCGTAAATATTACACGGTACCAAAAAATACGACAACGCCACTGACAATAAGGCTGATTAAGATATTTTGGGTTGGAATTTATGTATGTAAATTTTTGGTGTCGGTAAGTCCGGGTCGTTCGGTTTTTGTTTTTTTAAGCATTTTCGATGTAATCTCCCAACAGGTGAGACCTATTGTTGGAAGACTTATCCGGAGAGTCTGTGCCCGGAGGCATTTTTCCTTTTTCTTTCCTCTATGAGTATTCCGAACTTATTTACTGTTGTTTGTTTTTTGTTTTTTAATACAATATAAAAGTTTACAAGCGCGTGTGAGATTGTGTGTAATAATTTTTTTAAGTTGTGTTCATTTATTTATTTTTAACAAATTAAAGAAAATTAATGAAATAAAAAAATAATTTTTGTATATAATTATTCGAGCCTAAGGTCATGCAACAGTTTTATTTTTTTATAAAAAACAATATTAAACAATGTTTTATTTTCTTTAATATTTCGCTACTCCTTCGTGTAGCATCTTCAGGAAATATTTTTTTAACAAAACAAATTAACAATTAAAATTACAATTACAATATTTTCTTTTTCTATACTAATAATAAAAATTTTTAAAGACAAATTTGAAAAATTTGTCATATAAAAAATTATACACTAAAAAAATTAATTACTTATAATCTATTACATTATAAAAATATTTCATTTCCGCTTTTTAAAATTTCTGAACTAAATATCTATAATTCTGAGCTATTTCCTCTGTATCTGATTTGTAATTAATCCTCTTTGTTATCGGTGTGTTTATTATTTGTAACATTTCTAATAAATAGCGACGTTTGTAATTATTTTCTGTATTTAAAACTGTTGTATTTTCAAAGTCTGGATCATGATTAACATTAACACAATGTGATGTTAATGCAGTTTTCTGTGAAACATTATTCCTGTATTTTTGGTCTGACTTATGTCCTGCAATTCTAGTTTTTAGTTTATTCTTAGTTGTACCTATATATACTTTATCGCAAGTTTCACTACTATTACCCTTACATGGAATTTTATATACTACATTAGATCTTTCAAAATTATCAATTTTGTCCTTTGTCTTACTAAATAAATTTCCTAATGTATTGTACGTTTTATGAGTCATTTTATATCTCTCATTTTCAAATATTTTCGATTTTTCTAATCGTTCTGACACTTTAGGTACGTAAATTAATGATTTATAAGTTCTTGGTTGATTAGTATTAGTTACGTCAATTCCTCTTTGACCTTTATATTGTCCAATTAAACTATAAATTATTTTTCTAGGAAAATTATTATCATCTAATATATCTATGATTTTCCTTTTATTTTCCCTATGAAAATCTAAATCACTTACAGTTAGTATCCTCTCTATAAGGTTTTTGGCTGTATTGATAATAATTCTTTTGGGATGTTTCGAATAGTAAATAATGATTCTTCCTGAGGAAGTAGGTTTCTGGTACCAATTAAAATTAAAAAAAGAGGTAAAATAAAGTATAGAATTATAAAAAATTAATAAAAACAAAAAACTGTAAATCACTAGTTGATAATCTTGGGCTTTAAAAATGTTGTTCGATGTAGATGGTGAAATAGTTTCATTTACAAAATCGTTTTGTAAACTTTCATTAGGCATATTTGAATGATTTAGATCTTCAAAATTTTCATCTGTTAAAATTTAAATCTTTAAATTTACCAAAATCATCCCTTTAATCGTCCTCATAATAGATAAGTTATGGAGAACTGCTAATGCAACTATTAAAATCTTAGTGTTTTTTCTGGAAAGACGAGTTTTTTTCTAGGAGTATACGAAAGCGGCTTTTCCAAACTCGAAAAAGTCTCTATCACGTTTCTGGTTAGTATGTGGACTTTGTTCTTCTTCTTTTCTGTTTTTTGGATTACGTACTGGTGTAAACAAGTAATGGGTACACTTGTATCCACTGCCTGCAGCCAGGCGTGCCATCAAATTGCCATTTTCAAATTTTTCCTTTATCTTGCATTCATAAAAAATTCTGGAGTCGTGAGTGCTACCTCTGCAACAAGCAATAATATCTGCTATTTTCAACGATGCATCACAAATCACCTAGAGAGAAAACACAAAAGTAATGAAGTTATACAATTTTTAACAACCCACCTGATCGTTGTATGAAAAATAGCCTTTCCTGTTAACATAGAGTTGGGCATCGTCTCCTCCTGCTGCTTGTAGCCGAATGTGAGTGCAATCAATTGCACCTATAATATTTTTAAATCCAGCTATGTTTTTAAATTCATTTATGACAACGATTTGACTCTCGGCTGTAGTTGGCATTTGAATTATACTGTGGGATTTTTTTTAGCAAATGCTGTTGCAACTTTTTTGCATATTCGACTCATTGTAGATTGGCTAAAGCTATGTAACTTTCCACAATCTTCTTAAATCTTTGTAATTTTGGTTTAATTAAAAGACAATTATTTGGGTTCTTGCTAGAGCGGATGAAACGCTCTGTTTAACAGTCAAGCAAGAACAGTTTAACAGTCACAGCAATATTTGGTACAATGCCTAAAGTATTGACCACTAACATTGTAGTTTAAATAAACTAATGCAAACCACACCAGTCATTTCACCATGCATCGAGCGCTAACTGTATTATCGCTGTGTGTAACATCAGACCTTTAAGAATAAAGTAGAGAATAATTCCAATATTTCGTGGATGTGACAAACGGCATATAATCCTTCATATTAAAACCGAGAGCCTTGTTATTAATCCAAGGTTCTTGGATTAGGGCCACGTCTTTCTGGAACTCAAGGAGGATAGTTTTCAGTTGGACTGAAGTTGATTCACTGTAGTGCAGGTTTGTTAACACCACTTGATTTTTTGTTGGTTGTGCCAGTCTTCGAGAACTGAAATCTCAAAGATCCAAAACTAGCACCGAAAGTATAGTCTTTACCTGTCTTACGGGGGGCGAAACCATGCTGTAACTATTCTGAAGCTTGTATTACCTCAAGTTTTGTTATAAAGGGTGATTTTTAGTTAATTAAGTTTTTCGGACTGGCAGTACTGGTTGATAATTGTGTATAAACTACATCTGTGAAAGTGAAAAGTGTTCAGTATACTCTGCCATTTCATCATGGAGAAACTCACAAACGAGCAACGACTGCAAATCGTTGAAATTTATTATCAAAATTCGTGCTCTGTGATATTAACTGTTTTATCGAAAAATTGTGTTCAGAGATGAGGCTCATTCTGGCTAAATGGATACGTAAACAAGCAAAACTATCGCATCAGGGTGAAGAACAGCCACATACAATACAAGAGTTACTGATGCATCCCGAAAAAATTACAGTTTGGTGTGGTTTATGGGCTTGTTGCATCATTGGTCCATTTTTCTTCAAAGACGACCGTGGAAGAAACGTTACCGTCAACGGCGAACGATATCGAGCCATGATACGCGACTTTTTTTACCCCAATTGGCTGAGTTGGATTTGGTACATATGTGGTTTCAACAAGACGGTGCCACATGCCACACAGCTCGTGAAACAATGAACATATTGAAGGATGAATTTGGTGAGCTATTTATCTCTCGAAATGGCCTTGTAAGTTGGCCGCCAAGATCATGTGATTTGACGCCTCTTGACTATTTCTTAGGTAATGTGAAGTCGTTGGTCTATGTGGACAAGCCAAACGCGGTTGAAGCCATAGAGCATAACATAACATGTGCTGTTCATGGAATACAGGCTGAAATGCTCGAAAAAGTGGTGCAAAATTGGACCTTACGAATGGACACCCCAATTCTAAATATTCCCAGGGAAATGATTTCCCCGCGAAAAAATTCCCCTATTCTAAACAGTTGGGGAAGGAAATAACAAGGGAGAGAGAATTTTACATTTTCGAAGTCAGCTGTTTGCTTTTGCTGTTTTGTTTTGACAAAATATTTGCTAATAATTTTTAGAAATATTAAGCGTAAAAAGTGAATATTCGTAAATATTAAAAAAAATTGTTAAAAGTGAACAAAAATGTTTAGTGTAGCGTTGATAATAATAGCTGAAGCAAAAAACTCTAAAGCATACCAACCTGACAAGAATAAGCAAAGGGTAGAAAGGAGAATGCTACGTAATGCCAGCAACCCACTTGAGTTGCCGTACACTTTGTTAGTAAATTTTACTTGGAAGGTTTGAAAAATATTACAAAGTAAATTAACCGGCGTTGAAATGAGTTGACGGAACTCATGTTCGCATTATTGCTCCTCATAAGAATTAGCATCTTCACTACAACAGGAATAATTAATTTTAATTCAAAATATTACAGGTCTGCGATCATGAGCTGAGGATTCAGTACGTTGATGCCTCACATCCCGGAGCGTGTCACGATTCATTTATTTGGAATTCTGGCGAATTGCGTGCTCACTTTAAGCAAGAATACCTTAGAGGTGGCAGCAATTATTGGCTTCTTGGAAAAGTTTTGAATGATAACAGGCAATTCATAAATTAAACATTAAATTTGCTAGGAAACGCTGGTTATTCTCTGTGACCGTGGCTTTTAACGCCTTATAGATGCCCACAGGATGAGTCTGTTGAAATGAAATTCACTCCAAGTGTCGAAATGTGGTTGAACGCATTAATGGTGTTTTAAAAAAATAGATGGAGGTCTTAGTGCTAGGCAGCTGCACTACGCTCCAAAAAAGGCTGCTAAAATATTTTGCTGTGCGTTGCAAAACATCTGAATTCATTTTAAATGGAATGCTGAAGTTAACGTAGAATGTAGCGTTCAGGATAATGATGTGTTATCCTTAAGGTGAATTCAACCATTTGTTCTGAGCAAAATTTTTTCCGGAGAATAACATTTTTTACCGAGAGTTTTCTGCAGAACGATTCACCCATTTCAGGAAATTTGTCCGAAAAAACAAAGCTCTCTCTCTTCCTGGTTTTTTTAATTCTTCTATTAATTTCTGTAATAAAGCCATTTCTTATATTTCAACATTTTATTAATAAATATAACATTTTATTAAGAAAATTTAAAAACTTTAAAAAAAAAACAAAAAGATAAATAAAGATTATAATTATTTTAAAACTAAAAAACAATTCATTATTCTGCTTCCAGTTTGTTGTTTTGTCCTAAAAGTAACAATAAATTACAATATTTATCACATTTATTACAAAATATTAAATACTTAAATTTTTGTCACAACTCCTTTTTGAATTTGTTGGCGGATTTTTTCCCAAAATTTGTTATTACATTCTCCCTTTAATTACCTTTCGTAATACCTCCTTTTTTCCAAGGGAACAGTTTCCCAATTTCGAAGTTCATTTAGAATAAGGGAAAAGCGAAAAGGAACAAATAGGGAAACAGTTCCCAGGGAATTGTTATTTAGAATTGTGGTAAAAGTTATTTTAAAAAAGTAAATGTCAAAAACCAATTTATCGATTCCAATAAAAATTTTGAATATATAATGCAAATTTAAGTGTTTTATTAGATTTAAAAAAAACTACCCTTAAAAAATCACGCTTTAGTTACAGATAGCCACAACCTTCAACCAAGGTTCTTAAGAACTTAAAATAATTCTTGTTACCACAGTTGCCGACCTTTGCCCAGTCCGCACCGTTGAATCATACTTCATCAGATTTACCGTCAAAAGACGCTATTCGTTCTATTAGCCTATCTTTTATCAGCAGCTTTTAATGGCAGAATCACTGCTGGAAGAAAGTACTCCAGGCTGATTTACCTTTTAGCCTTTATTCATCTCGATTTTTTTAAGATTCACAGGAGAACTGGTCGAAGAACCTTAGAACTTTTCTTGGCGAAGCTTGTCGCGAAGGCTTAAGATCTTATCTGGCATGCTGTCGAGACATTTTCGGTTCGATCAGTTGACTACAGAGTTCACTACTCTCTTGAGGTAATGTCTAGGATAGCAATGATAGATAAACTGCCTGCATTTTCTCATTGAATGCCTCTCTTTTCGGTGGTATTTCAAATTATGGGCTCTTATTACACCAGAATGACAAAATTTAAAAAATTAAATTCAAATAAAAAAATTTCTGATTTTATCAAATTCAAGGATTAAGTAACACAGTATCAAAAAAAAATTTTAATAGTACGAAACTGTAATGGTAAAAATTTTAAACTTTTGTTTGTTTTTGTTTTTTTTTTTTATTAAACAATTTAAAACTTTTTTAAATCTGACGAATACTAATTTTTAACCAAATTTATTGTATATAAACAAAACTGTCGTACGAAACTTAAGTTGTTGGGTAGTATATGGATGTACGTTTTTTTTTTTTTTTTTTCAATTTGCAAAAAAATATACAAACCCATTAGACCTTCAGATATCCTAGTTAAAACTTTTTCCTTAGAACGTGCTTAGATTCGGAACAATCATATATGAACTTTTATACTTATTATTATTTTTTTGCATATTACAGATATTGCTGAAAGTGACAGCTGTACAATGACATCAGAACCATCCCGCGATAGTGGTAATCTTATAAAAAAATCAGATGAGCATGCAGCGTTGGACAATAATAGCAATTATTCAAAATATGATGCTGACTTAAATGTAGGTGATGAAAGCAGTTTGCCTTTTAGTTCTACTTTGGCAGTAACATCCAAAATTAAGCACGAAATTGAGGAAATCTTAAAAATGTTAACGCCACCTCCTAGTATAAAAGATATCGAATATGAATGTTTTAATAGTATGACACCCTGTACATGCATCATTGAAGAAGTTATCACACCTGCAAAAAATTCTACCAATGATGGAAGTGCTGATGGAAGTGGAAATATAGATTCGAATTTATGTGCCATCTACAGTACAAACAACAATGAAAAAGAGAATAGCAATCATTTGGGAGTGGACCAAATGACAAATGTCATCAACAGTGTTAAGGTATCGGATAAATACCACAAAAACACATTACCTCAGCCAACGCCGCCAGTGAAAATAAAAAAATCTATATTTGATCTCGATTTTGAT
Organism: Phyto melanocephala; assembly: GCA_941918925.1. Lineage (NCBI taxonomy): Eukaryota > Metazoa > Arthropoda > Insecta > Diptera > Rhinophoridae > Phyto > Phyto melanocephala. Next base: position 20,104,368 of record OW799238.1, read on the forward strand.
GAAGATGACGACCCTTTAAATTTAATAATTGCCGATATTGCAGGTAAAAATTCGAAAACTGAAGCGGAAGTAACAACAACCCACCAAGTTGGTGAAAGAGAAAATTCTGAAATCCCATTTAACACTGAAGATGATCTACGTAATATTAATCATCATCCCAATTCACCTTATGCCTTAAATGTTCCTACAGCCTCTACAGAAGAAATTTTTGTCTTTCCCTCCTACGAAGTTAAGTTCGATCCTGATTGCAAAGCTAAAAATCGTTTTAATGTGCAGACACAAAAGATAACTAAATTTCATATAAATACTTTACACAATTGTTTTATACCCAATGTTAATGGTAACTGGAATCATGCCGATGTTGTTAATGTATTATTAAACGACAATGAGGTTGGTAAATGTACTAATAAAAATTTAGTTATTGATGGTTACGATGTAGTACCGCTGTATGGTTCTAATATGGATGAACAAATCGTCAAAGACCTTAGCAATGTAAAATTTACAAAAAAATTTGAAGTTAAAGACTCAAAATGGAAAAATGATTTTTTTTTTCATATATCTTTTTTGGGTGTATCTCGATTACCTGATGTTGATACTACAAATAATAAAATTAATGGCAAAGACCTACAAGAGTTAAAAATGGACGAAGAAAAGGAAAATGTTGATAATCAATTAAATTGCAATAATACAGTTAACATAAGTGCCTTTGATGACACTCAGAAAACAAACTCAAAGCGCAACAAAAAGCATGCCACATTAGTGAAACGATCTACAATTAAGCGTCTAAAGTTATGTGCTAACGGATGCCAAGAAGCGAATGCAGACTATTGTGCGGATGGTACAAACAACGATTATGTTAACATAAAAAATACGAAACTTATACCGAGTGACTCTGATTCAAATAACGATGACGAGGATAATACTAATGACCATAAATATGTTTTAGAAGCTGATCATAATAACAGCAACCGGGAATTATATGAAGATGATAATTATAAATATTATCATGATTCCGGAGCAACAATATGCAACCCAAATCATCACATTGTACTGACATCTAAGAAAACAAAAACAAATTCTTCATTAAACTCGTTATCAACTTTTTCAAGCGTTTCAACAAATTTAGTAGCAACGAATCAGGCAAATAAGGAAAACAATATTAAATATGAGATTAAAGACACGATAGAGCAAATATGTGACTACAATCAAATATGTACAAGTCGTTATAAACGTTTTACAAAGAAAAGAGTTAAGCGTAAAAAACGCTATTCAGCAACGTCTCAAAGTAAAAATAAATTTAAATTACATAACATCTTATTTTATCACGAGGAAATATGTCCGGTGGTACGTTATGGGTCTCACTTCCAAAGAGAATCCTTATTTCAAACAAGCAGTTGTAGTTCTGGTTGTAGTGCAGACGATGACGAAGAAACAACTCAAGATTGTCTTACTAAAAATCGCATGACTTTGACATCGTCATTATCATCTTCTTCATTAAACACAAATTTTAAAGGATACATGTCAGGCTTGCAAAAGAATATTATACGATCAGAGCTATTAAAATTAAGTGCGAACATGGGAGAAAATTACATAAAATGCGGTGACACTCCTCTGGTTGATTTTACGGGAACTGAAAATAACAATAGATTTGAAGATTATGAAAACATTACTAATAACAATAACGTTAGTAAAGATGACGTTGATCTACCTGAAGATAACAATCGTATGTTATTATCTTTTAATAATATCTACAACAATGAAAATAACATGCTAAAGCAGCAAAATTGTGATGACTATAATAATTTAAATAATTTTAATTTAATTAAATATATTGATAATAAAGCTAGTTCTGTTAATAATATAAATATTATAAATAATAATAATACTTTATGTAGCAATAATTACTCAGATACAAATAACATGATCATAAGCAGTAGTAGTTGTAATCATGATCAAAATCCATCAAACTCCACAGTTATATACCATGAAAATCATAACAACGATATACAAATTAAACCACTAAAAGAATATCAAACTGGCATACGTGCCGTAGATGAGGATGTTAATGATGAAGATGGGAATAATTGTGGCCGTTTGCAAAAATTTAAAGAATGGCATGAAGTTTTACAATTGCGTTCATACAATGATGAATTGTTAACAGTTTTGCCATATGTTGTACTGGAATAGCTTAATTGTTAACTATTTTATTGTGGATGTTTTATGCATTTCACTGAATGTTTTAAAAATGTTTTTTTTGGTCCCATGTACTTAGTATATTTTCATTGCCGTTTTTTATAGATCTTTTCATAATTTAAATTTTAAACTTTATGTATCCTTTTTTTCTGAGTATAAATCCTTTAAAACAAATTATATAGTAAATATAATCTGATTTCTTATATATTAATATTTATCATCGTTTGATTTTTATTTCCTTTAGTATATCACACATTGCGTTAATTTTTCTATAACTATTACTGTATTTTTCAAATAAATTTAACTGCATTTCGAATATTCTTTCGCGTTTTCATAAAAAAATTAAATAAATAAATATTTAATTTGTATAATTTTTTTTTAAATTTTTTTAAATATAATTTTCATATAATTTGTTATAACATTAATTTGGTTACAAATAAATAAAAAAATGCGTTCTTTTATGATATACATATTTTTTCCTTTAATATTTAATGACTAATAAACGCAATATTATTAAAAGTTTACATTTAAGAAATGTTCTTTGTAAGGATGTGCTTAAATACATATGAATATGTATGTATACAATGAGATTTCTACAATTATATGTATATATATATATAGTTGGAAAAATTGTATGATATTTATATTAAGTTTTTGTTTTCTTTTGTTAAATATGTAATAGAAAAAATTTTTCATTGAATTATTATTATAATTAAAAAGAAACAAAATATTTTTGTATTCGAAAAATGTAATATTTCGTCTGCTGTTTAGTTGTCTAAAAATTTATAGATGTAGCTGCACATCTTTAGGAATCTTGCCTCGTGATAATCGTCATTTTGTTTTATCATTTTCCTTATAATAGTTTTAGTTAAATATACGAATGTTCGATATATTAGTTTTTGTTCATTGTTTTCATTAAACCACTATAATTTGATTAGAAATACATTTGTTCCTCAGCTTTCAATTTTTTTTTGGTGTGGAAACATGATTTGTAAAATGCCTTGGTTGAAATACATGCTTTCAACTATTTTAATTGGAATAATTATATAGAAATAATATTATTTTTTTAATTTAAAGCCTCTAACTAAACAAATTTTTGTATTCTGTTACAAAAACAAAAATGATAATTATTTTTACAAATTATAGAGCTAGTCTAATTGTTTTTATTCGTTCAATTATGTTTTTTTTTTTAAATAAATAAAAAAACAGAATAAAATATTTTATTTTGTCATTTGTAAAGATTTTACAAGCACTTTAAATAAATTTTAAAAAACATCTCATAAAAAAAGCTAATAAAACTTCAAAACATCCACTATAGTCTTGAATATAATGATACTGAAATTATTTAAATATTCTTAACAATTAAGTGTTTGTTTTAAAAAAAGAATATGCGAAATTATTAAAATTACATTTTTATTAACTTATTTAAATTTTTTTTTTTTTTTTAATACACGTTAAATGTGGCAAATTGCTTTTTAATAGATTTGTAAATAGTAAAAGGAAGAAACTATACGGGTATTATCTTTTTTACAACTGCTACTGCTTTACAATAACATTAACTATGAAATAATATAAATACACAAATATATATACAGCAAAACTTATACAACAAAAAATATGTATGAAAATAAGACTCCAGTATACTAAGTTTTGATGTTAATTTGTTTTAATTTAATTTTATTTAAAAAAAAATTTATGAATTTCACTTAATTTTAATTTTGTCTTAAAAATATTGATTAATACACGTTACCTAAATTACTTATAGTACTGAAAATGTAACCCTAAAAATTATCGTTATTGAATTATTCTGAACTTGTAGAAAACAAAGGGTAGGATTTTAAATGTTTTTTATCTATACGATTTTGAATCATAATAGTCCAAAACAAATATTATGGACTTGTATATTTTCAAATAGATCCACAACATATAATTTAGGGAATGAATTAATTTTTAATAAAATTATCAATAAAAAGTAGCTTTATGTTTCATTTATAGTATAAGAAAAAATAATAACGCAAAAGTACAATCAGGTAAGCCTAAAAATAACATTGCATTTTATAACGCAAAGCGCTGATATTTATTTAATAATGCAAAATTACTGTCAAAATAGCAGAACGGCAATTAAATCTAAATAAAATTGTTAAACTATTGTTTGATATTTTTTTGTTTTTGTTTTTTGTTGTGCCAAAACTTAAAAAAGCTTGTTCATATAATTGGGTGATTCACAAGGTGTCTTATCATGTTATATTGTTCTAAAATTTTACAATGGTTTAAAAAGGTTGTTGTTGCTTTTCAAACAAAAAGTGTCTTATAATAGTAGAACTTTGTACGCTATGTTTTTTCTGCTTTTGTTATTATTATTATCTTATGAAAAGTATATATTTTTAAAATCTAAACTCTTTTAATATTTATTTATTTATTCAAAGTAATATAAAGCCTCCTTAGGCCAATTAAAATATATTATATAAATTTAATAAATTAAAATCAGAAATTTGTAAAATATCGGTTATTCCTGAGATTATTGCAGTACAAGAAACTTGGCTAATTCACAGTCATATTGGTCTCTATTTTATTGGTGGCTATGATGCGATACATTGTTGCGAAGGCGATGCATATGGAGGAACCTGTATTTTTATTAATCTATATATATAAAAATCAATGTGTGTTTGTATGTTTGTATGTTTATATGTTTGTTTGTGCTTTATAGACGGTTAAACGGCTGGACCGATTTCCCTGAAATTTTCACAGAATCTTTCTGTATGTCTGGAAGGAACTATAGGCTATACTTTGGTTTAAAATTGTAAGTGGGCGGGGTGCCCACTTATTAGTATTAAATATTATATATCACGAAAGTTAATGCAGCTAGAGTCTTCAAATTAAGTACGGTAAACTTTGACATCTACACGAACATTTAGGTAAAAAATGGGCGGACTTGCAATAGTAGGCGTGGCCACATGAATTAAATACTAAAATTCGTATATCTGGAAAACGATATCGATTAGAGTAGTAAAATTTTGCAAAAGCAACTTTGATATTCAAATAAACATTTATGGAAAAAATGGGTGCATTAACAATAGTGGGCGTGGCACCTACCATATGAATTAAATACTAAAATTCGTATATCTGGAAAACGATATCGATTAGAGTAGTAAAATTTTGCAAAAGCAACTTTGATGTTCAAATAAACATTTATGGAAAAAATGGGTGCATTAAAAATAGTGGGCGTGGCACCTACCATATGAATTAAATACTAAAAATCGTATAGGTAGGTAGGTAAGTAAGGCCAGTGTGATGTAACCTTCACACCCTCACCCAGAGACCAATACGGTCCATGGTGATGCCTTAAAGTAATAAGAGATAGAGGAGAGAAGAAGAGAAGGGGGAAGAAAGAAAAAAGACAGAAAAAAGGTGAGAAGTGGACAACAAACTAAAGCCCAAAAAGAGAGCCAAAACCCTACAAACGACCCATTCCCGGTCTCAAGTCACGAAGCCAGGTCATTCCCATTACGAATCCTATCAGATTCTCGAGTCCACAGCTCGAGACATCACCCAATTCGCGGAGAAATCTACTACCTAGCCATCTCAATCTGCCAATTTGCAGTCTGGGACATTGGCACAGAATGTGCTCAACTGACTCCAACTCCTCCGGATCCTCACACAGTCTACACATATCCGAGAGGCTCCGCCCCATCCTTACCGCCACCCTGCCCAACATGCAGTGGCCCGTAATAATCCCTATCATGGTCCTCACGCAGACCCTATCCCTGACCAGAAGCAAATCCGAATCAGATTTGCTGAGTATCGGCCACAGCGTCCGTGATACTCTGCAATCCGTTCGGTTACTCCAGTCCCGATTAGTCTGGCCTAGAACCCATTCCCTTATTCTACTGAAATAGAAACCTAATGGAGGCCTAACCGCCTCCACCCTATCAGGATCCACTATTACCGAGCCCAGTCTCGCCAACTCATCAGCTATCTCATTCCCGCCAATGTTTGAGTGACCTGGCATCCAGCATAGTCTCAACCTATACTCCATTAAGATCTCCCGTAGAGCTCTCCTACAGTCATCGACCAGACCGGAATTCACATGATAGCCCCTCATGGCACTAAGAGCCGCCTGGCTATCCACATATATAGTGACCTCCGAGCCCGCGTTGATGTTACCCCTAACCAGTTCCACGGCCTTCATGATCCCTAGAACCTCCGCCTGAAACACACTACAGTCGTCAGGGAGTCTATCACCCTTATTCTGATTGTCGTCGTCAACGTCGTCGTCAATTTAATATCAATATCACTTCGTTTCAATATAATGTCAAATCAATGAATTCTTGGTATTCATTATCGTTATTGTCTTGACGTTGACTGTTTTTCGATAACTTCAATAAAAAATATCACATACCTAACATTTTTGCATCAGATTTTTTTATGTACACATACAATTGTTAAAAGTCAAGAAAACTATAATAATTTTATTGAAAAATGTTTTTTGTTTCTGATTTAAACTCTGATTCAAGTGATGAAGAAAATGAAAAGAAACTTATTTTACAAACAAATAAAACAAAGTTTCTTGTAATGCAAATTCATTTATATTTCAGTAATTCAGTTCTTGTTCTTTTTTGTTATTTTAAAATAAGTAATGATAAATAAACCTTAAAATAAATACGTACATAGTAGTAATAATATAAATATATATATGTATGTATGTTATTTATTATTTACATTATTTTGGGCTGTTTAAAAAAAGCAGCTCCTTTTCTTTGATTCGTATCTTCAAAGATTTAATTTTCATTTCCGGATACATGTAAGTATGTTAGTTACCTTCTGCCAGCCATCACCATCTCTACTCGGTGGTCCAGAAGCATTCAAAATACTTGCAATGTTTTCCCATTGTTGGTTAAAATTTGTTGGCACTGCTCCTTTTTTGAAACCTTTTGCTAAGGATGGATTCTTCTCTAACTCTTCAACGAGTTTTTGGAACTGTTCATTATTGGTAATTTTCATGTTTAAACTTTTTATTTTTATTTTCACTGCGAACACTAAGTCGTTATCAAAAAATGAAACGACAAAAACAAAGTCGTTACCAAAAAATGAAACGACAAAATCAGAGTCGTTTCAATTCAATAACAACGTCAATAACATTTTGTGTATACCGAATTGTGTCAATAGTTGTCAATAGTTATCGAAAAACGACTACGCGAATACCAAGTATTAACAATCGTCGACACATGTCGTTGTTTTGTCTTGACGACGACAATAAGAATAGGGGTGTATATGATTTCCTGATATCCAGATCCTCAATATAGACCCCCGTACCAGTGCCCCCCATCTTCGAGCCATCAGTAGAGACAGCAACGCCACCAAACAGTCTGCTCTTGCCCACCCAGTCCCCTCTAACCGGCATGACCACTCTTGGCAGACTCCCAAAATCGACCCTAGCACCCACAAAGTCTGTGGAGCCGGGCAAACCCAGGCAGTAACCCCCTCCACTAATTTCACCCAAGATCCGTGAATGACCCTGACAATTTATGTTCTTGAAATCAAATTGTTTCTAATGTTATTTCTTATTTGCTTAGCAATATTTATTTGGTCCCCGTTGTTCGTGTTGCTATGAGCAGCAAATTCAATTTCATGTAGACTTTCTGTCTCAGCGAATTCGTTTAGTGGAATTTGTACATTAAAACGCAAGCAAATATTGTGTAGAGCACAGCAAACGTTCATTATTTGTACCACTCTTCTTGGTTCGTAATGCAACTCTCTGCTTGCTAACAGACATCGAAATCTGCCTTTTAAAACACCAAACGCTCTCTCAATTATAGACCTCCCCTTGCAAAACTTCGTGTTATAAAGTGCCTCGGATGAGTTTTCTGTCGCGTTTCTGTATGGAGTTAGCAGCCAAGGTTCCAGGGGGTAGCCTGAATCGCCTTTGATATTAAAAAAATAAGTTAGAAAAATATCTATAAGTATATTCAAGCATGTTCCAGAGAAGTAAAAGTAAACTTTTTATTTTTGAAGTACTATTTTGAATTAAAAGTATTTTAATTAATAGAAAATGTAACAACTGCTACTTTTGTATTTTTTGGAAAATGCTGATTAAAACATTCTTAAGTTATTTACCAATCAGCCAAAAGCCCTTTTCTCCTCTTTCAAAGCGTTGTTTTAACGTTTGTTTTGCGCTTGAAACGTTCCACACATGTGAGTCATGGCTTGCACCACCGTATCGGCAATCAACAAATCTAATTACCAGTTTGTGATCACATATCTAAAAATTGACAATAAAAGTTTAATTTTACTCGCCAAATACATAAATAAAAACTCACATACCACCATAGCGTTCATACTGTGCTTTAATTTTCTGTTGAAGTATAAGTTCTCGTTGCTGTTGATCGCTTTTGAACTTTTAGCTCATGTTGAATTTCGTTTAATACGTACATAAAAGCGTCTTTATTTAGACGAAAGTTTTGTATAAAGCTATAACAATGTAATATTAGAAAATATTTTGCACATATTTATATATTTCTTACCTGTGGTCATTTAGGGAGAGTATATCCGAATTATGTCTTAAAATTCTCCTTGTAATACGTTCAGTACGTTCATTATCATCCTCAAACCATAGCGCCACGGAATCCATCACCTTTTATTTTATTTTTAACAAAAAACACACTTTAACAAAAAACACAAAACTTTAATTTGAAAATTATTATTTATGTACATGTTTTGACATTTCATTTTGTCATTCTTCGCTGTTATTTATTTTGTGGTGCCAGTGTTGCTAATTTTTTAAACTAATTTTGCTAAAGCGTTTGCGAAAGCGTTACAGAGTACCAAATTGTGCTCTTAACGCATTTACCTATCGCATCGAATGTGCTTTCGCATCGTAATAGAGAGTAACCCCCCAGATATAGAGATTATTAGCAATAATAAAATCAAACACAGACTCACCTCTTTTGTTGATGTCGGCACTATCCCATTGGGTATGGTGAGCGTTCGCGTCGCAACCCAATATCAGTCTCAAGCCTTTTCTGCCTGAGTATTCCACCAACTCCTTAACTTTCTCACCAGGTGGGTCTAAAGCCTCATATGGTAAGTATACCGATGCAAGTGCCAGGACCGTTCTGTCCATGGCCTCTCCTGTCACGACCGTCAGATCACCATTGCTGAAAGAATGAGAAAACATAAATTTGTATTCACTCTTTGCCATTATACATGTTCGTACCTTCTCACCGGAGTGGGGTACGAATAACGTATACCCCGTGACCTTTAATCCAGCAACCCGGTTTTTACTCAACCAGGGCTCCTGAATTAAGGCCACGTCCACGGCTTTGTCAATGAGATGGGTTGCTAATTCGGTTGAGGCTGCTTCACAGTGATGCAAGTTTATCTGCACCACTTTCAACCTCTTAGGATCTATTATTTTTAGAAAATCTAAACCTGATAGATCCTAACCCGAAAATAGCAACCCCTTTCATCGACTCCAGCTTTTTAAGGGACTCTTGGTCTACTGCGAACCGAAAGTCCCTCCCCTGGTTCTCTTTACAGCCCATAGAAGCTATCAGCTTCCACTGGCTCGTATCAAGACCCTCATTCTGATTGGTCAGCATTCCCAGTATGACCTCCACCGTTTTAAGAGGAGGAGGGATCCACACTGTGACCACTGGCCTCAATGGCAGTTCCGACGCACATTGGGGCCAAATGATTGAAAAGTGGCGATTAATTCAAAATATGAACTTTAAAATTCATGATCGTGTTTGGTACCGGGTGAAAGTGGATAAAATTCTGCATCACTAATTGCAAAAATTATACTTTTAAGTTGTTTGCTTTAGTTGAAGTGAGCACTTAAAGTTGAATAATTGTTACTTTTTTTGTGCATATTGAAAAAAAGTGAAAATTTTGATATTTCAATTGATAATTTTTTCTATTAATACTTCTAAAAGTTAAATTTTTATAATGGAACCGTCAACTTCAGGTAGTTTACTATATAGTACATGTTTTTTTGTTTAAATAAATGTTTTAAAAATATTAAATGTTAATAAAATAAAATTATCCCAAAAATGGGCTATTTTTGATTTATATATGGAGTTTCAACAACTTTGTTCGTGAGCTTGCGTAAAATCGTCTATATAGTGTTATAATATCAGATCTCAACTAATAAACCCCAAAATATTTTTTGGCGATTTTTTGCGATTTTTGAGTTATGCTTGTTTTTGTGAAATAACTCAAGATGCTAAAAATCCACAAATATGAAAAAACAAAACAAAACATCAAGTTGTTTTTACTTTGTTTTGTCATTATTTTCGTTATAGTAGTTGTTATTGTAGCTAAAAAATGTGTTGTTAATTAGAGATGGGGGCGTGAGTAACTTTAATTCACGCATGCTCACGTGATTGCGTATGTTTGGTTTATTTACTATGAATAAAACTAATTAAATTATTTTACATGTGTTTATGATATTTCAATGAATTTTACTTAAACATTTGTTAATTTTAAATTATTATAAAATTGTATATGGCACAAGTGCACTATTTTGAAAAATTGAAGGAGGTCACGCTCCCATCCCTATCTATTATTGTCATTTATTTGAGTCCTACATAATAACTGTTGGTCATATACATGCATCATATGAGTAAAGTTTTAATTTTGTTTTAAGCTGGTGATATCAACTAATATAATGATAATACATTTTTAAGAATTTCTATCCATCCGTAGGGTATTATTGATTCGGTACTGATACGTTTATTTATTGTTTTAGCTGTCAATGTTTTGTGATGTGATGTTACATATTTAAAGTGTTGTGAAAGTGTAAATTATTCGGTACAGGGTTAAAGGAATTACTTTTTGCAAATTTTAAACGAATAGAAATCTTATTAATTTTAGGAACATGTCCCAAAACAATTTTCGTTCCTCGTCATGAGTTGCATAATTTTATGAGGAGTGCAGAACCTAAATCACTTTAGGATAAATTTAAACTTTTGAGATGGGAAGTAATAAAACGTGTCGACCCTTCGGATATGGTAGATTTTATGACAAGGTTTCATAATTTTTGCTCTAGCTATGAGATTCGGTGGCAAAAATGTCATAGAAAGAATGAAATTTTTGTAAAAAATAATAAGAATTGGCTGGATGCCTCAATCTCATTCAGTCCACCACCAGAACCACAACAAAAAAGAGGTCGCAATGATCTCTCATTTGAAGAGTGCAAAGAAAAAACAAAAGTTAAGAAATGTAAAGACATAAGAGATCAAATTTCTTTGCCTGTTTTGGCTTACGTCACACAAATGAGCTTGAGAGCTGCTGGAAAAATAGATGAGTCGAAAATTGTTAAGGAAATAATATCATCTCCAACAAAAGCCAAAAAATACCGAAAAAGTATAGAACAGGTACCACCACAGCAGTTAACTCCGGATGAAGCTCTGTCCGTTTTGGTAGAAGCGAAGCTAAGTCGCCACCAATATAATGTTATAAGAAAGGTTGCACCTGAGAAATTTCCATCATATAAATTGGTCCAAAGAGCTAAGAAAAAATGTTACCCAAAGGGAGAACAAATGAAAATTTCTGAAACATCAGCGCAAGTTAGCCTACAAGGAATATTGGATCATACCACTAAACGCCTTTTGTCGGTTAAAAATGCAGATTTAAATTCGTTAGACAACGAAGAAATCGAAAAAATTACTTTATACACTAAGTGGGGCTTTGACGGAAGTTCAGGGCATAGTTCTTACAAACAAGCCTTTCATGACAGTAATGCATCTGATTCTTCTGTATTTATTACGTCAATTGTACCATTAAAATTAGTTTGTAAAAACAAAATCATTTGGCATAATCCTCGACCGTCTTCAACTAGGTTTTGCAGGCCATTAAAAATTGAATTTATGAAAGAAACGGTCAACAGTATTAAAACAGAAAGAGTGGAGACAGAAAAAAATGCTCTTATCGATACAGTGATATCATTTGGAGAAAGAAAGATAAAAGTGAACCACAAACTAATTCTCGTTATGATTGACGGTAAAGTGTGTAACGCGATTACAGACACAAAGTCCACACAAAAGTGCTACATATGTGGCGCTACCAGCAAGGAGTTCAACAATATTGAACAAATGATTTCTAGAGATTCCAACGTAGACTTCATGGAGTTCGGTTTGTCTGTCCTACATGGCTGGATAAGATTTTTTGAATGTCTTATTCACTTGGCATATAAACTTCCAATTCAAAAATGGCAGGCAAGAAGTGACGAAGAAAAAAAAATATTGCTGAAACTAAAAGTCGTATTCAACGCGAATTTAAAAAGAGAACGGGATTGATCATTGATCAACCAAAACCTGGTTTTGGTAACTCTAATGACGGGAATACTGCAAGACTTTTTTTTAAGAATGCAGAAGTATCTGCTGAAATTACTAATATTGATTTAGAGTTGATCAAAAATATGCACACAATATTAATTGTAGCTTCTAGTGGTATTGAGGTCAATATTGAAAAATGTACAAACTTCGCTAATAACACTGCCAGGCTATTTGTGAAAAAATATCCATGGTACTATATGCCTCCTACTCTTCACAAATATTTTATTCATGGGCCTGAAATTATATCATTATCGCCATTGCCAATTGGTCAGCTAACCGAAGAGTCTCAGGAAGCCAGAAATAAAGATTTTAAAAGTTATAGGGAGAATTTTGCCCGTAAATGCAGTCGAGAAAAAACAATGGAAGATATCTTCAATAGATTTCTCTTAAGTTCAGATCCGTTTATAACAAGCATGAACAATAGTTCTAAAAAGAAAAAAGAGCTAATGCCAAAATCTGCATTGGAGTTGCTTGTAAAGGGTGTTTTTTTAAGCCCGATAGAACTTGAAATAGTAAAAAATAACACAAAAAATTAAATTGTAATCAAAATTTTTTTTTTATTCGAAAGATCAATACGTGACATTAACATTTGAAAATGATTTTGGGCATATGGGCACCGCGGCTGTTCTTGACGAAGCGCATTCTGGACGTCCAATTTTGGGCCACTTTTTCGAGCACTGCTGGCCGTATGTCACGAATAACACGAACAATGCTGGCCTCCAAGGCGTCAATTGTTGCTGGTTTATCAGCATAAACCAGTGACTTCACGTAGCCCCACAGGAAATAATCGAGAGGTGTCAAATCGCACGACCTTGGAGGCCAATTGACAGGTCCATTTCTCGGAATCAACTTATCGCCAAATTTTGATTTCAATAAGTCGATGGTTGCGTTCGCCGTATGGCACGTAGTGCCATCCTGTTGAAACCACATCTCCTCCGGATCAATGTCATCCATATTTTCAAACAAAAAATCATTGATCATGGTGCGGTAACGATCTCCATTGACCGTAACGCGAGCTCCGGCCTCATTTTTGAAGAAATAAGGTCCGATGATGCCACCAGCGTGAAAACCGCACCAAACGGTGCATTTTTCTGGATGTAATGGAGTCTGTAGGGTCTCTTGTGGATTGGTCTCGCTCCATATGCGGCAATTTTGCTTATTAACAAACCCGTTAAGCCAAAAATGTGCCTCATGGCTGAACACAATTTTGCAATAAAATTGGACGTCCAGAATGCGCTTCGTCAAGAACAGCCGCGGTGCCCATATGCCCGAAATCATTTTCAAATGTTAATGTCACGTATTGATCTTTCGAATAAAAAAAAAATTTTGATTACAATTTAATTTTTTGTGTTATTTTTTACAATTTCAAGTTCTATCGGGCTTAAAAAAACACCCTTTACTTCCCAGCAATCAAAATAGCAATGATGAAGATGGAGATGAAGATTAAGATTATTGTAACGAATTAATTTATGATTATGAAATTGAATGTGAAGTAAATACTAACATTGAAGGTAATAATGATTATAATAAAAAATTGTTGTTTTCAAAAAAAAAAAAAAAATAGAATAACCGAATTTAATTAAATTTTTTTTAAATAGTGTGTTTTCAGTTCTCATCTAACAGTGGTTGTGATCAGACATACAAGTGCTTATTGTGTAATTGCAGATTTTTTTTCTTTTTCCAAACAATATAACAACAAATTTAGCAAAATTTAAAAAACAAAGGAATACACATTCCATTTAAAACTAACAACAATACATCAAAAATATTTCTGTTGATTTAACACAAACTTTACAAGAATTTAAAACAACAACCATCAAAACAAAAAAAACAAAAAAAAAAAAATAAAAAAAACCTAAACAAAAAATTTAAAACAATAATATGCCTACACTAAGTGAAGATGATAGTGATGAAAGCGATGGTATTTGGCAGCAAGTACCAACAACAAATAAACGAAGGTTAACGAAATCGCCAAATATGCATCAGCATAAAAAGTTCAATTCAAGTAGTGAACCAAGCACCTCAAAACAAAATCCGTTTCAAATACTTGATAATGATGATGCCAATGATGAAAATAAGGAAAGTGAAGATAAGTCTCCAAAACCACCACCAATTTATATACCTAATGTAACAAGTATAAGCAAAATGTTAAAAGATATAAGTAGTGTAATAACAAGTAATGATTTTAATTACAAATCTATGAGAGATAGTCAAATTAGACTAATGATTAAGAATGTAGACTCTTATAGGAAAATTATAAAGTTCTTAGAGACGAAAAATATTAGTTATCACACATATCAATTAAAGCAGGAACGCGCATATAGAATTGTTATTAAAGGTATACATCACTCTACCCCTGTTGAAGATATCAAGGCTGAGTTATTACTGTTAGGACATCAAGTTAGAGACGTAGTTAATGTGAAAAGTCGCGTAACAAAACTGCCACTCCCAATGTTCTTTGTAGATTTAGTTCCCAACACTAATAACAAAGAAGTTTTTAATATTAATCATATAAATAACGCAATTGTTTCGATTGAAGCTCCTAAAAGAGTTGACGATCTGGTTCAATGTCATCGTTGTCAGCAATTTGGTCACACCAAATCTTTCTGCAAAAAACCTTTTAGATGCGTCAAATGTGGACTAGATCACCAGACATCAGAATGTATTAAAGATAAAAACATTCCCCCAAAATGTGTAAATTGTTTACAAACTCACGCAGCCAATTATAAGGGCTGTCAAATTTACCAAGAACTTTTACATAAAAAAAGATCATCTCATTATAGAAACATAAATGAGTCTAGAAAACATGAAATATTATCAAATCAACAACAACCTTTTTTAAATTCACAAAATAACAACACAAATGAATTTAACAATAATGGCGTATCGTATTCACAGGCCGTTAAAGGCAATACGACAAACGTAGAGAGTCGGTTTATGGAGAGACTCGAAAGAATGATGGACAAAATATTTGAAATGATGACACAAATTATGATGAAATTATGCAAATAAATATGAGATTTGCAGCATGGAATGCCAATGGTGCATCCAATCACACAAAGGAAATTGAAATTTTCTTAAAATCCAAATATTTGGATATATTAATGATATCCGAAACACATTTATGAAAATTATGAACTTGTGCAAGAAAATCACCCTGATGGTAAAGCACATGCTGGTTCAGCAATTCTAGTGAAATCCTCTATAAAATTTGAAATATTACCCCCCATTACAATGCCATCAATACAAGCTAGTGGTATTAAAGTTAAATGCAACAACATTGATGTATGCATATATGCTGTATATTTTCCCCCTAGGCATAGTCTAACTTGTACAGATTATGATAACTTTTTCAAGCTGTTAGGTCCAAGATTTATTATTGGTGGAGATTTCAATGCCAAACATACGTGGTGGGGATCTAGACTGATAAATCCGAAAGGTAGCCAACTCTTCATGAGCATCCAAAAGAATAAATATAAGACGCTTTCTACAGGGAGACCCACATATTGGCCTAGTGACCCAACAAAAATTCCAGATCTACTAGATTTTTTTGTTTATTTTGGATTACCATCTCACCTGTTAGACATAACTGACAGCGATGATCTCAGCTCTGACCATACTCCAATAATACTACAATACTGCATTACAGACTGTATTAAAGAACACAAACATCTTTACTTCAAAAACAGATATTAAATCATTTCAGCTTTTTATGGATGAAAATATACAACTTAACACAAGTATAAAAACTAAAGACGAACTTAACACAGCTGTAGAAAATTTCACGAACTTAATTCACGAAGCTGCATTTTTATCTACACCTCAGAAACTTACACATAACGGTTTTAATGTAAATATATCTGCTGAAATAAGAGAACTGATAAAAAATAAGAGACGGCTTAGAATAGTTTGGCAACAAAGCAGAAATGCAGCAGACAAAACTAATTTTAATCAGGCAACAAACCACCTAAGAAAACGTATTTCGGAAACTAAAAATGAAGAATTGACAAATTTTCTAAGAAGCCTAAATACCACAAATAATAGTAATTACGCACTATGGAAAGCAACAAAATATCTTAAGAAGCCAATTAAAAGAAACATCCCTATTAAAGACCTCAACGGAACTTGGTGCAGAAGTAGTAAAAATAAAGCTGAAGCATTTTCTAAACATTTGGAACAGACCTTTCAAACATGCTCCTTAACAAATACAGTTGAAGAAAAAAACATTCTTCAGTTTTTAGACTCTCCATGTCCAATGGATTTCCCAATAAAACCCTTTTCGCCAAGAGAAGTTGAAAAGGAAATTTTTAAACTTAATAAAACAAAGTCTCCAGGCTACGATAAAAATGGACCAAAAGTAGCAAAATCCATGTCAAGAAAAAGTGTCTTATTCTTAACACTGTTATATAACTCTGTGCTTAGATTATCACATTTTCCAATACAGTGGAAATGCGCTGAAATTATAATGATTAGTAAGGCAGGCAAACCGGAAAGTGAAATAGCTTCATACAGGCCCATCAGTTTATTGCCTTTGTTCTCTAAACTTTTTGAAAGATTGTTTTCATGCAGATTGTTGCCAATTTTGGAAAAACAGAATATAATACCGGACCATCAATTTGGGTTTCGTCATAGACATGGCACTCCTGAACAATGCCATCGAATAGTGAATGTGATAACTGAGTCACTTGAAAAAAAGCTATACTGTTGTGCAGTGTTTTTAGACGTAAAGCAAGCATTTGATAGAGTGTGGCATAAAGGACTTTTGTTTAAACTTAAAAAATTTTTGTCAACTCCGTTTTACTTACTCTTAAAATCTTATTTAGAAGAGCGAACTTTTTATGTAAAAAGTTGTGATGAAAGATCCAATATATGTCATATAGGTGCAGGTGTGCCACAAGGAAGTGTTCTTGGACCAATTTTATACACTATTTTTACATCGGACATACCAGTGATTGATAAAGTTACTATGGCCACTTATGCGGATGATACTGCTATATTAGCATCTACTCACTCGCCTTATGAAGCTTCACTAACAGTACAAAAGGAACTTGATATGCTACAAAAATAGTTATCGAAGTGGAAAATATGTATTAACACAGAGAAATCAAATCATATAACATTTACATTAAGAAAAGAAGAGTGTCCCGCACTATTTATAAATGGTTCTGAAATTCCAAAATCTGAATCAGTTAAATATCTTGGAATGCATCTCGACAGAAGATTAACATGGAAGCATCATATTAAGGCAAAAAGAGAACACTTAAACTTAAAAACTAAGAAATTATATTGGCTGCTAGGAGCTAAGTCAGAGCTAAGTCTCGAAAATAAAATCATGATATACAAGACTATATTGAAACCTGTGTGGACCTACGGTATTCAGCTATGGGGAACTACAAGCAATTCTAATATAGAAATTTTGCAAAGATATCAGTCGAAAACACTTAGGATGATAGTAAATGCCCCATGGTTTGTAACGAACAAACAAATTCATGATGATCTCAGAATTCCATTTATAAGTAATGAAATAAATAAATTTAGTTCAAGATATTTGGGTCGCCTTAGCAATCATTGCAATATTTTAGCGATTACACTTTTAGATGAAACTGATGAAGTTAGAAGGTTAAAAAGATTTCACATATTAGACTTACCCTACAGGAAATAGTATACCAGATCTACATATATTTATGTTCTTATCTTTTTTAATTTTATATGTATATTTATAATAAATAATATTAATATCTAATATTAAACTTAGTTTATTAAGCTTGCTGAAGTTTAATAACGTATGTTAAGTAAGTTCTTATATCATCTAATTTACTTATTATTGAATAAATAGATTGTAAATAAAATAAAAATTAAATAAAAAAAAAAAAAAAAAATAGTGTGTTTATGGTTATTTATCAATAAAAAAACAATTAGATTTTCAAATGTTTCATTTTTGAGCAAAATTTTAAAATTTCGAGAAAAAAGGTATGATTTTAATTTAAAAATTTTCTAATAGAAATACATATAAAATATTTATTCCTTATTATTTTTAAAAATATTACTTATTTTTCTTAAAGTACATTTAGTATGCTTTAATTTGCAATTTAATTGAATAATTTATAGCGCACCGTTCCAAAGTTACAGCAAAAAATGTGAAAAAAGAGGATTTTTTACAGAACACAAAATGGCCCATAAAGGGTTAAAAAATGTGTTTTTTCACTCTGTTTTTTTTTAAATGTTGGTTTTTTATGTATTTATAAATATCCATTAATAAAAAATATTTTTTATTTTAAATTACGACTTCTATGAATTAATCGCCACTTTTCATGCATTTGGCCCCACTGTGCGACGCTGGTATAACATCCAGACTGGCGTCAGGACAAGCACTGCCACACCTGACAATTGCAGCCTTCAAAAACTCAAAGGTCTTTTGATTACCGCAACTGACGGTCTTGACACCCCTTGCCCAATCGGCCCCTCTGAACGCTACCTCTTCATGCCGTTCCTTCACGCTGAAGACTTCATCGAGAAGTTTGTTTTCTACTACCTGCCATCTCTCAACACTGATCTTACCATCCGGATCAGTGCGATCAATAACAGCTGCCAGAATACCGTCCTTACTCGACGATGCCTTCAGCTTCTTCGATGTCGAGGGCTGATCCTCTCTGGAGCCAGCTCTCCTGCTTATCTCCTTGCGGTGATCAACAAGAGAGCTGCTTACAGTCTGATCAACCTTCTTAGCCGCTGGGGGTTTCTGTTCATCACTAGACCTTACCCTCTTTACGCCTCCTGTTCTGGAGCTTTTCGTAGGGTTTGGACAGGGATTAACAGATTTCCCTGCAGATAAAGACTGATTAGACCCAGATGATGCTCCTTTGGCGAGTCCCTTTTGAACATCACCTCCGGAGATCACTAAGACCTTTCCAGCCTTCATCGCGCGGCTACTAGAGGGTAAATTGTCAGCAGGCCTAGCTCCCTTAATTGTAACCAAACTGTCGCTATTAAGAGGACCAGGTGGTATACTCTTTACCCCCTTCTTCAACACATCCACAGAGGAGACAGCAGCGAAAGAATGCTGAGGATCTGTTGTCCTTGCTGACCACAGTTGACTCCCCAGCAGCCCTGGCTGTATATCCCGCAGGATAGGGAACCCCCAAGTCCAGATCGCCAAGTTTTTCAGAGGCCCCAGTACGCGACCGGGAGTCGATTGGGGAGCCAATCTCCTCTAACATTGTCAGTTCAGTGACCAACTGACTCTCCTGTAGCAGAATATCCCTGTGGTTACCCAAAAGGTCCGAGTCCGAATCCGACACTGAACCTCCTGAGCAGTCAGTGATATCCGCTACACTAACTTCTTCTATTACATCCCTTTTTTCTTTAAATTTTTCCAGATTTTGTTCCCACGAGTAGTCCGTTATGAAAAGGACCGTACCGCACAGTGACGGATTGCGCGGACTGGGCTAAAGTACAACTGACCTTTGCCATCGACGTCAGAGGGAAGCCGTTAACGACTAGTTTATTTTACCACTAACTAGCCGTTCAGATCCTTGGCACAGCTCTCAACCACCTTGACCTTAAAAGTGGGGGAGAAGGAAGAGGATTATAGACGGGATTATAACAAAGGAAAGGATGAAGGGATGGGATCGGATGACCTTTCGTTGTGCAACCTTTAATAATATATCTTAAGAGAATGACTGTCCATAGAGGAGCTGTAATGCCCCAACTATCAGCAGCCAAGCCCCAAGATATATCCACAGTTGACACTTAAGCAACCACATCGCGGCAAGATAGTCATCCAGGTGGTGGAAAAATTGTATATCTGGAAAACGATATCGATTAGAGTAGTAAAATTTTGCAAAAGCAACATTGATGTTCAAATAAACATTTATGGAAAAAATGGGTGCATTAACAATAGTGGGCGTGGCACCTACCATATGAATTAAATACTAAAATTCGTATATTTGGAAAACGATATCGATTAGAGTAGTAAAATTTTGCAAAAGCAACTTTGATATTCAAATAAACATTTATGGAAAAAATGGGTGCATTAACAATAGTGGGCGTGGCACCTACCATATGAATTAAATACTAAAATTCGTATATTTGGAAAACGATATCGATTAGAGTAGTAAAATTTTGCAAAAGCAACTTTAAAGTTCAAATAAACATTTATGGAAAAAATGGGTGCATTAACAATAGTGGGCGTAGCACCTACCATATGAATTAAATACTAAAATTCGTATATTTTGAAAACGATATCGATTAGAGTAGTAAAATTTTGCAAAAGCAACTTTGATGTTCAAATAAACATTTATGGAAAAAATGGGTGCATTAACAATAGTGGGCGTGGCACCTACCATATGAATTAAATACTAAAATTCGTATATTTGGAAAACGATATCGATTAGAGTAGTAAAATGTTGCAAAAGCAACTTTGATGTTCAAATAAACATTTATGGAAAAAATGGGTGCATTAACGATCGTGGGCGTGGCACCTACCATATGAATCAAATAATAAAATTCGTATATTTGGAAAACGATATCGATTAGAGTAGTAAAATTTTGCAAAAGCAACTTTGATGTTCAAATAAACATTTATGGAAAAAATGGGTGCATTAACAATAGTGGGCGTGGCACCTACCATATGAATTAAATACTAAAATTCGTATATTTGGAAAACGATATCGATTAGAGTAGTAAAATTTTGCAAAAGCAACTTTGATGTTCAAATAAACATTTATGGAAAAAATGGGTGCATTAACGATCGTGGGCGTGGCACCTACCATATGAATCAAATAATAAAATTCGTATATTTGGAAAACGATATCGATTAGAGTAGTAAAATTTTGCAAAAGCAACTTTGATGTTCAAATAAACATTTATGGAAAAAATGGGTGCATTAACAATAGTGGGCGTGGCACCTACCATATGAATTATATACTAAAATTCGTATATTTGGAAAACGATATCGATTAGAGTAGTAAAATTTTGCAAAAGCAACTTTGATGTTCAAATAAACATTTATGGAAAAAATGGGTGCATTAACAATAGTGGGCGTGGCACCTACCATATGAATTAAATACTAAAATTCGTATATTTGGAAAACGATATCGATTAGAGTAGTAAAATTTTGCAAAAGCAACTTTGATGTTCAAATAAACATTTATGGAAAAAATGGGTGCATTAGCAATAGTGGACGTGGCACCTACCATATGAATTAAATACTAAAATTCGTATATCTGGAAAACGATATCGATTAGAGTAGTAAAATTTTGCAAAAGCAACTTTGATGTTCAAATAAACATTTATGGAAAAAATGGGTGCATTAACAATAGTGGGCGTGGCACCTACCATATGAATTAAATAATAAAATTCGTATATTTGGAAAACGATATCGATTAGAGTAGTAAAATTTTGCAAAAGCAACTTTGATGTTCAAATAAACATTTATGGAAAAAATGGGTGCATTAACAATAGTGGGCGTGGCACCTACCATATGAATTAAATACTAAAATTCGTATATTTGGAAAACGATATCGATTAGAGTAGTAAAATTTTGCAAAAGCAACTTTGATATTCAAATAAACATTTATGGAAAAAATGGGTGCATTAACAATAGTGGGCGTGGCACCTACCATATGAATTAAATACTAAAATTCGTATATCTGGAAAACGATATCGATTAGAGTAGTAAAATTTTGCAAAAGCAACTTTAATATTCAAATAAACATTTATGGAAAAAATGGGTGCATTAACAATAGTACCATATGAATTAAATACTAAAATTCGTATATTTGGAAAACGATATCGATTAGAGTAGTAAAATTTTGCAAAAGCAACTTTGATATTCAAATAAACATTTATGGAAAAAATGGGTGCATTAACAATAGTGGGCGTGGCACCTACCATATGAATTAAATACTAAAATTCGTATATCTGGAAAACGATATCGATTAGAGTAGTAAAATTTTGCAAAAGCAACTTTGATGTTGAAATAAACATTTATGGAAAAAATGGGTGCATTAACAATAGTGGGCGTGGCACCTGCCATATGAATTAAATACTAAAATTTGGGGTGGCAAAGCACACCGGGTATTAGCTAGTAAACAAATAAAATATGATATTTTAGTTAATGAAAGTAAGGATTTTCTGGACCTTATTAGTTTATCATTGCCTGGTATCAAAATTGATAATAAATCTTTGATTAATACGTCACTTTATAGATCGCAAAAGTGTTCACTTGAATCTTTTAACAAGTACTGGAAAACTCAATTTTAAATGCAAGAAATTTGCCATATATCTATATTGGAGATTTTAACATTAATTTGAGAAATACAGATAGCTCTCTCGTTGTCTATTGGATATTTTTGATGAACAAAACTTTAGTTCGTGTCATGACATAATAAAAAGGACTAGTAGTGAATCTAGCGTTGACTGTGTCTTACGTAATGTCAATGAATCAAATTCTCTATTTATAAGTTCAAACCAGAATAAACTATCTGATCATAACTTTATTTTTTGCCGTATTAAATCTGAATTCATACACCGAGAGAAGTTTGTTAAGAATAAAACATACACTGATTTTGGCTCACCTTGAGATGAAAATTGAAACATGGATATTCTAAATATATAAATAGCTCGGAACAGATATGTGAACAGAATTGAAGTTAATATTAGACAAAAAATATACCCGTGGATGTCTGAAAAAATCATTTCGCTAATAGCCTACAAAAAGCAAGTTTAAAAAAAAGAAGAATCAATAGAGAAGACAAAACAATTTCAAATACTTCTAAAAGAATTAGTAGAGTTATAAAATATTGTTCAAAAATGCTGAAAACTGAAAACTAGCATATAACCCGCCACTTCGATAGCGCAGTTCTTACCATTTATTAAATACTCAAGTTCCATTTTTAATTATTAAATATTTTTGGTTCAATTTATAAAATTTTTAATCTCTGAATTAATTTATTTTACTTACTTTACTTTAGAAAAATAAAAAGTAAAGTAAGGATATATCGGCAATATCATTTTAATTCTTAACTTGAATCAAAAATCCTTTATTTCACAATTTTAGCTTCATAAACATAGAAAATACAAAAAGTACCATTAAAATTCAGAAAAGTACCTTCTTAATTGCCCATAACATTTTCAGTCTCACCTTATATAAAAAGTTACTAATTTCGAAATTCTAGCTTCGCAAACGTTATAAATACAAAAAGTACCCAAAAAATTCGAAAATGTACCTCTTTGGTCGTCTATAATATTCTAGTTTCGCAAACGTTGAAAATACAAAAAGTACCATAAAAATTCAAAAACTTACCTTCTTGGTCGCCTATAATATTTTCAGTTTCACCTGGAATCAAAAGTCCTTGATTGAACAATTCTACCTTCATAAATGTAGAAAACACAAAAAGTACCATAAAAATTAAAAAAAAGTACCTTTTTGGTCACCCATAACATTTTTAATCTCACCTTGTATCAATAGTCACTAGTTTCAAAATTCTAGCTTCGCAAACTTTGGAAATACAAAAAGTACCATAAAAATTCAAAAACTTACCTTCTTGGTCGCCTATAATATTTTCAGTTTCACCTGGAATCAAAAGTCCTTGAATGTACAATCCTACCTTCATAAACGTAGAAAACACAAAAAGTACCATAAAAATTAAAAAAGTGCCTTTTTGGTCACCCATAACATTTTTAGTCTCACCTTGTGTCAATAATCACTAGTTTCAAAATTCTAGCTTCGCAAACTTTGGAAATACAAAAAGTACCATAAAAATTAAAAAAAAATTACCTTCTTGGTCGCCCTTCTTAGTCTCACCTGGAACCAATAGTCCTTGATTGTACAATCCTACCTTCATACACGTAGAATATACAAAAAGTACTATAAAAATTAAAAAAAAAAGTTCCTTTTTGGTTGCCCATAACATTTTTAGTCTCACCTGGAATAAAAAGTCCTGGATTGTACAATCCTACCTTCGCAAACGTAGAAAATGCAAAATGTACCATAAAAATTAAAAAAAAGTACCCATAAAAAAGAAAGAAAATACAAAAAGTACCTTTGGTCCAAGTTCCAAGTTTAAAATGTTCAATTATCTATGTAACAAATTATTTTATAATACATGATTTAAAGCCAGTAAATCTACTCTTTTTTGCATAAAAGTAAATATGTTCTAAAAAGTACCATGCTCTTTTCCCAAATTTTTCCCCTGTTATGGATGTGTTTAAATTTTTACTAAATTACGTCAATTTTTATGTCTGGTGAAATCCCAATTAAAAATTTAGTCAAATTGGCCGTCTAATTAGGAATTACATATATTCTGCGGAATTTCCCCAAAAAAGTTTCCAAAAATTTCACCTCAATATTTGTCCGTATTCTATTAGGCAATAATAATTATCAAATTTTGTCCCATTAAGCAAGTAAGAGCGCATTATTCGACTGTGCCGAATCCAATCAATTTTATGTTCTTGTATAGCACAAAATTTATTATTTTGTTATTAACAGTAAACACTATGGAATATTGTCTTTATACTAAAATTTCTTTGTATCACTGCGATATGCTAGTAAAATGTATTCGTAAATTAAGTCTTTCAATGAAAGTGGACGTTAAGGTAGGCATGTCAATAAAGTTTCTGCTAATAAATAAAACAGATATTTCAATATAGTCCTTTATTCTTCCAAAATCTTTATTCATAGAGAAATTATATGAATTTGAGATAAAACAATAAATATTGTCTGGCATAACAATGATATTTACTAGAAAGATATCTGTAGCAAATTTCATCATCATACCTCTAATTTTGTAGGTTTTATAAGCTTTAAAATTCCATTAACAGTGGATAACGTAAAAAGTGAGCGTTATAGTAGGCGTGTCGAAGTTGTTTCTGCTAATGAATAAAACTTAGATATTTTAATAAAATCCATTATATTTCCAAAATCTTTATTCATAGAGAAATTATATGAATTTGAGATAAAACATTAAATGGGAGGTGGGCGTAATAGTAGGCGTGTCACATTTATTTTTCGTTAGAACAAAGCCTTTGACCAAAAAGCAATGTTTGCAAAAATTCAAAATCGTACATCTAATTTTGTCAGTTTTGTTAGATTTTAAATTTTATATATACCGAAAAATACACTGCGATATAAATTTTCGTACATATTGATCTATGTATAACTCCTTTCCTAATGCATAGATTTAAGCAATTTTAAGGGAAAGATATTGGTTTTATTCAGGAAATAATTTCATGACTCTATGTTAATGCGTTTGGATACAATTACATTTTATTCGTTGTTGGAAGGACACGGTTTTTTTGGCCGATTCTTGCATAACGAGCTATAACTCTCTTCCTAATATTCTGATTTAGCCCATTTTCAATACCAAACAAACCTTGTGTATAAGAAATATTCTGGCATAATCTTACACCCCTAGCTTTTTCGGTCTGACCTCATTCGGACTTTCAACAGACGGACATAGCTAGATCATCATTAAATAAAATCCCTATTCAGAGTATATATACTTAATGGGGTCTAATATTGATATTTCGATGTGTTACAAACGGAATGACAAAATGAATATACCACTATTTTTTTGTTCGCGGGTATAATAAAATATTGGTATGGAATATAAAGGATGGTTTAATTTTAAGGGCCGATATTGAATGTGAACTACACCAAGACGTCAAATTTTTTTTCTGTATTTCATTTGACATATCTCAATTTCAATCTAACTCAATTTGAACCATGAAAAGATATTCAATCGAGCAACGCGTTAAGGTTATTCAGGCTTATTACAAAAATAAGCGTTCAAATCAAAATGCATTTTGTGCACTTCGTGATTCTTTTGGTCAACATAATCGTTCAAATTTGTCCACAATCGGGAGAATTGTAAAAAATATTTAAATTTCAGCAAAAAAGGTCTGTATGAAATGTAAAAACATCTGTGAATGCCATTTTAGTTCGTTGAATGTTTCCCATTGCTGTTTTTCGCGATAGTATGGCAAAAGTGCAGTCAACCTCGACTCATCATAGTGCCCAACAATTGAACATCAACATCGTCATTGAAAATTTGGACCATAGGATGGAGGTGTGCCGCCGAGATCGCGGCCATACCAATACCAATATTATCATAATAAAAAGAAATGACAATAATTTCCTAAATAATTTGTGTTTCATTCAAAATTAACATCGGCCCTTAAAATTTAACCACAAGTTATTTTTGTTTATTTATTTATTTATTTTAAATCTACTGATGCACATTTTTTTTAATATTTTTAAGTCTTTAACGACTTAAAACTGTGGGTACACATACATATGTATTTTTAGAGATGGGCACAAATTGTTACTCTAGTAACAACCTCGTTCATTTTCGTTTTCACGAACCCCCATTAAATTACCTTGTGGTTTGTACAAAAAATGAAAGAGGTTGTTAGCATGCCATCTAGTAGTAGTTAGTAGAGTCAACTACTGTTCTACGTGGTATTTAGCTACAGTGCAATATAAGGCGCCGTATAAAATGAGTGAATGCTAATGAATATGACTAATATAATTTCATATAAATTTAAAGAAAAAAGTGGGCGTGGCACATTTATTTTCCGTTATAACAAAAACTTTGACAAAAAAACAATGTTTGCAAAATTTCAGAATCGTACATATAATTTTGTCAGTTTTATTACGTTTTTAATTTAAAATATACACTGTTCGGTATAAATTTTCGTACATTTTGATCAATAACTCTGTTTATGCCAGAAACCCTACATTAGGGTTCTATAGCAATAAACCCTAACATCATCTTAGCGATTTC
This sequence comes from Phyto melanocephala, assembly GCA_941918925.1. Taxonomy (NCBI): domain Eukaryota; kingdom Metazoa; phylum Arthropoda; class Insecta; order Diptera; family Rhinophoridae; genus Phyto; species Phyto melanocephala. The sequence goes on from OW799238.1 coordinate 20,131,681, forward strand.
TATTTAATTTATAAATACAAGCAGAATGCTCTGTATTGCAGCATTATATGCTATCTCGCTCTAAATAATGCCTAAATTAATTGTCAAATCATAAAATAAGTTTTGGATACTTGTTTCCGTTCTGGCACTTGCTCTCTTAAAAATCTATCTCCGACCTGTTCGGTAAGCTTCTAATCCATCTTCCTTTTTATTTATTTATTTATTTATTTATTTATTTATTTATTTATTCAACGTAATATAAAGCCTCATTAGGCCAATTAAAATATATTACATAGTTAAATCCTGAACATTAATATTATAAAAATTATCTACAAATAAAAACCTAACATATATGACCATTGGTTCCCAATCTTTTGAAAAGAAATCAAATAAGTGTAATAGTTAATTTAACGATCCCAATACATCGTAACAGAAAAAGCCAGAAAGTAAAAATTAATTTTAAGAAGAAAGCATTATATACATGCATACATAGTTATACATATGCATACAAAAACATATTCAAACTATATAAAATAAATCTAATACTATAAATTGGTAAGAAAAGATAACATTTTTAGTCGAAAAGCATTATTTGAGTGGGAAAAAAGTCGAAGCTCCATGGGTAAAAAATTCCAAATACGGGCTATTCTAACACTAAAAGATTTTTCAAACAAAGAATTATTTATCCTTGGAATTAAAATTTGAGGGTTCCTAGTTGAATGAGAGAATATAAATTTGGAGCAAACTGATGCTGGAATTCCTTTTTTAATAGTTTTGTAGAAAAAAAACAAGTTACGCATGGCATGTGTGCACTTTGTATGGAAAAAAGTGCGCTGGTACCGGCATAAACACACTACTAATTTTAACTTATTGGTTTTTCTCATAATACTTTTGGAGTATTTGTTGCTTATTTGAAAAATATAAGTCAATTCGTTCAAGTTAGCGAATCAAAAATTAATATGGTAGATGTCGTGTGTCGAATTCTTTAAGGTAGCGTGCTTGGACCTTTGTTATTTAAAATCTATATAAATGATTTAAAAAATATTAAATTTTTTGGCACGTTGTTGACGTTTGCTGACGATATCTGTCTTTTATATAATTATAAATATGATAAAGTTTTGCAAACACAAATTGAATACGATGCTTCAATTTTGTCAGAATACCTAAGATTGAATAAACTTGTCTCAAATGCAAACAAAACTAAATTTGTGTGGCTTAAACCTAATACTTTAAGATGTGATATAATCATGAATATACATATTGATGGAAATTTGGGAATAAACTTGAACCATAATCTTTTGTGGGATAATCATATAAATCAATAAATCAAAATAGCAGCTGGTATTGGCATTTTTTTCAAGTTTAGAAACAAACTTAATACTGGAACTAAAATGTTGTTACATAAATCGTTAGTACATTCACACCTAACATATCTTCCAATGATATATGGTTATAGGAATACTACGGTAATGAAATCACTACAAGCAGCGCAGAATGAGGCTTTAAAGTTAGTCTTTAATCTACATTTTAGGTATAATACAATCAGTTTATATCAAAGTTTTGCAAAAACTGTGCTTCCTATGAGAGGATTATATAAACAGCAGTCATTATTTTACGTATTTAAATGTGTCAAAGGATATGGAGCTCACACAATTCCCTTTAGGCCTATTAACATAATATTCAGTTAAATAAATTTAACGTAAAAGTCTATTAACTTTCTTTACGCTTAAACTGAAGTTTTAACTATGTATAAATTAAAAATGTTCGATAACAATAGGAAGAGTTAGTTGTAGTTATCAATTATTATGAATGAACTTCAAAAAGAAGAAGAAATGTATACATGAATAGGTTCGTTCGAGAACTCACAAATTTGTACGAATTTGTAAAATTTTTTACTGAATTTTACGAAATTGCGCTCGTTTACATAAATTTGTAGTAAATGAGAGCACAAATAGAGAGCGAAAAGTGACAGTTCTTGACTGAGTATTTGCAAATTTTTACTACAGAAATTTCTTGCAGTAAGATTTAGCAAAACCAAAAAACATGATTCAAAAGGTAAACAAACAAAAGTAAGCAAACAAAAAGTATACAATTTGTGAAAAAAAAATAAAAAAAGGAAAATCCAAACAAATGTGAAAAATATTATTAAATTTATATTGTTTGTGAAATAAAGTTAGTTAACAATGTCTACTGATGAAAGAATGGAACTGCCTGAATCTGGCGCAGGTATACATACTTAAATACATATTTGCACATATGTATGTACATAGTTCCCATTAAACAACACAATATTTATTTGCCATCAGCTGCTGCTTCAATCTTACGAATTTTTACAAATGTCTGTTCGAGTACTTTTTTGGACAAATTATCTTTTTGAGAGTAAAATTTTCAATTTACTAAATAATTACTCATTTACTAAAAAGTGCAGTAAAAGTACTCGAACGAACCTAATATACATAAATTCTTAATGTGCACCCATCTGCTAATAAATTTATTAAAAATTGAATGTATTTTCAAAAATAATTTTTGCTATAAATTTTACAATTCTCTTAGATAAACGATATCTTGAAAACTCTGCATCAGGTAAATTAAAATGATCCATTCGACTTCTGTGGTTATATTTTCTTTTCATACCATAATAAAGGTTAATTTTTTTTATTGTTAACGGCCCTTGGTCAGAGAATTACAAGGCAGGCAATGGATCTTAACGCAGTAAGATGTCGGCTTGAATTAACTAAACAAAGAGTAACTTTTGCTGGAGTGAATGACTTTAACAAGTTATCTGTTAATTTAAGACATATTTCTGTTATATCCACGTTTAAATTCAACCTTAAACAATATTTGCTAAATAACTTTGAAATACTTCTTACATAATAATATAAACTGTTATAAACTTGTAACTAAATATTTAGATATTTAATGTTTTATTTTCTATATTGTAAAATTAAAAATTTATGGTATTAAAAATATAAATGTTTTTTTTTTTTTTTTTTTTTTTTAATTTTTGTCAACTTTTTATAAGCCCCTGTAAAGCCATATTTAGTGCTGAGGTAAAAATATAATTATTGTTTTAAGTTTCTATGAATAAATCTATCTATATATATAAAAGAGTAACGTGACTGACTGACTGACTGACTGATTCATCATCGCACAGCCCAAACGCAAAGAGCTAGAGACATGAAATTTGGACAATCTTTTAATGTATGCTTCACTAAGAATGGATTTTCGGAAATTTGTACTTTAAGGGGGTAAAAAGGGTAAAAACGGTTGAAATCAGTATTCTTATATCTGCTAAACTAAAAATGATACAAAAAAAATTGAAAAAGTATTGTAATTTGCACAAAAATAAGCTGACAGGTGTCTGGCCTTTTCTTGAATTTTTAACCCCTAAGGGGAAAAAACGGGTAAAAACTATAATTTGGTACTTGGTACCCTATGTAACTTCCAAACACATAAAGCTAGGAAGAAAATTTAAACTGTATAAAGTAATTCGCGAAAAAATATTAATAAGAATTCGGCACTTTTTCAAATTCACAAGTATAAGGGGTAAAAATTGTCCCTTTTTAAAGAAACTTTAATCTATGTATATAAAATTGATACTCTGTGTGCGTGTGTGTTAGCTATAGACTCCGAAAATGTAAAACCGATCGAACTCAAACAAGTTGTTGAACTCATACCAGGGAGTGTTTATGGGTGGAAAAAAGTGGGCGGGGCCACGCCTATAAAAAATTAGTTAACATTTTTAGCTACTTGCACTTGACCGATTTTTCTGGAACTTTGTGCACATATTGAGCTGTCATGACATTATAATTTCATGATCAGAAAAGTGGGCAGGGCCACGCCCATAAAAAAAAGTTATCATTTAGAGGTACTTTCACTGGGCAGTGCCACGCCCATAAAAAAATTTATAATATTTAGATACTTGAACTTTAACGATTTTTCTAAAGCTTTGTACACACATATTGAGCTCTCCTGATTATACATTTTGGTGATCAGAAAAGTGGGCAGGGCCACGCCCATAAAAAAAGTTATAATTTTGAGGTTCTTGCACTTGACTGATTTTTCTGAAACTTTGCACACATATCGAGCTGTCATGACTAAATAATTTCGTGATTAGAAAAGTGGGGAGTGCCACGCCCATTAAAAAGTTATAATTTTTAGCTTTTGGCACTTGATACCCCATTTAAATTCAGAATACAATTTTATTCATTAAGGGGCGTAGCAACGCGCGCCGGGCTTTTCTAGTATAAGATATTATTCAATGGAACAAAATTTGACAATTATTATTTCCTAATAGAATATGGACAATTATTTAGGTGAAATTTTTGGAAACTTTTTTGGGGACAAAAAAGGTACCAAAAATGGAAAAATTGCGGAAAATGTATGTAATTCCTAACGGACGGAAGACGGTAAATTTTCACAAAATTTTTAATTGGGATTTCACCGGACATAAAAAATTATGTAATTTAGTAAAAATTGAAACATATTCCTATCAGGGTAGGACGAAGCAAGGTGACCTGAATATGTTATGGGCGACCAAGAAGGTACTTTTCTGAATTTTAATGGGACCTTTTTTATTTTCTACGTTTATAAAGTTAAAATTGTGAAATAAAGGATTATTGATTCAAGTTTAGAATTAAAATGATATTGAAGACACAAAAAAAGCTTTTCGCATTTTTATTGTACTCTTTGTATTTTTACGTTTGTAAACATGGATTATTAAAACTAGTTTTTCTCTTTTTTTATATATTGTGTACATAGAATTCTTAATAATAAACCAAGTGGAAGTTTTAGTGAAGGAAACAATTTTACTTTTATTATTTTAAGGGTCATTTTGCAAATTATGAATCTTAATATTTGAAACTCAGTAGCAGTGATCTTGCTTTTGGTTAGGAAATATATACCCGATGTGTCCTTACTCTATTTTTTATTTTTCTAAGTAAATTGAATCAGAGATACAAATTTTCATAAAGTGAACCAAAAATATTTAATAATTAAAAATAAAACTTGAGTATTCAATAAATAGTAAGAACTGCGCTATCGAAGTAGCGGGTTAAATGCTACTAAGAATATAAAAAGAAAAAAGTTCATATTGTCTTTTCACAATCCACCGCAGTCCATGATGAGTCCCTAGTTTGCACCCCGAGACATCACTCAAATCATCGCGTAATCGTCTACCTAATCACTTAACCCTGTGGTTCTGCAATCTCGGGCAGTGTCACAACGTGTTCCACAGTTTCCAACTCATCCTCATACATCCAACAATAATCCAGAGTGCTGCGATCCTATCTGCTAATGCTAGCTCTTACCGAACAGCGTCGTGTTAAAACCGCAATAGTGGCCCTTAGAAGTAGAGTCTGACGATTTCAACTTGGGACATAAAGCCTTTGACATTTTTTTTCTGTTTTTCTATGTAATATCAGTTCCGTTCGATATCAACGCCCTAATTCGGCCAAAATAGTAACCAAACGATGGCTTTACCATATCCTCTTTGTACATCAACTAAGTGTCGATCCAACGCGCGCAAGTTCGTCACCAATTTTATCGACGACAATTTCGTAGTGCACTGGTACCCAACACAATCTGAAATTGAAGAGGCCCAAGATCCTATTGAGTATTCTCCTACATTTTTTAACCAGACCAGATTTGACATAATGTCCCTTTAAGGCCCTGAGCGTCCCCTAACTATCCTAATAAAAAATAACCTCCCTAATCCGCGGAACATATTCTGATATGAGATCCGTTGCTTTATATAAATAGCCAATATCTCCGCTTGGAACACAATACAGTTTTCAGTTAGTCTGTAAGACGCTTGATATTCTCCCTTATTATGTAGACACTTTCCCCTAGTGCCTAAATCCATCTTCGATCCATCCGTAAAAACTGCATACCCCTCATAAAGTCTCGGATCCCAACCAACAATCCATTTGCAGGATTTTTAACGGAGCTGTCCTATCAAAACTGGTCTCTGATACCATATAGTCTGTCAGATTTCCCTGACATCGCATATTAAGCATTCTACCTAACCATGACTCACCTAGCTTGATCAAGCTTCTTGTCGCCTTTCCCTTCACCAAAACCTATAGGTACAGTGTATGGTATCCAGCTCCCCCTGTTGTGTTTCTCATGGTACTATAGATACGATGTGAATCAAACCTCTGGACCTTTGTAAGAAGCTTCCTATAACAACCTTTCTCCAATACCTCCACCACACACTACATCCATAGAATACGAGAAGGGATATCAGATTCGCCTTGGGTCAGGTATCCCTGAAAAGGCTGGAAATGGGATAAAATTAGAACATAAATACTTGGCAGGGAAGGATTAAATTTTTCTTTCTTCTCTTAGTACACTGTCATTGGAAGAGATGCCAAAGGTAGTACTGTGCTAATTAAATTAATTTCCATATGAGGCTAAGAATCCAGTGTGCAGAGACGTATAATAGCTAATGAGCACACGAGAAGATTTGATTCCGACTTGTTACTTGGCCACGAAGCCAACGAACAGCGCAGTTGGTGGGGAAGCAGTGATAAAAATGCGGGAAAGTTTGGCGTATTAATTTTGTGTGGTTGTGACTCAGAACTGAGGTGGTGATGACGTCATTGATTTTGGTGGTTTTGTCAAAAAGTTTTGTTGTTGTTGTTTTTGTTGAATTTGTGATTTCTTGTTTTTTTTTTTGCTTTGATGTTGGATTTGTTGTTCTAATGGTTTTTTGTATATTTTTGTTAATTGGTCACGTATTTGGTTGAGATTCTTTGATTTGTGTAGTAATTTTTATTTGTTTCGATAGTGTTTGTTTAGAATATGCAAGTTTTTCTTCGTGCGTTTTTGTAGTTCCTTTGTAATTTGTGTGTTTGTGTTCGTTGTTTGTATTTGGATGAAAGGCTAGAAAAAAGTAAAAGAAAATTAATAATTATTTTGAAAATAATTGATAATTTCTCTATGCCTACGATAGATTTCTTCTGATTATGTTAAGACAAGTTTGGTATCTGAAATTAAAGAGAAAACGAAAAACTATTAACTTAAAATATAAAAAATTTACTTACCGGTGAACAGAGGAGTATTTGGCCTAAAAAGCTGGCTAATATTATTAAACGTGTTTTTTGAATTAAAATTTTTATGTTTTTGCTAGTTTAAGGTGTAGTATGATATAAAAAGTCTAGTGGAAGATTTTGAAAAAATTACACTGCGCAACAAAAGTACACTGTGGAACAAAAAAAATTTTGTCTACCCTAGAAATAAAAGTATGTGGACTATATGGATTTTGATGCCCTTAATTCATATATGTTTTCCGTTTTTCTCTACTACGCAAGGTATTGATCGTTTGAGTTGCCTAATATATTTTGTCATAACTTAAAAATGGGTTTTTTGATTTTAATAGCAGGAGAATCAGAAGATGCACCGGAAAATTCTGCTTAAACCAACCACACACACTTCTTTTCTATCTATTACTTTTTCGGAGTTATTCGAAATGTAATGGCAAAAAAAAATTTTCCTGCAAAATTCGTAAAATTTTTTGTTTTCAAAATGCGATAGAAAAAATTAAAAACCAAAAAACTTGAATTTTTAAGATTATTCCAAAAGCCACATTTCTAAGGAATAAAAGCCGGTATAAATAGTAAAACTCAATTAACAAATGTTGATTTGAAAGGTTTAAACTCAAATCAACGAAAATCAGCGAATTGTGTCAACATATTCGAAATTTTTTTTCTTTTTTAAATAACTTTTGGTCAAACCTTTCAGCGAAAAAAAATGATTGTTAAACCTCTATTCGTTTAGCCGCAAAAAGATATCATATAAACATTCAGAAACCGCAAAAAACATTTAAATCTCATGTAATTTTCTTCACTTTCAGTTTTGCCATTTTGGCCAGCTTTTTAGGCCAAATACTCCTCTGTGCGTTGTTGTAAAGTGAGTAAATACACATGGAATAATAATACATAGTGAGGTTAGCGGACTTGTATTTTCATTCAGGAATCGAAAATACTATTTTGGAGTAAAAGTCGTGATAAAGCAAAATAATGAGAAAATATGAAAATGCAACAATTGCTAAAATTACTGGGATCCCAGTAGTGAGGCTGATGATGATGTTATAGATTTTGTGATTAAAGTTTTTAATTTATGAAGAAAAAAAGGAAAAATGATTAGAACCCATATTAAAATGATAGGGATCAAGGGTCATCATTATATTTTTTAAATAAGTAAATTTATATCGGTAAACGTTTTTTTTTTTTAATTGAAGGGAATATAGCGTTATATAGTTCAGAGTCCAGATATTATTTAAATAATTTAGATCACCAATCAGGAGTAAGAGTAGTGTGAAGAGGGAGAGCAATTTTATGTATATGTAGTTTGTTTTTATTTATGTAAAATATTGGAAATTATATTAAGCTATGTTAAGATATGTTAGAGTTTATTTATATGCAAATTGTTATCAAGAAGATTATAAGCACAGTGTATTAAAGTGGGACTATAGCATACATTTAAAAGGATTAGGAGTATCCGTATATCAGTGGTGGTGTAACCAAAATTTGTAGAAAGAGCAAAAGCTGTAAGTAAAGTAAGTCCAGCCTGTAAAAAAAAGAGATTTTTTTTTGATTATAAAAAAAAGGAGACTGTTGAGATATAATTTTTTTTTCATTAGCTGGCATTTCTGGTGGGAATATACATATGTATATTGGATGCATACCAACCCGTAGACGTTTTGCTCCCTTGCCACACAGCATATAGCCAGGTAAAAATCAGTTTTTCATTAAAATGAAAAAAAAGTGGATTAAAGTGATGATTTTGTGAAAGTGAGGAGGAGAAATTTTTAAATATTTGAATCCTGAAGAATATTGTTTTCATAATAAGTGGCAGCCGAGAAAAAGTCACTGGGAAAATAGGGAAGAATATTTAATAATCTATATATATAAAAGTGAAACTCTGTGTGTGTGTGTTAGCTACAGACTCCGAAATTGTAAAACCGATCGTGCTCAAACTTTTGTAAGTTGTTGTACACATACCAGGGACTGTTTATGGGTGGAAAAAATGGGCCGGGCCACGCCCATACAAAATTAGTTATCATTTTGAGCTACTTGAACATGACCGATTTTTCTGAAACTTTGCACACATATTGAGCTCTTATGACTAAATAATTTCGTGGTGAGAAAAGTGGGCGGGGCTACGCCCATAAAAAAGTTTTAATTTTGAGGTACTTGCACTGGACTGATTTTTCTGAAACTTTGCACACATATTGAGCTGTCATGACTTTATAATTTCGTTATTAGGAAAGTGGGCAGGGCCACGCTCATAAAAAGTTATAATTTTGGGGTACTTTCACTGGACCGATTTTTCTGAAACTGTGCACACATATCGATCTCTTAAGACTAAATAATTTCGTGATTAGAAAAGTGGGCGGTGCTACGCCCATAAAAAAGTTTTAAATTTAAGGTACTTGCACTGGACTGATTTTTCTGATTCGTAATTAGAAAAGTGGACGGGGCAACGCCCATTAAAAAAGTTATAATTTTTAGTTTTTTTAACTTGATGTTCAATTTAAGTTCAGAATGCATTTTTATTCATTAAGGGGCGTAGCAACACGCGCCGAGCTTTTCTAGTATAGTATAAAAAAGAGAATATAGCATAAAAGAATACACAATTGTATATATATATGCTTATAAAATACCCCAGGATAAATTTGTAGTTTCGGAAAAATTTTAAATTCATTGTGCAAGTGTGAACAAATTTTGTAAGAATATCGAGAGTGTGTAGTTAAGTGTTTGTTTTGTTTGTTTAAATACAGTGTTCCCCCATTAAGCAGAATTTTGATGTACTTAAGTACAAGAGTTGAAATATATATAAACGTATATGTTTTGAGAACAAAAATATTAAGAAATTAAGTACATTATTCTTTAAAGAGCTTAAGTGAAATTTTAAGCATTATGGCGCCTGTAAAGTGTCAGGACATTGTTTTTTATATTATAGTTTCAGGAAGCTCCTTTAAGTGAAAAAAGAAATAAATATCAGGAAAAAGTTAAATTATAGGAGAATAAGTAGCTTGAGTCCTAATAGGAAGGAAAAAGTTAAAGTAAATTTTTTGAAATTAAAGAGAAAATAAGAACGAATAAAAATTTTATGTACAATAATTAAAGAGAAATATATGTATATATAGTGATTTTTTTGTAACAGCAAAAAAAGGGGACACCGAAATAGTGGTTTTTTCAGGATGTTGTTTTATTTAGCATTGTTAAGTTTTTTTTACTATTATTGTTGATATTATTTTGTTATTTTTATTATTGTAATTTTTATAATTCTTGTTATTTTTATTATTGTTTTTAATATTGTTAGTATTTTATTTATCATTATTGTTATTATTATATTTATTATTATTGTTGTTTTATTCATTATTATTGTTTTATTTTAATTTTGTTATTTTTCTTAGATATAATATAATAAAGAATGTTCAATTTTTAGTATTGTAGGTTAGGTTAGATCCGGCAGACGCCCGAAGGCATAGCTCACTTGGGTCCTCCGAAGGTCCCGTTATGATACCGTAGGCACCATCGCCCATCGTTGACCTAGAATCTGGCGTCTCAGGTCCCCAAATGCAGGACAATTGCAGAGAAGATGTTCAGTCGTCTCCTCCTCTTCCTCGTTATCGAAACTTCTGCAGAAGTCGTTGTAAGGGATATTCAGCCTTTTCGCATGTGTACCTATAGGCCAGTGTCCGGTAATGACCGCTATGAGGTTCCTAAGGTGGATTCGGGGCATATTCACTGCATATTGCGTCCTATGCACATCCATGTCAGGCCAGATCTTTCTGGTTTCCAAACAAGTGGGTTCTCTCACCCATTTTTCCTTGGCATCTAAATATAATCGATGCGAGATTAGCTGTTTACCCTTCGATAAGGGAATACCCAAAGCATAACTGGATTCAACCGAATCTAAGGTAGTACCGGCTTTGGCAAGTGCATCAGCTCTATTATTACCATTAATATCTCCATGACCTGGAACCCACACAAGGGTAACCGTCGAATGTCTCGCTATCTCCTCAAGAGACACCCGGAATTCCTGGGCAATTTTCGATGTGCTGTACACACTCTCAAGGGCCTAATAGCCGCCTTGCTGTCAGTAAATATATAAATATCCCTGCCAGATACTTCATTATACTGAATCTGTTTCACGGCTGTCTTAATAGCCATTAGTTCGGCTTGTATCGCGCTACAATTATCCGGTAGCCTAAGGGACAATTCTGAACCCAACTGGATCGAAAATATACCACATCCAGTTCCAGCATGTGATTTCGATCCGTCAGTAAATATCTGGATGGCATTTTCCGGAGGTCGGAGGCCGTTGTCGTATTCAGATCTATCCGCTATATTCGTGACGAAACCCGGATCGAATGCTGGTTCAGGTACCTTGTAATCCATGCCCTTGTGGCATTCAGCCTCAGTGCGGTGTCCGCAGCCATCTGCCTAGCCATGATGTCTGGTGGTAACCAGTTTAAAATAGTGAACAGTGGCTTAGATGGTGTAGTCCTAAGAGCACCTGTTATCATAATCGCAGCCATTCTCATAATACGTCCGAATCTGTCCTGGTGGATTCTCTTCTCCAGCGCCACCCACCAGACTGCCGCTCCGTAATAAAGAATTGGTCTGACGACAGAAACGTAAAGCCAGTATAAGTTTCTGGGGTTAATACCCCAATTAAGGCCAATTGCCCTCTTGCAGCAGTATAATACAGTTGCCGCCTTAGTGGTCCTGGACTTTGCGTTCAGGTTCCAGTTTAGTTTGCTGTCCAATACGAGACCCAAATATTTGGCATTATCGGATAGCGCTAGTGCCACTCCGTCTATCCTAGGCATAGCAAAGGTCGGTATTTTGTACCTCCTTTTGAACAGTACCAGTTCCGTTTTGGCAGAATTGACTCCCAGCCCACATCCCTGGTACCATCTAAGTATTAACGTTAGCGCAGATTCCAAGAGCTCCGAGAGCAGTCCAGGATCTCTGCCCGTAGCTGCTACAGCTACATCATCCGTATAAGCAACAGTCATGCAGGATGTATTCTCCATGGCCCTAAGCAGGATATTAATGTTGATGTTCCATAGTAGTGGAGAAAGTACGCCACCTTGCGGTTTGGCATTTACAGCCATCTTGGAGATGCTAGATGCGCCCAAAGTTGATTCTATGAGCCTATATTTCAGTAGTTTTCCCACAAAACCGGTGACCGCAGGATCTATGTCCAGTTGTCTCAAGGCGTTCAGAACCGAATTCGGTTTGACATTGTTTAAGGCGCCCTCAATATCAAGGAAGGCGACCAAGGTGTAGTCCCTGTAGTTCAGAGATTTTTCAATATGGCCAACCAGCGCGTGTAGCGCCGTTTCCGTAGATTTGCCTTTCGTATAGGCATGCTATGCCCCCGATAGAGCCTCTGGTCCTCTCCAGAGTCTTAAACAGGAAGGAGGAGAGACTTATTGGCCTGAGGTCTCCGGCCCTTGTATGCGAGGCCTTACTTCCCTTGGGTATGAAAATAATCTTATAGGATGTCCACCTCGATGGGACATGGGATAAATTCAAGCATGCCTTGAATATCACCAGAAGCCAGCATTAAAATATCGATGTTTTGCTGTAGATTCGCTGGAATTACGCCATCAGGACCTGGAGACTTGAAGGGATGGAAACTTCCAACTGCCCATCTTATGCGATGCTCAGTGATCGGTAGATTCGATATGTCATATGTATCCGTGTGGTCAACAGCAGGAGGAGAGTCCTGCTCTAGACAGCGTGGGAAATGTGTCTCCATGAGAACCTCCAGCGTTTCCTTGCTGCTGGTGGTCCACGAACCATCCGCCCTCTGTATGTATGATGGTATTGTTGAATTCGATGATAGAATCTTTCGTAGCCGAGTTGTCTCCGAAGAATTTTCCACCTCACTGCAGAATTTTCTCCAGGATTTCCTCTTGGCTCTGCTGATAAGGTTTTTAAACCCATTTAGGGAGGATTTATATATGGCCCAATATCCACTCCTTTTAGCCTCATGGAATAGTTTCCTGCATTCTTTGCGCCTTTCCGCAATTTCGGCATTCCACCAAGTGGGCTTGGCCTTACCTTTCCTAGTAGTTTTCCTACAGGAGTTATCGGTTGCCTCAGCCATTACATTACTCAAGAACTAAGTTACGGAGTCCAGAGTGGACTTATCGTCAATGGAGTCTGGACATGAAGAGAGCTTTCTATTCAGCACCTCAGCATAAACAGACCAATTTGTCCTTCTCCTATTCAAGAAATGACTCTCAGAATCAACTTCGAAAAACAAATCGAAATCAATGTATAGGTGATCGGAAAAAGAGCAGTCCTTCGACACCCTCCAATTTCCTATCAAATTCACATAAATACCTATCGCTAATAAGAGTAACATCCAAAACCTCCCTTCTGTTAGTAACTACAAAGGTGGGTTCATCACCCCTTTTAACTACTGTTAGTTTATTTTCAATTATAAATTCGAGGAGTGACTCACCCCTTTGGTTGGTATCCGAGCTACCCTAGACGGTATGGTGCGCGTTGGCATCCGCGCAGATTATGAGAGGGATGTTTCTTTTGTTCGCGCAAGACATCGCCTTCCTAGTGATGGAGTTAGGTGGGTCCCCTCCATGATCGTGCGCCATATAACAGCTCATTAGCCAGACTATTTGCCTCTTGTTCTTGATGGCTATAGTACAGGTGTCCTTATCACTGAAGTCGGATAGAACAACAGCTTTAAGATTGTTTTTGGCCATAATGCTAGTTCTGGTCCTACCTAGTCCGGCTGCATACAGAATGCAGTAGTCATCCTTGTTTAGCCCAAAAAACCCTATCTTTGTACAACAATGGTTCTTGGACACATATAAGATCCTCCGTGCCTGAAGACAATCGGAGGAGTAGGGCAGTTGACGCCGCTTTTGAGTGATGAAGGTTAATTTGAGTAACCTTCAATGTAGCTGATCGCTGTGGACGGCTGTAACATCGGCGTCCTCTGAACCATCGTCAGATTCTAGAAGGGCGTCTTCATCTTCTGCCACATCCATCTTACCAAAGAATTCCCCCACTAGTCCTGAGACCGATTGGGTATCATCAATGTCCGATGAAAATGCAGATTCATCGTCACAGCTCATGGAGAGATCCTTAGAAGAGTCCTTACTCTCCGGAGCTTGAGGCTTCTCCTTGTCGTCACCCTTATAGACCCGGAGAAAGATAGTACCAAAACCATAGTATATCTTTCCCTGAGTCTTTCAAAGTGGAGACAGGGAGTCACTGTTTATAATAACAGTGGCCTCCTGGAGCCTTCTACAGCTTCAGTATTGTAACTACAATAATAAGTATGTTAGCTTAATTTGGTAAAGGTTTGGAAATGGTGGAATGGTAAGTGAAGGAAGAAGGTGGATTTGGGTCGCTGGAGAATTTATTACGGATTTTGACTAGGTTGGGTGGGCATTATGGGTCAAAAACCTGTCTCTAGTATGATAATGTGGTAAATTTTTAGAATGTCAGTTTCAGTTTATTTTGTTATTGTGCTTACTTATAATTTTGTTTGCCTGTCTTTCGACAGGGTATATTCCGGTGGCATGGAGGGAGACCAGGGTGGTTTTTCTTCCCAAACCGGGAAAGAGGGACTATACGGAGGCTAAGTCGTTCAGGCCGATCAGTCTTACATCCTTTCTATTGAAGGCAATGGAAAGGGTGTTGGTTGACTTCCTGGAGGAGACTACGCTGATGGATAGGCCATTGAGTGGGAGTCAGCACGCTTACAGGGCTGGGAGGTCTACTGAGACTGCCCTGCACGAATTGGTGAGGGTTGCTGAGAGGGAGGTTTTCAATGGTGATCTTGCTTTGTCCGTATTTATGGACATAGAGGGCGCTTTTGATAGGATCTCTTTTGATAAACTGGGAAATGCTCTCGATGAGCGAGGGGTCGATTCTGTTGTTGTGAAGTGGATCGGCGCCATGCTCAGATGTAGGGCAGTGAATCTCAGGAGCGGAAGCACCAGGATTCGGGGAAGGGTGGTCAGGGAATGTCCGCAAGGAGGGGTCTTATCATCTCTGCTGTGGAACATAACTGTGGACAGCCTTCTCAGGAGACTGGAGGTAATTGGCATACATACGGTAGGGTATGCGGATGATGTGGCAATTATGGTTGGTAGTAAGTTCATGGAGACCATTTTAGGTTGCATGAGACAGGCGCTCAGAGTAACCGAAGAATGGTGTTGTGAACAGGGACTAACCATAAATGCTGGCAAGTCGGATGCTATGCTCTTCACGCGGAGAAGGAAGGGCATAGAGATTGAATCCTTAATGCTTTTTGGAACCGAGATCAACGTGTCCAAGAAGGTGAAATATCTGGGGGTAACGCTGGATATGAAACTAACCTGGAATGATCATGTTGAGGCAAGGGTACAGAAGGCAAAGAGGATTCTGCATCAGTGTAAACGGGTTTGCGGTCGGAAGTGGGGAATCTCACCTAAGGCTGCACACTGGATTTACACAGTGGTGGTGAGACCGACGATCACTTACGCATCTGTTGTCTGGTGGCCGAAGGCCTCCCAGGCGACGATTAGGCGGAAGTTGGACGGGGTTCAAAGGATTGCTTGCATTGCTGGGATTGCTGCCGTTGGACTTATTTGTAAGGGAGACGGCGGCAAGATCGGCGATTCGGATGCGAAGCGATGGCATGTGGTATCGCTTTGGATCGGTTTTGGGGTAAAGGAGAATCCTGGACCTCGTGGATAAAGAGGTTAGGGAGGCTCAGATGCCGATGGAGCGCATGAGTCGAGTGAAGGTGGTCGAAAGGCTACATCACATGCTTATAGCGGATGGATTCATGCACGATGAGTGCATGGAGAATGACATCAGTATCTTTACTGATTGGTCCTTTATGGACGGAAGGGCAGGTGCTGGTGTGTACTCATCTGAGTTGAACTTATCCTGCACCCTGAATCTGGAGGAGTACGTGTCAGTCTATCAGGCAGAAATGCTTGGTTTGCTGCACGCGTTGGACCACCTGTTGGAATGTCGAATGTATGGGAAGAGAATTCTTATTGCACTAGACAACCAGTCGGTTATAAAACGTATGCAGCGGATAGATGTGAACTCCTCTTTGGTGCTTGAGTGTGTTCTAAAGCTCAATAGGTGTGCCTCTACAAATGAGGTAACGCTGATGTGGGTTAAGGGACAAGTGGGCATAGCTGGGAATGAGACTGCTGACGAACTTGCGAAGAAGGGGTCTGAGGCTGCATTCTGCGGACCGGAACCCAGAACTGCTCTGGGTAATGGGTTAGTGCGGGCGAGGATCTTTCAATGGGTGAACTCTATAAACTTGCGAAGGTGGATGGAGGGAACCACGTGTAGACAGGCCCGTATGGTGCTTAGGGAGCCACTTGGCAGGGGTGCAGTGAAGATACTCGGTTTTAATCGGAGTATGATGAGCTGGATGACTGCGTTGATTACAGGACATGGTAACTTCAAATATCATCTGAAGAGGATGCAAATCGTGGATGATGATATTTGTAGAATGTGCCTGGAGGATGCCGAGACGGCAGCGCATGTAGTATGCGAGTGTCCGGCATTGGCGAGCGGAAGATTGAGGATCACAGGCAAGCACACGTTGAGTGTGAGTGCGATGGGGGACCTTAGTCTGAGGGAGATGCTGGCGATTACAAAGGACTGTGCGATGAGGATTGTCGACAATCACCAGTCGGCAGTGTGAAATCGTTTTCCTAGTCCAGAGCAAACGCCGGTTATGGCGCGGGACTTAGTGATTGAAGGTATACTTATCGGTAGACACGAAATCACTGAGGAGCGAAGGGGGTCGAAAAGGGACCCGTGATAGTAGTGGTCTGCTTCGATATTCCCCCTACATGTGTATGTATAATTTTTATGAGCGGATTCGCTGCCGGCGTAAAGGGTTGGGACCTGCCTGGGAAATCGAATTAGCCGAAAACCTCGCTGCGCATAACCGGTCCGTAACACAATCTATATTTGAAATGATATGCAATATGCCAACATTCAGAACAAGAGACAGGGAGGCAGTTATAAATATTGCGTTTTTATACCACAGCAGAATCAATTTTGAATTACATTATACCAGATCTAATAGATAGGACTATAGTAATCCTCGCAGAGCGAATTGGGCGACTTTTAGGGGGGCTATTATGTCTGACATAGAGGATACATATGTAAATAGGGGATTGTACATACTCAGATATAGATTCTGTAGCAAGGAAACTCACCGATACTCTTGCGGGGAACTATGGAGCGATATGTCCATTCATCTTTCGTGGGAGAAGGGAACAGCTGATATGGTGGGCCAGGGAACCGAGGATTCAAATAACTATGGTTATAAATAAGTTTAATTGCCCAGTGGAAAGGATCTCAATAGGGTTAAGATGTCTTGCAAATCCATTGAGTCTGTAATCAAGGCTCAGAAAAATATCTAAATACCCTACGGTACCTGGATATATTCAGAGAAGAGTCTGGCTCGGAGACCCTACGATTGCTTTTGGAAACACACTTTCCGGACTGTGTAAATGCAGGGGATGCTCAATTAATGGAGGTTAGCTTGGAGTCGATCGATAGTGAACGGGAGACAGTTGAGGAGATAGTATCAACGGATAACGTAGAATGAGCGGTTAAAATATTTTGGACCTATAAATCCCTGGGTCCGGATGGAAAACCTCTCGGATAATTTTCTCTTACTCTTGACGTAGGTGTTAGAAATGTGTCTTCTGTGAGAGTAGGGAGAGGTAAGGGCTGTTTTTATATTCAGGGCTGGTAAACCAGGACACTCGCAGCCAAAAAGTTTAAGGCCTATCAGCCAAGCGTCTTTTCTGCTCAAGACGATGTAGAGACTGATCGATCTATATGTGAGAGGTTTTATTGATTCCCACTTAATCGGTTGGGTTCAATATATTTATTTTAAGTGTAGATCGGGTGAGAGTGCACTGCATGATGTAATAGGTTTTATAGAACGTAGATTGCATGATAGGGAAAATACGCTAGCAGCGTTTTTGGATATGAAGGGTGCCTTTAACAATATTAGTATCAATTAGAGCGGCTCTGTCTGAGCTGGTGGTCAGGAGTTTTCCGGTTAGATGAATAACCTTGAAGTTGGAAGGTAGGATTTTGAAATTTATCAATTGAGATTTGTATGTGGAGAGTAGTGTTTAGACTGACAACACAGGCAGGGGTTTTATAGACCCTGTTGTGGGTTATGTTATCTTGAGGCAATTAAAGAGTGAAGGTTAGAATATCGTAGCATTTGTGGATGACGTAGTGCTGCTGGTCAGTGGAAGATTCTTCTGAATATTAGCGAAGTACTTCAGTCGGCACTATGTATACTATCTTTATGGGCTTCAGGGAATGGGCTGAGTGTAAACCCGAGAAAAATTGGGCTAGTTCTCTTTACCCAGAGATATAAAATCGAGGCGTTTAGGAAACCGATACTTGATGGGGAAGAGTTGGAATTGGCTAGCTAGAACATCTCGATGTAGTCCTAGACAGAAAACAACCGTGGGGACAAAATACACAGGAAAGGGAGAAGAGATGCCCGAATGTCTACTGCACATGCAGGTTGTTAACTCGATTTACACGACGCAGTGGCGCCAATTGAGTTTTTTCGTTGTAAAAATCATAAAACAAATGAGATAATTAAGAAATGTTAACGGTATTTCATAGATAACTAGCATTTAACCCGCTACTTCGTTAGCGCAGTTCTTACTATTTATTGAATGCTCAAGTTCTATTTATAATTATTAAATATTTTTGGTTCAATTTATGAAAATTTGTATCTCTGAATTCAATTTACTTAGAAATATAAAAAGTAGAGTAAGGATATATCGGGCATATATTTCCTAACTAAAAGCAAGATCAATGCTACTGAGTTTCAAAAATTAAGATTCATATTTTGCAAAAATTACCCTAAAATAATAAAAGAAAAATTTTTTCCTTCAATAAAACTTCCACTTGGTTTATTATTACCTTTATTTAGAATTCTATGTATACAAAATATATAAAAAGAGAAAAAGTAATTTTGGTCGTCCATAATATTAGGAGTTAGACCTCGGATCAAAAAACACTAATTTTAACAATCTATGCTTACAAACGTAAAAATACAAAGAGAACAATAAAAATGCGAAAAGGCTTTTTTTGTGTCTTTAATATCATTTTAATTCTAAACTTGAATAAATAATCCTTTATTTCACAATTTTAACTTTTTAAACGTAGGAAATTCAAAAAGTCCCATTATAATGCATAAAACTACCCTTTTGATCGCCCATAACATATTTAGCCTTACCTTGTATCAATAGTCACTAATTTCGAAATTCTTGCTTCGCAAACGTTAAAAATACAATAAGTACCATAAAAATTCAAAAAAGTACCTCTTTGGTCACCCATAACATTTTTAGCCTCACCTTGTATCAATTGTCACTAATTTCAAGATTTTATCTTCGCAAACGTTGAAAATACAAAAAGTACCATACGAATTCAAAAAAGTACCTTTTTGGTCGCCCATAACATTTTTTTGTCTCACCTAGAATCAATAGTCCTTGATTGTATAATCCTATCTTAATAAACGTAGAAAATGCAAAAAGTACCATAAAAATTCAAAAAAGTACCTTTTTGGTCGACCATAATATTTTCGGTCTCACCTTGTATCAATAGCCACTAATTTTAAAATTCTAGCTTCGCAAACGTTGAAAATAGAAAAAGTACCATAAAAATTCAAAAAAGTACCTTTTTGGTCGCCCATAAAATTTTTAGTCTTACCTTGTATCAATAGTCCTTTATTTTACAATTCTACCTCTATAAACGTAGAAAATACAAAAAGTACCATAAAAATTCAAAAAAAAAACCTTCTTGGTCGACCATACAATTTTAGTCTCACCTTGTATTAATTGTCACTGATTTCAAAATTCTACCTTCGCAAACGTTGAAAATACAAAAAGTACCATACAAATTCAAAAAAGTACCTCTTTGGTCGCCCATAACATTTTTAGTCTCATCTGAAATCAATAGTCCTTGATTGTACACTCCTACCTTCATAAACGTATAAAACACCAAAAGTACCATAAAAATTCAAGAAAGTACCTTTTTGGTCGACCATAACATTTTTAGTCTCACTTTGTATCAATAGCCACTAATTTTAAAATTCTAAATTCGCAAACGTTGAAAACACAAAAAGTATCATAAAAATTCAAAAAAGTACTTTTTTGGTCGCCCATAACATTTTTGGTCTCATCTGAAATCAATAATCCTTGATTGTACAATCCTACCTTCATAAACGTAGAAAATACAAAAAGTACCATTCAAATTCAAAAAAGTACCCTTTTGGTCGACCATAAGATTTTCGGTCTCACCTTTTATCAATAGCCACTAATTTTAAAATTTTAGCTTCGCAAACGTAGAATATATAAAAAGTACCATAAAAATTCAAAAAAGTACCTTTTTGGTCACCCATAACATTTTTAGTCTTACCTGGAATCAATAGTCCTTTATTTTACAATTCTACCTTTATAAACGTAGAAAATACAAAAAGTACCATAGAAAAGCGAAAAAGTACATTTTTAGTCCAAGTTCCAAATTCCAAGTTTAAAATGTTCAAATATCTATGTAACAAAATATTTTAATAGACATGATTAAAACTCAGTAAATCTACTCTTTTTTGCATAAAAGTAATTATGTTCTAAAAAGTACCAAATTCTTCCCGATTTTTCCCTTTTCTACCCTGTTATGAATGTGTTTAAATTTTTACTAAATTACATAATTTTTTATGTCTAGTGAAATCCCAATTAAAAATTTTGTGAAAATTTTCCGTCTAATTAGGAATTACATAAATTTTCCGGAATTTTCCCCTTTTTGGTACCTTTTTTGTCCACAAAAAAGTTTCCAAAAATTTCACCTAAATAGTTGTCCATATTCTATTAGGAAATAATAATTGTCAAATTTAGTCCCATTGAATAATATAAGAAAAGTTTATTTTAAAAAAAGTACCAAAAAAAGGGACAATTTTTACCCCTTATACATGTGAATTGGAAAAAAGTGCCGAATTCTTATTAATATTTTTTTGCGGACTACTTAACACAGTTTAAATTTTTTTCCTAGCTTTATGCGTTTGGTAGTTACATAGGGTACCAAAAAAGTACCAAATTATAGTTTTTACCCGTTTTTTCCCCTTAGGGGTTGAAAATTCTAAAAAAGGCCAGACACCTGTCAGCTTATTTTTTGTGCAAATTACAATACTTTTTCAATTTAATTTGTATCATTTTTAGTTTAGCAGATATAAGATTACCGATTTTACCCGTTTTTACATTTTTTTACCCCCTTATAGTACGAATTTCCAAAAATCCCTTCTTAGTGGAGCTATACATTGAAAGAGGAAACGATTGTCCAAACTTCATGTCTCTAGCTCTTTGCGTTTGGGCTGTGCGATGATGAATCAGTCAGTCAGTCAGTCATTCAGTCAGTCAGTCAGTCACGTTACTCTTTTATATATATAGATTGATCAGTGTTTAAAAAGCTTTTACGGCTTTTAATACAGTATTTCTAAAAATTTTTATTTATTTTATTTAAAATTATTACAGAAAGGATAAAAAAAATTTATATTAATTTCCTATTTTTTTGTAAAATATTGTTCACAATATTTAAAAGAAGATAAAAAGAAGGTGGAAGACTAATAATTTCTGAACAATAATTATTTTTTAACACTTTTTTTTAATGTCCACGTGCTTCGTTCTAGATGAATAATTGTTGTTAAGGACAACCTGCAAGACATCCTTGTTGTCACAATACAGCAACATACTTCCGTGGTTTCCTGGGTTAAGTTCGGCCTCAAGACGTTTAACCCATACAAATGCTTGAATTGCAGCGGTTAATGACATGAACTCCGCTTCAGTCGAACTGTCTTTTGCTTTCTTGTTGACCTCGAAATTGCACCGGATCAATATATAAAAACATAACCGGCTGTAGACTTACGGTCATTAATGTCCCCAGCCCAGTCAGAATCGCAGTAGCCTCTTATGTCGTCCTCCTTTTGTTTCTTGTAAACAATACTTTTATCTAGAGTGGGGTTTTCCTGGATTAGTTCCAAAACGACTTAAACAATTAACAGCATAACAAATATCCGGTCTAGAGATTCGCCTGTATATATGGAACATTTTTCATATGTAGTTTGTCTTGTTCATTCTTCGGACACATATCGGCTGTCAGCTTTTGATTGTAGTCCACCGGTGTTGATATCGGATTACAGTTAACTATGTTAAATCTTGTCAAAACATCTGTTATATAATGCGACTGGTGAATTTTGATAGCATTCTTGCTCCTGTTAATTTTAGTACATAGCACTGATGATATCTCCCCCATGTCTTTCATCTTGAACTTATTGGCAAGTTTAAATTTTAGTGGTTTTATGTTGTTTGAAAATATTAATACGGCATCAACATAAATTGCAACGTATACCATATGACCACTATGAACTTTATAATAAACACGTTGATCGACTTCACTTCTTATAAGACCCATCTTGAGTAATTCGTGGTTGATTGTTTAATTCCATACTCATCCTGACTACTTTAGACCGTAAATAGATTTTTGCAGCTAACAAACATTTTCCGAGCCATCTTAATGCACCATATAAGTATGCACTCATTGCGTCCATTTGGTGTATGTATAAATCGTGCTTAGCCTAAATTTTGAAAGACTTATGTTTAATTATTTATTTTATGTTCTCTCTTACGGTTTTTTTTTTTTGTAAACGAATCCAAAAAGTTTCAAAAAATGTTCACAATTTTTGAGTAAAATAAACCTAATGACAGAGTCAGCTGTTTTGTCAAAGTTTCTTTGTAGAAGATAAGGTGTGCTTTCTAAAAGGTAGATTGAGTTTCATATTAAAATTTTTATTTTTAATTGATATGAGTTTTAGCAGCCAGATTTGACAATCATAGGTCTTAACACATTTAGTAAAAAGGTATGTTCTTTATAAAAGGTTTTTCAATAGGGATGATATGACTTTGAAGTGACGTTTCGCCCATTTGTAATATGTCATTATCTGTGATTTGTTTTTCATTGTATTCAATGGTGCTTACAATTCCATCATGGAAAGATGTACGCAAGAACAACTTTTACAAATTATTAAGTTTTATTATCAAAATAATCGTTCTCAACTTGTAACTTTTCGAACGTTTTTGCCATTTTATGGTCGTAATAATCATTCAATTGTGCTCGCTATTCGTCGAACTGTTGAAAATTTTGAGGTTAAATTTTCTTTACATAATGTTCAAGTGCCAATAAGACAGTTTGGTGTGGTTTTTGGTCTGGTGGAATTATCGGTCCGTACTTCTTTCAAAATGAAGCTGGTAACGCCGTTAATGTCAATGGAGAGAGATCAATGATAACAAACTTTTTTTGGCCGAAATGGGAAAATATTGATCTGGACAATATTTGGTTGCAACAAGACGGGGCTACGTGCCACACAACAAATGCCACAATTGAATTATTGCGAGAAAAGTTTGGAGATATGATTATTTCAAGAAATTGTGATATTGAATGGCCTCCAAGAAGTTATGATTTAACACTATTAGACTATTTCTTGTGGGGTTATTTAAAGTCATTGGTCTTTAGAAATAAACCAGACTCTCTTTACAAGTGAATATTGAAAGTGCCATTCATGACATACGACTTGATTTAGTGGAAAAAGTTCTCGAAAATTGGGTTCATCGAATTTGTTTCTGAAGAAGAAGTCGTAGAGGTCATTAAAATAACATTTTATTTAAAACTTAATGTAAACTATATGTGGGTTTTTTTTTAAGAAATCATATCACTCTTATTGGAAACCCTTTTTTTAAGTTTATATCTAATTAAGAGCTATAGGACATGACTCCACTTAAATGCCTTCTGACAAATATGATATTTGAATATAAAATGTTTATCAAAAATTACTCTTAATATTTAATTTCGTTAATTTCGTAATTTCGTGGGATAATAGTTCCCTTAGACCAGGGCCGGCAACCTTTTGAGTGGAGAGTATATAACTACTTTTTACAAAATTAAAATTTTTAAAAGACCCACAAAACGGTTTTGCTAACAATAAATAGTACCTGCATTAATTAAGCTTTTGATACTACATATGATGGAACAAATTCAATGGGAGCGTTGGTTTTTCATGGTTTTGGAAAGCTTGTATAAATCTGTTAGTGGGCTTCTGACTTTACTTTTAATTATATTCCGAGTTGGGGTGCGGTGAAAAGCGAATACAAGAGGCTGAGAAATAGAATCGGTGCCTAATCCGCGTTAATCAATTCAGAACGATTTTAAATTTTTTTTTTTACTAAATAAATAATATTTGCATATGGAACTAACGAGCCGTAGCTTCCCATCCAAAAAGTCACAGGTTGCTAAATCCTGTCCTTGACCAGATATCTAGTAGGAATTTGTTTTCGCCATTTTCTGAATGGAAATATAAACGCTTGAGTTTTATTATTATTGACTTTTATTTTCCATTTGTCATAGTGTTTACGAGTTATTCTAAGATTACACCTTACCGCAACAAACAAAGACGCTATCTTCCGTGTAAAAATCTGCATCATGGTATAACGTAGAGCAATATCAGATGTAAATATATATCGAGTATAAAACAGGGGATAATACCGATCCTTGAGTTAAGTACGCAGATACTTGTCTTTCACTAGCAAATTGTAATTGACAGATATAACGTTTATACGTTTCATAATTTTTTGAAGGGAAAAATGAAAATTTCAAGTATTTAATTTATACACCAGTCCACCATGTCCGATTAAACAAAAAGCTTTCTTAATTTCAAGAAAAACGACTCCAGTACTTTTCCGATTACTCTTATTTCTTTTAAGATATTTACAACTCTTTTATGTCGAAAACCAAATTGTCGATTTATGATACTAAAATTCTGGTGTAAACACCCGACCACCTTATCCAATAAGCTTAGAATACTTATTGGCCAAAAGCTGAAGGACCTCTTCCAGATTTGAAAAACACCATCATCTTGACTATTTTGGTAGGCAGACGAACCAGACGAACAAGGTAAACGATACCACCAAATTGCTATTTCATTTGAAATAAGGTTAAATTTTTTATTTTTATTGATGACATATCTTAGTGATACCGTGGGAAAAAATCGCCTGACGCCGTTCTAGCAGAAATTTGTTGGTGGAGTGAAAATTTTCTTATAGACCAAGAAGAAATAAATGAAGATGACAATGGAGCTAATTTAGAGAGTGAAGCAGAAAAAGATTCGGCCTCGAAACATGAGAGTGAAAACACCCAGAACTTACAGCTTTCATCAATATAAAAATTTCTTCAAATCATTTTGACCCTTGTGCGCTAAATTATCATATGTTACAAAAACAAAATTTTACAGGACAGCGTTTTTATTACTTGTAAATAAATATTCAGCCGTTCCGAATCCTATATACCATTTACAACGTGTAGTCATGCAATAACAATTGTTTGTATCACCATTCATTTCATTGGTATGAAATACGTACATACATGTATAAAAACATCCCATTGTAAAATTATAAATTGAGTTTACGTATGTATGCTTAAAAAAAAAAAAATTACAAAAAAAAAAATTAAAAAATAAAAAAAAAATAATAAAAATATAAATAATATATAAAATAATAAAAAAATTTTTTTGGCTCAGCTGGAATTCGATGCCATGTTTACTCTGACCAGTATAACCCGTTTGTATGTATGTGTTGTATGTTGTTGTTGTGGAAGAAAAACGAGGTGGTCGTGGTTTTTTGTTCATACCTCAGAAAATTATGGGGCGTTTGTGCTGAATTTCAATAGCGATTCATTCCCGGATATTTCCAAAAGATTGATACCATACACAGATCTGAGGAACATATAGTTCGAACCAATAATTTGCTAAATATGCGCCAAATTTTGTCGGCCAATATACTAGATATACTAGAACAATATTGCCAGCAATGGTGAATTTTCGTCAAACGTGGGAATTTATTTTTTTATTAATTTATTTAAAAATGTATATATGTATATACATATATATTTATACATGTTTTCTTTATATATAAATATATATTTCTTAATGTAATTTTTGTAGCATTTTATATATAGATTTTGAAATTTACTTTTGAAAAACAGGTTTTAGACTCTACTTAAAATTTTATAATTTCGAGAAAATGTGCTCTTGTTAATCAAGTGCGATATGTGTTTTTTAATTTCTTAAATATTTTTAATGATTACTAGTCAAGCCCTTTAATATATTTTATACCCACATTGATATGTTATCTGCCGACCTTTCATTTTACTTGATACCAATGTTATGGTCAAGGGGATACATTTTTAATTACTATTTGTGGCCATTATATATTTTCGTACTCCATCTTGAATTCGAATTTTAAATAATAAGTGTTAGCTAAAAAATTCGATTTTTGTTTGAAATTTTTGAGAGAATACCTAGGAAGTTAAATGTTGGTGCTTATATATCAAATATTTTTTAACTCTTTATAAACTTGTTTTACTCAAAAAAATATACGTCTAATTAAAAAAATTATAGATTTGTTATCAACTTAAAAAATTATTGGTAGTTTTGGCGATTTTTAACATAAAGTTTTGTGAGATAATACAAAATTAACTTGTGGCAACCATTCTGCTGGCAAACATTTGTTCACAAAACAAGAAGAATAAAAAACAATAGTTTACTCAGTAAGTAATTTTATATATATAAATTGATTGTTAAAAAAACATTGATATTTTAATGATCATTTAAATTTTTCTTTCTTATTCTCACATAATTTTTGAAAATAAAACTTTGATTCTCAACTTCACAAGATTCGCGCAAAATTCTCTCATACGCACCATATTAATTTCTCTTTTCTAATCACTCTCTTCCCCAAATACTTTCCCTACAAGAAATGAATGACTGAAACTAACACATACAAAATGTTTGTACTAACACTATTGCAGCAATTTAATATATAATTTCTGCTACAGGAAATATAATGTGTATGCAAGAGTGAGACAAATAATGTATGTTGATTTCTTGACGTTTAAAAAAAAAATTTGGAAAATAATTGTGTAAAATTTTTAATTCAGTGTTACAAAAAGTAATTTTTATTTAATAATTTGCAGTTCTTTCGACCGTTTTTTATAAAATACTCGAGAAATAAAAGGTAAGTACGAAAGGTAGCAGCCAAACATAAATATGTATGTATATGCCTTTGTATATTCTCATAATTTTTGCTTTTAGTAATTCAAGCCATAATACCAATGACGCTTATACCATGGAAACGGATTAAAATGAGCCCCTGCAGGAAGCAGTGAAAGCAACGGGAAATATTGTATTAAAAAAAGTGATGTAGTGTTAAATATAATAATAAAAAAATATAAAAGACTAGCATTTAACCCGCTACTTCGTTAGCGCAGTTCTTTCTATTTATTGAATGCTCAAGTTCTATTTATAATTATTAAATATTTTTGGTTCAATTTATGAAAATTTGTATCTCTGATTCAATTTACTTAGAAATATAAAAAGTAGAGTAAGGATATATCGGGTATATATTTCCTAACTATAAGCAAGATCAATGCTACTGAGTTTCAAAAATTAAGATTCATATTTTGCAAAAATTACCCTAAAATAATAAAAGAAACATTTCTTCCTTCAATAAAACTTCCACTTGGTTTATTATTACCTTTATTTAGAATTCTATGTATGTATACAAAATATATAAAAAGAGAAAAAGTAATTTTGGTCGTCCATAATATTAGGACTTAGACCTCGCATCAAAAAACACTAATTTTAACAATCTATGTTTACAAACGTAAAAATACAAAGAGTACAATAAAAATGCGAAAAGGCTTTTTTTGTGTCTTTAATATCATTTTAATTCTAAACTTGAATAAATAATCCTTTATTTCACAATTTTAACTTTTTAAACGTAGGAAATTCAAAAAGTCCCATTATAATGCATAAAACTACCCTTTTGATCGCCCATAACATATTTAGCCTTACCTTGTATCAATAGTCACTAATTTCGAAATTTTTGCTTCGCAAACGTTAAAAATACAATAAGTACCATACAAATTCAAAAAAGTACCTTTGTGGTCGCCCACAACATTTTCAGTTTCACCTGGAATCAATAGCCACTTATTTTAAAATTCTAGCTTCGCAAACGTGGAATATATAAAAAGTACCATAAAAATTCAAAAAAGTACCTCTTTGGTCACCCATAACATTTTTAGCCTCACCTTGTATCAATTATCACTAATTTCAAGATTCTACCTTCGCAAACGTTGAAAATACAAAAAGTACCATACAAATTCAAAAAAGTACCTTTTTGGTCGCCCATAACATTTTTTGTCTCACCTAGAATCAATAGTCCTTGATTGTACAATCCTATCTTCATAAACGTAGAAAATACAAAAAGTACCATAAAAATCCAAAAAGTACCTTTTTGCTCGCATATAACATTTTCAGTCTCATCTGGAATCAAGAGTCCTTGATTGTATAATCCTATCTTTATAAACGTAGAAAATGCAAAAAGTACCATAAAAATTCAAAAAAGTACCTTTTTGGTCGACCATAATATTTTCGGTCTCACCTTGTATCAATAGCCACTAATTTTAAAATTCTAGCTTCGCAAACGTTGAAAATAGAAAAAGTACCATAGAAATTCAAAAAAGTACCTTTTTGGTCGCCCATAAAATTTTTAGTCTACCTTGTATCAATAGTCCTTTATTTTACAATTCTACCTCTATAAACGTAGAAAATACAAAAAGTACCATACAAATTCAAAAAAGTACCTTTTTGGTCGACCATAACATTTTTAGTCTCACCTTGTATTAATTGTCACTGATTTCAAAATTCTACCTTCACAAACGTTGAAAATACAAAAAGTACCATACAAATTCAAAAAAGTACCTTTTTGGTCGCCCATAACATTTTTAGTCTCACCTGGAATCAATAGTCCTTGATTGTACAATCCTACCTTCATAAACGTATAAAACACCAAAAGTACCATGAAAATTCAAGAAAGTACCTTTTTGGTCGACCATAACGTTTTTAGTCTCACTTTGTATCAATAGCCACTAATTTTAAAATTCTAGCTTCGCAAACGTTGAAAACACAAAAAGTACCATAAAAATTCAAAAAAGTACTTTTTTGGTCGCCCATAACATTTTTGGTCTCATCTGAAATCAACAGTCCTTGATTGTACAATCCTACCTTCATAAACGTAGAATATATAAAAAGTACCATAAAAATTCAAAAAAGTACCTTTTTGGTCACCCATAACATTTTTAGTCTAACCTGGAATCAATAGTCCTTTATTTTACAATTCTACCTTTATAAACGTAGAAAATACAAAAAGTACCATAGAAAAGCGAAAAAGTAAATTTTTAGTCCAAGTTCCAAATTCCAAGTTTAAAATGTTCAAATATCTATGTAACAAAATATTTTAATAGACATGACTAAAACTCAGTAAATCTACTCTTTTTTGCATATAAGTAATTATGTTCTAAAAAGTACCAAACTCTTCCCGATTTTTTCCTTTTCTACCCTGTTATGAATGTGTTTAAATTTTTACTAAATTACATAATTTTTTATGTCTAGTGAAATCCCAATTAAAAATTTTGTGAAAATTGGCCGTCTAATTAGGAATTACATACATTTTCCTTTTTTGTCCCCAAAAAAGTTTCCAAAAATTTCACCTAAATAGTTGTCCATATTCTATTAGGAAATAATAATTGTCAAATTTTGTCCCATTGAATAATATAAGAAAAGTTTATTTTAAAAAAAGTACCAAAAAAAGGGACAATTTTTACCCCTTATACATATGAATTTGAAAAAAGTGCCGAATTCCTATTAATATTTTTTTGCGGACTACTTAATACAGTTTAAATTTTTTTCCTAGCTTTATGCGTTTGGTAGTTACATAGGGTACCAAAAAAGTACCAAATTATAGTTTTTACCCGCTTTTTCCCCTGAGGGGTTGAAAATTCTAAAAAAGGCCAGACACCTGTCAGCTTATTTTTTGTGCAAATTACAATACTTTTTCAATTTAATTTGTATCAATTTTAGTTTAGCAGATATAAGATTACCGATTTTACCCTTTTTTACCCCCTTAAAGTACGAATTTCCAAAAATCCCTTCTTAGTGGAGCTATACATTGAAAGAGGAAACGATTGTCCAAATTTCATGTCTCTAGCTCTTTGCGTTTGGGCTGTGCGATGATGAATCAGTCAGTCAGTCAGTCAGTCAGTCATTCAGTCAGTCAGTCACGTTACTCTTTTATATATATAGATAATAAAGTTGTTTTATTGTACGAGTTAGCTTTGACCGATATATACGTTAAGTGTGACTAGTTAGCTTTGACCGACATATACGTTAAGTGTGACTAGTTAGCTTTGACCGATATATACGTTAAGTGTGACTACTATTTATATTATATTTGATTAGAAATAGCTGTAGTGTAAGTAATCCAGATATATGTTTTGCAATCTACAGAACTAATAAGTAAAAGAAAGACGGAAAATCACATGTACACAAAAGTTTCAGTAATTTTTTTCACATTGCCCTTAAGAAACTAATAGAAACTTTAACCGATATATCAGTCACTAATACCAGTCATATAACCGGTCAAATGACCGTCACTGTTCTTGTAGGGTTGTTTTTTGAGTATTCAAAAGCAAATAAACAAAAACAATTGACTTTATTTTGCAAATAAGGCACGAAAGTGTGACCGTATTTTATTAATTACTGTTGCAATTGCGTTTTGACCGATATGAGCCGAAAAAGATTGTCACAATATGCAACGATAATGGGACCGCTCAAAAATATATCGTTAAATTTTTTTGAATGTGTACCGATTAAGCACGACAAAAATCGGTACACATTTTGCTATTTGCGCCGATAGTGGGATCCCGGCTTAAAAGTTGATTTCAAGCAACACACGGACAGATGGACATGGCTTAATCGACACCTCAATTTATAAGCTTTCAGAAAATTTATACTTTATGGGGTCGGATCGATGCCTTACTTCCTCAACCTCGGATCTTAAAAAATAAAAATTTTCAGGAGAGAAAAAAAATAGTTCATCTTTTTGTACTTCGGTATTCGGTTAAAAGTTTAAATGCAATTATTAAGGAATTGATTGTATTTATGTATATTAGTAGTAATAATACTCTAACCTTTTTTAGTTAAAGTATAAAACAATCGTTTGATATGAAAAAGTCAAATCCGTATTTTTTAAGATACGAGGTTAAGGGAGGTAAGGCATCGATATATACTAGGGTGATCGACTCGGTTTAACAACCGGTGGAAACCCCGGTTTTTTCACCTTTCAGCTGGCGGTTTTTTCCAAATGTTGATTTTTCGAATGTCGAATACACCGGTTTTTTTATCCGAAAAAGCCGGTTTTTTAATTTTTTAAGTTTATTATCATATATCCTTATAACCAATAGTACCATAGTATATTTAGTACGCATTAAGTTTTCAAAAATCAAAAAAATAAATACTATTAAATATTCTTTCATAATAGTGTAAGAAATTTATTTGTTATTTAAAAAACAAATGTAAAATAAGAAAAACAATTGAGTTTAAATATTATTATTTTTCAAATGGAGAGTAGGTATTTTTTACGTTGTTGGAGTTTTAATTTGCTCTATTAATAAACTTCTTAGATAAATTTTTTTCTAAATTATTGGATCTTGATCCTATTTCACACTAATAGTGTAAGAGCCACAGAGCTTACAATACTTTTTGATCTCTTCCAGAGCAAATACCGATTACTTTTAACAAATTAGTTTAGTTCTTAAAAAAGGTAGTGGCAACAATGTAAATTTATATTTTCTATTTACAATATGCAATAACATATATGATGAAAGCAGTTAATAGCTTTGTGTCATAAATATTAAAAAATTAAATCTTAAACTAAACAATTAAAAACGTTGCCATATTTTTTTGACTACTTTAAATTTATAAACCTAACGTTAAAAATTAAAGGTAATTGAAGTATAAACTTAGCTGATCGATGTCTTTTAGGTAAAAAGTGTAGTTACAATAAAGAACAACCAATTATGTGTTTAATTAATGGCAATGAGTGATTGTCAACTTTAACCATCGAATAAACTAGTTTATGCCTATATATGTATGACTGTCAGGAGCATAAGAAAGAATTTTTAAATCATTTAAACAAAATACGTTAGTGCGTATTAGTTTAAAAGATCTATTTAACATTTGAAAAATGTACAGAAGGAGATACAAAATTTTATAACAGCCTATTTAAAAGTCTTATTTATTTATTGTATTTATTTACTTTACTTGTAAAGAGTACCATTTGTCCTTTCATTCAACTAACTAAAACCAAATTAGTCAACAGCATTCATGTCAGTAATTACGTTATTGCGTAATTGTGCAGCCAAACGTATATAAACTGTAAAAATTTCTATTTAGATATTATTTTAATTATAATCTTTCTTTAAAAAATTTTTAATTTTTTCTTTGAGGAATTATATTTTATATATTCGAACCGGTTAACCGGTTTTTTTTTCAATTTTCAAAATAGAAATCGGTTTTTTTAAGTTCTAAATTTTAAACTATTTGAAAACCAATTTCTTAAAAAAGTCGAAAATCGATCACCCTAGTCTTGATCCTTCAAAAATAATTAATAGAAAAGTAGCTTCTTTAACAGGTTTAATACAAAACTTTTCAAATTTATTTGATGAGAATGATGTTTAAAACTTAGACAAATTTAGAGAACTACGTCTTCTCCACTTTGACGAACACTTTACAACTATAGATAATCTAAGTTGTAAAGAATTTTTGTTAGAAGTCCCAAAAACCACTCGAGCTGACAAAGTCGTAGCTTTTCCGACCCTGTCAAAATTTGTTAAACCCCTAAAATGTCTTCTTCGAATATTTTAAGTTGTAAATTTAAATTAAACAAAATATAGAAATAGATTAGATAACAGCACTCTTAAGGCTATAATAAATTCAAATTAAAGTAAAACGATTGTTCATGTTATGAATTAATAATATATCAAGATAAAAAAAAAATTAAACCTATTCTGTATTAGAATAATGATGATGAAATACTTTAATACATATGTATGTAATTGTTAAATGTATGATTCAAGTTTTTTTATATGTTTCTAAATTTCGAATGATATGTAATTTTAATATATTAATGTAGTACAGAATATCTGTGAATTTGATTTAATTCACAAGTTGCTAATATTTGTATAGCATATATATTTATTTTCATATGAATTTAACGTATTTTTTGCATTAAATAACTTATCTTATAAGAAAACAGTTTTCTAAATAAATTTTTATGTTTTTTTTTAGGATTTGTAATAAAATGTTTTAATTAAAAAAATTTAATGATTTTTTTCATCAAAATATGATTTTTTTTTTGCTCTAAGTGATGATTTTCTCTCCAAAACTTCTGGCAACGCTGCCCAGTAAATATATACTTCTACGTCATTGCATTTTATTCGGTGTCAGAATGACATTTTTTACGACCTTCTCTTTCACTACAAGGTATAAGTCTCTTTCTATCTTACCGATTGTTCTCGTTCAATACCAAACATTTATGATGTACTAGACAAATTTTGGCAAAATTTCATCCCCGAGCTTTTTCTGTTCGAGCTGCATCGTGAATCCTAAAATGAATCCAGGATTCAGACAATACATACTTTATAGGGTCTAAAATGGATATTTCGATGTATTACAAACGGAATGACAAAATTAATATACCTCGACACCATTTTTTTGGTGGTGGATATAAAAAAACTAAATCGGCAACAGTGAACTTAAGCAACACTTCAAACTAAAAATATTACGAACTTAAAATAAAATGGCTAAGTCTTCCGGCTATATAAAATCTAATAATTTTATTATTTAGATTAAAAAAGGTAGATTTTGTCATAGGGGCAACAGCTTATTCGAATAGAAATAAGATTAAAAACAAGTAACAGTGTTATATTCGGCCGTGTTGAATCTTATATACCCTTCATAACGTGTAGTCATGCAATAACAATTGTTTGTATCACCATTCATCTATATATATAAAAGTGAAACTCTGTGTGTGTGTGTGTGTGTGTTAGCTATAGACTCCGAAACTGTGAAACCGATCGGACTCAAACTTTGGCAAGTTGTTGTACACATACCAGGGAGTTTTAGCTACTTGCACTTGACCGATTTTTCTGAAACTTTGCACACATAGCGAGCTGTGATGACTTTGTGATAAGAAAAGTGGGCAGGGCCACGCCCATAAAAAAAGGTTATAATTTTGAGGTACTTGCACCAGACCGATTTTTCTGAAACTTTGCACACATATCGAGCTGTCATGACTTAATAATTTCGTCATTAGAAAAGTGGGCAGTGCCACGCCCATAAAAAATAGGTATCATTTTGAGGTACTTGCACTGGACCGATTATTCTGAAACTTTGCGCACATATTGAGCTGTTATGACTTTACAATTTCGTGATTAGAAAAGTAGGCAATGCCACTCCCATAAAAAAAATTACAATATTTAGGTTTTTGCACTTGATATTCAATTAAAATTCAGAATGCTTTTTGATTCATTAAGGGGCGTAGAAACGCGCGCCGGGTTTGGCTAGTCTTATATAAAATACGTATACAAGTCTATACCGGTTAGAATAAATGTGGCATCGAATCCCAGCTGAGCCAAAAAAAAATTTTTTTATTTATTATATTATTTATATTTCATTATTTTTTTTTATATATTTTTAAAATTTTTTTTTAATTTTTTTGCATTTATTTTTATTATTTTTTTTTTATTTTTAATATTTGTTTTTTGTAATTTTTTTTTTTTGG
Organism: Phyto melanocephala; assembly: GCA_941918925.1. NCBI lineage: Eukaryota > Metazoa > Arthropoda > Insecta > Diptera > Rhinophoridae > Phyto > Phyto melanocephala. The sequence goes on from OW799238.1 coordinate 20,166,503, forward strand.
TATGATTTTTACATGTATGAATGTATGTATGTTGTTGTTGTAATTGTGTAAAAAAACGAGGTGGTCGTGGTTTTTTGCTCATATCTCAGAAAGTTATGGGGCGATTGTGCTGAATTTCAATATCGATTCATTCCTGGATATTTCCAATATATTGATACCATATACAGATCTGAGGAACATATAGTTGCTTCTAAAAGTTGATTTCAACCAACACACGGACAGACAGGCAGACGGTCAGGGCTTAATCGACTCCTCTATTCGTAAGCTTTCAGAAAATATAAGGGGTCGGAAATGAAAATTGTAGAAATTACAAACGGAATGACAAAGCTATATATACCCTTGTGCACCACAGGTGAAGGGAATAAAAAACAAGAAAAATTTTTGTGGACTCAACCACATGTCGTTTGTGTCCAAATCATCTAATTTAGGCCAACCTCACCTAGAAGTGACCTTTTCAATATAAAATATATCTTTTTGCATCTTATGCTTGTTGACGTATCCATTTATTTAGAAATTAGCCTCATCGTTAAAGACGATTTTTAAAAAACATTATGCAGGACGTTGCCCGGATAAAACAATATTTAGAATTGTTATTTTCACAACTACCTTGTATTGTACTGTTTAATGGTATTAGTTTACAGTTTGTAATTTCCATTAAACGATTAGTAACACAATACAGTTTCCTTTCACAGTTTTTTGAAGTGTTGTTTCGGGTTCATAAAAGGATGGGAAATTAATTTTTTTCGGAATCAAAAAATAATTTTTGTAATATTTTTTCGCTCCCAAAAAATATATTTACATTAATACTAGCAATATATCCAATACTCCTATAGCGCAGTTCTAGCTTTTTATTCGATACTCACCACCTTCGGGATCATATTTCCTGAGTAAAAAAATAAAATGTACTCAAATCTACACATTACAAAAGAAGTTATAGATAAAAATGTACGAAAACTTATACCACACAGTGTCATTTCCGGTATATTTAAAAAGTAATAAAACCTACAAATTTAGATGTATGATGATGATATATCGCAAAAATTGCTTTTTAGTCCAATGATTTGTAGTAACGGAAAATTAATATGACACCCCTCATATAACGCTTTAACTCAAATTCATATAATTTCTCTATTAATAAAGATTTTGGAAAAAACGGACTCAGTATTGAAATCTCTAAGTTGAGTTTATTAGCAGAAACTAATTTGACACGCCTACTATAACTCCCAATTTTCACGTAATCTACTATTAAGCTCAGAAAACCGATAAAATTAGAGGTATAATGATGAAATTTTGTACATACAGTTTTCTAGTCAGGGTCATTGTTAGTAATGCCCGAAAATGAAGAATTGATCTTGGTTTTGATAGAAGATTATAGGGGAATTAGAAATACTTTATTTGAATTATTACATAAATTTATAAATAGTTCACTGCTATGTCCTTACAGTACTTTTCATTTTGATATCAAAATTAATTAAAGAAACAAGTTTTTATAAATTTAATGAGAAGTTATTTAGTATTAATAAAACAACAGCACTATATTCGGTTGTGCTGAATTTTTGATACCCACTACCAATTTTGTGTACATTTGTAGCACAAAATTTTATATTTTACTAGCATTTAACCCGCTACTTCGTTAGCGCAGTTTTAACTATTTATTGAATACTCAAGTTTTATTTATAGTTATTAAATATTTTTGGTTCAATTTATGACAATTTGTGTCCCTGATTCAATTTACTTAGAAAAATAAGAAGTAGAGTAAGGATATATCGGGTATATATTTCCTAACTAAAAGCAAGATCAATGCTACTGAGTTTTAAAAATTAAGATTCATAATTTGTAAAAATGACCCTAAAAATAATAAAAGTAAAATTTTTTCTTTCACTAAAACTATTATTACCTATATTCAGAATTCTATGTATACAAAATATAAAAAAAAATGAGAAAAGGTAATTTTTTGGTCGTCCATAGTATTAGGAGTTACATCTGGATTCAATAAACACTAATTTTAAGAATCTATGTCCACAAACGTAAAAATACAAAAAGTACAATAAAAATGCGAAAAGGTTTTTTTTGTGTCTCCAATATTATTTTAATTCCCAACATGAATCAATAATCCTTTATTTCACAATTTCAGCCTTATAAACGTAGGAAATACAAAAAGTCCCATTAAAATTTAAGAAGGTACCCTTTTGGTCGCTTATAACATTTTTAGTCTCACCTTGCATCAATAGTCACTAATTTCAAAATTTTAGCTTCTCAAACTTTGAAAATATAAAAGTACCATAAAAAATCTAAAAAGTACCTTTTTGGTCCCCCATAAAATTTCTGGTTTCACCTGGAATCAATGGTCCTAGATTGTACAAATATACATATCTTCATAAACGTACAAAATTCAAAAAGTACCATAAAAACTCTAAAAAGTACCTTTTTGGTCGACCATAACATTTTTAGTCTCACCTTGTATCAATAGTCACTTATTTCAAAATTCTAGCTTCGAAAACGTAGAAAATTCAAAAAAGTGCCATAAAATTCAAAAAAGTACCTTTTTGGTCGCCCATAACAGTTTTAGTCTTACCTGGAATCAATAGTCCTTGATTGTACAATCCTACCTTCATAAACGTAGAAAGTACCAAAAGTACCACAAAAAATTCAAAAAAGTACCTTCTTGGTGGACCATAATAATTTCAGTTTCACCTCGTATCAATAGTCACTATTTTCAAAATTCTAGCTTCGCAAACGTAGAAAATACAAAAAGTACCATATCTATGTAACAAGATATTTTAATAGACATGATTTAAAGTAAGTAAATCAATTTTTTTTGCAAAAAAGTAATTATGTTCTAAAAAATACCAAACTATTTTCCCGATTTTTCCCCTTTCTACCCTGTTATAAATGTGTTTCAATTTTTACTAAATCACATAATTTTTTATATCTGGTAAAATTCCAATTATAAATTTTGTGGAAATTGGCCCGTCAAATTAGGAATTACATACATTTTGCGGAATTTTCCCCTTTTTGGTCCAGAAAAAAAAAATTTTCAAAAATTTCACCATAATATTTGTCCACATTCTATTAGCCAGTAATAATGATCAAATTTTGTCCCATTGAATAATATTAGAAAAGTTTCTTTTGAAAAAAGTACCAAAAAAAGGGACAATTTTACCCCTTATGAATGCGAATTTGAAAAAAGTTCCGAATTCTTATTAATATTTTTTCGCGGACTACTTAAAACAGTTTAAATTTTTTTCCTAGCTATATGTGTTTGGAAGTTACATAGCACACCAAAAAAGTACCAAATTACAGTTTATACCCGTTTTTTCCCCTTAGGGGTTGAAAGTTGAAAAAATGCCAGACACCTGTCAGCTTATGTTTTGTTCAAATTACAATACTTTTTCAATTTTTTTTTGTATCATTATACCCTTCGCACAGTGAAAAAGGGTATATATAGGTTTGTCATTCCGTGTGAAATTTCTACAATTTTCATTTCCGACTCCATAAAGTATATATTTTCTGAAAGCTTATGAATAGGGGAGTCGATTAAGCTCTGTCAGTCTGACCGTCTGTCCGTGTGTATGTTGAAATCAACTTTTTGAAGCCCCCCGACATAGGTTGGACCCGGGTAAGGTATTAAAATATCAGAAATATTCGGGAGTAGATCGGTATTGAAAATCAGAAACATCGGTACATAAACAACTAAGATATGAGCAAAAACCCACGACCACCTCGATTTTTTTTCACAAAAACAACATTACAACAACAACATACATACATACAAACATGTATACTGGTTAGAGAAAACGTGGCATCGAATCCCAGCTGAGCCAAAAAAATTTTTTTTTCAATTTTTTCAAAAATTTTTTTTTTATTTTTTTTTAATATTTTTTTATTTTTTATTTTATTTTTTATTTAATATATTATTTATATTTTTATTATTATTTTTAAAAAATTTTTTTTTAAATTTTTTTTTTATTTTTTGTTTTATATATATTATATATATAATAATTTTTTTTTTGTTTTTTTAACATACATACGTGAATTCATAATTTTACAATGGGATGTTTTTATATATGTATGTTTTTATATGTATGTACGTATTTCATATGGGATGAATGGTGACACAAACTACTGTTATTGCATGATTACACGTTGTGAAGGGTATATAAGATTCGGCACGACCGAATATAGCGCTCTACTTGTTTTTAGTTTAGCAGATATAAGATTACCGATTTTACCCGTTTTTACCCTTTTTTACCCCCTTTAAGTACGAATTTCCAAAAATCCCTTCTTAGTGGAGCTATACATCGAAAGAGGAACCGATTGTCCAAATTTCATGTCTCTAGCTCTTTGCGTTTGGGCTGTGCGATGATGAATCAGTCAGTCATTCAGTCACGTTACTCTTTTTTGTATATAGATTTATAACAGTAATCGCTTTGGAATAATCTCTTAATACTAAAATATGCATCACTTTCTTTGTGTAACTTCGATTTTTTATTTAAATATTTTCGTAAGTTTAGTCTTACAATGAAAATGAGCGTTAAAGTAGGCGTGTCAATATAGTTTATGCTAATAATTTCAGCTTAGATATTTCAATATATATCTTTATTTTTTTAAAAACTTTGTCCATAGAGAAATTATATGAATTTAAGATAAAGCGTTATACGGGAGGTAGGTTTTCAAGTTGGCGTGTCTCCTTCACTTTTTAAAATTATAATTATACTGGCCAAAAAGATGTATGTATATGTAAAATTTTATTATCATGCTTTTAATTCTGTTGCTTTTATGAGCTTCAAAATTTCCCTAACAGTAAATTATGTAAGAAGTAGGCGTGTCAAAGTAAACTTAACCAAGATATTTTAATATAAAGACCTTTATTCTTTCACAATCTTTGTGCATAGAGAAATTATATAAACTTATGGCAACACGTTGTATGGGAGGAGGGCATTAAAGTGGGCTTGTCATCTTTATTTTCCGTCATTATAACAACTTAGATATTTCAATAAGGAGTCCTTTATTCTTGCAAAATCTTTATCCTTAGAGAAATTATATAAATTTAAGATAAAGCGTTATATGGGAAGAAGGCGTAAGAGTAGGCGTGTCACCTTAATTTTCCATTATTAAAAATCTATGGACCAAAAACCAATGTTTTCAATATTTCAGAATAGTACATCAATTTTTGTCAGGTTTTGTAAGTTTTAAATGGACCAAAAAAGTCCTTGCATTCTGCAAATTGCTTTTTTTTTGTAATGTATAGATTTGAGAAATTTTTAGGCAAAGATATTTTTACACAAGAAATAACGTTTGGACACAATTGCATGTTATTCAATGTAAGGAAATTTTTTTTAGCAACTCTTATACTACAAGCTATAAGTCTCTTCCTATTATATCGATTAAGACTATTTTTAATACCAAACAGCCTTTACTTATACATATATATTAGATTATCCGGCAAAATTTGATTTATTTAACTTTACCTGTTGGAGCTCTATCGTGCTTTCAACAGACAGGCGGACAAAGCAAGATCGTCCGAAAATTAAACTAGGATACATACTTTGTGGGGCTAAAATGGATATTTTGATGTGTAACAAACGGAATGACAAAATGAATGTACCCTCACAACATTTTTTGGTGGTTGGTATGTACAAAAATAAATTTAACCAAAACTAAACAATTTGTTTTTTCTGTTTTGAAATTCTCCTGTGCTTTATACAAAAACAAAATGCCTGTTATTTTCGCCTTGTTGTGATCTGATGTGAATTGTAACACATACATTTATACTTATGTATGTATGTATATTTCCAATTTTATGGAAAGTTAATTCTGACATACGCATACGGATGTACATATGTAAGCATATATTTTTGTAAGTATTTATACAGCTTGAAGCTAGAAAGCTATTTCATTACAACTTTGTGTGCAAGTTTTCAGATTATTGCTATAAGCAAGCTTTTAATAAGCTTTTTTTGCAATTAACAACAACTTTTTTGTCAATTAAACAGAGCTCGCTAGTTTTAAAGTTTATCGGAACTGCTTTGTATTATATAGACACGGTTAGTAAAAAAGGAAAAAAATAAATAAATAATAAAAAAATAAAATAATATTTAATAATGTATATTGTACGTATAAATACCAAAGTCTATATTTGGAATAATAACCAATTACACAAATATTAAATGAAAAAATTTGGTACTAAACTCAAAAAAAACATATTGAAGTTGTTTGTAAAAACATATTGTATATTATATACTTAATGAGTTCGTGTTGTGGTGTTCATTTGTAACCTTCAATTATTATTATTTTTTTATTTTCGTTGTAGTTCTATCGTTGTACCTGCGCGTAAAATCAGTGTTACCAAATGAAAAAAAAAATATTATTTACAAACTAGTTAACAAGTGACATACATAATAATGATCTGTACTGTATATACAAGCAAAAGAATTTTTAACCATTACAAATCGAATAATGTGTAAGAAATTATAAATTTTTTAATTATTAAGTATGGAGATGACCTTTTGCTGCGTAAAATCATCTGGCAACGCCGATAATTTTTTACGAAACTGTTAAAGGTCCTTTTTCACAATATATGGTTAGTTTAACTTAACCGTTTACAACAGCTATTAAATTTAGGTTAATTTTTTTCATCTTTTGCCTACACAAAACCTTAAAAGAAGTGTATGGAAATACTTGCTAAACAATAGGATAATTATGACCTTATGGCACTTTGAACTTCTAGTAAATGCACCCACTGTGGTTGCTTACGTGAATTAGTAATTAAAATCTAAAAATTTTTAGAGCAGTCTACACAAAAGAGCAAAAAAACAACTTAAAATGTATAAAGTAACAATTAATTTGTAAAATAATTAACGTGGTTGATATCATCCTTTTAGCTTTTAGACTTTTAAAATTAATAACATTTTAACAATGCAAATGCTGATTTCTTCTTTCGATTTTATTTTCTTTTTCTAGCTAAAATCTCAAACGGGATAATTTGTTAGGGTAAATTTAGCAGAAACTTTTTGATTAAAGTGCTAACCATACTTTATTAAATATAATTTTGCTTAACTTACGGTTAAAGTTCGTGTTAAGTTATAATCGTGCATTGTGAAAAGTGTCGTAAAAGCTTTTTAATATTGAAATACAGTGTTGTCAATGAAGTTTTTACGTAAACCTTTTAAAATAACTTATTATAAATCAAAACACCTCGTAATTGTATCTTGCAGAAATTCATATTTTTATTGTTATTTGTGCTCAGAAAAACGATATAAGAAAAAGAATAATTATGCCATAGGGTAGTATATAAAATGTATTGTTTTTATTATTAATGATGATTTATTGTTGACCTATTAGGAATAACCATACATGCGTATATTTATGTAATGAGATTGTTAAAAGTTTGTTCAAGTATCAGATGTGTTAATATGTACATCGTTGGAGAAGTATTTATTTTAATGTAACAAAGACAAATTTAAATTCTAACTTTTGGATTTTTAGTGCCCGGATTTCCACTACCTGTAAATATTATGTATATTCCTCTATTTCTAATATTTCCAAATAAATATTACACATCTCTTCAAAATTCGACAACCTTTTCATGGCTTTGAACTTGAAAGTTGATTCATTACATTTGCTTTACATACATGTACATATGTAAGTATGCGAGTACTCATTAGGGTGATCGATTATTCGACTTTTTTAAGAAACCGGTTTTCAAATAGTTTGAAATTTAGAATTTAAAAAAAACCGGTTGCTATTTTGAAAATTCAGAAAAAACCGGTTAAGCGGTTCGAATATATAATATATTGTATTTAAAGAAAAAATTAAAAAATATTGCAAAGAAAAGATTATAATAAAAATTATATCTAAATATAAAATTTTTACAGTTTATATACGTTTGGCTGCACAATAACGCAATAGCTGACATGAATGGAGTTGACTAATTTGGTTTTAATTAGTTGAATTTAAGGACAAAAGGTACTCTTTACAAGTAAAATAAATAAATACATAAATAAATAATACTTTTTACAAGGCTGTTATAAATTTTTGCATCTCCTTCTGTACATTTTTAAATGTTAAATACATCTTTTGAACTAATATGCACTAACGTATTTTGTTTGAAATGATTTCTGTAATTTGAAATACATTTTAAAGGCTAGAGAGAAAATCTTTAAAGTTTCATTTTGAAAATTCTTTCTTATACCCCTGACAGACATACAAATATAGGCATAAACTAGTTTTTTCGATGGTTTAATTGAAATTTAAGTTGACAGACACTCAATGCCATTAATTAAAATTAGGATCTGGAAGATGAGGTTATTGGTTTTTCTTTATTGTAACTACACCTTTTACCTAAAAATGATAGATCAGCTAAGTTTATGCTTCAATTACCTTTAACTTTTAACGTTAGGTTTATATCCTATAAAAAAAATAATATTTAAGCTCACTTATTTTTCTTATTTTAAATTTTTTTTTTAACCACAACAAGGAAATTTCTTACAATATTATGGAAGAATATTTAATAGTTTTTATTTAATTTTAAATTTATTTATTTTATTTATTTAAATATTCTTTGGTACGATTGGTTACAAAGATATATGAAAATAAACTAAAAGAAATAAAAAACCGGCTTTTTCGGATAAAAAAACTGGTATATTCGATATTCGAAAAATCAAAATTTAGAAAAAACCGTCAGCAGAAAGAGGAAAAACCGGGTTTTCCACCGGTTGTAAAACCGAGTCGATCACCCTAGTACTCATGTATTACGAATTATCAATGAACAATCGCAATTATCCTTGCGATTTCCATTTCTGTTTACTCTTGTAAGGAAAGTTAATATTCAAAATGTTGTTCACGAGTGTATGTGGTACGCAAATGTATGTTTTTTGCAGTCATATAGCCAAACCTAGACAAGAGCGTCAACGATGTCTAATGTACTTTTATGTTCACTTATGTTTGGTAATTGATTGCCCTTAATATTGCATTACTTTTTAAAATTCTAAAAAAAAAAAAAAAAATAATAACAGTTACACTGCGGCCAACTTCAATAAACAACGCCTTGCCAAAGTGGATTTTCCGATTACAAAACGCTGTCATCCCGGTAGCTCGGTTAGATTTATACTAATTGTATTGCCAAGAGAAGTTTTGACATGAATGCTATAAATAAATTAATTTTTCTTTCGGTTAGCTTCATACAAATTGCAAGAGAATTTTTGACATGAATGCTCTATTTATTAACATCTCAAATTACTAAAACTAAAAATTTTTTTCTAATAATAATCATGTACAATATATAATGACTTCATCGCAGTGTAGCCTAGACTTCAGTTCAGATTCAATATTATGTGACATTTTGCTGTATTATTTCCGACGCCATTTTTTATATTATACTAGCCTTCTAATAAACTTTAGAGTAATAATACAACACAAATATTTAAATTTTCAATGTGATTTATTCGAATGGAATCAGTAGAGAGCGATTTGATGAACAATGTTTTTCGATTTGTTTTCCGGCGTAAATTGAAAAGACATTAAGGAATAATTTCACACAAAATTTCATACAAAAACTTGATTTTCGATTTTCCAATTTTCCGACTTTTCTGGAGGGATTTTCCAAAATTTTCTTCCTTAAAAACCTTATTCTCGAAAATACGAACAACTACTAAAAATTTTTACAGAAATCGGTCCAGCCGTTCTTATTTTATGAATTACTATACATTTTTTACACCATTTATATATGTGTACATATAGATTTATATATGTATTTAAATTTAAATAGACACGTTTGTTACTATTTATAGATATAATTGCCTTAAGACTATTCGTAATCGACAAAGTTATAGGCAATATTTTTTTTTAAAGTTTTTTAAATATCTCACGCTTCTCAAGATCTTTTATAATTTTTAAACACGCTAGTGACACTAAATTGCAAGCCGTAGTCTCGGTAACTATTCCTAAAAAAACATAGCTTCTTGTGTTTTTTTTTCCCAAAACTTAAAACGGAAAACAAAATTTTCACAGTTTTTAGACAAATTAGGTTTAATTTGGGTATAAAAAAAGGCTTAAAAGATATTTAACACTATAGAAAATTTTAAATCCATATGAACGCCACTACAAAATGGAGTACAAAATTTTTTTGGCTCAAATCTAGTTTAAACAAGTAACAGTGCTATATTCGGCCGTGCCGAATCTTATATACCCTTCACAACGTGTAGTCATGCAATAACAATTGTTTGTATCACCATTCATCTCATTAATTTGAAATACATACATATATAAAAACATCCCATTGCAGAATTATAAATTGAGTTTACGTACTTATGTGTTTAAAAAAAAAATTACAAAAAAAAATAAAATAAAAATGTATTAAAAAAAAAACCATAAAAACAATTTCAAAAAAAATTAAAAATAAATAAATATACAAATAATACATATAAATATAAAATAAAAAATTTTTTTTTGGCTCAGCTAAGATTCGATGCCACTTTTACTCTATATGTATATTGTTGTTGTAATTGTGAAAGAGAAACGTGGTGGTCGTGGTTTTTTGCACATATCTCAGAAAGTTATCGGGCGATTGTGCTGAATTTCAATAGCGATTCATTCCCGGATATTTCCAAAAGATTGATACCATACTCAGATCTGAGGAACATATAGTTGCTTCTAAAAGTTGATTTCAACCAACACACGGACAGACGGTCAAGGCTTAATCGACTCCTCTATTCATAAGCTTTCAGAAAATATATACTTTATGGGGTCGGAAATGAAAATTGTAGAAATTACAAACGGAATGACAAAGCTATATATACCATTGTGCACCACAGGTGAAGGGTATAAAAATAAAGAAGATGATTCGGCACAAGCCTGCATGTATAAACATATAAGCTTAATTTCAACGACTAGTAGCTTAAGCTATGTACATCTTCTATATATATAAAATAGGATGTATGTATGTATGTATGTAACGTATGGACTAAAAAACGGCTGGACCGATTTTTATGAAATTTTCAGAATTTTTAGGCGGGTGACACTGTGAAGTCTGAAGTTTGATTTTCGGTCTGCGAGCGGAGGGGCGTGAAAAAACCAATTTTCATATAGCACCTCTAATGATATATACATATACGTTTTTTTTGTTTGCTTTTTTTATTTTACTTTTTTTAAAGCCGTTGTCATGTTTTTGAAAACGAGATATCAAACTCTTAAATCGGTTTTGTAGTTCCGAAGATATTTACAAAAAACCTATGTTAATAATGATCCAATTCAAAATTTTAAAACTTTCGAAATGTTGCATTTAAAAATCCGAGTTTTCGGCTTTTTAAAAAAAATATATTTACATTTCAATCAGGGACCGTAACAATTATTCCTTTTTTCATAAAAATCATATTATAACAGTTATTTTTTGATTTTTATTTTTTCGTTTTTTATCAAAAATAACAGTTATTTTTTCAAACAAAATTAAAAGTTAAATTTTTATTTTTTTGATCAAAAATAAAAGTTATTCTTTGATTTTTTTTTTCTATAAAAAAAAATCACCAATGCTGCAGCATCTGATACAGTCCGGAAAGCACAAATAACTCACAAAGCAGCCAGTCTATATACTGGGCTTATAGTTCCCCTGTATGCTTTCAACCTAAGAGCCCGAGACCAGATAGGTGATGCATACATAATCCCACTCTTAACTACTCCAGTCAGAAGCTTCTGACGTAAGTATTTTGGGCCTCTCGTATTTGGGATCATACGAGACAGAGCAGTATATGTTCTCGAAGACTTCCTAGCAACATATAGCAGATGGTCCTTAAAAGATAAACGACAATCTATCATAACCCCAAGATATTTAAGCGAAGGTTTCGTCTTAATACAAAACGATCCCACATTTAATTTCATAGATTCCATTGACCTACGGCTGGATATCAAAATCGCCTCCGTCTTTTGGTCAGCGAGCCCCAAATTAACAGATTCTAACTAGAAGCGCACACTTTCTATGCTTGTGTTAGTAATGGTTGAGATCTCCACTAACTCCCTAGCGACACATATCAGGGCTATGTCATCGGCAAAACCGACAATCTTAGCCCCATCGGGAAAAGACACGGAGTATGTTATCATATAACAACGGTCCGAGAACTGAACCCTGTGGGACTCCGCGTGATATTATGCTGCCGCATGTCCTTGTCGTCTTCGTACAGCAGGATTCTGTTACGGAAGTAATCCTTCACTTAGCCAACAAGTACTCAGCAATGGCTAAACGCATGAGAGAATTCACTATAACTTCTCAGTTCGTCGTTCCTGACGTGGAGCGTTACCAATACGCAAAACTCCTTTGAGGCATTCCTTCATCTTTTCCCTTAAATCGCCGCAGAGGTCGTATAAACCATTACGTTCAAAGCATATACAGTTGATCTGAGTTAAATATCAGATAGACCTCCTACGCACTCAACATATTCCTCTAGTAGGAGGAGGGATCCTCCTGAGGTTTCCCCTGTTTCCATAACAATACAAGCTTTTGACTTTTCCACATACTCGGAAAAATACCATGGCGTAGACACGAATTTATCAAATGGATAACCTGATCAGCGTAATACTTGAAAGTCTCTCTTACTACCGCATTTGGTATGCCATCCAAGCAACGGGTTTTTCCGTCCATAAATTTGCTTATGGCAGCTTCAACCTCAACTGTAGTGACAAGCGGAAAGTCAAATATCATATGAAGAGTCTGCCAAGATGTCACCTTGGTAAGGAAATATGTATATGTTGTTGTGAAAAAAAACGATGTGGTCATGGTTTTTTCCTCATAATTGAGTTGTTTATGTACCGATTTTTCTGCTACCGATCTGCTTCCGAATATTTCTGATATTTTAATACCTCACGCGGATCCAGGTGATGTCAGATGGCTTAAAAAAGTTGATTTCAACATACAAACGGACAGGCTGACAATGCATAATTCATAAGCTTTCAACAAATATATTCTTTATGGAATCGGAAATGAAAATTGTAGAAATTTTATAAATTTTAATTTTATAAATTAAGACTTTTAATTGGTTCCATTTAGAGCTTCAATAAAAATTTAGCCCAATTCTGGATAAGTCAACAACGTTTACTCTTGGTGACACTGACGTTATTACAAGCTGTGATATCAATGAAAATATATTAGCTGACCAAAGATTGACGGAATTTCGAATTTTTCAAGTACTCTACTTGACATTTTCTTCTTTAATAATAGTTCAAGTCCCTTGCTCTTTGATCAGCTTTCTACTTCTTTTTTTTTTTTTCAAAATATGATATAATTTCAATGTGACATACATAGTTACTCACAGAAACATATTGCTTCAATTAGTAACGTACAGAAATTTCAAAAACATGAACTTTCAATCGTTGGAAACTCAATTGTCGATCATTCCATGGAACCGAATATTTTTTATGCCAATCATATATGTATGAGCAAATTACCTTCTTGCAAAACAATAGTCTTTAGTCTGTATGAAAAATTTGTTCTTATCAGGACCAATAAAATAAATATTGGAAGACTATGGTTTTCTAATGAAACTAGGGCTTCGATTACGGAAAGAAACTTAGCCATAGTGTGGCTGTGGAGCCATCCACCTCAACTCGTCGTCGTGCCCAACAATTGCACCTCTCACGTTCGTCGTTGATGAACATTGTGCATAAAGACTTGCATTTACACGCTTACAAGGTGCAATTTTCGAAGAAAATCAACATTAGTGATGAGGCACATTTTCACCTCAGTGGATTCATCAATAAGCAAAATTGCCCCATTTGGGCGAATGATAATCCAAGAGTGATTGTCGAAAAACCGATGCACCCACAAAGAGTGACTGTTTGGTTCGGTTTATGGGTTGGCGGCATCTTCGGGCCGTATTTTTTTTTCACAATGAGGCCGGCCAGGCAGTTACTGTGAATGATGTTCGCTATCGTGAATGATAACGAACTTTTTATGGCCTAAATTGGAAGATATGGATGTGAACGATATGTTTTTTCAACAGGACGGTACCACTTGCACACAGCTAACGAAACATTGTCTCACGTGATGCCGATGTCAATTGGCCACCAAGATTATGTGATTTAACACCGTTGGACTGTCGATAAGAATGCAACAATTCAAGAGCTAATGAAGGGAAACTTTAGCACATTAACGTCATTAAACCTCAATTATGCTCCAGCGTCATTGAAAATTTGGACCATCTGATGAGTCTGACGGCAGGGTCGCGGCTGTCATTTGGCCGATATTTTGTTCCATACATAATTGAACTATACCAATATTATCATAATAAAAAGAAATGACAATAATTTCCTAAATAAATTGTATTTTATTCAAAATCGACATCGGCACTTTATTCCCTACACTCTTGTATGAAGTTTGACTTTTCGCTAGCTCATGCTTTAGCCAAGTTCACACGGCAATATGAATCTCGTGGTTCGCTCTCTGAATCTCGAATACGAACCCTACCGTTAAGACGATAGTCTTGTTTCACTTTGACTTTTTTATTTATTTTTTTGTAATTATTTAACGCGGCTTTTTCTTTTTCCTGAGGTTTATTGAAACACAGTCTTTGATTGAAGTCATTCTTCTACACTTTAAAATATGTTTCACTATTTCTCTTTTTTCCATTTTAATTTAAATATATATGTTTACACATATATTTTTTATTTCCAACATGATTTTTTTTTAATTCTTTACATACAATATTTTTTTGTTTTCCTTTGTTTATGTTTTGTTTGACAGCCAGTAGCGATTGTTTGTTATCAAAATTGGAGATGATAGTAAATTCTTCGAGATTCGCAACAAGATTCGAAATGAACCATGAAGATTCGCTCTCAAAATTTTGTATGGCGAATCTTGTAGATTTAATCAAGATTCGGTCGCGAACCTTGAATGAGAGAGCGAACCTTGAATTTTGTTGTCCGTGTGAACATGCTATTAGGTATGAGAAAGCTTAACGTGACGTACAATAACATTGCCAGATTTGTGTTTGTTTGCAGTTAGCAGCGTAAAATTTTGCAGTACTCAAGACAAATATGTTGTAACCCTTTAAATAGCCCCTTGAAACTTCGAACCTTGATGTTGTTCCACAAAGCCATTTACACAAAACCACCTAAATATTTATATATATTTATAATAGGTTAATTTTCTCAAGGTCTAACAGAGGAAAATTTATATCTTTCGCAACGAAAATGAATTTTTTCTACAATACTATGCTATAATCTTTGACGCCAACTTCCGCCTAATATTCAAACCATTAGCAATGCATTTCAAAATTGCATACCCACTTGGGTTCATAATCATTATAAACACACAAATTTTATTTTTGATTGTGAAAAACATATTTTTATAGTTTCAATTTTAATATCGTTTAACAATAAAATTGATTTTCATTTTACTTTTTATTAACTTTTTTTAAAGTAGTGCTAAATGTTTTAATTTATTTTTATACACTTCAATTGTGGTTCACAATATATTCTACAATTTCATTTCCGACCCCATAAAGTATATATTTTCTGAAAGCTTATGAATAGAGGAGTCGATTAAGCGCTGGCCGTCTGTCCGTGTGTTGGTTAAAATCAACTTTAAGAAGCAACCATATGTCCTTCAGATCTGTGTGAATACTCCGCAATGGACTAGTTGAAAATTCACCCAAATGTGTAGAAAAAAATGGTCTATTAAACATTTCGATGTTCTAGGGCTGGACCATATAACCCATCAGAGTAGGCTAAAAACTACTCTTGTCACTACTCGATGAAACACCTACACGACAATTTATTTTTCTTATTTATTTAATCAATACAGTACAACAATACAACAAGAACAAGTCTTATCTAATAGTACAGGGTAAATAGTGGCACAATAGGATTTTACTTAAAATAATTAAAACTAAACGTATAAGGAACAAATATAAGTGTATAAAAAACAAATAAGAGTGCTATATTCGGCCGTTCCGAATCTGATATTACCCTTCACCATTATGTACATAGGAATAATTCATTTCATGTTACACGCCATTTTTCTTTATTATTTCCAACGCCTCGATATTAAATTTTTACATATGTAGTTATCTGCATTCTGCTAGTTAAGCCCTTTCATTTCAATGATGTTCATGAGTTGATTCACTTTTTTTCTATATGTAGGAACTCACTGCTTTTGTTTTGTTTTCAATCATCAATATGTACTAATAACATTGCTTGCATTGTTTGTGCTCTCACAATTGCTTGTCTTTTTCTCAATCACTTTTTGAATGCCGTTAGCAATAACCACTCAAAAATTATAACTGTATTTTGATTTGTATACGAACCATTCAAATGATTCATAAAAGCTCAGTGATAAGTTGATTGCATAGTGCAAAATTAGTGCCTTAATTTGTTTAATAGGTGTTTAAGATGAACTCTGAAATAAAAAAAAATATTGAAAATGATGTTTTTCGTCTTGTTGTCTGATGAAATAAACCGTTACAGCTATCTAAAAATACGAGTTGATCTTAATTTTGATGTTATGCAGTGATGGGAAAGTCATAAATCAGAATACCCTCGGTTATATAAGTTTCCCCAAAAAATTTTGGCTATACCTGCAAGCAGCGCAGCTTCACAACGAGTTTTTTCTGGCGCAGGTAACATAATAACTGAAAAACGTAACCGTATTGGGCCAAAAACTGTAAACAATTTGATTTTCTTGAATTCAGTGTACAAATATGAGTAAAATATAGTTTCATTCCCAATTACAATAATTAATAAAAACAACAAATACAATATGTAATAAATATAATATATGTAATAAATATAATATAATGTAATAAATACCACCTTAAATGCAGTCTTAAATTACTTACCGCATCATCATATAGGAAAGTGTATATTAACTCTAAAAGTTCTGCGTATATTCAAAACACTCAAACTCATTCAATGCTCTTGTGAATGAAAAGAGCTTAGAGAATAAGCATGCAATAACAAGCATTTTGTAACAAACCCATTGCTCTTATGAATTATGCAATGTCAGCTATATTTTAAATTATGTTAAGTAATAACTCAGGCTTCACTTTTGCAAAATAAAAAATATATCATTTGAATGGTATTCATGCACTTCTCTGTTTCATACCCATGTCGATGAGGTTAAAAAAATGTTTTCCGCCATCTTGGATTTTATATTTTTTAATAATTTACTGAATTCTACTGGTCAAGCCCTTTCATTTAATATCAAGATTGAGGGGGTTACATTTTAAAATACCAGATTTGACACATATGTAAATTTATTGTCCGCCATTTTGTAGTGGCGGCCAACATGAATTTTAATTTTTTTTTATAGTGGTTATAATGCGCTAGTCTAGCCCGTTGCTGGAGCTACAAAATGTGTGGTTGAATATCACTGATGTCCAAAAGGTGGTGGTTTTACCACCTGTTGTTACCGCCGCCGAACAAAAAAAAAACATTTTTGTTTTTCTCTTTTATATTTAGTTTTATTTGTTTTGTTTTCCTTTTTTTTATATTAATTTTTCTTTTTCCTTATTAAATTAAATTATCAAGCGGTGATGCTGGCGAACAAGGCAGAAAAACAAAAATCTTACTTACATATTTAAAAAAACACTTCAAAAACTTAATTTTGCAGGTATTAAGGAGGCCATACGAACACCATATAAACATGTGTGGAGTTGCCAGACGGTGTTAACATGCATTGATGGGTTTATAGCCTTTTTACACTTACTCTCATCTTAGCGGAATGCGTGGAAGATGTTGAAAATGAAAAAAACTTGTTTACATTTGCAACGTCTTTCATCCTTCATCTGTCATAGTATTTATTTTACATGTTTTCGCATATAAAAATTAAGAAAATTGGATTTAAAAATTCTGTATTAATTAATTTACTAATTTATTTAGGATATGCTTCCATAATTTTTCAATTATATTTATTTGGTTGTTGGGTTTAAGCTGGTTAATATGCATTTCACTGGTGCTTATGCCAGATCATCATCAGTAAACCTTTACCCAAATTAGAAAAAAATAAAATAAATTAAAATTGAAAAATTGTTGGTTGGGTTTTTGAAAAAGTTTTTTATAGTTTTTTTTGTTTTATTTTTGAATTCTCATTTTGTTAATGAGAATTTAAAAATATAACTTATAAAAATTTTAAACTTTTTCAAGAATTTGGGTAAAGGTTTACTGATGATCTGGCATAAGCACCAGTGAAATGCATATAAACCAGCTTAAACCCAACAACCAAATAAATATAATATGTTGACACACAAACACGTGCAATTCATATGGGAAGATGTTAACATCTTGTTGATTTGATGAAAGATGTGAGCAAGTGTAAAAAGGCTATTAAACAAAAAATTAATGACAGACCTATCAAGCATGTTAACACGTAACAGACTCCAACATACCCCCGCCTTGTTACAAGAGTGCAAAAAATTATAGATGTACAGGTTAATATTATAAAATAGTTAATTTTTTTTTGCAAAGTAAAAGAATGACAAAAAAATAACAATTTGTTCAACGATTTATAACAATTCAAAAAATAAAAAATTACAAATAATTCATGATAAAAAAAAAATTAAAAATGAAAGTATACATACATACATATGTATAAAGGGAAAACAAAGAATTGTATATTTCATATATTTCAAATTACAAGAATTTAAGTTCGACAAATTTGAATAAATGTATAATGATACCTCTTAAACCACAGGATTTGCTACCCGGAAGACTAGTTGCGGGACCCTTAAGGATCTTACTGCATACATCTGCTTCCAAGATTAGCTGATACCTGTGACTCTGGTACCAGTGTCGACTAGCTGATGTGTCATTTCTTTTAAATTTGCTGTCATTCACGACATTTACAAGAGGGCTTCGGCCGTAGTTAGTATCATCTATGACACATTCCACGTCCACCCGACGGTGTCTATCTTCATGTCCATGTTGTACCGATATTGTTGTTCTGGTCCCTGGATAACGTGCATCGCAGTTCTTCGGCTTTTCGTCTCATCAGAGATGATCTTGTGACAGTGGGATCGATGATTGCTCGCGACCACCCTTCCTGTCTGCCACCGCGCGGTATAATGCGGAGAAAAGCCGTAATTTTTATCCAAATGCGGCCCTCGGGCATGGAATGCAACCATGAGTTGTGCTTCTGCATGCAGCGGCAGCACCTATCGATGCTGGTACATTTGGTTGCGGCATGAGACTGAGCGAGGCCGTTGTAACATAATGGATGCTGGGCCACGGTACGAATTTTTTGATCGAACGTTCATAACGATAAACCGTGAACATTGACGTATGGAGTGAAAGCGGTGGCAGCAAAAGTTCGGGAAAAAGAAACCGTCACACATTTTGAGCTGAAACAAGTAAAGGTGCAAGAAATATAATAACTTGACGTTAAAAAGAAAAAAAAATTAGTGTCATTCAGTTTGCAGAGTTTGGTAAAAGTATCAATTTCTGTATCGGTCGTGTAATAAGGCCATTTTGAGTTTTTAGTTCTAAGATTCGGACCTTTTCATCCGAACACGGACAAACTTTCACAATACGATTTAGACGCCATTCAGTAGGACAACATGGCTCATTTTAAAAAAAAAATAAGATCGTTCTCTTTCAAGTCGGCTTGAAACAATTTCCATTTGTTGCGCTTATGCAGCTCTATTCAATATATTTCCTCTTCCAACGGTGACAAATATCTTGGTGTAATGCCTTAATTTGACGCCAACGATTGATTATATTTAATGGTGAAGCAAGTTTTTCAGGAGTAAGCAAAGCAGAACCTATAAGAAAGTACCCTAATGTGAGAGCGGACACATTAGAAACATTTTCGGACTTGGAACCAAGAGGGCGAGAATTCATACATGCCTCTATTTTCGCGAAAACAGTAGAAAACTCCTCAAATGTATGTTTCAGCTGGCCAGTAGACTTTTTAAGTAACGTTTTAAAACTTTTTACACCTGCCTCCCATAAACGTACCATATACGGCGCTCCTGCAGGAATAAAGTGCCACTCTAACGGACTATGACCGTAGTTTTTAACCGCAATATCTTGAAGCTCCTTTATGTGTTTCTCAAAGTTAACTTTAAGTTGTCTCACGGCGCCAACGAAGTTTCTGCCGTTATCCGAGGAAATATTGTTTGGGCAATAAACCGATCAAAAGCGGCAAGAAACGCAGTAGACAA
The DNA here is from genome assembly GCA_941918925.1 of Phyto melanocephala. Taxonomy (NCBI): domain Eukaryota; kingdom Metazoa; phylum Arthropoda; class Insecta; order Diptera; family Rhinophoridae; genus Phyto; species Phyto melanocephala. The sequence goes on from OW799238.1 coordinate 20,186,647, forward strand.
ATCGCTAACAGCTTCAAGATACGATAATATCGACCAGTTAAACTCTTGATTTTAAATGGGCCAGCAAAATCAACGTCTGTATTTGAAAAAGGGAGACTTAACGTAGTCCTTTCTTGCGGTAACGTTGCTATTATCTTCGTTTGAAGTTTTTGCCGATGCAGTTATGGATACAGTTATGGATGACAGTTAGCGCCAATATTGCTGTCCAAAAATGGGTTGAGCGTTAGTAAATCACTACGAGAATCAATTTTTTCCTTAAACATGAGGTTGTGGTAATCGTTTGCAAAATGGTGTTGGTGAGACAGAGAAAACAGACGATTTCGAACGAATACCAATTCTTTAGCGGAAATTCGTATATTTTTATAGTTGTATTTGAAACGCCTACTTTTATGCGCTAGATTAAAAACCTGAAAATATAAGCGATGACATGATAGGCTCTAGGCAGGCTTGAGAAACGGTTGAGTAAATCTTTCTTCTCGAACGATATAGCAATATTTACTTCGAAAACTTTCGATTCTACTGCAGTTTCAAATTCTAATGATACTTCAGGCCAAAAAGATTTATCTAAACTGACCATACCATCAAAAAAGTCTGTTGTCTTCTAATTCCAAAGGAGTCAGCCCCCGGGTTGCTAGATCAGCAGAATTGTGATTAGAAGCCACATGAAATCAATTTCTGTTTCCAACCTTTTCTAGAATTGCAGTAGCTCTGTTCGCAACAAACTTTTTCCAACAGCAAGGTGATTTTTTAAGTCACGCAAGCACAATCGTCGAATGAGACCACAAATATAGAGTATAAGAATTAAGATATAAACTTGGGTTCACGCTATCTATCAAATCTGCCAAAAAAAAAATAGCTCCACATGAGGTAAAGACGGTTTTTTGACTGAAGCAATTTTGTCTTACATGTGAGCAAATTTGTATAAACTTTGTCACTTAAACTGACTCTTACATATAATGTGGCAGCGTACGTTAGCTCAGACGAGTCACAGAAACCATGCAACTTAATGCATATAATGTATATCGTACTAACGTGGAAGTTGAATTCTATCAATGTCATTATATTTTGACACAAAAGATTACAATTTCGAAAGAGCCAGTTGTTTTACAGGGTCATCTCATTCTATCTTATCGAGCCACATTTGTTGCATCAAAATGTTTGCTGTGACGACTACTGGAGCTAACCAACCGGCTGGATCAAAAATTCGAGCAATAAATGAGAGAACTTCGTATATGATGATTTAAGCTTTATTTTCACTGTTGAAAAGTAAAAGACATCATTTGCTACGTTCTAACGCACGCAAAGTATTTTAGTTGTGCTCTTTTCATCAAGCGACAAAAAATCTAAATTTAATAAATGCTTTTGGAGCAAATTTTTTAAAATTTTTTTGGAGTTTGATTTTTTCAACTCAAAGCCTGCAGTCTTCAATATACCAATTCATTGGTATCGTGCCACTAAAGCTTCAGAAATACAATGAGCCCCTGCAAGAGCATCATCAACATACATGCACTCTCGCAGTATTCGAGCGCCAAGTAGGAAACGTAGTTCATCGTCGTCAGCTAATTGAAGTATCGTTCTTAGGACTAAATAAGGAGCACAATTAACGCCGAAAGTGACCGTTTTCAGTTGAAAATCTTCAATCTCACTATTTACTGAACTACGAAACACAACTTTTTGAAAAGATCTGTGCTCAGGGTTGACCAAAATCTTGCGATACATTTTTGAAATATCCGCATTAAATACAAACTGACAAAATCGCCATTTCAAAATCAAAGATACTAAATCAGCTTGCAAAATGGTGCCTACGTAAAACATGCCGTTGAAACTCTTACCACTAGAAGATGCATCAGAGGCATTAAAAACTATTCTCAATTTTGTAGTTTAACTTTCGGGCTTAAACACTCCGTTATGAGGTAGATAATAACTTGGACCACTTTCAGCTCCTGTTGGCTTTTTCATATGGCCTACTGTTAATTATTCTTAAAGGACCTCATCGCTCTGAGCCTTTAATTCAGGTTTACGCAATAATGCTTTTTAATTTCTCAAATATTGACTGAAAGCAATATGCCTATTTGGACCAAGTGAAGCAATATTGTTCTTAAAAGGCAGACTAACAATATACCTCGCTTTAGAATCTCTTGTGATAGTAGAACGATAGATCTCCTAACATTTCTTATCTTCTTCTGATAGAACCTTTTTGCGACTAACTCTTAAAACTTTGTCAAATGGTCATCTATTGAAAATCTTGTCATATGAGACATTCTTACTGATCAGGTGGGATAGGTTAGGTTGAAAAGGAGGGGCACTAAAAGCCTAAACCCACGACAGGTATACACTTATGCCCAGTTGGCATGTTGTGCGCTCCACTTGAACAAAGGGATACAAATCACCTCCTAATAAAAAGTCTATTTCACTGCTTTCGTAAAACTTCGGATCAGCATAATTCAAATCTGGCAGTTTATTGTTAGTTAATGGCCTAAAGGAATGTGTTGGGGCACTGCCAGTTTCACGAGGCACGACTAATGATTCAATATTAAGAGATACGTCCTGATTGAAAAGTGATACAATGACAAATGTTGCCATTTTAGAAGATCTGTTTATAATATATCCTGTATCTATCCAGCTAAAACTGGACTAGTGGGCAACTTCAAAAGTTTTTGTATTCTTTCAGAAATAAAACTCTCATCAGAATATGGATCTATAAGAGGTCGTACCTTATAGTAAAAACCAGAACTAACAATATTAACCCAAGCTGTAGCTAACATAACCTTTACTAAAACAGATGTGGGATGTGACTGAATAACTTCTGATGGACCTGGAGTATTAGTGGACTGTATTCTCTGAACTGAATTACTTTGTCTTTAGATAAGAAAAATTGTTGAATTGTGTTTGACTTGTATTATTTGCCCTTAGAAAATCCTTATGCATCAATTATAATGTTTTTTTTTCACTTAATGCAACCGTTTGTACTATTACAGTCACTATACATATGGCCAATAGCGAAACAAATAAAAGAAAAACGGAATCTTTTTAAAGTTAAAACACGATTTTTGTAGTCCAAACTTAAAATTTTTTTGCAAGAACTAATTTTGTGATGTTCTTTACATAATACACATTCTTTTTTTTTTTTTTTTAGAAATTTGGTAGTTAGGGCCATTTGGGAAACCCCTGATTTTCGAGTTGAGTTCGTCGGTTCAAAGAGTCGGTTTAAATCCATACTAGCCGAGTGGAATGCATTTTCGAAGCCAGCTACAACTTCTCATCAGCACTCTTCGTCGGATAGCAACGCGCAAATTATTTTAAGTCTAAGGTTGTAATTATAATTAAGTTTGGAAGTAATTAGTGGTAGGGATAGGATAGATATTTACAGCATATTTACTTATATCCTATATAGGGATAGGATATTATTTACAACACATTTACTTAGAACCTATATAGGATTAGGGGTTGGTGTATTTACAGGACATTTACTTATTTCCTATAAGGTGCTATTAAAACTATGCCTATTTAAAGGTATAAGACAGAGAACTTACTAAGAACACAACTGGTAGAGAGTGAGATTTTAGGTGCTGTGTTGTATCTTATACCATATTATGATATGTTATATCATCGTGTCCCAAGAGGGTAAACGATGCAAATATTGCATTGTATTTCGCCTTGTCTTACACAGCCTTCATTCAAGAGAATGCAATGCGGAGGGGGTCCTCTGTGCATCAACTTTGGTATAATGGGCTTTAAAGTGTTTAACATTCGATGTCGGATTGTCGTTATTAGAAAAAGATTGGGAACCACTTACAAATGCATTACTCGTTGCAATAATGTCTAAGACACTTTTAGGCGCATGATATCTATCAGTGAGAAACTATTTAATTCCTCCCATTTGGGGACGTCTGTTTTATTGTGCAATGATTGTTCACAAAGGTTTAATGTGCATTCTGAGAGACGTGACGAGCATTTTTATTCAAAAATAGGATTAAACGAACCAATATCAACTTTATGTAACTTTAAAATAGACATACAATTATTTATTTCTCTTTGCAGTTCTTTTATTTCAGAAGCTGTTTTTTTGTAAACAGAGGGCTAAGTTGAAAACAGACCTTAGTTGACTATTGATTAGAACCATATATAGGTTTTGCGCAGCTGTGGGTGTTTCGTTTGCACTACTAATAATTCTTTTTTCTTCTTAACCTTCTAATCAGAACACTCTTCATATATTTTTTTATAACTGTCCCGTATTTTTCCCAACTCGTCTCTCCCAAAATCAAAGGCTTCCTTAGTACAGCTTGTAAGGTCTTGACCCTTTAAAGCAGGCTCAAAATTAATTATTTGATCTGCTGCGCGATTATATTTGTCAAACGTTGACATTTTTTATTTTATTTAATAAAATTCAGAGAGAACCACAACAGAAAGGATTGGGAAACACTTATCGTAACAATTAATGGCAGAACAACGAAGTTAAACGAAAAAATTAAGCGCCAAAATGCTTAAAAATCCAAACGATTTACAAATAAATTTTTATTAACAGCAACAAAATGTAAATGATGACAAAATATGTGCAAATTTTGTACAACAACAAAATCGCAGGAATAGTGGAAACAAAATGTTAATCCGTTGCTTTTTACTTTAAACAATTTAACCTCACTTTCAATTTCAAAAATAAATTCACTGTACGCACTTTAATTTTCCTTGCCGGGAGAAGGGCCAAAATGCTTACCTCGAACGCTGGTGTCCAGTTGCAGGAACAACAAAAGGGGTGGTTGAATATCACTGATGTCCAAAAGGTGGTGGTTTTACAACTTGTTGTTACCGTCGCCAAACAAATAAAAGAAACACCCCCTTTTTTCTCTATCATAATTAGTTTTATTTATAAATTTCCTTTCCTTTTTCAATTGATTTTCGTTTGTAAATTTTTGTATATATTTAAAAAAAATTTTTGCTTATAACTTTAACGATTAGAGCCCGCTAAATCCAACATTTTTCACGAATATCTCTAAAGGCATATTTTATCTACAAATAGTAGCACAGGTACCTATAAATTATTCTATTGCTAAAAAATTATAATTTTGGTGGTAAAAATATGGGAAAACAAGTAACAGTGCTATATTCGGCCGTGCCGAATCTTATATACCCTTCACAACGTATAGTCATGCAATCACTATTGTTTGTATCACCATTCATCTCATTGATATGAAATACGTACATACATGTAAAAAACATACATATAAAAAACCATTGTAAAATTATAAATTGAGTTTACGTATGTATGTTCTAAAAAAAAATTTTAAAAAAAAATATATTAAAAAAACAATAGAAAAAATTACAAAAAATTTTTTTTAAATTTTTTAAAAAAAATTTTTAAGAAAAATTTAAAAAAAATTAAAACTAAATATATAAAAATATAAATAATATATAAAATAAAAAAAAAATTGTTTGGCTCAGCTGGAATTCGATGCCACGTTTACTCTAACCAGTATATATGCATGTTGTTGTTGTAATTGTAAAAAAAAAAACGAGGTTGTCGTGTTTTTTTGCACATATCTCAGAAAGTTATCGGGCGCTTGTGCTGAATTTCAATAGCAATTCATTCCCGGATATTTCCAAGAGATTGATACCATATACAGATCTGAGGAACATATAGTTGCTTCTAAAAGTTGATTTAAAAAAAACAAGTAAAAGCCTTATGTCTGCTAAACTAAAAATCATACAGATTAGTAGGAAAAGGTATTGAAACCTACTTAAAGAGTAAGATGATGGGTGTCTGGTCTTTTTTTAATTTTTAACCACTAAGGGGAAACCCCTCTTGTACCCTATATAACTTCAAAACACATAAAGCTAGGAAAAAAAATTAAGTTATATTAGTTAAGCCGGCAATAAATATTAATAGGATATCAGAACCTTTTATAATTTTACATATGTAAGGTATAAAAATTATGGATAATTATTTAGGTAAAATTTGTGAATAGAAATTTTTGAATATAAACAAGGTAGTGCGTTATATCCGGCCGTACCAAATCTAATAAAACCCGTCACCCTCAAGTACACACCGTAGCTAAGCCTAGATTTCATGTAATACGCTATATTCTTTATTATTTTCGACGCAATCTTTCATTTTAAATTTTAACATAGTTAACTGTTTTCAACTAGTCAAGCCCTTTTAAAAAATATATATTTTTTCCAATAATTTTTGCGTATAACTTTGCCGATTAGTGAGCAAATTAACAAAAATTTTCTATAAATATCTCCAGAGACATACCAAATCTGAAAATATTAACAACCGTGTCTATAATTATCCTAGGGCTGGAAAATTTTAATTTTTGTGGTAAAAATAAGCGAAAAAACAGTGGCAATCGTGTTTATTTGCTCATATCTCATAAAGATATAAGGTGATTATGCTGACTTCCAATACCGATGTGCTCCCGAATAGTTCTGATATTTTAATACCTTACATACATACCTTGGCGTTGTCGGCGGGCTTCAAAAAGTTGATTTTACAACATACATACGGACAGACAGAGAGACGGATAATGCTAATTCGACTCCCATATTCATAAGCTTTGGAAAATACATACCTGATGGGTTCGGAAATAAATCTTGTAGAAACTTCCACGGAATGACAAACCAATATATACCATACTTACACTCACTGTGAAAGGGGGAAAAAATACCAAAAGGGAAAAATACAGAACAATATGTATGACTCCTAATAACAGGTCCGATTCGGAAAAAAAGTTAAATAGGGATTTCAACGAACATAAACAATTATTGAATTAAGTAAAACATTTAAATAGGAAAAAATAGAAAAGGAAAAATTCGAGTAACTCGTTTGGTACTTTTAAGACATTTTTATTTTTATGCACTTAAAATCATCTCAATTTTTATACCTACAACCAAAAAAATGATGGGGGTATATTCATTTTAGCCCCCTTGTTGAAAGCACGATAGAGGTCAGACCGATAAAGCTAGGGGCTCAAATTATGCTAGAATATTTCTTACACACAAAGTTTGTGTTTGTTAACGCCTACCTCCCATATAACGGTTTATCATAAATTCATATAAGATAAGTAAATAAATAAATAAAACAAATAAAAAAGTTTTTTGGAAGAATTAAGGACTAAATTGAAATATCTTTAGTTTTATTTATTAGCAGAAACTATATTGACACGTCTACTTTAACCCCCACTTTAATTGAAGCACTAAATTTACGAAAATATTTTACTGGCATATCGAAGTTACACAAAAAAAAAATGAAACATATTTTAGTATAAAGACATTATTCCATAGCGTTTACTGTTAATAACAAAATAATAAATTTTGTGCTATAAAAGAACATTAAATTGGTGGTGGGTATAAAAAATTCAGCACAGCAGAATATAGTTCTCTTACTTGCTTATTTCCACCATATCTATACACCCAATCCTGATTTTTCACGGTACATACGTTCCAGGGAACACCGTGTAAAAAAAATCGTGCAAAAAAAACAGTACATATTCATAGGAATATATTGAGTTAATTAAACCTTAAAGGTGGTCTAAAAGATTAATATTTTTATGGAACACAAAAACTTAATTTATTTTTATTCATACAGGTTACTTTTATTTTCATTTTATTATTTTATGAGAAAAAACACCAAAAAATTATTCACACGTTTTCCTAAAATTATTTATTTAAAAAAAGAATCACATTTTTAAGGAACTAATAAATTCACAACGTACAATTGTAACAATCCACTTCAACACTTAATACAAAGTAACAAAAAATGTCTGAGAAAAATTGTTTGGAAAGACAAGCACATAATTTGCAAATCCCCTAACTGTGAATACAAAAAGAATTATCTTACCACATGATAAGTTTTTTAAAGTATGTTTAATCAAGTTATGAAAGTTATCAGAAGTACGTGGCAGCTCTCGTTTACATACTGTGTACTACATAAACTTAAAATTCACCAAAAATATTTTTATCCGTGTAAAAAAAGACGTGTAAAAACAGGAAAGAATTATTTTTGTTAACCGTGTTATTTCAAAATCGTGTAAAAAAAGATCGTGCAAAAACTGGATTGGGTGTATATATAAAAGTGAAACTCTGTGTGTGTGTGTGTGTGTTAGCTACCCAGTCTGCAAAATTGTCCGACATCTGTCAGATGTCTGTAAGAAATGTCGACAAACAAGTAAGAATTCTATACGAATTCTGTCAGACTTCTGACCGCCAAACATATGAAGTGGTTGACACGAATTCTGACAGACATGTCGTGGGAAATTCTGAATTTTTTACCGACGTGTCTGATAGAAATCTAACAGAAATCTGAAAGAAAAAGCAGGGAAATTCTGATTTATTATACGACATTCGTATGGATTTCTGACAGATTTCTGAAAGTTTGTCGGATGTTTGTCTGAAATATTTAATAAAATAAAACTCAGTTTTATGTTATATTTTTTTATTCATTTAATTTATTACTTAATTACATATATTCATATACATTGTTTATATGCCACATATAATAGTTAAAACAATTATTTTAAATATTTTAAGCTAACTTGAAAAACCAATTACGTATCTTTTTGAAAATTTTTCCGAAAAGTCTGACGTGACACTCTTTTTATATATAAATATTGTTTATTAATCACAAAACAATCACTTTCTATATTATTTTTAAACACCAATAAATTAAATTTTTTAATATCACCTATTTTGTTGCACTTTATGACTTAAATAAACAATTTGTAAAACAAACAAAATCAAGATTACAAAATTGGTAAAGGCATAGAAAGAAAAGAAAGTAAAGTAAAGAAAAAAACAAAAAATCCTAAACAAAAGGAATGAAAACAACTTAGACGTTTCTGTACGAAATCAGTCAGATATCTATCAGACATGTCGGTAAACAAAAAAGAATAAAATCCCTTCGACATATCGGTACGAAATCAGTCAGAAATCTATCAGACGTGTCGTACATTAAATTTCCCAGACATGTCTTACAGAAATCTGTACGAAATGTCCGTAAAAAAAGTCAGATATTTGTAAGACTTGTCTGATTCAGACATTGTCGTACTTTTGTGCAGGCTGGGTATAGACACCGAAACTGTAAAACCGATCGGACTTAAACTTTGGCAAAAAAGGTATAATTTTGAGGTACTTGAACTGCACCGATTTTTCCGAAACTTTGCATACATATTGATCTGTCATGACTATATAATTTCGTGATTAGAAAAGTGGGCAGTGCCACGCCCATAAGAAATAAGTTATAATTTTTAGCTACTTGCCCTAGATCGATTTTTATGTTACTTTGCACAAACATATTGAGCTCTCATGATTATACAATTTCGTGATTAGAAAAGTGGGCAGTGCCACGCCCATAAGAAATAAGTTATCATTTTTAGCTACTTGCCCTAGATCGATTTTTATGTTACTTTGCACACACATATTGAGCTCTCATGATTATATAATTTCGTGATTAGAAAAGTGGGCAGTGCCACGCCCATTAAAAAAGTTATAATATTTAGCTTTTTGCACTTGATATTCAATTTAAATTCAGAATGCATTTTTATTCATTAAGGGGCGTAGCAACGCGCGCCGGGTTTGGCTAGTTTGTTATAAATAAGAAAGCCGATTGAGCGATAGCAATTTGTCAATGGATTAGTTGAAAGCCTTCTATAAGTTGTACATACCCGTATGTCATATCAATCTTTCACAAATAATTTGGAAAAATATAGGTATAGTGACTACAGCGTGACTTTAGATTTAATATTATACGACATTTTCCTTTATTATTTTCGGCACCATATTTCATTTTGAATTGTTTCATAGTTAACTGTATTCTATTTGTCAAGCCCTTTCATGTGATACCCATCTTGGATTTTAACTTTTTCACAGTTTCTTGAATACTATTGGTCAAGCTCTTTCATTTGATACTAATATTATTGAGGTTAAATTTTTACGAAATTCCCTTCTTATTAATATAAAAGACGTGTATATTAGGGGTACAACCAAAATAAGGCCTTATCACCACGCGGTAGCCGATGTTTTGCTGCAACCGAAAAATGTTTCCTAAGGTCATTTCGGAACAAAAACGTTCCGCGTCGGAGCCGATTTCTGAGAGCCCTTACAGATTTTTTTTTTAAATTTTTTATTTTATAATTATTTAACTATTTACATTTCTTAATGTAATTACATACATATATGATTATAATCAAAATCGCAATCTAAAAACTATCTTTGTTAAGTGAAATTACTTAATTTTTTAGAATTTACTGATCCCAAAGTTAATTGCATTTGACGCGTAACCTTTTTTAACGATATCGAAAATCTAAAGATGCAGTTCTTATTGTTTTTTTGCCTCAGCCGGGATTCTAAACCAACTTCGCTTTAACTGGTTTGCCTCGTTTGTATGGATGTGCTGTGAAGAAACGTGGTGATCTTAGTTTTTTCCTCATATCTCGGTTGTTCATGAACCGATTTTTCTGATTTTTAATACCGATCTGTACCAAATATACAATATTCTAAAATACTGAGCGATGTCGCGGGTTCAAAAAACTTGTTTGAGCATACACAGAGACATTCCTATATATGTACTTTATGCAGTCGCAAACGAAAATTATAGAAATTTCACACGGAATAACAAACCCTTTATTATTATTATTCATTTACAATCTCTGTGCAGAGTATATTTAATAGAATTTTAAAAGCAATACATATTTTTTGCTGGCATACATCTGCGCTTAGATATTTATTTATTTAAGCATATAGATATTTCCTCAACTAATGCAATAATGTAGGTAGAAATTTTTGCTTTTTTGAACAATATACAAAGAATCCAATTGCTAGTGTTTTCACATAACATCATTGTAGAGCGTACTAAAGAGTAGTTAGTAAAAATTTGGCGACAAGTGTCGAACATGAACGTGTCATATTTACTATATATTTTTTTCACTTAATGAAGGTGCGAAGTTTTTATTAAAATTTATAAATTCTTTGTATTATGACTGCCAAAACGTTTACTTACACTGCTCAGCAGCAAAATCCTCCATTAAATAAAACTATGTGGACTTTATGGATTTTGATGCGCTGAACTCAAATCCGTTATCGGTTTTTTTCCATCAGATCGGGATTTTTTTTATGGGCGTGGCAAATTTTCCCCCCTAAATTAGTCAGGTACGGACACATATTTCATCGAAAACCAGTCATCCGATTTTCAAAAATAAAACACCAAAAAATGTGTAACAAAATTGTATTTATTTTGGTGGAATAAAATTTTTATCTATCTTTAATTGTTTTGGAGTTTTTTAGAAATTATTGGAGGAAAAAAAATTTATCGTGCAAAATTCGTAATATTTTTCAATTTGAAAATGGAATTACAAAAAATATAAGGCAAATATTCAACATTTTAAACTTACTACTTATCTTGGAAATAAAAAAAGCCATAAACTATAAAAATCGGTTAAGAAATGTGGATTTTATTGTCAATTTACCGCAGGTACCCAATATTGTAATGCAACCAGCGTTACTTATGATATATGTAGCATTTCGTTAGGTGAGCAGGTAATGGAACTAAAGTACAACGGTATTTTACATAGTTCTTGGAATTAATATTTATAACAGTATTTTTCAATTACCTGTGATTTCAAATTAAGAACATTAGGGTAGATTCTGGTATTTATTGTATGTATAGAAGCTGATGGGCAATAAGTGAGTCACTTTTAATTTGAATATCGTGCGGTTAAAATCGGCAACAGTAAATAGATCTTATAGTGTACTTTGTTATTGTGTAAAGAGATAAAGCAATTATAGAATCCACAAACGCTTTTATATTACAAAATGTCAAGGATTTGTAACAAATCTCCAAATTTATTTTGTTACGTATGTGACGATCTAACTTTAAGTACTCAACGGGAGACAATATCTTCCAAGATTAAAGATGCTTATCGCCGTTATTTTGGGTTTCCTATCGATGATAGAGATAAAAATTGGCTGCCGAAAATATGTTGTAGTAGCTGTGGTAAGTCTTTAAGAGGTTGGTTAAAAGGAAGTCATAAGTCTTTATGAAGCCATTTATAAGCCAGCGATTTGGAGTGAACCACAAAATCATCAAAATGATTGCTACTATTGCCATACTAAAACACGTGGGTTAACGAAAAAAAACAAAAAATAAAGTTACATATCCAAATACTTCATGCGTCAAAAGACCAGTTTTCCAGTTTACAAGTAAATTTTTACCTCCATTGCCTCCTACAGACGATGAAGAAGTAGGCTTTCTGCAGCAACTGAATCCACTTACCCCACCATGGGTGTTCCTTCGCATTCGTTTGGAAGTCCAACGAGTACACCTTATTTTCCGAATTAAACTGATATAAATAACTTAGGCTTTTAAATAAAATAAATAAACAAATTAGGGCTTTTAGAAAAACAAGTCTGAGCTTCTTGCATCCCAATGAAAAGAATGGAGTTTGGTGTAAACGGACATTAACGTCTTTTACTTTCGAAATAAAGAACAACTATTTTATACCCTTCACACAGTGAAAAAGGGTATATATAGGTTTGTCATTCCGTGTGAAATTTCTACAATTTTCATTTCCGACCCCATAAAGTATATATTTTCTGTAAGCTTATGAATAGGGGAGTCGATTAAGCTCTGTCAATCTGTCCGTGTGTATGTTGAAATCAACTTTTTAAAGCCCCCCGACATAGGTTGGTCCCGGGTAAGGTATTAAAATATCAGAAATATTCGGGAGTAGATCGGTATTGAAAATCAGAAACATCGGTACATAAACAACTGAGATATGAGCAAAAACCCACGACCACCTCGATTTTTTTTTCACAAAAACATCATTACAACAACAACATACATACATACAAACATGTATACTGGTTAGAGAAAACGTGGCATCGAATCCCAGCTGAGCCAAAAAACTTTTTATACCCTTCACACAGTGAAAAAGGGTATATATAGGTTTGTCATTCCGTGTGAAATTTCTACAATTTTAATTTCCGACCCCATAAAGTATATATTTTCTGAAAGCTTATGAATAGAGGAGTCGATTAAGCCCTGACCGTCTGTCCGTCTGTCCGTCTGTCCGTGTGTATGTTGAAATCAACTTTTTGAAGCCCCCCGACATAGGTTGGACCCGGGTAAGGTATTAAAATATCAGAAATATTCGGGAGTAGATCGGTATTGAAAATCAGAAACATCGGTACATAAACAACTGAGATATGAGCAAAAACCCACGACCACCTCGATTTTCTTTTCATAAAAACAACATTACAACAACAACATACATACATACAAACGTGTATACTGGTTAGAGAAAACGTGGCATCGAATCCCAGCTGAGGCAAAAAAATTTTTTTTTAAATTTTTTTAAAATTTTTTTTTTAATTTTTTTTTTATTTTTTTTTTATTTTTTATTTAATATATTATATATATTTTTATTATTATTTTTTTTTTATTTTTTTTTTTTAATTTTTTTTTTATTTTTTTTTTGTTTTATATATATTATATATGTATATAATAATTTTTTTTTAAAATTTTTTTTTTTAAATTTTTTTTTTATTTTTTTTTTGTTTTTTTTAACATACATACGTGAATTTACTGTTATTGCATGACTACACGTTGTGAAGGGTATATAAGATTCGGCACGGCCGAATATAGCGCTTTTACTTGTTTTTTAAATATTTTTTTTATTTTTTATTTAATATATTATTTATATTTTTATTATTTTTTTGAAATTTTTTTTTTATTTTTTTTTTGTTTTATATATATTATATATAAAATAATTTTTTTTTACTTTTTTTTTAAATTTTTTTTAAAATTTTTTTTTTTTAATTTTTTTTTTAATTTTTTTTTTATTTTTTTTTTATTTTTTTTTAACATACATACGTGAATTTATAATTTTACAATGGGATGTTTTTATATGTATGTACGTATTTCATATGGGATGAATGGTGACACAAACTACTGTTGTGAAGGGTATAGAAGATTCGGCACGGCCGAATATAACGCTCTTACTTGTTTGAGTTATTTTAGCAGAGAGGAAGGTTTGGTATTTTCTGATAATGCTGATGGACTTTTGCGACAACTGTGTTTCAGTCATAAATCTGAGGATTGGCGGCTTTTTATTGATTCATCCAAGACAAGTTTGAAAGCCGTTTTACTTCACAATGGCAACAAATTTCCATTGATCCCACTCGCGTATGCAAGATATATGAAAGAAAACTATTGTAGCATGAAGATGATACTACAAAAATTAAATATTCACATTACTCATGGAATCTGCAGATTTAAAAGTCGTAGCAATGTTAAATGGATTGCAAAGTGGATAAACTAAGTTTTATTGCTTCTTATGTAAATGGGATAGCCGCGCAAAAGAAAAACACTACAATGTTGAAATTTGACCGAAAAGAGTAAATTTTATTCCAGGAAAAAAATGTAGCAGAAGAGCCTTTAAAACAAAAGGAACAAACTCTTCTCTTCATGAACAAGGATGGTGAAGCCTTTCTATACATTAAGAGCAAATTTCCTAGAATCAGAGATGCTAAAGTAAAAGAAGGCATATTTGTAGGTCCACAAATACGACAGCTTATGAAGGACGAGGTCTTCAGAACGAAATGTAATGATGTGGACAAAAGGACATGGGCAGCTTAAGCTACTTTTTTATTTTAACAATGTTTCCTAAATAAAAATTAATAATTATTAACCAAATTTTTGTGTTATTTAAATAAAAATAGGCTGTAAATATTTGAATTTTTTATTGTAATTTAAAGTTATCTACTGGTGGCGACAGGGTGGGTGCTTTAAGCGAGGCGTTGCTACAGAATTACAATCTGGAAAATTTTTTTGCTTGTATTTGTTTTACGAATAGATAGAAGTAAAAAGTTGCCATTCATTGATGCTACAAGGCGCTTTAGTGCGCCCACTCTGACGTTGTTTGATGCATTACACATATTTGGTCAATATTGGGTACCTGCGGTAAATTGACAATTAAATCCACATTTTGTAACCGATTTTTATGGTTTATGGCTTTTTTATTTCCAAGACAAGTAGCTCTCAGAAAAATGTTTAAAATGTTGAATATTTGCTTTATATTTTTTTTAATTCCATTTTTAAGTTGAAAAATATTACGAATTTTGCACGAAACAAATTTTTTTTCTCCATTAATTTCTAAATAACTCTAAATTTCTAAATAAATGATAAAAGACAGAGAAAAATATTCCACTAAAATAAAAACAATTTTGTTACACATTTTTTGGTGTTTTATTTTTGAAAATCGGATGATTGGTTCTCCAGTTAGGACGAAATAAGTCTCCGTACCTGACTTATTTAGGGGGAAAAATTTGCCACGCCCATAAAAAAAATCCCGATCTGATGGAAAAAAACCGATAACGGGTTTGAGTTCAGCGCATCAAAATCCATAAAGTCCACATAGTTTTATTAAATGGGAAGACAAAAAATTATTTTTTGCAGAGCAGTGTTATCAGTGTTAATTGCATTTTACAGAGCTACTTATGCTGTTTGATTTCGGATAACTACACTGAACCTGTAATCATTGCCTATGAAGTCGGACAATTTTGAGTTGGCAATTTGCATAGATGATTTAAATGCGGTAAGTGAATATAATATATAGTATTGTATCATAAATAAAACTAACTAAAAATTTATGTATGTATATCTGGGCATAAAATGCATAACAACTAGAGTTGACTTAAATGAAAATTGAGTTATTAATAAGGAATAATTCGATACGCATTTTTGCTAGTATCTTGAATTCAAGATAAAATAAATAAAACACAAATAGAATATTCATCTAATTATTATACAAAATTAAAGCGAAAGTTTATATTTGCAAGGTCGTCGAACCATAATGCATGATGTTAATTGTTAAGGCCATGTTTTTGATTGAACTAAATTTGACATTTCTTTGTTTTAGTGTTTGACAAACTCAACCATGGAAAGGTACACAATTGAGCAGCGCATTAAGATTTTTAAAGCCTTTAACGAAAAAGGGGCGTTCAAATCAAAATGTATTTCGTGCACTTCGTGATTTTTTTGGTCATCATAATTGATCAAATGTGTCCACAATCGGGAGAATTGTAAAAAATCGCACATATTTCAGTAAATCATGTCAGTAGGAAACACGGTTGGTAAAATTGCACAATCGTGCCATTTTTGGCAATATTAGTTGTTTAGTGGCACCATGGCACGCTCAATAAAATTTTGGCACTTTTTAAAAAAATTATAAAAATATAATTCTACTAACTTTTGAAGAAATATATTTTTAATTAAAAAAAATAAATGCTTTTTCTTCCTGTTGTAAAAACTAATAAAAACTGCAACAATAACACAAAATCCCCTTTCTGAAAGTATTAGTTCAAAATGAATGAATGTTCAGGGTGGATTTAATCAGATGACTTTATAGGAAAGATAATTTTTAACTCTCTCTTATTAATACCCACCACCAAAAAAACGATGGAGGTGTATTTCTTTTATCATTCCGTTTGTAACACATAGAAATTTCTATTTTAGACCCCATAAATTAATTATATTCTGAATCGGGGTTTCATTTTATGACGATCTAGCTATTCCGTCCGTCTGTCCGTTTGTTTCTCATTCTCAAAAAACATTACATATTAAATACATATGTATGTATTTAATACAGATGTATGTATTTAATAAATAATAAAATTTATATATAATTTCTCTGTAAAAATTTTTTAAATATTGAAGTCTGAAATTTTTTTGTATATAATCAACTCATCTTAATAAAATGTATTAATAAAAAAAAAGAATGAATTTAATTTTTTTAAATAGACATATTTGTTATGGCACTTTTTAATATATTTTGGCACTTCCTAGCTAAAATTTTGGCACTTCCTAGCTAAAATTTTGGCACAAGACTGAAATTCTAATATCCCATCACTGCATATTAGGGCAAATGACTACTTTTTCTGTGCAAAATTAATTACGACTACATTATAAGAGTAATCAAAACAGTTATTATATGAATTATATAATTATGGATGGTTCCAATAAAAAAATGGAATTTAACCCATAAGTGACCAAAAATTAACCCTCTAGCACCCATTAATTTAAACACAGTGTATAGAATTAATTAATTTGTTTTTTAATACTAAAATATTAATTAATTAATTCACTTTGTAAAATTAATTCCAAGGAGGCTTCTTCACTTTCATTATTTTCGTCGTCCGGTTCGTTATGGTGAAGTTCTTCTGTTGGTTCGCAGCAACATAATAGTTCAATTACTTCAGGTGGTAACGTGGAACGTGTTCTTTTTTGAATGCGTCTGTTTAAAAATGTTGTGGAATTTAATGGATCTAAAGTATCCATGGTCCTATTAAATACATCTAGTTGGTTATTGGTGCGGGTGTTTCTACGCGCGTGATGTAGGCGATCGGCTATGTATATTTTATGACGAGATTCAGCAGCACCTTCTCCAAAAAATCCAATTGGAAGTGGAGCATTTGAGTGAATTAACATTTTGTGAACCGTAGAAGTCATTGGCAACCAGGGATATCGCTCCTGAAAAAGTTTTGCTGTTTCAAAACAATATAATTCAAATTTCTCTGAATTTATTTCGAACTGACAGGATAAACAAATCAGTATTATTTTGAACCTAAATATAATATCCTTATCTACACCAGTTATTTCTGAAAAAATTTCATGTTTAGCGAAAGCTCGGTGAGCAGTGTTTCCGTCGTTAGTAGATCCTGAGCCACCTATTCTGGGCATATCCACGCGAAGTCCGAGTTTTTTCCAAAAATCGTTTTGTATATCAGTTTTCCTTTTCAATACAATTGACTTGTCAGCTCCTCGTATTTGCCATTTTTGTACCTTACATTTGTATCCTATATGTAAAAGAAACTCAAAAACTCTTATCCAGGAATGAAGTGGGCTAAGCCCAAACTTTAGGTTATTTCACGTTTATAATCAAACGTGTTCATAAAGTGTTTTGGTGTAGCATAACAAATAGGGCAAGCCTGGTTTGATTTGTTTCCGGTTAAAACGTTCAAAATTTTTCCATCAATTAGTGTCAAAAATAATTTGAATGTAACTTCGACGAATTTTCCATCACCAACACTTGCAAGTTTCTTAAATTGTCAATTTCTTTTTGTAGGTCCAAAGTTTCCTTTTAAACCACTTCTTTCGTTTCTTTTGTGAACTCCAGGTTACTAGGACGACAAAATCTTACAGACTGCGGTGTGCGATTATTCCAGATTGGTTTTCCCGATTGTAGCGCTAATCTTAAGGGAATAACTGTGGTAGCAAAAAGGGATGCGTCACAGCTACTTGACAAACTTTGTTCACTAAATGCTTGCTTAAACTGGGCTTGACCAGTACTACTATCAAAGCCGTAACTAAATATTAGTTCTGTGCTTAACAACTCAGTCTTCTTCTCTTCCATTTCAGCAATAGAAACTTCTTTTTGCATTTCTACAATTCTTTCTGCTGTATGCGCTAGAATAGATTGAAGAGGAACATTCACAAGGTTCTCTGCTGCTTTTGTACCCTCAGGACGGCATTTCATTTTCGCGGCAGTTATTTTACTATAATGAGAATATATATATCACAATTGCTTAATTTGCTTTCCTGGCGTATTGCATTATACTGCTCTTTAGACAAATTATGTTCAAGGAGGAAGGCTAAAGCCTCATCCGCAGTAAATGGAATTGGCTTCTTATGATGTTCATCACAAATTTTACGCATTTTTGATGGTCTTGTTGGACTTTGAATACTTTCCTTTAGTATTGCAGCCAAATCGGTTTCACCTTGTTTACGTGCTGATGTTGCCGCTGCACGAACGAGAAGACTTGTATAAGCTTTCGCATTTTAAAGCTCTGCAGCTTCTTTTCTTTTTCCAAATTCAGATTTTTCGCTAAATGGTACACAAGGACGTCCAACAGCGCCACTTGTTGCCTTTTCTAAAATGCCATCTACCACAATATTTAATTCAGCATTTAGCCATGCCTAGTTTTGGTTTTTGAATACATTTGTCTTTCTATGACACTTTTTCCACTTTTGTTCTAGTTTCACGCAAAACAAATTAATTTTTTTGGTAATTTGTTTCACCATTTCATCAGAAATTGACGAGGTTTCAAGTTTGTCATATACGTGTTTCAAAACGGCATCAACTTTTTGTTTTTTTGTACTTTCCTTTCGCCATACTTCAAAAAGATCAATCGTTTTTATACAGAGGTTACCTAACAAAAAGAGGCATTACTCGCAAAACGCAAAAAATCGCAATTTTTGATAAATACCAAATAACTCACTAGATAATATTCTAATTATTTTGTGCAATTTGAGAGTGGAGAAATGGGGTATATTTTTTTTAAAAGCTTTCAGAAAATAAAAATTTTATAAAAATTTAACTTATTATAGATGCGACATATATATAAAACATTTAATATTAAAAATATATCTACTTACTTGGCTCTTTCTTTTCCATTTTACTCTAATAAATTATCACAAACACAGTCCGAGATATACGCACTTAAAGTTGATCACGCACTACTTAACTTAGGAACACAATTATAGAAAAAATGTAATCAGTTGACTTTGACACGCTGCTGTATAACGGTTATAATTATTAAGTCAAAACAAAAATCCCTTTAGAATTAAAAAACAACAACAACAATAGTAAAACTGCAAGTTGATTTTTGGACTTTCGCACAGAAAAATGTGTCCTTTTTCCTAAAGTGCACTGGTAGGAAATGTGAAAACAACTATGCATTCTCGTCCGGTTCGTTCTGCGGAAAACATTGCTGTTGTTCGCGATAGTGTGACAGTTTTGCCATCAACCTGACCATCTGAAAAAAGTATGCCACCGAAGCCGTGGTGAACATTTGTCCGATATTTCGTTTCATATAAATTGTAATAGATTCTTTTATCATAACAAAATAAATTAAGACAATTCTCTAAATGTTAATAACAGTTTGGTTAAAAAAAAAACAAAATGTTCGTCTGAAGCCAAATAACAGCATTTGAAGACTATTGAAATTTTACTCTAACGGTCGACTTTATTGTCTTTTTAGTATAGAGATAAATAATACTTTTAATATAATTTTATAAATTACTAGCTGACCTGGCAAACGTTGTTTTGCCTCCAAGTTGGTTGAAGAGGAATCGTTCTGACTTTAGCTCTTTTGTTTTGTCACCTGTTAAACAAAATTTTTACTATAAAATGACGATCGAAACAACGACTGAAAAGATTCAGCTAAACATTCCAATTAGAAAGACCGAATGTCATTGCACCAATAAGACATTACGATACATGGTCTGGTAATTTTTAAAGTGACAATAAAAAATCATAATATGAAAAATGGAGAGCATTTTGTTGATATTTATATGGGAATATATAGAAAAAGTTCAATGCCATATCTCCGGAACCATTGGGCCGATTTCGTGCAAACTTCACTTCTGAATCGGGGTTTTTATTTTATGACGATCTAGCTATGTTTGTCCGTCTGTTGAAAGCACAATAGAAGTCGGACCGAAAAAGCTAGGAGGTATTAATCAAAATGTACGAATATGTATACCGCACAGTGTATTTTTCAGTATATTAAAAATTAAGCCCGTAATAAAACTGACAAAATTAGATGTATGATTCTGAAATTTTGCAACCATTGCTTTTTGGTCAAAGGCTTTTAGTCATAAAAGCTAAAAATAAAAACAAAATTGGATGTACGACTCTGAAATTTTGCACACGCGGCTTTTTGATCAAATGCTTTGTTCTAACGGAAAATAAATGTGACACGCCTACTTTTACGCTCACCTCCCATATAACGCTTTATCTTAAATTCATATAATATCTACTTATATGAATAAAGATTTTGGAAGAAAAGAGGATTACATTGAAATATCTAAGTTCAATTTATTAGCAGAAACATCTTCGATACGCCTACTATAACGCCACTTCTCATGTTATCTACTGTTAATAAAATATAATACCTCATAAAACCAACAAAATTAGAGGTGTGATGATGAAATTTGCTAATCAATGTCACTGTTATGCCAGAAAATTTAGGTGACACGGCCACTTTTACGCCCACCTCCCTAATAACTGTTTATCTTAAATACATATAATTTCCCTATGGACATGGAAGAAAAAAGGACTAGATTAATATATCTAAGTTGTATTCATTAGTAGAAACTTTATTGACACGCCTACTTTAACGTCGAATAAATTTTATGCAATAAAAGTACATAAAATCGGTAGTGGGTATAAGAAATAGTTTTCTTACCTATTTTTTGTTATTGTTTATTAGGAATAATGCATAATTCTAATAATTTTGTAGTTTTAAACTCAGGGTGTTTTTTTAGACAAATTTTAAAGTAATTTTTTTTTCTTATCTACTTTATTTACAATCTAACCATTTAAGGAATAAAAGCAAATTTGATATAAAAATACATTTCCTCCAGTGAGGGCAACAACATATAAACAACAAGTAAAAGCGCTATATTCGGCCGTGCCGAATCTTATATACCCTTCACAACGTGTAGTCATGCAATAACAGTAAATTCACGTATGTATGTTAAAAAAAACAAAAAAAATAAATAAAAAATAAAAAAAAAATTTAAAAAAAAAAAATTTAAAAAAAAAATTAAAAAAAAAAAAATTATTATATACATATATAATATATATAAAACAAAAAAAAAAAATAAAAAAAAAATTAAAAAAAAAAAATAAAAAAAAATAATAATAAAAATATATATAATATATTAAATAAAAAATAAAAAAAAAATAAAAAAAAAATTAAAAAAAAAAATTTTAAAAAAATTTAAAAAAAAATTTTTTTGCCTCAGCTGGGATTCGATGCCACGTTTTCTCTAACCAGTATACACGTTTGTATGTATGTATGTTGTTGTTGTAATGTTGTTTTTATGAAAAGAAAATCGAGGTGGTCGTGGGTTTTTGCTCATATCTCAGTTGTTTATGTACCGATGTTTCTGATTTTCAATACCGATCTACTCCCGAATATTTCTGATATTTTAATACCTCACCCGGGTCCAACCTATGTCGGGGGGCTTCAAAAAGTTGATTTCAACATACACACGGACAGACGGTCAGGGCTTAATCGACTCCTCTATTCATAAGCTTTCAGAAAATATATAAATGAAAATTGTAGAAATTTCACACGGAATGACAAACCTATATATACCCTTTTTCACTGTGTGAAGGGTATAATAAGATTTTGTTAAAACAAAAATTTAAAAAATAAAAAAATTAATAAGACAAATAATTTTTTCTTACGACTATTTCCAATAAGATACTTTATTAACGGAACGGTGATGCCGCTTAAGTCTTTTGACTTCATCAGTATCATCTGGTAAGAAGATTGCCCATGGATTACATTGATAACTTAATCTTTGCAATTAATTTGAGCTTATTCTTTTAATCTCATCTTTAATGTTTGGAATAAATAGATCATTATGAATAGTTTTGTTAGACACAAATTTTGGAGTATTGACAATTAGTCTTAGATCATTATTTTGATACCGTTGGAGAATTTCAACATTGGAGTTACTTGCAGTTCCCCA
This sequence comes from Phyto melanocephala, assembly GCA_941918925.1. Lineage (NCBI taxonomy): Eukaryota > Metazoa > Arthropoda > Insecta > Diptera > Rhinophoridae > Phyto > Phyto melanocephala. The sequence goes on from OW799238.1 coordinate 20,209,184, forward strand.
CAGCTCAATGCCGTAAGTCCACACTAGCTTAAGCATAGTTTTATATGTAAGAACTTTGGTTTCGAGTTTTAATTGTGACCTAGAACCAAGCAGTCAATATAAGCGTTTAGTTTTAATTTTAAGATTTTCTATTTTATACCCGCCTCCAAAAAAATGGTGGGGGTATATTCATTTTGTCATTCCGTTTGTAACACATCGAAATATTCATTTTAGACCCCATAAAGTATATATATTCTGATTCGGGGTTTGATTTTATGACGATCTAGCTATGCGCGTCCATCTGTCCGTCTGTTGAAAGCACCGAACAAGCTAGGGGGCTCAAATTTTACCAGAATCTTCCTTATAGACAATGTTTGTTTGGTATTGAAAATGGGCTTAATCAGAATATTAGGAAGAGAGTTATGGCTTATAAAGCAAGAGTAGGTCGAAAAAACCGTGTCCTTCGAACATCGAATAAAATGGAATTGTGTCCAAACGCATTAACGTAGGATCATGAAACTTCGAATATATATTTCCTGAGTAAAAACAATATTTTTCCCCGAAAATTGACTAAATCTATGCATTAGGAAAAAAGTCATAGATCAAAATGTACGAAAATTTATACCGCACAGTGTATTTTTCGGTATATTTAAAAACAAAAACGTCATAAAAGCAACAAAATTGGATGTAGGACTCTGAAATTTTGCACATGCGGCCTTTGATCAAATGCTTTGTTCTAACGGAAAATAAAAGCGACACGCCTACTTTTACGCCCACCTCCCATATAACGTCTTATCTAAAATTCATATAATATATCAACGAATAAAGATTTTAGAATAATAAAGGACTATATTGAAACATCTAAGTTGCATTCATTATTAAAAATAATTTCGACACGCCTACTATTACGCCCACTTTTCACGTTTTCCACTTTTAATGAAAGTTAAAAGCTCATCAAACCGACAAAATTAGAGCTACGATGATGAAATTTGCTACAGATATCCTTCTAGTCATTGTTATGCTGGAAAATTTAGGTGACACGCCTACCTTAACGCCTACCTCCCATATAACGGTTTATCTCAAATTCATATAATTTCTCTATGAATAAAGATTTTGGTATAATAAAGGACTATATTGAAACATCTAAGTTGCATTCATTAGTAGAAAGAACTTCAACACGCCTACTTTAACGCCCACTTTCATTGAAAGACTAAATTTACGAAAACATTTTAGAAGCATATCGAAGTTATACAAAAAAAGTGATACATATTTGAGTATAAAGAGATTATTGCATAGCGATTACTGTTAATACAAACAAATACATTTTGTGCTATAAATTGGGTTATTTCCCGGGAATTTGAGTTATTTAATCTTTCCGATTTCCCGGGATTATTTTTCGGGACCCCGGGAAATAAAAATGGTGGCGACGATTCGAAAGCAGATGTTTATATTAAAATTGAATTCTAATGATTTTATTTTTGATCTCATAGCTGAAGTACCTGTATTTTTGCTTTTTTGTGCTGATATTTGATCTCGTATCTAGAGAATAATATTTTTTTCAATAAAAAATATTTTTACTCAATTTATATTTTAAATTCAAGTTTCTTTATTAATTTTTATAGTTTTGAATTGTTTCTTTTACATTATAAACTATTTTATGCTTTTTAATAAAAAGTTTTTTTTTTATTAATAACAAATTTACTTTTTATTTGTTTTGCTGCGGGATCCCGGGATATTAAAAAATAAAACTCGCATTTCCGGGGAACAAAAATTTTCGGGAAAAAAAACCTAGCTACAAAAGAACGGAAAACTGGGGGTGGGTATAAAAGATTCGGCACAGCCTTATATAGTGGTCTTACTTATTTGCTTTGTTTGTGGGCATTCCATATTAACTTCTTGTCGATATGAATACCAAGATATTTTACACAGTGCAAGCGTGGACAGACACCTTAACGTACTGTAAATACGACGTTTTGGCGTTTACTTTAATATTCCATTTTGAAAGCCAGATTTCAATGATACTAAGTTCAATTTGAACTAGATTTGAAGCTTCTCTTGAACAAGAGCTTGTAGCTAAACTAGCAGTATCATCAGCATAAAATGCTACTAAAGCATTGTTAGTTAAGGGCAAGTCTGATGTAAATATTGTCTAAAGTATTGGCCCAAGAACACTACCCTGTGGAACTCCTACATTTATATTATATATTTGTGATGTTGCATCGTTTACTTTTACAAAGAATTGCCTCTCGCTTAAACTTCCGATCGGGATAAAATTTGCACCAAAGCTAGTCCTATTGAATAGTAGCTCAGATACAAATTTTTAATAAGATCGGTCAAGAACTCTGAGATATAGGGGGTCAAAATTTGACATTTTGGCCAAGTAGGTGTTTCTTCTCATCCCTGTAACTTATTACCTATTGCTCTCAGCAAAATTTGTCCCAAATAGCTTAGATAGCTATTTTTTCAATCTTTAAAAAAAAATATTAACTAAAACTATTCCAGCTCAAGGTCTTTTTATATTATTCTTTTTTATTATTATTAATTCTTCCAATATTTTTCTACTCCATAGTGTAGCATCGTCTGGAAATATTTGTTTTGATTTTTTTTTTTGATTCCTGACGATGCTACACAATGGAGTAGCGAAATATTGGAAGAATTAATAATAATAAATATAAAAGATATTATTTAAATTATAAAAAGACCTTGAGCTGGAATATTTTTAGTTAATATTTAAATTAAAACAGGTCAAAAAACTAAATAATTATTATAAAAAAAATGAAAAAAAAATTTTTTTTAATATATAAAAATTTTTTTTATATTCTTTTGCACAAAAGAAAGCTTAGAGCTTTTTCGTTAAGAGCTTTAAGGTCGCTTAATGGGATATCTATAAAAAAAAAAATGTTTTGTCACTCAGTACAAAGATTTTTATATGCACTATTTTCAATTATTTTCTATTTGTGTGCAAGCGTTTCTAAAACCTTAAAAATGAAACATATACTAAGGAATTAGATAAATAAGCCTTTCCAACGGTATGTAACATATCTAATTAAGCTTCCATACCTTGAATACTCTATTACCAACAATATGTTAGCCTCAGGAATAAAATCATTTTGGTGCTATGGAAATTTTGAAAATTTAATTTTTTTATTTATTTGTTATGATAATTAAACTAATATATAATAAAAATATAAATAACTTAATCGATTTCAATCTTAATCGCATTAGATGCATTTATATAGTTACTATTTTTGCACCTACCCAGTCTTTCATCATTTATTTATTGCTTTAAGTTGCTGCTTTTTTTTCAATCCTTTCTTGGCGTTACTGGATTCTGCTGTTGATTTGGTTTGTGGTTTAATTTTTGGTTTTGGAAAGAAATCGCATCGAGTAGAGGTTGTAAACTGTTTCAACTTAAGTCTTCCATCGACAAGTGGTATAAAAGCATGGTATTGAGAGGTGCCAGCGATTGTTACTGCTGAGTCGAATCTACTCTTCAGTGTTTTCAATGCTTCCTCATGATCCTCTTTGCTACTAAAAACTATTTATGTATCTTTACAATAATTCTTTGCCCAATGGAATAAAGCATTTGGATCTAAGGTGCGATCTTGATGAAAACACTAAAGGCTATACTTCGCCGGATTTTTTTTAGGTTTGCTCCAATACCATCTCATGCTCCTTTAGAAAGAGCATTAGGATGAAAATGCCACTCAGCTGGAATTCCAAAATCTTTTTCATGAGCTATTAGATTTGCAAAGCTACTTTTGTTTTTAAAATGTTGACGAGCTCCTTCTACCTTCGCTACTGTAAATTTAGATTTTAAATAATTTAGTATTTTCTTCTGGAACTCATACACGGTATCATGTTTAAAGTGAAACGCTTGTATGGCATCCTGAACAACATATTTATAGTTTTCTGCAAAATCAAAAGAAATAACGTATTCACCAGACTTTAAATTCATCTTTAAATCCTTGAAGAATGACCAATGCTCTTTAACTAAAAAATGATGGGTTCTCAAATTTAGCAATACTCTATAAAATTTTTCCACAAAATCATCCATATTTTAAATGATTGTTTTAAATGTGCATCTTCATCTCAGTCTGAAGCCAAGATTCAAATTTTATCTCCTCAATACATTCACGATCAAAGAAGTTGGTGAATGTGGTTCCCGGGCACTTTAAACATTCACCTAAGTAGCTTCCTTAGGACACATAGGCAATTTAAGGCAATCACGGTAATCGTGCAAATCATATGGCAAATTATCAGTTAAGTACTTTAAGTTGATTTCCTTCAGCATCACTTTAACATTTTCATGGTAAATACAAACGCATACTGTGTGAGTTCCGCTGCTTCCTGCCAAAATACAATGTTTTGACCTCAGTTGGGTAAATTTTGTAAATCCAATTTTAACATCCTCGTGTTTAGATTGAAATGTTGCAAATAACTAACACAGGTTGCAGAGAACCATCTTCTGCTGCATTTTAACTTTCTTGACATCGACTCGTACTGATACCCAGTCTTTCAAACTTGGCATTAGGCGACTTACATAATCTCGCTGATAAAACTGAGTTACTGGAGTTACAGCTTCGCTGTCTTTCCCTTCTTTTTGCTTGAGAGTGTGAGAGTCGCATGCTTAGCAACAAACTTTTTAGCAATTTTTGGTTCTCGTTTAGATGTTCCAAACTCAGTCATTATTTTTTTCACAACTCCATGTCAATGGAGCTAGCGTAAGAAGTTGATTTTTTTCAGCTTTACTTTGTGACGTTTTGTACTTCTCTTTTATTTGTTTAAGAACTTCTAGTGCATCCTTATGATATTGGTTTTGACACTCATTCTTTGAACTTATTCCTTCTACAGAAAAGTTAGAATAATAATCACCAGCAACAGTACTCTCATCATACCCAGAATTACTTCTGTCTTCATGTGCGATAACTTCAGCGCAAGGTTTATTACTATTCAAATCCAGCAATTCTTTCATTTTTCCGAGTTGTTTCCTGCATGATCCACAAATTTGCAACCGTTTTGACAGCGTAGGGAACTTTTTTAATAAGTGGTCGGAAATATATTGCATATTTGATGAACTGTGCTTTTTTTTGTTAAAGGGATTAAAACAAAAAAAAAAAGCATACATTTTACATTCAAAATTAGCCTTTTTCGGGACCGTAGACATTGTGAAGATTAATTATGTACGTAATTATGTAAATAGCACACGTCTGAACTTAAACGCTGTTTAGAAAAAACTGACTTTCGAATGTCTTCAGAATGACAATAAATAGTGTTTTTAAGATCATATATTACAACAGATACAATACGTAGAAAAAGCATTTTACCTGATTATGTTAAAAAAATCTTTGAACAATAGGCAATTAGAAAAGAATTTCTTTATTTTTTGGGTTTTTTTAATGAATGCTTTTATATACAAAACTTGAATCATGATGCATTATTTTGTTGATTTATACGTAAAGTCTTCACTACTTATACGCACTTTTAAATGAAATGTACTTACAGTACTCATATTCATCAATACGTATGACTTAGTTGATTGCTATTGTCGTTCATGCAAAATAAAAAGACAACTAAAAGCACGTATGACTCGCATTCACCATAATAATTGTGGATTGTCACGCAAAAATAAAATGCTTGCTTTGATGTCTGTTTAATACTACATTTACACCTAAGCGAAATCTAGTAGATTTGATTTAAAATCTTTATTAAAATCTAAACCGTTTATACCACTGTTTTTTGACATTTTGCAAGATTTCGTTTTCAAAACAATATACTTAGTTACAAGGTGGTCTGAGAGGCTCTCTATGTTCTTCTTCTCGAAAATTCAAACTCCATATAAAAGCAATGTAAACAATAAAGTACTTGTGCAATTGCAACCACCTTATTTATTATGATTGAATTTTTCTGTGTGCAGCGTAGTATATTTTAGTACAATTTAATAAGAACCACAGTTGCATCACGAAGTAGTACTAGATTTTAAGTAGATTTTGCCAAAATCTAGTGGCAAAGTAGATTTCGTTTTGTATGGGAAATCTGGTAGATTTCGCTCAAAATCCCATAAGTACTAGATTTTGTGTAGGTGTAAATGTAGTATAAGAGATTTTGTTTTTGTGTATTATCTTTCAAATTTAAGTGAGCACCTAAGAACGCAGTTTTTTAATTTGCTGCAAAAAATTTTAACATGAAAATAAAAAACACAAAATAACTGTTATTGTTTACTTCTTATTATAGAAGCCAACCAAAAGTTAGCCTAAAGGCCATAATCAGTTGCATTTATTTAAAAATTAAATATGGATACTTGCAAACATTGTAAAATTGCAAATTTTCTGGCGGCCAAAAAATATCTTGCCCTCTCCGACCTGGCAACATTGTTTATTCTTCCTACAAATGAGAGCTGTTAATGTGTTTGTTGTTGAGTCAACTTGCATCGTTCTATGAAGATAAGTAGTTTCTTAAAAATTTTGAAGTAGTTTTGCAAATTATATAAGTATGGGACGCTATAAATATAAGTACGACGTAGTACTTATGTTCATTGTATGTTGTACTTATAAATCTGCGTTGTTGTGCGTATGCGTACGTCAGCTCAGTTAAATTTTAATGATTTATACGCACTTATACTCAAATTTTATGATTCACTATAAAAAAAACGACTCAAAGCCGATCACTGATACAAAAGAGTAAAATACATTTACAGATATAAAGGTTTTCCTTCATGTAACAAGTGACCAAACATTTAATCTTCAAAATTCCTAAAAAGCGAGTTTGCAAAAAAATTATTCAATTAATATTTTTCATTATTGTAGAGGGACATCAGCCAAGGGCATTTCTCAACTGTTTTCTTTAAAAATAAGGACAGTTTAAAATATTATATCCCGTACTGAAAAATAAGATAGAATGGAAATGAAATGTTTACCAGGAAGACAAAAGAAAAATAACTGGCTATTTGAAAATTTACAAAACTTAAAATAAAAGAGATTAAAATCGATTAAGTTATTTATATTTTTATTATATAATAGTTTAGTTATCATCTATATATATAAAAGTGAAACTCTGTGTGTGTGTGTGTTAGCTATAGACTCCGAAACTGTAAAACCGATCGGACTCAAACTTTAGCAAGTTGTTGTACACATACCAGGGAGTGTTTATGGGTAGAAAAAAGTGGGCGGGGCTACGCCCATAAAAATTAGTTATCAGTTTTAGCTACTTGCACTTGACCGATTTTTCTGAAACTTTGCACACATATTGTGCTGTCATGACTAAATAATTTTGTGATAAGAAAAGTGGGCGGGGCCACGCCCCTAAAAAAATTTTAATTTTGAGGTACTTGCACTGGACCGATTTTTCTGAAACTTTGCACACATACTAAGCTGTCATAACCATATAATTTCGTGATTAGAAAAGTGGGCAGGGCCACGCCCATAAAAAAAGGTTATAATTTTGAGGTACTTGCACCAGACCGATTTTTCTGAAACTTTGCACACATATCGAGCTATCATGACTTAATAATTTCGTGATTAGAAAAGGGGGCAGTGCCACGCCCATAAGAAATAGGTATCATTTTAAGGTATTTTCACTGGACCGATTTTCTGAAACTTTGCACACATATTGAGCTGTTATGACTATACAATTTCGTGATTAGAAAAGTGGGCAGGGACACGCCCATAAAAAAATTATAATTTTTAGGTTTTTGCACTTCATATTCAATTAAAATTCAGAATGCATTTCGATTCATTAAGGGGCGTAGCAACGCGCGCCGGGTTTGGCTAGTAACAAATAAATAAAAAAATTAAAATTTCAAAATTTCCATAGCAACAAGATGATTTTATTCCCAAGGCTAACATATTGTTGGTAATAGAGTATCCAAGGTATGGAAGCTTAATTAGATATGTTACATACCGTTGGAAAGGCTTATTTATCTAGTTCCTTAGTGTATGTTTCATTTTTAAGGTTTAAGAAACGCTTGCAGACAAATAGGAAATAATTGAAAATAGTGCATATAAAAATCTTTGTATCGAGTGCCAAAATATTTTTTATAGATATCCGACTCTCAACCCACTAAGCGACCTTAAAGCTCTTAAAGGAAAAGCCAAAATGTATAATTTTGACCCCCTAGATCTTAGAGAGTTCTTGACCGGTCTTATTAAAAATTTGTATTTGAGCTACTATTCAATAGGACTAGCTTTGGATCGGAAGACATCGGTTTCAAAAGTTGGTACACCTAAGGCGAAATGATCCATAACTTAAATAATAGATAGAATGGTGTTGGTAAAATATTTTTTAGTTTGAACAGCAACCCGTTATGCCAGACCTTATCAAATGCCTGTTGAGCATCTAAGAAGTCGCCAGAACAATTTTTTTTCTTTTTAATTGTATCTCTTTTAAAGCTATATTACGATGGTATTGCTCAGGCGTGCCATGTTTATGCCTAAAAAAAAAAGTTGTTGTTCAGGTATGATGTGAAATTTATCCAAGATTGATTGTAGTCTACTCAGTAATATTCTTTCAAATAGTTTTTTGGAGAAAGTAACCAATAAACCAATAGGTCTGTAAGACGTTACAAGACTTTCAGGTTTAATTTGCTTATTTACCATAATTATTTGCGCGCACTTACATTGCGATGGAAAATAACTCAATCGCAGTATAGAATTAAAAATCAACTATATTTTTAATAGTTGCTTTTTTGATAAGGATTTTGTCACGTTTCCACTGATACAATCGTACCCTGGTGTTTTTTTTTAAGATTTAACTTTTTAATTTCTTCCTCAACTTTACTAGGTGAAACGTGTTTGATAGGCCAATCCATAGGACATGCACTTTCTAAGAAATTATTTATTTCTTTAACATATCTGCTGCTGCATAAATTATGTGGTTGAAAAGTCTTTTGTAGATGCAAAGCAAATGATTCAGCTTTGCTCTTGTTAGTCTTGCACCAAGTTCCATCTGCATTTGTTTATTTCCCTTTATGGTTCGTTTCAAGTACTTTGTTGCCTTCCATAAACTAAATTCATCGTTTTTAGAAGGACCTATATTTCGCAGAAAATAACTAGTTTTTCCTTTTTTAGTTCAAATAGTCGTTTTTTTTTAAATTCTTTTCTTGCATTGTTTAAACGTTGCTTGTCAACAGGATTTCTACTATATTGCCAAAATCTTCTTAATACTCGTTTGTTTTGTATCATTTCTCTAATTTCGGTAGTGATATGAATTTTTTCCTGCCTATTCAGTTTGATTTTTGGTGTTGATAGAACACCAGCTGGATTTAGTCATTGAAATTTTCAACAGCTTCATCTAATTCTGATGGTGACTTAATTGGTATGTCAAGATTCAAGTTTCTTTTAATCCAAACTTTAAAAGAGACAAGATCCGTTTTCGGATTTACGATTTTGTATTTAGTCGTGTTTACTTGCATAAACGTGTTAAAATTTAATAGAACTGGTGAGTGGTCAGAGCTCAGTTCATCGCTATGTTCATTCGATATATTAAGAAATTAGCTAGATATACCAGAGTAGACAAAAAAATCGATCAGGTGGAGTTTTCTTCTCGGATCTGTCGGCCAATACGACGGACTTCCAGTTGATATGACAGAGTAATTGTTATTTATAATGCAGTTACGCAGTTAAATACCCTTTGGATTTTAAATTTGTGACCCCCACCACGGATGTTTGGCGTTGAATTCGCCAACGACTACAAATCTTTATCCTAATCGTTTAAAGAAATCTGAATATTTTTGGCAGCTTATTTTGAATTGAGGTGGAAAATAAATCGAGCATATCGAAATAGCTCTTAAGTCACATACAATTTTAATGCCAGCAGCTTGTAAATACTGCTGGCTTTTTATATCAGAAACTTGATTTTTAATTGAAGATTTAATAAGCATTGGAGAACCTGCATGTGCGTTATCATGTGGTTGATTCGCATTCATTAGATCGAAGCCTCTAATTTTAAAATATGTTTTGCTTGTGAAATGAGTCTCTGATACTAAAAGTATATCTATAAAATTAGTTCTAAGAAAAAGTTCAACTTCCTGAGTGTGTTCAGAAAGTCCGTTAGCATTTCATATTGCACTACAAAGATTTAGTTGCATAATTTGGATACAATAATTGACATTATGTTTGAAAGTTTATTTGTTAATTCAATTTGATACTGAATTAAAACGGTTAAAATATTTATTCTGATTATTATACTTAGAATTTTAAAAGCGTGTCATATTTCACCCCCTAAATCATTGGGTTGCCGAATATATTTTGTCATAACTTGAAAACAGGTTTCCGATTTTAATAGCAGGAGGATCAGAAGATGCACCGGAAAATTCTTCTTAGACTAATCAAACACATTTCTTTTCTATCTATTACTATTTCGGAGTTATTAAAAATTTAATGGCGAAAAAAACAAATTTTCCTGCAAAATTCGTAAAATTTTTTGTTTTCAAAATGCAATAAAAAAATTAAAGAATTAATAAGTTTAAATTATAAAGATTTTTCAAAAGCCACATTCCTAAGGAATAAAAGCCGGTATAAATAGTAAAACTCAATTAACAAATGTTGATTTGAAAGGTTTAAACTCATTCTTAACAGACTGTATGTACACGCATACATATTATGATTTACGGTCTAATTCTTAAAAAAATTTTATTAAATTGTAAGGCTTTATTTATTTATTTATACGGAAAAGTTAAACTAATAAAAATTCCTCAGTAATTATTATGTCGTATGTATATCCTTATTAGCTGCATCATCGGTGTCAGGAAGAAGAAGTGTGATGGTTTCTGATGAAAGATTTTTTTAATTACCCGTTCTCTTTGCGTACTGCTGCTTATAAAAGAGTTACTGCTCAGAAATAACCTATTCAAAACATCTCGATTTGTATCGCTTTTGCTGAATTTCCTCAAAAAATTCGTACGATATAATCGTAAGTGCTTATTTCTGGCCTCGACAGCTTCTTCTGACAATTGGATGGTAGCCTAATAAATGGGTGCCCATGTATTTTTTATGTACCTGTATTTATTTTTTGTAAACTTATTTTTGTGATTAATGCTTTTAATAATTATTCTTATTAATATTATTAATTATATTATTCTTATTATTTAATAATTATTATTATTATTAGGTACGTACATATATTTATTTTTTTAACAAATAATGTTTTGTAGAGCAGGTATATAAAAATATCTTTTATGGGGATGTGTGGGGCATTCCCTTATAACTATTATCTATAATAAATAATTTTTCAAATTTATAATTATAGGCAGGTATTAACATTGTGAAGTCTTAAAAGTGATGTGAATAACAGTTGAAATCAATAATTCGAAATACATAAAAGTTTATGACGATATAAATGTATAAGAAAAAGTGCCTTATGAGCAAAAATAGAACAAATGTGAAAATTTAAAAAAATCGTCAAAAATAATGGCGCAAACTTGCGCACACTTTTTTTTTGTTTCTAAAATTAGAGGTTCCAAATTTTATTGTGGTATCAAACATAATTCGTAGAGATGCTAACCTCACTTTTGAAAACCTATTGTTTTTCTTTTTTTATAAAAAAAAAATTAAAAATTTTTTTTTTTATACTTTTGAACGAATTGTTTCAACACGAATATTCAACATATTTAAATTTTTTTTTACTTTTTTAAATAACTTTTGATCAAACCTATCAGCGAAAAAAAATGATTGTTAAACCTTTATTCGTTTGGCCGCAAAAAAAAATATCATATAAACACCCAGAAACCGAAAAAAACATTTTAATCTCATATAATTTTCTTCACTTTCCTGACTTTAGCAAGGTCTCATAGCTACAAAGCGCAACTAAAAGTCTTAAAACTTTACAATAGAATGTAAAATATTGTTGTCTGTCGAGCTGCGTACTTAGTTCTTCTGAGATATGAGCAAATAAACGCGACTGCCTCTGTTTTTTCGCATATTTTTAGTACCAAAATTAACATTTTTCAGTCATCGAATAATTTATAGGTAGCTTTGTTACTATTTGTAGATACAATGTGCCTCTAGAGATATTCGTGAAAAATTAGATAAATTGGACTCTAATCGGTAAAGTTATAGGCAAATTTTTTTTTGAAAAAAATTTATTCCAAAAATTTACAAACGAAAATCAATTTTTTTTAACTTCTAGACAATCGAGAGAGAGAGAGAGAGAGTCAATGTTGGTATCATCTGAGAACTTGACTAGCGCAATATAAGCACTTTAAAAAAATTAAAATTCATGTCGGCCGCCACTACAAAATGGCGGACAATAAATTTATATATGAGCCAAATCTGGTATTTTTAAATGTAACTTCTTGAACACCGTCAATATTGGTTTCAAATGAAAGGACTTGACTAGTAAAATACAGTAAATTATAAAAAAATTTTAAATCCAAGATGGCGTCTAAAAAAAAATGTCGATAAAATTTTTTTAACCCCATCAATATGGGTATCAAAATAAACGGCTTGACCAGTAGAATACAGTTAACTACATATAAATTCAAAATTAAGGATGGCGTCGAAAATAATAAGAAAAAATGGCGTATAACATAAAATATAGGTTAATCTACGATGTGGGATTATACCTACACACACGATGGTGAAGGGTATTATCAGATTCGGCACGGCCGAATATAACACTCTTACTTGTTTTTCTTTAGGCTTGTCTGGCTGGATGATTTTTTAAACAGTTCACACATTTAGGTGGAGTATTTTTTTTTCGTATTTAAAGGTAAAATGACCCAATCCACATATAACACATGGTTCTTACTTGATGTCCAAGATTTTCTATGGCTAACTTTAAATCCTGAGTTGGTGTTGTGTTGTGTTGTGTAAGTAATAACTTATCTTATAAGAAAACAGTTTTCTAAATAAATTTTTATTGTTTTTTTGCGTTTGTAAAAAAATGTTTGAATTAAAATAATTTGATGAGTTTTTTCTTCAAAATATGAATTTTTTGCTCTAAGTGATGATTTTCTCTCCAAAGCTTCTGGCAACGCAACAATAAAAATAAAAACATACATAAAATAATATCATTGATTTTTATTAACGCTTTTAATTAAAATATTTTCTTTGTGTTTTTTTTTTATTTTTAAATATTTTAAACGTTTAATTTGTGACGTTTTTAATTCAAATTTTAAATTACTTACACACCAAGAAGCGAAACACCGAATGAAAAGAAATGTGAAATATTAAAAAAAAAATACTTCAAATAGCCGAGTACCGGCGATTATTTTTCCCTTATTTTTCTCCTCACCTAAATCAGTAAAAACATCTATAAACTCAAGTTCAAATTAAAAAAGGCTGCGATTCAAAATATATAATCCCAAAAACGCTAATGACAGGTAGAGACTGAAGAAACAAAATTTCTGATCAGATAGCTGTGACGGGTATGAGGTTTAGGACTTTTAATATAAAAACACATGTAAGATATAAGTTGTGCAGTGGAAAACTTGACCAGCCATATGTAAAATACATATCATCTGAAAGCATTTGTAGTATCAGACGGCAATAGATTTTATATTTTTAACAGATATTTAACGCCTATTTATATTGACAATTTATGATATGCCAAATTGGTTAAACTTATAACAGATTTTATCGATTGTTATTGTTAGAAATTCAAATAATATAAAATAATTTTTTTTTTGTTTTTTCATTACAGGTGGAAAAGAGGAAATTTTAAACTAAACATAGTATTTAACCGTAATATAACGGTACCGTTTGTACGAGTAGAGCGAATATTACATAAATCATTGCGCTGGTCAGAAGGATGAAAGAGATGAATATGCATTACTTTACAATGATGTACTAAATACAATTTGCAAAACTTAACAGCTCGTTTATTTAACAACATTTCGCTAAACGATACTTAAATTAAAATTGAAAACATAATGTCGGAGAGCGGAAGTGGCGAAGAAGGACTTGCAGGATTAAGTATGAATTATTAGTTTATATACATAAATAAATTTGAAATTTTTTGCTTATAGTTATTCTTGGTTTTGATTAATTTTAATTCACACATTAACCCTTATAAGCATCTTTTATTGTTCTTAAATTTTAAATAAGTTTCGCAGATTAAGTAACTTCGTATTTTCGATCGAAATCATCTTGAAATTAAGACAACTCTCAATAGTTCCCCACCAGTTATTTAGTTTTTCTTTGTTTTACTAAAAAAAGCAATAAGTATTATAATTTCATGATTAATAAGAAAACGAACATTCGACTATGACATATTGTCGTCGATTGACAGTTTTACTAAAAATTTACATTTAATACAATTGTAAAGCAGTTTTTTTTTTTTTATTATTGAATTCCATTAAAGGCTCCTTTCTATATAAATATAATGTAACGATTTAGTTCCCTAAAAGTTACACTGACATTGTTTAACAAGTTAATTGATTCATTTTCAGGTAAAACAATTTTTTTTTATTATTTTTAATAATTGGACATTTGGCTAAGAAATTATACAGGGCTTCCAATCCCAAAAGAATGCGTAAAGAACATGTTGAGTGGCATTGAGTTCGATCAGATTAAATCTTGCTGCTGTTTTAAAATCTTGCTTGCTGTTTTAATCTATTTTTTTTTAGAAGCGATTTGTTTCAGATGCATTCTTCAATAATAAATTATTTTCTTTTAGTTTAAATTTAGATTAAATCTCTTCTCTCATATACATACATCCACGGCGTTATGCATAGTAACAAATTGTGTGCTAACTAAAGGCTTCAGTCAAAGACTATATGTAGACTAAAGATAGTTTATAGTCTTTGCTTTAGTAGTCTTTACTTTCGGTTGTCGTTCTGTGACGTGCCATTCTGTGGTTTAATTTTTGTAGTTACTTCTTTTGTAAAAACTTACCTGCCTTACGTACAAACTAATTCTGCCTTAACGAGCTGCTTTCTTTCCCTTATGAAAATTTTCCCATAAAAAAGTTACCACCTCATTAGTTAGCACACGGTGTGTCATTATACATAACGCCGCCAATGTTCTCTAGTGACACAATCTGCAATTCGAATTACATACATACAAATCACTGCAAAGTTTATCAATGCTTTTAAGCCAAAAAAAGTTATTTTCTATTAATATTCTTGTAAAAAAATTTGGTGGGCGGTGGTGAAAAAGTGTTCTAATAAGTAATGTGTAAGTTTGCGTAAAAGAAGGTGGTTTTAAAACCTTCTTGAGGAAAAATCTTTGTAACTTGTCAACTTCATCAGAAAGTGTAACTAAGTCCTCATACATGAGTCCTATATGCTCGACACACAGAATGGAAAATATTCCACTTGGCTTTAATTGATATTAAATTTAAAAAAAAAAAAAAATATTCCATATCGCATATGTTTGCTTAAAATCATTTTTGGTGTTAGTGTTACTCCCAAATATGTATATTCGGCTGTGATTTTTATTGGTGAGCTATTACGAAAGATTTAAAAAATTTCACGCCGAGATAATCGTTCACCATTTCGAAATATTACTATTTCCGATTTGTTTATATTCCATAAAGTATAATATGTTTCGTGATTACCAAACATTCACTCCATTCATCTACCAGAATAACTATGTCGTCGGCATACAATTATAATCTGATAATAAAATTTTGTACTACACCTTCTAGATAATCGTGTTAATTATTTAGTTATATACAATTAGTTAGTTATATATACACCCGATGCAAAACCGTAGCCTAGAAAATTACTGGCGGGAAAAGCTGACAAAACTGTTTGATACTAACTGAGATATTAGCACAAATATACAAATGCTTCGGTGTTTTTCCTAAAATTTACAAATGAAAGTCAGTTTTTTTTAGCTTTTGCACAACAGAAAGAATTGATATGGGTGGCAAAAGAAAGGGCTTGCCTAGCAAAATATAAAACACAATAACATTTTAAAATCCAAGATTGCCGCTACAGCAAAATGGCGTACAATTAATTTATATATAAAATTTAGTAATTCAAAATGTATCTACTTCAACCCCCTCAATAAAGGCATCCAACGAAAGGACTTTGGCAGTAGAATACTGTAAACACAGAAAAAAGTTAAAATCCAAGATGGCGTCTAAACAAAATGGAGAAACGTTTTTTTTTTAGCCTCATCAATATGGGTATCAAATGAAAGGGCTTGACTAACAGAATACAGTGAACAAAGTTAAAGTCAAAATCAAATATGGCGTCCGTAATAATGGCATATAACATGAAATCCGAAATCTAAGCTAAATGTGTACACTTTAAGATTGGTATAACGATGGCAGTTTTACATGCCTGTGGAAAAGTATTGGATGTAAGAATATTATTGTATATCGATAGCATGAGTCTTTTAGTTGAAAGGCATAGAATTTTTAGTATCGCATAAGAAACACGATCTTCACCAGGTGGTTTACCATTTGCTGAATGCATGGAGTCTTCTTGTTCAACGATGCTTATTGGATTTCAAATTTTTCTGCATGTTTATTGTCGCGAAAACCTAGAAAAAATTTTTTGTCTTCTGATTGTGCTGACCAATGTGTTGCAAAACAATTTAAAGTTTACACTAAGTACATATGTAATGTGAATTACACCTGATTGTATAATGTCAATTATGTTTGTATTTTTTGCACCTGTTAATATCATTTCAAATTCGTTTTGAAGAAAAGTTGGGGCTAATATTGGCAGTGAAGTTTTAACATTGAAGTAGGTTGTAATCGCTTCTAATCCGGTTAAAACCGTGCCAAAGTCTTTGTTTTTCTTGCGTTATTCGTCACGATTGGTATTCCACCAAATTATTTGGCTCTTAAAGGATTTTTTTTTATCGAAACAGCAGCTTGTTGGTTAAAGTTTTCAGGAATTTTGGCTTCCAGTTGGCGCAACCAGATTAAAACTTTTGTATGAAGTTTATTTTTCTTTATTGTTATTAAGATAAGAGTGGTCGCTGCTGTGAAGGCTAGACAGAGTTTTCCAGGAGCATATAAGTTCTAGCTTTGTACATTGTTTAAAATGATAAGGTCTTTATTAACAATAAAATTTTCTATTATTGTCCCACTGCGCTTCAGCAGTTGAAATCATCTGCGATTAAAAATTGGTAGCTTAAATTGTTAAATATTTTTTTAAGCTTCGTTAGAAAAATTTTTGTTGGGTGGGATGCATTTATATTCACGCTACTCAAAGTTTCATACCGATATTAATTTCAATAGTGTTGTCACATAAATGAATATAATTGTTATTGGGTTAGTAGTTATTAAATTGTAATACTATTCATTGATGCAAGTGTCAAGTGTATTTGTTCGAATTTGATGTGTTTGTGTGTTGTGTGGTTGATCGTGGTATACATAGTTATGTATGTACACTACAAATATCACTACTGGTATATAAAGGGTGGTTAAATTGCAAGGGCCGATGTTGATTTTAAATAAAACACAAATTATTTTAAAAAATATTGTCATTTCTTTTAATTATGATAATATTGGTATGGTTCAATTATGTATGGAGCAAAATATCAGCCAAATGGCAGCCGCGACCTCGATGACACACGTCCATCCGATGGTAAAAATTCACAATGATAATGTTGATGTTCAATTGTTGGGCACGATGATGAGTCGAAGTTGACTGCTCTTTTGCCACACAATCGCGAAAAATAGCAATGTTTTCCGTACAACGAACTAAGAAGGTGTTCACAGATGTTTTCACATTTAATACAGACCTGTTTTTGCTAAAATTTAAATATTTTCACAATTCTCCCAAATGTGGACGAATTTGAACGATTATGTTGACCAAAAGAATCACGAAGTGCATTTTGATTTGAACGCCTATTTGCATAATAAACCTGAATAACTTTAACGCGTTGCTTGATTGTATATCTTTCCGTGGTTCAAATTTATTTAGTCTGATTTTGAGAAATGTCAAATGAAATGCAGAAAAAAAACTTGACATTTAGGTGTGATTCACCTTCAACATCGGCCCTTATAATTTAAGCCACCCTTTATATGGCCTTATTGGCTCGATTGATTATTTTGTTACCAATAAATAAATAAACACATCCATACGAACTTGGTTTTGAGTCCCGACTGAGACAAAAACAATTTGTTTTTGTATTTTGTTTTTCGAGCATTGATACATATATTTACTTATTTTATAATTATACGATGAGATGATTTTTAAAAGAATAAAATCATATAATAAAGCAAAATGGCATGAAACAATAAATCTGAAATCTTGGTTAAGCTACGATATCGTCACTGTAACTATGTACATGATGGTGAAGAGTATTTTTCGATTCGGCACGGTTAAATATAGCATTCTTACTTGTAACATATTAAACTTATAATTTCAAATAACAAATCGTTAAATCAATGAAAACTTTTCTTCTTGATTTATTATTTATTTTACCATTAGGTAAGTTTTTTACCTACGTCCAAATTAAAATAGTCTCATACTAAAAAAATTAGAAAATATTACAAAAATTACATAAAGAAAGCACTTTATCCTAGGGATGGACAAAAAACATCGATGTTTTAAAAACACTCGATGCATTGTGTCGAAACTTCGATATGATCCGATGTTTTTTTTGCTCCTAAACAATCGGAAAACATCGATGTTTTCTTTCGATGTATCGAAATGACAAATTGTATATATGTAGAACTTGTAGATTGATATAAGTATAAACGTGTATACATATCTAGATGTGTTGGCATGACTCAAGTTTTTATATGTAAACGTGGTTAATATTATGCGAACAACTGGTGAATAAGTTCGGGTCTGGCATCTTTACTTCCAACAAACAGCTTGATGACCAAGCGTAATTAAAATTAAAGCTAACAAATTGTGCACAAGTTCAACAAAGGAAAATATTTTTCTGTGTGCTTCTAAACAGTATTGAAAAAAAGTATTGGGAGATGTAAAAAATACTTAAAATTTTTCGAAAATATAATAATAATAAATAATAAAAAAAACAATCGATGTTTAAAAAACATCGATGTATTTTATGAAATATCGATGCAACATCGATGTATTTTTACGATGCATCGCGTCGAAAAAAACATCAATGTTTTTTTACAGTGTACATCCCTACTTTATTCCCTTCCAGAATTGCTCTTTTTTTCATTGGTTACCTGTAACGGATGATTTTTTTTGCATAAAATTCCGTAATATTTTTTTATGATTCTTGGGAATAACAAACAATTTTCAGCACACACAAAAACTGTACCCACGCAAAGGGTTATCTAAAAAAAAGACCTCCTTTAGCCCTTTTATTTTTATACCCTTCACCTGTGGTGCACAAGGGTATATATAGCTTTGTCATTCCGTTTGTAATTTCTACAATTTTCATTTCCGACCCCATAAAGTATATATTTTCTGAAAGCTTATGAATAGAGGAGTCGATTAAGCCCTGACCGTCTGTCCGTCTGCCCGTCTGTCCGTGTGTTGGTTGAAATCAACTTTTAGAAGCAACTATATGTTCCTCAGATCTGTATATGGTATTAATCTCTTGGAAATATCCAGGAATGAATCGCTATTGAAATTCAGCACAATCGCCCCATAACTTTCTGAGATATGAGCAAAAAACCACGACCACCTCGTTTTTTTACACAATTACAACAACAACATACTTATATACATACATGCAAAAAACATGCCAAAAAAAAATTACAAAAAAAAAATATATTAAAAATAAAATAATAAAAACAAGTAAGAGTGCTATATTCGGCCATGCCGAATCTTATATACCCTTCACAACGTGTAGTCATGCAATAACAGTTGCTTGTATCACCATTCAGCCCATATAAAATACGTACACGTATGTATGTTAAAAAAACGAAAAAAAAAAATTGTAAAAAAAAATTTTTAAAAAAATTTTAAAAAAAAATTTAAAAAAAAAATTATTATATATATAATATACATATATAAAACAAAAAAAAAATAAAAAAAAAAATAAATAAAAAAAAAATTAAAAAAAAATTAAAAAAAAAAATAATAAAAATATAAATAATATATTAAATAAAAAATAAAAAAAAATAAAAAAAAAAATTAAAAAAAAATTTTTTAAAAAATTAAAAAAAATTTTTTTTTGGCTCAGTTGGGATTCGATGCCACGTTTTCTCTAACCAGTATACACGTTTGTATGTATGTATGTTGTTGTTGTAAAGTTGTTTTTGTGAAAAAAAAATCGAGGTGGTCGTGGGTTTTTGCTCATATCTCAGTTGTTTATGTACCGATGTTTCTGATTTTCAATAGCGATCTACTCCCGAATATTTCTGATATTTTAATACCTTACCCGGGTCCAACCTATGTCGGGGGGCTTCAAAAAGTTGATTTCAACATACACACGGACAGACGGTCAGACGGACAGACGGACAGACGGACAGACTGACAGGGCTTAATCGACTTCCCTATTCATAAGCTTTCAGAAAATATATACTTTATGGGGTCGGAAATGAAAATTGTAGAAATTTCACACGGAATGACAAACCTATATATACCCTTTTTCACTGTGTGAAGGGTATAAAAATGAAAAAAAATTTAAAAAAAAATATAAAAAAAAAAATAATAAAATATAAATAATATCTTAAATAAAATAAGATAAATTTTTTTTTGGCTCAGCTGGGATTCGATGCCACATTTAGTCTAACCAGTATATACATATGTACGTATTTTATATGAGATGAATGGTGATACAAACAATTGTTATTGCATGACTACACGTTGTGAAGGGTATATAAGATTCGGCACGGCCGAATATAGCACTGTTACTTGTTTTTTAAAGTGTTTGCGATAGCGGAAACATCATTATATCCCTAAATAAAGATTAAAGTCATTCAACTTACAAGTTAGAAAATATTTTCAAGCTTTAAAAAAAAATGAACAAGAAACCTGGAACATTTTCATGTAAAAACAAGTAAGAGTGCTATATTCGGCCGTGCCGAATCTTATATACCCTTAACAACGTGTAGTCATGCAATAACCGTAGTTTGTATCACCATTCATCTCATATGAATTACGTACATACACATAAAATCATATACATATATAAATTGAAAAAATTAAAAATTAACGTACGTATGTTAAAAAAAAATTAAAAAAAAATAAAAAAAATTAAAAAAAAAATTAAAAAAAAGTTAAAATATAAATAATAAACATAAAACGAAATAAAAATTAAAAAAAAAAATAAAAATATAAATAATATATTAAATAAAAAAAAAAATTAAAAAAACTAATAATAAAAATATAAATCTATATATATAAAACTCTGTGTAACTCTGTGTGTGTGTGTGTGTTAGCTATAGACTCCGAAACTGTAAAACCGATCGGACTCAAACTTTGGCAAGTTGTTTGTCACATACCAGGGAGTGTTTATGGGTAGAAAAAAGTGGGCGGGGCCACGCCCATAAAAATTAGTTATCAGTTTTAGCTACTTGCACTTGACCGATTTTTCTGAAACTTTGCACACATATCGAGCTGGCATGACTAAATAATTTCGTGATAAGAAAAGTGGGCGGGGCCACGCCCCTAAAAAAGTTTTAGTTTTGAGGTACTCTCACTGGACCGATTATTCTGAAACTTTGCACACATATTGAGCTGTTATGACTTTACAATTTCGTGATTAGAAAAGTGGGCAGGGCCACGCCCATAAAAACAATTTTAATTTTGAGGTACTTGCACTGGTCCGATTCTTTTAAAACTTTGCACACATATTGAGCTGTTATGACTTTACAATTTCGTGACTAGAAAAGTGGGCAATGCCACGCCCATACAAAAATTATAATTTTTAGGTTTTTATAATGCATTTCGATTTAGTAAGGGGCGTAGCAACGCGCGCCGGGTTTGGTTAGTAATCTATATATATAAAAGTGAAACTCTGTGTGTGTGTGTTAGCTATAGACTCCGAAACTGTAAAACCGATCGGACTCAAACTTGGGCAAGTTGTTGTACACATTCCAGGGAGTGTTTGTGGGTGGCAAAAAGTGGGCGAAGCCACGCCCATAAAAAATTAGTTATCAGTTTTAGCTACTTTCACTGGACCGAATTTTCTGAAACTTTGAAAACATACTGAGCTGTCATGACTTTACACTTTCGTCATAAGAAAAGTGGGCAGTGCCACGCCCATTAAAAAAGGTATAATTTTGAGGTACTTGCACTGGACCGGTTTTTCTGAAACTTTGCACACATATTAAGCTGTCATGACTCTATAATTTTTTGTTAAAAAAAGTGGGCGGGGCCACGCCCATAAAAACTTTTTATAATTTTGAGATACTTGCACTGGACAGATTTTTCTAAAACTTAGCACACATATTGAGCTGTCATGACTTTACAATTTAGTGATTAGAAAAGTGGGCAGTGCCACGCCCATAAAAAAAGTTATTATTAAGAGGTATTTGCACTGGACCGATTTTTCTGAAACTTTGCACACATATTGAGCTGTCATGACTTAACAATTTCGTGATTAGAAAAGTGGGGAGTGCCACGCCCATAAGAAATAAGTTATCATTTTTGGCTACTAGATCGATTTTTCTGAAACTTTTCACGCACATATTGAGCTGTCATGGCTATATAATTTCGTGATTAGAAAAGTGGGCAGGGCCACGCCCATAAAAAAGGTTATAATTTAGAGGTATTTGCACTGGACCGATTTTTCTGAAATTTTGCACGCATATTGAGCTCTCATGATTTTACAATTGATATTCAATTTAAATTTAGAATGCATTTTTATTCATTAAGGGGCGTAGCAACGCGCGCCGGGCTTTTCTAGTATATTAAATAAAAAAAATAAATAAAAAAAAAATATAAAAAAATAAAAAAAAAATTTTTTGGCTCAGCTAAGATTCGATGTATGTATGTTTGTTTGTTGTTGTTGTAATGTTGTTTTAGTGAAAAAAATAAAATCGAGGTAATCGTGGGTTTCTGCTCATATCTCAGTTGTTTATGTACTGATGTTTCTGATTTTCAATACCGATCTACTCCTACGATTTCGGGGAAAATGACACGGAATGACAAACCTATATATACCCTTTTTCACTGTGTGAAGGGTATAATAATCCGGATTCATTTTGTTATGTGTGTGGCTAATGTATCACCAAAAAAAAGGAAGAGCTTCTTAACTTCAAAGCAAAAGTCATACGAAATAATATTTAAGTTGTGTTTATTAGCAGAAATAACTTCGACGCGCCTACCATAACGCCCACTTTTTACGTTATCTACTGTTAATGAAATCTTAAAGCTCATAATACACAATAAGAGGTATGATGATAAAATTTGCTACAGATGTTCATCTAGTTAATCTCATTGTTATGCCAGAAAATTTAGGTGACACGCCCACTTTAACGTCTACATCCCATATAACGTTTTACATTAAGTTCATATAGTATAGAATAAATGACTATATTAAAATATCTCAGTTTTATTATTAGCAGTAACTGCATCGAAAAACAATTAACTTTGTTGTTGTATTTAATCTGTGCTTTAATTTATACAGAATGCCAAGAGCCAGAGCGATTTTGGTTTTTAGCTTTTCGATATGCATATGCCATATAAGGTTATTTTGAAGATAAACACCCAAGTACTTAACAGAGTCTACTTTCAAAATTTCCTTACCATCTGCAAGCACATTCATGCATTTTCTTAGATTAGGTCGGGGCATAAATCGTATAAATTTGGTTAACTTGCATTTATGATAAGCTTATTCAAACGTGCATATTCAAAAATTAAAGCTGCATCTCTTTCAACCATAGTTTTTAATACTAAATTCTGTTTATACGGATAAAGTATACGTATATGCCTTCAAGTCCCAATTTGTTAATATCGTTTAGGTAAATAAAAAACAGCAAAGGTCCTAAAACACTTCCTTGAGGAACTCCGTATTTTACATCAGCCATAATTATCATGCTATCATTGATTTGCACACACTGTTTCCGATTTAATAAATAACTTTTTATTAGTTATAGATTTTTTCCTCTTATTCCATTATAGTATAATTTTTGTAAAAGTATATCGTGATCCACAAGATCAAACGCTTTTGTTAGATCATAAAACATCCCTTCTACACCTGAAAAGCCATTATCTAGGCTATTGCAAACACAATTTACAACATTTTTTACTGTCTCATCAGTACCACATCCTTTTCTAAAGCCATATTGATTAGAGTATATTAAATTTTCGTAATTTTTGTGGCAAAACTAAGCGAAAAAACTGTCAAAAAACAATCGTGTTTATTGCTCGCATCTCAAAAAGTTATAGGGCATTTATGCTGATTTCTTATGCCGATCTGATATTTTAATACCTTATACGGATCTTAGCGATGTCAGGGAGCTTTAAAAAGCTGATTTAACAAACACACGGACAGACGGATAACGCTTAGTCTACTGGTCAAGCCATTTCAATTTATGCCAATATTATGTGGGTTGAACGGGGAAAAGTCGTAATCACTATATTTGACCGCCATTGTAGTTCCTAATTTTTTTATAGTTTACTGTTTTTATATGTGTTATATATTTATAAAAAATATCCATTTTCCTTTGTAAATTTTAGTAAAAACATCGAAACAGTTGTATTTTGGAGTCTTTATCTCAGTTAGTTTGTTAATTTTTTGTCTTTAACGTGTCTAAAAATAATTTAGGAGCTTAAAAGTTTTAACAAATATCTCTAGAGGTAGATCAGTTTAAAAAAAAAAATTATTTCGAAGACATATACAAAATATTTAGTATATTATATATAATAAAATTTAATATATGTGGTAAAAACATGGGAAAAAACTTGGTAGTCGTGTTTAATTGCTCATATCTCAAAAACTTATGAGGCGATTGTGCTGATTTTTAATACCAAATACAACTGTTATTTTGATATCACACTGGTCTTATAACAAATAACTGATTCCAACATATACACATATACTTTATAGGGTCAGAAATGAATATTGTTACACCATTACACGCTCTATGAAACGCATAAAAAAACCACTTGATACATAGTAAATTCGGCTTGGATTAGACTGATGTAGATTGATAAAATTGTCAAATTCATCAACGCCAATTGCACCCTATTTTAATTTGTTTGTGTGATAGTTTAAAAAAATAGCATGGTAGGGAGGGTTAAGAGATGAAAAGATAATAACATCAGTCTTTATACCCTTCACCAGTGGTGCACAAGGGTATAAATAGCTTTGTCATTCCGTTTGTAATTTCTACAATTTTCATTTCCGACCCCATAAAGTATATATTTTCTGAAAGCTTATGAATAGAGGAGTCGATTAAGCCCTGACCGTCTGTCCGTCTGCCCGTGTGTTGGTTGAAATCAACTTTTAGAAGCAACTATATGTTCCTCAGATCTGTATATGGTATCAATCTCTTGGAAATATCCAGGAATGAATCGCTATTAAAATTCAGCACAATCGCCCCATAACTTTCGGAGATATGAGCAAAAAACCACGACCACCTCGTTTTTTTTCACAATTACAACAACAACATACATACATAGATACATGTAAAAAACATACCAAACAAAAAAAAGTACAAAAAAAAAATATTAAAAATAAGAAAAAAATAATAAAAAAACTACAAAAAAAAAATTTGAAAAAAATTTAAAAAAAAAATTTTAAAAAATTTTTTAAAAATTTTTCTAAAAAAAATTTTTAAAAAAATTTAAAAAAAATTTAAAAAAAATATAAAAAAAAAATAATAAAATATAAATAATATATTAAATAAAATAAAATAAATTTTTTTTGGCTCAGCTGGGATTCGATGCCACATTTATTCTAACGTGTACGTATGCACGTATTTTATATGGGATGAATGGTGATACAAACAATTGTTATTGCATGACTACACGTTGTGAAGGGTATATAAGATTCGGCACGGCCGAATATAGCACTGTTACTTGTTTTATTTTAAATCAGGTAAATGACAACTGTATTAATATATGTGTATGCAAATATAAACTATATATATGCGTATATTTATACCTTAATTTTTTATTTTTTTTTTAATAGTTGGATTTAATGTTTTATATATATTTTTTTTTAATTTATTATTTATTAAATTTCGACACAGCTACCTACCTATATTTTCAAAAATTTATGTTATAGTTATTTATAGTTTACCAAATTGGAAACAAGAACCATTCCAATTTCCTTGAGCACGGTCGGATCATTAGGTAGCAATGTTTCCAAAATGGTAGGGCCTTCAGTGGTCGTTCGTCACATATATAAAACATAATGTACTTAATAAAACTTTTTGGTAAGTTTTCGTCACACTTTTAAATTCTGAATTTTCAAAAAAGCAACCTGTTGTTTTTTTATACCCTTCACACAGTGAAAAAGGGTATATATAGGTTTGTCATTCCGTGTGAAATTTCTACAATTTTCATTTCCGACCCCATAAAGTATATATTTTCTGAAAGCTTATGAATAGGGAAGTCGATTAAGCCCTGTCAGTCTGTCCGTCTGTCCGTCTGACCGTCTGTCCGTGTGTATGTTGAAATCAACTTTTTGAAGCCCCCCGACATAGGTTGGACCCGGGTAAGGTATTAAAATATCAGAAATATTCGGGAGTAGATCGCTATTGAAAATCAGAAACATCGGTACATAAACAACTGAGATATGAGCAAAAACCCACGACCACCTCGATTTTTTTTTCACAAAAACAACATTACAACAACAACATACATACATACAAACGTGTATACTGGTTAGAGAAAACGTGGCATCGAATCCCAACTGAGCCAAAAAAATTTTTTTTTAATTTTTTAAAAAATTTTTTTTTTAATTTTTTTTTTATTTTTTTTTTTATTTTTTATTTAATATATTATTTATATTTTTATTATTATTTTTTTTTTTAATTTTTTTTTTATTTTTTTATTTTTTATTTTTGTTTTATATATGTATATTATATATATAATAATATTTTTTTTTTATTTTCTTTTTAAATTTTTTTTTTAAATTTTTTTTTTTAATTTTTTTTTTTAAATTTTTTTTTTTTACGTTTTTTTAACATACATACGTGTACGTATTTCATATGGGATGAATGGTGATACAAGCAACTGTTATTGCATGACTACACGTTGTGAAGGGTATATAAGATTCGGCATGGCCGAATATAGCACTCTTACTTGTTAAATCTAAATTTTAAACTATTCGAAAACCGGTTTTTGAAAAAGTGGAATAATGGATAACTCTAATATATGCTCTTGGCACCACAGGTGAATAGCAAGTAAAAACGCTTTATACGGATGTGCCGAATCTTAATTACATTTCACACAGTTTGTTTGCCAATGGTAGATATTTTTTATATACGAAACAAATGTTGCATGAAATTCTACAGGAGCTGCAAAAAAATCTAGTAATATACCCACATAACTCATTTGCAATAGCAAAATTCTCCAAAGCATACCTAAGAAAATTAATACCGTATAAGAGTATGTAGTAAATATATGTATGTAGGGGCTTCAGAAAGTTGATTTCAACATAAATACGGACAGACGGTCTTAGATAAATCAATTCTCCTATTTATAAGGATTCAAAATAATGGGGTCAAAAATGAATATTGTAGAAATTACAAACGAAATAACAAACTTATGGGGTGTTCCTTTAAAAAAAAAACTGTTGCAAAAAGTATGTATAATATTTTTAACAGTCTACACACACCATTATAAAAATGTCAATTTTTATACCCTTCACCTGTGGTGCACAAGGGTATATATAGCTTTGTCATTCCGTTTGTAATTTCTACAATTTTCATTTCCGACCCCATAAAGTATATATTTTCTGAAAGCTTATGAATAGAGGAGTCGATTAAGCCCTGACCGTCTGTCCGCCTGTCCGTCTATCCGTCTGTCCGTCTGCCCGTGTGTTGGTTGAAATCAACTTTTAGAAGCAACTATATGTTTCTCAGATCTCTATATGGTATCAATCTCTTGGAAATATCCAGGAATGAATCGCTATTGAAATTCAGCACAATCGCCCCATAACTTTCTGAGATATGAGCAAAAAACCACGACCACCTCGTTTTTTTTCACAATTACAACAACAACATACATACATACATACATGTAAAAAACATACCAAACAAAAAAAAATTACAAAAAAAAAAATATTAAAAATAAGAAAAAAATAATAAAAAAAACTACAAAAAAAAAATTTAAAAAAAAATTGTAAAAAAAATTTAAAAAAAATTTTTTAAAAATTTTTCTAAAAAAATTTTTTTAAAAAATTTAAAAAAAATAAAAAAAAAAATAATAAAATATAAATAATATATTAAATAAAATAAAATAAATTTTTTTTGGCTCAGCTGGGATCCGATGCCACATTTATTCTAACGTGTACGTATGCACGTATTCTATATGAGATGAATGGTGATACAAACAATTGTTATTGCATGACTACACGTTGTGAAGGGTATATAAGATTCGGCACGGCCGAATATAGCACTGTTACTTGTTTTTATTTCAATTTGGTATACATAAGACCCCTAAGCATGTTCCCCCAAATAGGCACAAGTTCACCTCTTCCGTATTTTCCAAAGCGATCGAGATGTAGCACTTTGATTTATGATCTTAAGCTATTTGTATGGTATTTCTGAGTTTTCTAAAATCTATCGCCTAATAAGGTCCTACTAATGAGTTTGTTATTTGGGAGATAGCCTTTTTCGTTTCGTTGAGGGCTACATATGTAGTAGAACTAGTTAGTTCTCATTAAACCCTTCTGAATTTGCTGCTCGATCGTATCTGACCTTAATTATGTCACTGTTCATATATATACCCAAACTATACTGCTGCAGATGTTCACGAATTTTTCTTGTTGGGGCTTTGACTGCGATGCATTAGGCACAGTATGCTATACATTAAACACTTACAAGCTAGTCCACAAGGCGCAATATGATTTCATTAGTTGACTTTCTGCTGATATTTAAATACGAGATGGCCTTTTGTCTTCCTTTTGTGCCAAAACAATCTCTGCCATTATGGAATCGTTTACGGCATTGGAATTGGGCTAATAACTAGGGTGATCGATTATTCGACATTTTTAAGAAACCGGTTTTCAAATAGTTTGAAATTTAGAATTAAAAAAAAATCGGTTGCTTTTTTAAAAATTTAGAAAAAACCGGTTAACCGGTCGAATACATAAAATAAATTTTTTCTAATACCCACAAAGATACATATATATTTATAAACTAGTTTGTTTTATGGTTTAATTGCAGTTTAAGTTGACACACAATTAATGGCATTATTATGAAATGCCTTTATCTATATATATAAAAGTGAAACTCTGTGTGTGTGTAAGCTATAGACTCCGAAACTGTATAACCGATCGGACTCAAACTTTGGCAAGTTGTTGCACACATACCAGGGAGTATTTATGGGTCAAAAAAGTGGGCGGGGCCACGCCCATAAAAAATTAGTTATCAGTTTTAGCTACTTGCAC
This sequence comes from Phyto melanocephala, assembly GCA_941918925.1. Taxonomy (NCBI): domain Eukaryota; kingdom Metazoa; phylum Arthropoda; class Insecta; order Diptera; family Rhinophoridae; genus Phyto; species Phyto melanocephala. The sequence continues at coordinate 20,238,508 of OW799238.1, forward strand.
TTGACCGATTTTTCTGAAACTTTGCACACATATTAAGCTGTCATGACTTTATAATATTTTATTAAAAAAGGTATCATTTTGAGTTATTTGCACCGGACCGATTTTTCTGAAACTTTGCACACATATTGAGCTGTCATGACTATATAATTTCGTGATTAGGAAAGTGGGCAGGGCTAGGCCCATTAAAAAAGTTATAATTTTAAGGTAATTTCACTGGACCGACTTTTCTGAAACTTTGCAAACTTATTGAGCTGTCATGACTATACAGTTTCGTAATTAGAAAAGTGGGCAGTGCCACGCTCATAAAGAAAAAGTTATAGCTTTTAGCATTGCACTTGATATTCGATTAAAATTAAGAATGCGATTAAAATTAATGAAGGGGCGTAGCAACGCGCGCCGGGCTTTTCTAGTCTATATATATAAAAGAGTAAGGTGACTGACTGACTGAATGACTGACGGATTCATCATCGCACAGCCCAAACGCAAAGAGCTAGAGACATGAAATTTGGACAATCGGTTCCTCTTTCGATGTATAGCTCCACTAAGAAGGGATTTTTAGAAATTCGTACTTTAAGGGGATAAAAAAGGGTAAAAACGGGTAAAATCGGTAATCTTATATCTGCTAAACTAAAAACGATACAAATAAAATTGAAAAAGAATTATAATTTGCACAAAAAACAAGCTGACAGGTGTCTGGCATTTTTTACAACTTTCAACCCCTAAGGGAAAAAAACGGGTAAAAACTGTAATTTGGTGCCCTATGTAACTTCCAAAAACATATAGCTAGGAAAAAAATTTAAACTGTTTTAAGTAGACCGCGAAAAAAATATTAACAGGAATGCGGCACTTTTTTCAAATTCGCATGCATAAGGGGTAAAAATTGTCCCTTTTTTGGTATTTTTTTTAAAAGAAACTTTGCTAATATTATTCAATGGTACAAAATTTGATCATTATTACTGGCTAATAGAATATGGACAAAGGTGAAATTTTTGAACATTTTTTTGGGGACAAAAAAGATACCAAAAAGGGGAAAATTCCGCAAAATGTATGTAATTCCTAATTTGACGTCCAATTTTAACAAAATTTTTAATTGGGATTTCACCAGACATACAAAATTATGTAATTTAGTATATATTAAAACACATTCATAACAGGGTAGAAACGGGAAAAATCGGGAAAGGAGTTTGGTACTTTTTAGAACATAATTACTTTTATGCAAAAAAGAGTAGATTTACTGACTTCAAATCATGTCTATTGAAATATTTTGTTACATAGATATTTGAAGATTTTAAACTTGGAATTTGGACCAAAAATGTACTTTTTCGCTTTTCTATGGTACTTTTTGTATTTTCTACGTTTGCGAAGCTCGAATTTTGAAATTAGCAGCTATTGATACAAGGTGAGACTGAAAATGTTATAGTCGACCAAAAAGGTACTTTTTGAATTTTTATAGTACTTTTTGTATTTTCTACGTTTGCGAATCTAGAATTTTGAAATTAGCGACTACGGGCGACCAAGATGGTACTTTTTGTATATTCTACGTTTATGAAAGTAGGATTGTACAATCTAGGACTTTTGATTCCAGGTGAAACTGAAAATGTTATGGGCGACCAAGATGGTACTTTTTAAATTTTTATGGTACTTTTTGTATTTTCTACGTTTATGAAGGTGGGATTGTACAATCAAAGACTTTTGATTCCAGGTGAAACTGAAAATGTTATGGGCGACCAAGATGGTACTTTTTAAATTTTTATGGTACTTTTTGTATTTTCTACGTTTATGAAAGTAGGATTGTACAATCAAGGACTTTTGATTCCAGGTGAAACTGAAAATGTTATGGGCTACCACAAAGGTACTTTTTTGAATTTGTATTGTACTTTTTGTATTTTTAACGTTTGCGAAGCAAGAATTTCGAAATTAGTGACTATTAGTGACACAAGGTAAGACTAAATATTTTATGGGCGACCAAGAAGGTACTTTTCTGAGTTTTAATGGGACTTTTTGTATTTCCTGCGTTTATAAAGCTAAAATAGTGAAATAAAGAACTGTTGATTCAATTTGAAAATTAAAATGATATTGGAGACACAAAAAAGCCTTTTCGCATTTAAACATAGATTCTTAAAATTAGTGTTTTTTGATCCGAGGTCTATATCCTAATATTACGGCCGAACAGAATTATTTTTTCTCATTTTTTATATTTTGTATATATAGAATTCTGAAAAAGGTAATAATAAACCAAGTGGAAGTTTTAGTAAAGGGAAAAATTTTACTTTTATTATTTTTAGAGTAATTTTTGCAAATTATGAATCTTAATTTTGGAAACTCAGTAGCATTGATCTTGCTTTTAGTTAGGAAATATATGCCCGATATATCCCTACTCTGCTTCTTATTTTTCTAAGTAAATTGAATCAGAGATAAAAATTTTCATAAATTGAACCAAAAATATTTAATAATTAAAAAAAGAACTTGAGTATCCAATACATAGTAAGAACTGCGCTAACGAAGTAGCGGGTTAAATGCTAGTTGAAAATAAAGATGTTAAAGGACAGACACTTTTTACCTAAAAGTGATCGAAAAGATAAGTTTATGCTTCAATTACCTTGAACTTTTAAGGTTAGGTTAATAAACTTAAAAATGCCACTGTTTCTTTACATGAAACAAAATATGTAAATAAATCATTAATATTTTATTTCGTTTTGTAAATAAAATGTATAAATTTACATTGTTGCCACTACATTTTTTAAGAACTAAATTTATTTGTTAAAAGTAATCGGTATTTGCTCTGGTAGTGCCATATTAAAAAGTCACTTCACTGCTCACGGTAGTCAAAGTTACCTTTTATTAACTTTATAGGCAAGTTGTAATAATGACCCTTTGTGTACCAAACTATTTTAGTATACATTTACAAAGTCCCTAGCTACGAGCTCTCCAGGGGCCGAATTACGGCATTCGATATCGAACGAAATTTACTCGAACGATCGAGTTTGCTGTGCTTTAGGTATAGAGATTCTAATAAGAATTTTCAAATTTCGATCACGTTCGAATGTTTTAGTTGACCCACCAATATTTCTTATGGTTCAAACTTGGTCTAATATTTTTATCTCCAAGATAAATACTTGTGTCAAAGCGACAATTAATATTTGTCAGTTCATTACAAGATATAATTTTACTACTGGCTCTTCTATTAATATGATAAATTATAGGAATGCCTTCTTCATTTTCGATAAAACCATTTTTATCGAGATAAAGAAAAGATTCAGGAGGACTGTATCCATTTTGAATGGCTTCTGATATATAATTATCTAAAACGTAGTAAGGTGCCATTATTAGATTGTTTTCGTAGGTCTTTAAACTGTTTAGAATATGATTTCTTATAATATGAATAATGAAATATGAATTGCCTTGTCATATAGAACATTATTAGATATATATTTTTTAAAGTCGCTGCTTGGGGATCTGTATAATTTAGTACAACATCTGAGACACTTTCTTTCAAAAACTCGAATTCTTTCCATATAAGCGGGAGATATATTAAACCATATCTGACATCCATACGTTAAAATAGGTCTTATTAAAGATTGGTACATGATTACTTTAACCTTTGTTTGAAGTTGTCTTGAATAAAATATTTTTTTGTTCATAAAAAAGGCCTTCTTGGCTTTAATAAGTTGTTGATTTACGTGATGGTTGAAGTAGAAGAATTTATCTAAATTGATTCCTAATAGTTTGACATTATATTATCGCTCGATTTTATACCAAACGATTTCCAGTTTTTCCTTACGTTGCTATTACATTTATTAACTGGAGGTCTAAAAAAGATACTTTCACATTTATTGAAATTAATTTTCATATGCCAATCTAAAGAATATTTCTCTGCAACCCTGCATTAATTTTGTCAATCTTATTGTCAGTGTGGTAGACAGTAACATCATCTGCAAAGGCTATAATGTTTTCCATGTTATTTAGAAGGTCGAATATATATAGGTTAAACAGTATTGGGGAGTTTACGGTCCCTTGTTGTAAGCCATTAACTATTGTAAATTAGTGTGTACTACTAATTTTATTATTAAGTACGAGGAAAGTTCTATTGTTCAACATATTGTGTAGAAAGAAAATAAATTGTAATGGAAACCTAAATTTTATTAATTTGTATATTAGTCCAGGTATCTATATGTTGTCGAAAGCTTTCTCAAAGTCTATTAGACTCGCACCTGTGTATAAGGATTTGTGTAAATTCCATTGAATTTCTGAAACAAGTAGATGTATTGCATGGATTGTTGAATGTTTGTACTTAAAACCGAACTGTCTGTCATTAATTATTTTGTTATCCTTACAGAATTTTACTATACTATTGTTTACCCCTGCTTCGAATACTTTACTTATGTTTGGTAATAAGCTGATTGCACGAATATTCTTTAGGTTACTTGTGTACCTATTCTTTTTAGGCAACACGATTACTTTGGCTAATTTCCAAGCATGAGGGAAGTAACTGTTATTAATTATATTATTAAAGAGTATACAATATTTTGATATTATACCTTCCGGTAGGTTTCGTAAAATTATGTTGGGGATATTATCAACTCCTGCTGACAGTTTAGGTTTTAAATTCTTAAAAATTGATGTAACCGTGTCCTTTTGCATGAAAGTATTTTCTAATTGGTCTTTACTTAGTTCATTTGACTTTTTTGTAATAGAAAATATAGTTTTCGTTAAATTGTTGCATACATACTAATTTTTTTCTTCCAAAAATTCAGTGAAGTTGATTTACTTCTACATGCAAATTATTGTCGGGATCAATCTCCTAATTAGTAGTTCATTTTCATATGGTATTTTCAAAGTTTTTAGGTCAAATCGCTAAGACATTCTAAACTGTTTCCTAATTTCCCCGAACATGTTCGTGGGATCATTTGGGCTAATTTTTTCAAGTTTGATTTGAAAGTGTTTACTTATTGCAACCACGAAATTATCATTAATTAATTTCTTGATAAGCTTTAAAATACGTTCTGCTTATGTTAAAAAGCATTTCAATCTGTTATGACGTTTTAAATTCGTAACGATTTTGCTATTCTCTAACTGTAATTTAATAACACCCCTTTCTCATTAGGCAAGTTAGTTTTTTATTTTCTTTTATTTTCCTTTGAACTTGCTTTCACGTTCAGACTCAGCAATTGACTTGCCCAAGTTTCGTTCTCTTTTACTTATTATACTCTTCACACAATGAAAAAGGGTATATATAGGTTTGTCATTCGGTTTGAAATTTCTACAATTATCAATTATCTACACATACATACAAACGTGGAATACTTGTTAGAGTGAGCCAAAATTTTTTTTTTATTTTATATATTATTCAAATTTTTATTGTTTTATATCTAATTTTTCTTTTAATTTATGTTTTTTTAGGCACATAAGTAAACTAAATTTATAATATTACAATTGGATGTTTTTATATATGTTTGTTTTTTATATGTATGTACGTATTTCATATGAGATAAATGGTGATATATAAAATTGTTGTTGCATGACTACACGTTGTGATGGGTACATAAGATTCGACATGGCCGAATATAGCACTCTTCTTTGTTTTTACTTCTTTTTTGTTTTTGGTTTCTCAACATAAACTTGCTCGTACTTGCCGAGTACAGGCAAGTGTGTACTCAAATATGAGCAAGTTTTCACTCTTAACCCGACCTTACCCCTTTTGTCTATAAACACAACACTTGCGCAAGTGACTTGCCTAATGAGAAAGGGGTGTAATTATGGAGTTGATAATGTTATCAATTGAATTATGGCTTTTATATTTAGGAACTGATGTTTCCATAGCATTATTTATAGATTGATTTAGTTTCTTTAAATAAAAATCTATTTCAGAGTTTATTAAGTTTTTATCATTCGGGATGTTGACGTTTTCATTTGTGTCATTTAATACATGATTTTTAAGTTTTTGCCAATTTGTTTTTGTAAAATTGAGTTGGTTTACAGGGACGTCTGTGAAGAGCGTAAGTGGGTGAATACTAAATACAAAAAAAAAAAAAAAACTATTTTAGTATACAAGTCATATGTTATCAGAGATATTAGTTAAGCTATGGGTAGTCTTTAGTACAAGTCGCTAGATTTCGTAAAAGCAAAATATTATGAAATTCGAAAATAATATCAAGAAGTATTGCAAGTACAATAACTTGGTCAAAAAACTTAACTGAACAGAAAATTATAAGTGCAACAATGTATAAAATACCTGCTCTCCATTTAAAACAAATAATATTTAAGCCTTATTATTTTTCTTATTTTACATTTTGTCATGTGCACCCTATGTTATGAACAAGGTAGTTGGCAATGCCGTTTGGGTAGGGAGAGAAAAGGACCACTAACATATGTAAACAAATGATGGAAGGAAAGGAAAAGGTAAACAACAAATAGTATATATAGAAAAAGGGGAAAATAAACAATAGGATTTGCTGAAAAAGCGGCTCTTGGAATTGGGTATCGACATGTTTTGGCGGTGGCGAGGTGACTTGGGGAGAAAATGATAAAATGGAGGGGCTTTTTGCTTCTTACCTTTCGCCGTGGAAACAAGCTGGCGCAGAAAAATAATACGAATTTTGTTTGAAAGTTGAAATTTATGGTTTTGTTTTATTAAGTTGAAATATTGGTGCATAGAAAATATTGAAGATAATTAAAAGTTTTTTTTGTAAAACAGCAAGAAGGTTAAAATAATAACGCTTACCATATATACTAAAAATAAATTAACTTAAACTAAAAATAAATTAACTTATACTAAAAATAAATCAACTTAAATTAAAAATAAATTAACTTAAACTAAAAATAAATTAACTTATACTAAAAATAAATCAACTTAAATTAAAAATAAATCAACTTAAACTAAAAGTAAATAAGAAAAAAACACAAGTTAGTTGAAATCACCTACGGATTGAGAGTACAAAGGCGGTAAAGATACACAAGGGGAAGAATCCTGACAACCACGGTCATCTCACCCATCCGATTTCATCAGTTTCTCCTCCAGCACAACTCACTACCGTTTGCAGTTCCTTAGGGTCCGCAAAGCAGTTCGATTTGGGGAGTGAATATTGGAAGCAAGGTAACGCCATTTAGACCGCGACAGAGAGACACGTACGATCTACGGACATTTAAATTAATATGAATATATGTTTTTTTTTTTATATATATGTTTAAAAACTCTTAAATTAATACTTACCAGTGGCAAATTTGTCCAAGACGCGAAAATTAGGGTTGAGCTCAAGTCTAGATTATCGTGTAGCGTAGTTCAAGAAGAAAAAAAAAAAGAAAAGTTAAGGTTTCAGAAGAAAAAAAAATATATATATTATATTAGGAAAGAGAAAGGACAAACAGAAAATTGTTTGTATCAAGACTTACGGTGTTTGATTTTGGACAGTGGACACGTAACGGATTGACGGCGTTTACCGCATTGAGTGCCGTTAGCCATAGAACGGTGAACAGTTAGGAGGAAAATATTTGAGTTTGGTCTGAAAATATAATTTAAAGTAAATTTAAACGTTTTGTATGGATAATTTTTATAGAATTTTGTTTTTTTGTTGTTGAACATTGTTTGTTATTTAATGATAATATATTGGCTTTGTTTTTTTTTAATAAACTATTTTATCTTTTATAATGTTTTTAAAATAATTTTCTTAAGAGTTGTCATTTATAGAATGATGGAGTAAATTTTTGGTTTGCGGTAAGTAAAGGGAAAAGTCAAAGACTGTAAGGGTATGTAATAAGTGTGTTTGGGGCACCCAAAATAAGTAAGTACGGTGTCATGGTGAGACCTTTTGATTTCTCGTGGGAGGGCATATTATCCTGGCGTGTCAGCGGCCAGAAGTTCTAAGTGAGCGTATCAGGGAGTAGGTGCTGTGGTCCCATAAGTTTTTTATTTTTTTTGCTGGTATGATTTTTTTGTTAGGTGGTGAGTGATGACCAGTTGTTGGCAAGAACCACCCCCGTTCGGCGAGCTCTAGCCGGAGCAGATGCGAGCATACCAGCGCCGCCGACGATCTGGCCACCCGAAACAGTTGGTAGAAAGTTCAGAAAAATTCACCACATTACAAAATGGCGCCCAACGTGGGGCCCGAAACGAGACCTTTTAGACAATTTTAAATTTTCAATATCTTTCCCTTAATAATTTAGTTTTTGTGTTTTCTTGGCACGTAAGACCCGTTAGGTTAATTGAGGAGTCCCTAACGAGATGCGACGTGGGTGAAGTGAATATGATGCATTTTGATTATTTATTAGTTGGTTTAATTAGGTACAATAGGATAAATTTTCTAAATTTTTCTGAGGCATATGTAAACGTATGTAAGTCCCGAAGCTCGAGGTTTAGTACCTAAGTTCGCGTTGCGACATAAGTTTTAATATTGAACTCGGAGAAATTTATTGATTCAAAGGTACCAATCTTTGTTCTGCAACTTGAGGCTTAAATGATTTTTTTTGAAGGGGTAACAAAATAGTTAGTTTAACTGCTCAGGTTGTTGAAAAAGGATAGGAACACTAGAGTAGTTTCAGTTAGTAACAGTAGCCCAATGAAATAAGTCTTATGGGATAATTATACTCACGTTTTATTGCATGTCCTTAAACAATAGTTTTGAAATTTCACGTTTAAGTTGCGGCATAAGGCAGGGGTAGTCCAAGACTTTATTTGCTAGTTTAACTTCTATGAGTTTTATTTGTCTATAATGGTCTCTCGTTAACATCTTTACTCCTGGAAAATTTAGGTTTTTTTTTTGTAAAATTAAACGCACACTTAGGAAAATTTTACTGACATACATATACATACCTTACAAGTTTTACTCTTCCCTTAACACTACCGCATATTTAGTTTTTTTGACCTTATTGTCTTTTTGTTTTATTGGAAATTTCCTAATTTTGTGTTGATCTTGGAATCTATAAAGTTTGTTGTTAATATTAGAATTTAGAAATCGAGGAGGAATTTTTCTAATATTTTACGGTTTCTTGTTGGTGTGTTAGTTTTGTTCATAATTTAATATATCTTAGTTCTTTTATTTACTTATAAATTACTTATTTATTAGTTATTTTGGCAATTATTATTATTAATTTTTTTTATCATTTAATTTTATTTAATTTTATTTACCGTATTTTATTCTATTTAAATTCTTTATATTTTTTTTTATGTATTTATTTTTTTGTTATCTAATATATATGATCTTCAAATTCTAATCCTCATTAATGGTTTTAACTCGACGAGGTAGTCAAATGTTACAAGGCAATAACAATATGATTGCGACTAGCACGAGTGTCACTTGTGGTACGGATACCCCAACTACCGTAACGATTTCTACATTGACAAATCCTACCTTCAGTACAACTACGGTAGTTACGTCTTCGGTTGCAGCTAACCCAATATATAGTACACATGCACGTCATGATTTGTCCATCAGCTCTGAAAGTCCCGAGGATACAGTTGTGTCCCCTATATTTAATAGTATTACCGCCCAAAATATTAGAAGGGAACTACGAGAAGGTGTTGGTTTTAGCCCTATAAGGGAGGTATCAGTAGGTGTCAGTAACATACAACAAGTAGTGGAAGCATCTGTTGGTATATGCCAATCGCGTCTAATGCGTGAAGTGGACGACAAAATACAAAAGGCTTTGGTAGAAATAAAGCAGCTGTTAACCCAACAGTCAGCTCTTAACCGAGCTTCAATACCGGTTTCTAATGCCGTGACTAACGTGTACGGCATACCACCCGGATCTGTTCACGTGGGGTCAATAATGTCCCAGCCACCAGTTGGTTCCCGGCCTTCTGTTGTGACTGGGCATAGTCAACAGCCACAATATATGATGGCACAAGGTCAACAAACATATGCAGTGCCGCCACCTTTAGTGCCAGCTCCTTATCAAGTTAACGCAGGGCAAAACTTGCAAAGGACAACGTTAAGTGTCGAGCCACCACAATCTGTTTCTTACCAACCACAAAGGTTACTGCAACAGCAATATGAATTTCAACAAAATAGATCTACGTACGTTACACCTCATGAACAGGCTCAATACCAGCCAGTTCAGCAAAATCTAGCCCCTCCGCTAAATTTACCACAATATAATCGCATTTCTGGGGACAATGTAAGGTCTAATTACACACCAGATGTCTGGTCCACACAAGCTTTACCATCACAGCAGCAGCCTCCAAATTATCATTTGGATGCGTCAGTACCTAAGCGGGATGAATTGCTAGATAATTTGAAATTGACCAAGTGGGGTATAAAATTTGACGGTACCAGTAAGACAATGAATGTGCAGGAATTTATTTTTCGAGTTAGTGCGTTAAGGCGAGACTATAATTGTTCAGACAATAAAATTTTACGTAGTTTTCACCTTCTGTTAGATGGCCCAGCACTTGACTGGTATTGGGACTACAGAAAAATCGTTCATATAAACACCTGGGAAGAATTGGAAAAGGCTCTTTTAGCGCAATATAGGCGATTTGAAAAAGAATATCAGGTGCAAATGAAAATTCTGAATCGTAGACAGTTGCCAAACGAATCTTTTGAGGAATTTTATAATTCAATTATTAAATTGCGAAACCAACAGCAGAACCCCTATGACGAGGAGCAGTTGGTGGAAATCATGAGGGGCAACTTGAAACCATCGTTAGCACAAATGATGTTTTCAATACAATTAAAAACCCTATCGGAATTTTGCCGTGAGGTAAGACGTGCTGAAAACCTGCTTAATAGTCAGAGACAATTGTACCAGCAGCGACACCATAATATACAAAGGGTAAACGAAATAGAATATGCTGAGGAGGATTTGTCAATGATGAATCTAGAAGCGGCAGGTATTCGTCCCACTAGTAATTACACGTGCTGGAACTGTAAACGTGTTGGCCACAGTTTTTTTGATTGTCCCGAACCCATTACCAGGCAGTTCTGTTTCAGATGTGGTAGGGAAAATGTGGTGACCCCGAAATGTCCCAAGTGTCAGGGAAACAGGTTGCGGAACCCGTCTCGAACTGGGGAGACGGGGTCAACGGCCGTATAAGCCCAGTAGATAGATTAGGAACCGAATCTGAAGGTGTTAGTTTTAAGATTTTAGAAAAAAATAATATATTGAGAACTAATTTAAATCCTGAACCTAAACTTCGAGTAATTAGGCCATTGCATGTGCGGATTCGAGAATATAATGAGGCAAAAACTCGAATTTTTGGTTCAGTATCTAGTAAAATTAAAAAAGCGCGTGAACGGTATAAAATTCGAAAACGTTTAAGACATGAAATTTCGGTAGCTTCACTATATGAGGGCCAAGATTCGCGTCTATATACGAAAATAAAAATAGGTGGCCACGATATCGAAGGTCTTTTGGACAGTGGTGCCACAGTCACGTGTTTAGGTCGAGATTGTTTAGATTTCATTAATAAAACCGGCCTGGAAATTCATAATTTCGTAAGCGTTATAAAAACCGCAGATGGCACCGTTCACAACATTATCGGTCGTGTTAGATCGAGAGTAGCTTTTAACAAAATGTCGCATGTGATCACGTTTTATTTAGTGCCTACTTTGAGTCGTGAGCTTTTCTTGGGAGTCGATTTCATGAAGGTTTTTAAATTATTTGCCCATATAGATAGTCTTACGACTAATGGAATTAATCTCTGCGAAGAGACCGAAAACAGCTCAGATGTCGTAATTCATAATTTGACAGCTGAACAGCGACAGAAATTGGATTTGGTCATATCGAGATTCCCCTGCTATACAAGAAAAGGGCTAGGTAAAACACATTTAGAATCGCACTCAATAGATACTTGTGATGCAATTCCTGTAAAAAGTCGTCATTATCCTGTCTCACCGGCGGTGCAGGAGTTGATGTTCGCGGAGCTGGACAGAATGCTTAATCTTGGTGTCATTGAGCTTAGTGAGAGTCCATGGAGTCATCCAGTCACATTAGTCCGCAAGGGCGAGAAAAATCGTTTATGCCTGGATGCTCGAAAGCTCAATGCACTGACTGTTAAGGATGCTTATCCATTGCCGCACATCGAAGGTTTGCTCAGTCGGTTAGGGGACACAATATTTATTTCTAGTGTCGATTTAAAAGACGCTTTTTGGCAGATACCACTAGACCTTCCTAGTAGAGAGAAAACTGCATTCACGGTACCAGGTCGACCACTTTACCATTTTACAGTCAAGCCTTTTGGGTTGTGCAATGCAGCCCAAAGACTATGTCGTCTAATGGATAAAGTGATACCCGCGGCAATTCGTGATAGAGTTTTTGTCTACTTGGATGATCTTTTGGTGGTATCTCCAGATTTTGAGACACATCTGGAATTGTTGAATCAGGTATCTGATTGTTTAGCGAAAGCAGGGTTGACTATCAATGTGGCGAAATCTAAATTCTGCTTCAAAGAATTACGATATCTAGGGTATATTGTAGGTGGAGGCAAAATTAAACCTGATCCGGCTAAAGTGAAAACGATAACTCGTTTTGCCTACCCAAAAACAGCTAAGCAAGTTCGAAGCTTCATGGGAGCTACAGGCTGGTATAGGAAATTTATACCAGACTATGCAACCATTGCAGCACCAATATTTGAAACATTAAAAAAGGGAAAGCAATTCAAGTTTTCGGAGGAAGCTAAAGTCGCGTTTGATCGTCTCAAGAACGCTCTGACTACAAGCCCACTTCTTAGCCACCCGGATTTCTCCAAACATTTTTACGTTCAGTGTGATGCGTCAGATATAGGTATTGGAGCTGTGCTTTTCCAGAAGGACGATTCTGAGGGTGAGCATCCAATAGCATATTTTTCTCATAAATTGACACCTGCGCAAAGGAATTATTCTGTTACTGAGCGTGAGTGTTTGGCAGTTGTCCTGGCAGTTAAGAAGTTTAGGCCATATATAGAATTGATGCCATTTACCGTGATTACTGATCACAGTAGTCTGAAATGGCTTATGTCGCATAAGGACTTAAGCGGTCGTTTAGCGAGATGGAGTCTTCATCTGCAGGCGTACGATTTTTTAATTGAGCATAGGCAGGGGAGGCAAAATGTAGTACCCGATACCCTATCGCGTTACGATATGGATGAAATCTCGACAGAGTTTGGAAATTTGATTAATTTAAACTCTGATGCTTTTAAATCTAAAGAGTATATGGAATTAATGGCAACGGTGACTGAAAATTCCGAAAATTTGCCAGATTTGAAAGTAGTCGACGGTTTCGCCTACAAAAGAGTACGTCCGTATGATGGTGTGTCGCTAAACGAAGACTTTTGTTGGAAGCTTTGGGTGCCAATCGAATTGACTGAAGACATTATCGCGAAATGTCATAATTCGCCGCAAGCTTCGCATGGAGGCATTGGGAAAACTCTACACCGGGTAAAAGAGTACTTTTATTGGCCGAATCAGAATGCTCAAGTCCGTAATTTCGTTACAGATTGTCAAATCTGTAAGGAAACTAAACCCGCAAATTGTACCCTCAGACCTCCTATGGGCACGGAGAGAATAACCGCGCGTCCATTTCAGAGAATCTTTATTGATTTTCTTGGTCCGTACCCGCGTTCGAAGAATGGCAATTGTTATATTTTCATCGTATTGGATCACTTAACGAAATTCGTTTTATTAAAGGCAATGGCTAAGGCTAGCACGAAAAATGTTATTAAGTTTTTGATATCGGAAGTTTTTCACAAATTCGGAACACCTGAGACCATATTGTCCGATAATGGTAAACAATTCGTCAGTAGGGAATTTAGAACCATGATCGAAAATTTCGGTATAAAACACGTTCGAACGGCAATACATGCACCACAGGCAAACGCATCAGAGCGAGTAAACCAGTCTATTTTGGCTGCAGTGCGCTCTTATTTGCAAGACGATCACTCAGAATGGGATAAACATTTATCCGAGATTGAATTTTCTCTAAGATCGTCTGTGCAGACGTCCATTGGTGTTACGCCTTATTTTGCGTTATTCGGAATGAATATAATTGGCCACGGTAGTTTGTATAAACTTGCCAGGAGACTTAAAAGCCTTAATGATCCGGAACTTGATATTATAACGAATTCGGAGAAAATGTCTTTAATTCGTGATAAGATTCGTGAATCGTTGCATAAAGCCTATATTCAAGGTAAAAAGAGCTACAATACGCGTTGTCGAATGGTGAAATTTGTACCGGGTCAGGAAGTTTATCGTAGAAACTTCCGGCAAAGCGATTTCAAAAGTGGTTTCAATGCTAAACTCGCACGTAAATTTTTAAAATGTCGTATTGTGAAACCTATCGGAAATAGTTTGTATGAAGTTGAGGATTTACAAGGGAAATCGTTGGGGGTATTTCACGCCAAAGATTTAAAGCAATAACTTTAATATCTTTGGTGGTTTTAGTTCCAACATTTCTGCCTAAGAACGGGCCCTAAGGAAATTTCCATTTTTTTTTTTTTTTAGATAAATGAATGTGGACAATTACCCTACCAAAGTTTTGTGTTTTATACGTTAACACGAAACATACGTGTACGTTAGTAGAAATTTATCCCGTTCATTAGTAATTACGTTTAAGTTGATTCGCATTTTTATTTTTTTTTTTTTTAATGTATGTACTTAGATATTCAGTTTTCTAGTTCATCAAAAGGAATCGTCGTTTGGCGTAGCAGGATTTAATTTTTATATGGTACCATCGCAGGAAAAACCAATAGTTGTTAACAGTGAATATTATATTTGTTGCACTCAACTAAAGCTTACGTTTCTTAGCTGGTTACTGTGTAACCGTCATTGCTCCAATAATGTAACCCCTTTATAACACCCTGGGGAACTATGCCATTAAGGGCTGGGGGTTATTAGTCATCTAAAGCAAGGACATTTATCTGAGTCCGCTTCTTACAGCAAGTTGAGCGCAAAGTAATATAAGTGATAGTATTTCATGTTTAGTGGTGAACAGGTAATGATCATGCTAACAACCTGATTTGTTCATGCGATAGTTACCAAACCGAGGTGCGTTGTCACCAGGTTTGAGCTTTGGTTACTAACCCAAACGGGAGTCCTTTTGAAATTTCATTTAACAGCAAAAATATTGTCAGATAATTATTAATTTCAATGGGTTTTTCTTTATTTTGTTTGCTGGTGTTTGAAATATTTTTGTTGCGTCCATGAATTTAAAAGAATAGTCTAGTTTTAACTTACGTGAATATATTTACATACTTGAACGAAACCGAGCTGTATTGTTATTTTATAATATATTTTTCGAAATAACTTAGAATTATAGACACTCACCCAGATTTTCTGCTTGTAGAATTAGTTGTATATAGGTTGTAGTAAGTTGGGGGGGCATTGAATACTTGTCGTTTTTTTTTAGTTGTGGAAGTTGAGTATTGTAGAAAAATAGTTCAAGTTAATTAGCCTGGAATAGTAAGGAAGAGGATTAGAAAATCATTCAATGGTTTTATGGGATTTAAATAATTATATTTATCATTTACGTAGTTTTAATTTTTAGTTTTTCTTTGAGCGTTAGGTTACATCGGTTATCTATAGGGAAGAAACGGAAATTCGAGTAATTAGGTTGTTTTTATTTAGATTTTTTTTTTTTAATAAATTAGTTAGTAGAGGTTTTTTTTAAGTTTTTATAAGATATTCGGTTATTACTTTATACTTTCTATTTATTATTATTTTGTTTAGTATAATTTATATTTATCGTATTTATACTTTTCTTTTATTATTATATTTAGTGTTATTTCTAGTTATTGTATTAAATATTTTCAAATTTTGTATTTACAATAAAAGGAAGGAAAATCAATTGACCAAAGTAGTATCGTTGGGTGTCCAGACTAAGTTTTATCGAACCGGCGCACTAATTAATTTTACGGCGGCGGGGAATATTGGCGACGGACCAACTGCTGACTTTTTAACCGTCATATCAAATTCTTGTTTTTTTAATTTTTTTTTTTATTTTTAACATTTTCTAGTTTATTTCATTTTTTATTTTTGTTATTATTAATCACTGTATATTTGCACTTCTTAAATATAAAAATGTTAACTACCTGTTTTCTCGATTGTTTTTTTTTACCAAAGATAGAATATGGTGCCTACGGCAAATATGATAAAAATTTGCAATATAGTTTTTGTGTTCGTTACTTACATTTCGATGCAGGAAGTTCGCCATGTTTTTTTTTACCTGTTTTTGTCATCAGCACTGTAACCCTAAATATAAAGGAATTTAATAACTATTTTAATTGATATTTCATTGTACTTACTATTTCCTTTAGTTCCTCAATGCCACATAGCTTATTGTCCATATTTTTCTCTTCTGAAAATAAATTAACAGCTATTATATCTATAAATATTCTATTTATTTTACATATTATTAATAAAACTTACTTACCATCTATCGCGTGCGTTTTCATTCAATGTAAACTTCCAGAGCATTTCAAACTATTCATTGGTAAGCAGATTTTTTCATTAATAAATTACTAGGTTGTATTTCGTGGTGAATAAAATCAGTGTTACCATAGGGTAAGGGTTACCGTGAAGTATGTTAGTAGGACTGCTTTGATTGGAATTTTGGAAATAGTTTCCCTCTCATCCTGTATCTAGTGATAGACTCCAGGAGTGATGGGGTTTGTCATGTGCACCCTATGTTATGAACAAGGTAGTTGGCAATGCCGTTTGGGTAGGGAGAGAAAAGGACCACTAACATATGTAAACAAATGATGGAAGGAAAGGAAAAGGTAAACAACAAATAGTATATATAGAAAAAGGGGAAAGAGGAAAGGGGAAAATAAACAATAGGATTTGCTGAAAAAGCGGCTCTTGGAATTGGGTATCGACATGTTTTGGCGGTGGCGAGGTGACTTGGGGAGAAAATGATAAAATGGAGGGGCTTTTTGCTTCTTACCTTTCGCCGTGGAAACAAGCTGGCGCAGAAAAATAATACGAATTTTGTTTGAAAGTTAAACTTTATGGTTTTGTTTTATTAAGTTGAAATATTGGTGCATAGAAAATATTGAAGATAATTAAAAGTTTTTTTTGTAAAACAGCAAGAAGGTTAAAATAATAACGCTTACCATATATACTAAAAATAAATTAACTTAAACTAAAAATAAATTAACTTATACTAAAAATAAATCAACTTAAATTAAAAATAAATTAACTTAAACTAAAAATAAATTAACTTATACTAAAAATAAATCAACTTAAATTAAAAATAAATCAACTTAAACTAAAAGTAAATAAGAAAAAAACACAAGTTAGTTGAAATCACCTACGGATTGAGAGTACAAAGGCGGTAAAGATACACAAGGGGAAGAATCCTGACAACCACGGTCATCTCACCCATCCGATTTCATCAGTTTCTCCTCCAGCACAACTCACTACCGTTTGCAGTTCCTTAGGGTCCGCAAAGCAGTTCGATTTGGGGAGTGAATATTGGAAGCAAGGTAACGCCATTTAGACCGCGACAGAGAGACACGTACGACCTACGGACATTTAAATTAATATGAATATATGTTTTTTTTTTTTATATATATGTTTAAAAACTCTTAAATTAATACTTACCGGTGGCAAATTTGTCCAAGACGCGAAAATTAGGGTTGAGCTCAAGTCTAGATTATCGTGTAGCGTAGTTCAAGAAGAAAAAAAAAAAAGAAAAGTTAAGGTTTCAGAAGAAAAAAAAATATATATATTATATTAGGAAAGAGAAAGGACAAACAGAAAATTGTTTGTATCAAGACTTACGGTGTTTGATTTTGGACAGTGGACACGTAACGGATTGACGGCGTTTACCGCATTGAGTGCCGTTAGCCATAGAACGGTGAACAGTTAGGAGGAAAATATTTGAGTTTGGTCTGAAAATATAATTTAAAGTAAATTTAAACGTTTTGTATGGATAATTTTTATAGAATTTTGTTTTTTTGTTGTTGAACATTGTTTGTTATTTAATGATAATATATTGGCTTTGTTTTTTTTTAATAAACTATTTTATCTTTTATAATGTTTTTAAAATAATTTTCTTAAGAGTTGTCATTTATAGAATGATGGAGTAAATTTTTGGTTTGCGGTAAGTAAAGGGAAAAGTCAAAGACTGTAAGGGTATGTAATAAGTGTGTTTGGGGCACCCAAAATAAGTAAGTACGGTGTCATGGTGAGACCTTTTGATTTCTCGTGGGAGGGCATATTATCCTGGCGTGTCAGCGGCCAGAAGTTCTAAGTGAGCGTATCAGGGAGTAGGTGCTGTGGTCCCATAAGTTTTTTATTTTTTTTTGCTGGTATGATTTTTTTGTTAGGTGGTGAGTGATGACCAGTTGTTGGCAAGAACCACCCCCGTTCGGCGAGCTCTAGCCGGAGCAGATGCGAGCATACCAGCGCCGCCGACGATCTGGCCACCCGAAACAGTTGGTAGAAAGTTCAGAAAAATTCACCACATTACAATTTGAAACAACAAATAAATTTCCTATTATATTATGGAAGAGTATTTAATAAATTTTCTGATTTTTGGAAATTTTTTGAGCAACAAATATAGTATGGTACGTTGTAAAACCGATCACCCTACTAATAACTAATGATTTTGTTACGTATCATTAGCTTTCTCTACTCCATTTTATACATCCATTAGGGTGCAGTAATTTTTTATGCTTGTCTCCATAACTTGAACCATTATGGCTTCATGGTTTTCTCTGCTGATAATTGGAAAACTTACACCTAATACAAAATTAATGCCTTTTTCTTAGTATTTAACACATTTTTGTTGACAACTGTTTTAAACTGGAACTTGAAGGCATTAAGCAAAGTGTTAAAAATAGGGGTCATTATTCTATTCAGCATTTGTGGCACTTGAGTGGCCTCTCTGCACATTTCCGATTATAAATTTTCATATTCATTTTCTTTGTTTCAGTCTCTCGTTAGATATTTAATTCTACGAATGTTGTTTTCTATGCATATCCTTATAAAATGCTATAAATTAATAGAGATTCCTCTTATTTTATACATATAAGCTAACATTTAGTTATATTTATAATTACATTTACATTACATTTATATTGTTTTTTAGAATATATTGCTCCAAGCAACATGGAGGCGGCCGTTCGCAATGAATTTGATTCATCAGTCAAAGGTTTGTTTTAATACAACTTAAAAAAGGTTATTTTAATTTCTTTATATGAAATGTTTTTTTAATTGACACATAATCAGCTCATCAGGGCCAAGCTGAGCAGGAATTGGCAACAAAAATGCTACAGATACAATCGAAACGGTTTTATTTAGATGTGAAACAAAATCGCCGCGGACGTTTTATAAAAGTAGCTGAGGTAAGTTTGTTTTATTAAGATAAAAAATTAAAAATTTTCAATATAGTGTTCTTGACCTTGACACCGTCTTATATTCTATCTATTTCATACATATCGATGGCTTAATATTACAAGGTTGTATGTATAATAACACATACATACATATGTATGTGAATATATCGAGGAAATTATATTTTAAATTTTAATACACGCCACCAAAAAAATGGTGGGAGTATGTTAAATTTGTCATTCCGTTTGTAACACATCGAAATATCTATTTTAGACCCCATAAAGTATATATATTCTGAATCGGGGTTTCATTTTAAGACGATCTAATTTTATACTTTAAGGGGTAAAAATTGTCGTTCTTCTTGGTTCTTTTCAAAAAAGATTTTCTTATATTATATTAATTTGATAATTATTATCGCCTGATGAAAATAAGTAAAGTTCGAAACTTTTAGGGGGACAAAAAAGGTACCAAAAAGGGGATAATATGTATAATTCCTAATTGTAGGGCCAATGTAATGGGGATTTTACCATTCATAAAAAAACTAATTTATAAAAAACTAAAAAACATTTATAACAGAGGTGATATGGGAAAAATCGGGAAACAGCTTGGTATTTTATTATTTCTATTAAAATATTTTATTTTTCAATATATATTTAAAAAGTATAAACTTGGAATTAGTACACTGATATAGAAAATCTAAAAAGGCCATTTTCCCTTCTCTGTGGTACTTTTTGTATATTCTAAGTTAATGAAGCCATAATTTTGAAATTAAAAATCTGAGATTAGACTGCAAATGTTTGGTCTAGGTACTTTTTCATTAAATTTTTTTTAATCACAGACTATTGATTCAAGTTTAGATTAAAAATGTTATGGGCGACCGAAAAAGGTTCTTTTTCGTAATTGTATGATACTTTTTGTATTTTCTACGTTAATGATTCTGGATTTTTGCAATTAGGGACAATTATTTCAACTTGGGATTGAAAAAAAAATTAGGCAACAGAAAAAGGTACTGCCGAATCTTATATACCCTTCACAACGTGTAGTCATGCAATAACAGTAGTTTGTATCACCATTCATCTCATATGAAATACGTACATACATATATAAAAAACATACATATATAAAAACATCCCATTGTAAAATTAAAAATTTAACGTATGTATGTCAAAAAAAAATAAAAAAAAATTAAAAAAAAAATTAAAAAAAAAATTAAATAAAAATAATAAAAATATAGATAATATATTATATAAAAAATAAAAAAAAAATTAAAAAAAAATTTTTTTGCTCAGCTGGGATTCGATCCCCCGTTTACTTTAACCAATATACAAGTTTGTATGTATGTATGTTGTTGTTGTAATGTTGTTGTTGTAATGTTGTTTTTGTGAAAAAAAAATCGAGGTGGTCGTGGGTTTTTGCTCATATCTCAGTTGTTTATGAATCGATGTTTCTGATTTTCAATACCAATCTACTCCCGAATATTTCTGATATTTTAATATCTCACCCGGGTCCAAGCGATTTCAGGGGGCTTCAAAAAGTTGATTTCTTTAGCTGCTCCATAGTTTGAGGCTTGTTTACATACACTCGTTCTCATATTTTGTTTATTTACGTATCCATTTAGATGAAAATGTGCTTAATCATTCATTATTAAATTGTTAAGAAACTCTCTATTTTCTGCGCACAACGCCACGAAGCGTGTTGCCCAAATTAGTCTTTGATGGTAGTCAACTGGTAAAAGATGTTGGGTCAATTGGACCTTGTATTGATGCATGTTTAAATGACGTAAAATACGTTGAAGTGATGTTCTGGAGATGCCCAGTTGTCCAGAACGTCTTCGCGTTGAAGTTCCTGAATATTCTGCAACACTGACCCGTACACGATCAATGTTCACTTGATTCTGTATTATTCTTGGTCTTCCTGATCGTGGCAAATCTGGCACTGCACCTTGTTGTCGGAACCGTGCAATTAAACGATTAAATGTGGTTTGGTTAGGTGCATTTCTGGTGTTGAAATAATTTCGATATGCTCGTTGCGTCAGTAAAATTGAGCGCCCATTGGAAAAGTAAAATTCTACCACTTTCGTTCGTTGCTCAGTCGTTAAATTTTGCCTGGTGGTGTAACACGAATCGATGAATAAAATCTGAAAAAAAAATAAAAAATATTAATAAACAAAAAAGTTATTCAATTTTTACACGCAGGCGTGACTTTTGGTCCACCCTGTATATATGTACGTATTTTATATGAGATGAATGGTGATACAAACAATTGTTATTGCATGACTACACGTTGTGAAGGGTATATAAGATTCGGCACGGCCGAATATGGCACTGTTACTTGTTTTTATTCCTTTTGTATTTTAAAATTTGTAAACACGTATCTGAGAACTACCCAGCAAAAACTAGGTAATGACTTGTTCTTATTTAACAAAATGTTTTTTAATGACTTACATATCGTCTGTCTTACTAAGAAGTATTTTAGTAATGACTTGATTTAAAATGTGATACGTAAGTACTTTTTTCAGATATTTGCTAACATACACACACAACACAATTTCTTGTTGCAAAATTTGTTAGAAGCCATTCAAATACATAGGTTGGTTAGGTTAGGTTGAAAAGGAGGGGTATAAAAGCCCAAACCCATGACAGGTATGCACTTATGCCCAGTTGGCATGTTGTGCGCTCCATATGGAAAACGGAATTCCCAAACAAAAACCATAAACATAACTTCCCATAAATAACGGACTAGTCCAAGAACCCAGTCCCCTCAATGTAACGCCTTATGGATCTCCAGTTCGAGTTCCCCAGGTATTCCAAGTTCGGCATAGTATCCACTGTAAAATTTTCGCGCCTAATATGCCCAAACGCAGGACAATGACAGAGGTAGTGTACCAGAGTCGCATCCTCTTCCTCGCAAGCTCTACATGTTGTCTCCTCAGATAATCTCATGCGAGCTAGATGAGTTCTCAACTCCGTATGACCTGTAATTACACCGGTTAATTTCCTAAGTGTAGGTCTACTTAGTCTCAGAATCTCCTTTGATTTCCCAAGATTTGGGTCACCCCAGAGTGTTCTTGTCACCTTACCGACATCAGTGCTTTGCCATTTTCTGACGTTCCGGGATTCAACTTTCTCCTTTCTCAATGTCTTAATCACTGATTGGCTATCCGTAAAGATACGAATCGGAGTTTCGCTATTCGTTTCCTTTATCCATTTAATTCCTTCCGTAATCGCCATGATCTCAGCCTGAAAAATAGTGTTGTGATCTGGTAGACGGAAGTATTTGCTTCTATTTCGGCTTATGTCATATAAGCCCATTCCAGTTTGGTCACCAATCTTTGAACCGTCTGTGTAAAGATCGATTCCGTGGGTGTTTCCCATCCTGATTATCTCAGCCCATTCTCCCTCTTCCGGTATAATGGTGATGCAGTTAATATTCTCATATCTCATCGGGATTTTATCACATGTTAATTCCGTAATATTTCCCATCGGTAAGATACCGTTATTCTTTGGTATCTGGTCTTATGTTCTCTTATAAGCCACTCATCTATTGCCATTAATCTTGTGGCAGCTAATGCCGCTTCATATTTTACCTGTATCTCAATAGGTCAAATGGATAATATATTCTCAATGGCCATTGTCGATGTGGTCCTCATGGCGCCGCAAATACTAATGCAGCGCTGTCTCTGAATCTTTTGAAGAGGTTTTATATTTACCTTCTTCTCTAAGGATGTCCACCACACTAACGAAGCGTACGCATTGTAGGCCGCAGTACACTCGTATATAGCCAATGTGTCATCCTTGGGCTTAAGCCCCATTTTGAGCCAATCACTTTTCTGCAGAGGGCCCATATTTATTGTGCTTTCTCCACTTTACATTCAATGTGGTCCTTCCAGGATAGTCTCTAATCAAGTACTATTCCTAGGTATTTGACCTTCTTATCAATCTTAATTGTCTTATTTCGAAAGATAGGATAGCTATACACCGGTATCTTCCTCTTTCTCGTAAACAAACAGATTTCAGTCTTTTCCGGGTTGACATTGAGCCCTCGCTCCTTCGCCCAGTTATATGATATATTCAAAGCCTCCATGGCTCTCATACATAAAGAATTTGGATTCGTCCCCCTGATCAGTATCGCAACATCATCTGCGTAACAGATAGGCTTGAATCCCTCGTTCGATAGAATCCTCAGTAGACTATGTATGGTAGTTACCCATAATAATGGAGATAAAATACCTCCCTGCGGGGTTCCTCGACATACTTTGTCCCTTCTTCTTACTCCATTTGCCTCACAATTTATCCATCTGTTCCTTAACATATTGCTAATCCATGCAATTAAGACATGGCTTAACCCTAAGTTTTCCAAGGAATCGATAAGACTCGAGGTCATTACGTTATTGAAAGCTCCTTCTATGTCTATGAATACGCCCATGGTATACACACCCAGGTCGAAGGATTTTTCTATATGATAAACAACTTCCTGAAGAGCAGTCTCAGTAAATCTGCCCTTGATATAGGCGTGTTGTCCAAATTTCATTGAATCGCCTGGTAATCATCTTCTGACTATTCCATCGACGATACGCTCTATGGTTTTCAATAAGAATGATGTTAAGCTTATGGGTCTATAAGCCTTAGGATTTGCGTAATTTTCCTTCCCTGGTTTAGGTATGAAAACTACTCTCGCCTCCCTCCATTCCACAGGGGTATACGCATATTTCAGGCAAGTAGTAAAAATATTTGCCAGCCTTATATCGATTAGATCAATGCTTCTTTGTAAGAGAGCCGGAAAAATACCGTCCGGCCCTGGTGCCTTATATGGCAAGAAACTATTTACCGCCTTTCTGACCATCCTTGCGGTTATAATTATGTCCGTCGTGGCACTACCGTCATGGGGGTTGTGGAATTTCTCCGTCATCCGCCATTTCCGTTTGGAAGTGTGCCTCTATCAGTATTCCTAGCGTCTCCTCCATCGTCTCCGACCTATTCCCGTTCGAGCCAACGAGGGTTTCCGGTTGGGTGTGGGTTTTCGATAGGAATTTCTTAATTCTAGAAACGTCATTCACGCTGTCCACCTGATTGCAAAAAAGCCTCCAGGATCTGCGTTTGGCGATTCTTATTGCTTTGTTGTATATTCTGAGCTTCTCACTGTAATCGTCCCAGTATACTGATTGTTTCTTTCGATAGGCTCTGTTAAATAGCCTTCGGGTTTCTTTCCTGAGATTAATCAGTTCACCTGTCATCCAGGGCTTTTCCTTTGGGTTTCGCCTTTGTCGGAGTGGACAGTGCTCCTCAAAAGTTTCCTTAAAATCGGCAGTCAGTCTTCCCACCATCGAATCTATCGTGTCCAGATTTTCATCCGGTTCTGGATAATTTTCGAGTTTATGTTGAAGACTTAACCTAAAATTTGGCCAGTCCGTTCTGGCCTTATTCCTAAAAGTCACCGGTTCCGGTGGCGGATGAGTTAAGGTCATAAAAATATAGCGATGGTCCGAATAAGAGTGCATATCAGATACGTGCCAATCGCAAATTTCATCAATTAAATTTTCTGAACATAAAGTCACATCAATTACCTGTTAATAAATGTAGGTTTATTACCTGAGTTAAGGGTAAATAAGTTATTAGCATTTAGGAATTCCCATAGGGCGTCTCTTCTCTTGTTACAGTTAGTGCTGCCCCAAGATAGGTGATGCGAGTTCGCATCACAACCTATTAAAATATTCCTACCTGTTCTCCTTGCCGATGTTATTATATTTCTTAAATCCGACGTTGGTGGTAGTGTCGGAGCATCAGAAGGTTGGAACACCGATGCCAGCATTAAATTGCGTGAGCCATGTATTAAGGTAGTGGCGTCCGCTGTAGATAAATCTGGGGAAAAAAGAAAATTTAATCCCTTATGACAAAGTATACATGTTCTGGGTCGAGACCCAGTTTTAGCATAAAATAATTGGTAATCACACTCATTCAATCCAGTGACTCTGTCTTTAACAGTTCAGGGTTCTTGAATGAGAACTATGTGTATCTTACCTTTAGTTATATTTTTCATCAAAGCTTGTGTAGCCGTTCTGCTCCGATGGAGATTGATCTGCAAGAGCAGTATCATTGTTGTTCGGCTAAAAGAGATTCTTCTTGGGATTGAGTTATCTCCAACTCCTCCCACTTCATTGGCACGGGGTGGCCTTCATCTTCTTTAGCCTCCTTTGCTTCGTCGTCGGGATCTTTCTTCTCCGTTGGATTATGTGTCCAACCAATGGGCGTCTTACCAACTTTGAAGAAAATAGTTGTACTCGCGAAGTACACCTTCCCTTTTTGCTCCTCGAGGTAAGACATGGAGGGTTTATCCACTCCTGCAACTACCAGGGTGCCATCGTCAGTTTCCTCACGATGGAAAACCTCCCATTTATCAACTTCCAGACCTCTATTTTGCTTGCCAATGATCCTAAGCATGGCTTTGCTATCAAGTTTGCTGCCCCAACCTTTAACGAAAAATTAAACCTTGGTTAGGGATGGGATATCGGCCTTTTTCACCATGGCAAGTTTGCCACACTCCCATGGGGCTAGTATGCCTCCCACTAGGTCTTTCATAACATGTGCGCAGGTGTCTGATTCTAGTTGTAGAAACAGTACTTCCCTGGCGAACCTACAGCTATCTATATGGATTTGTGGAGCATTATCATCTGCTTCCAGGACATACTGCACAATCCTCTCATTTATGGCATTCTCTACTTCTTTCTGATGTGCCATTGGAATTTTGCCCGATGCGCTATTGGAGTCGATAACAGCATAGCTCCTCTGTCATCTTCCTTCTGGCCACTTTCGCATACGTGGGTTGCTCCTTAGCCGATTTTTCTTCCGGCTTTCTTTTACATGATGGTGGGGGTTTTTTTCCGGCTGTTCCATCATCACCTGTATTCTTAGCTACCGCTTTCGCCTGTTTAGAGGTTGAAGCTATTGGTTCATTCTTTTCTCCTTTCAGATTGGCCGGAGGGTCTTCTTTCGGGAGTTGGGAAATGTTAACCGTTTTACTTCCCTGCTGGCAACTTTTTTTCTTTTTAGTATTGCCAACGGTGTTCTGTTCCTCTGGAGATCGAACCCTCTTACCCTTTTCGGTAGAAATGGGTGTAGATGAATCTTTCTCTTTAGGGACATCCCGCTGACCTTTCTTATTTACTCTCGGTTTCTTTTTGGCAGTCTTCCTTTGCTGCGCTCCGGAGAGAGTTCTTATTTTATCTGTGGTGAGTTTGGCAATGCTTGCACTTACTTCCTCAACCATTTTATCTACCTCAGAGGTATCCTTTGTGCATAACACCGTAGTGTCAGCATCTTCTATATTTGAGTCAGAGGTGTCGGATTCCTCGCCAGTTTTGTGTGGCTGGGGATGCTTTAAGCTCACCCTTGGATCCGATCCCTCGTTCTCTATTCTTCTTGATGCTTTATCAATAACGGAAGCCAAGTTGCCCACCTCCGAAATTGTTTCCTTACAGTCATTTGATGACGACGACTCGGGGCCTGCTTGCTCACCACCATTAGCCGCCGGTACTGAGTTTATTAGGCTCTGCACCGTAACTTTTATTTCTTTCTTAACTTTATCCATATTTGGTTTATTTTGGGAACCGCCCTATCTTATTTTTATTTGGTCCGCGAGGAGTTCTAGGAACCCGTAGGGTCAGAGGTAGTGTACGGGATCTGATCACTACATAATGCGACAAACCTCTACTCATTTAGATGGGTAGGTCTTTCTCACTCTATAAAGAGCTCAGGCCCCCACACTACATCCTCCCCCCCCTATCCGCCACCTGGGGACGCGTCCGATGGGAGTAAAAATAAGCAAACGACTCCACACGGATTCAAATACATAACTTTTTTCAATTCTCATTTAGTTTAACGCGCTAAGTGTACAAGTAATAATTATTTTAACAACAGCGGTAAAGCATTTGATTAGAAAAGTTATGACTTTTAGTTTTTCACTGATTTTTTAATTTCAAATTTACGTATCGCAGAATAATCAACCCGAATTTTCCTCCTTAAAAGAACAGAACTTCTGTAAGTCCATAATAGTAATGGGTTATTTAGTTATTAAAATCAAGTACTAACATATTGCTATAAAAGTAAGTACTTATTTAAATCCCTTTTTATAAGCGCCCGTAATAAGTACTTATACGCGTCCCTATTTGCAAGCGAGGGTGGTAAGTACTTGCCTCAAATGACATCGCCGTGTTAAAATAATGGGCTTAGATGCAGGGGTGCTAGATAAATTTGATAAATAATCAGCATATTTAAAAAAAAAATTCGGCATTATCGGCACTTTAATTAAAAAAAATCGGCAAATCAAAAATACCAATTTTAAATAATAAAACATATTTTATTATTTTAACAAAAAAATAACATAAAGTAACAATTCATCTTTAACTAATGTAATAAAATACATAAAATAGCATAATGTAAAGGTTTTCGTTATCAATCATAGATTAATTCTTTATTTAAATTTTTAATTCTTATATACTAACATTGAGAATTTTGCTTATAGTCTAGTATTGAGTGATTTCTAAATCACAAACCAAAGAGAATCAAAAAATACATCGTTTAAAAAACAAAAAAATTTTGGTAATTTTTTTTTTCATATGGTTTCCTGTTGATGCGCAAAACTGCCATGTACATAGCTGTAAAACAGCGCGCGCTAAGTTCATTAAACACAAGTGATTATTGGTAAATTGTGCTGGTTGTTCGTTCGTGCTCCGTAAAAATTAATTTATTGTTGTTTCTAACATTTATTTTGCTCGTAAAAGGTAACATATTATTATTATTGTGTTACAAATATTAACTAAATTAATTCTACATTTATTAAGAGGTCTGTATTGCAAAAGACGAAAGTAATAACAAGCAGTTGAAAACAGCAATAACATTGACCACAGCGATTCGGATTATTCCATGGACATGCCCGTAAAATCCAAAAAGCGCAAGAAGAGAGTGCAAGTTAAACACGCTGATTGGATGAGCTGTCAAACCAAATATCAAAGACAAAGTAAATCATATTATGGAAAGAAAGAAAATAACGTTTGGTGCTATAAAAAAAGAAAGATGCAAGAGCAATGAAACAGCGCTGTAAATGTACAAGTAAAACTGGCGCTTTCAATATCGGTATTTTATGAAGCATTTGAAATAAAAAATTATGGATTATTTTCGCCAAAAAAAGATCAATGCGAAATTTGTGTGCGTCATTCTGTGGACAATATTTCGCATGACCAATATGCTCTTCACCAAGAAAAAACAAGTAAGAGCGCTATATTCGGCCGTGCCGAATCTTATAAACCCTTCACAATGTGTAGTCATGCAATAACAGTAGTTTGTGTCACCATTCATCCAATATGAAATACGTACATACATATAAAAAATATATATATGTATATAAAAACATCCCATTGTGAAAATCAAAAAAAAAAATTTTAAAAAAATATTAAAAAAAAATTATTATTTATATAATATATATAAAACAAAAAAAAAAAAAATAAAAAAAAATATCTAAAAAAAAAATAATAAAAATATAAATAATATATTAAATAAAAAATAAAAAAAAAATAAAATAAAACAAAATTAAAAAAAAAATTTTAAAAAATTGAAAAAAAAATTTTTTTGGCTCAGCTGGGATTTGATGCCACGTTTTCTCTAACCAGTATACATGTTTGTATGTATGTATGTTGTTGTTGTAATGTTGTTTTTGTGAAGAAAAATCGAGGTGGTCGTGGGTTTTTGCTCATATCTCAGTTGTTTATGTACTGATGTTTCTGATTTTCAATACTGATCTACTCCCGCATATTTCTGATATTTAAATACCTTACCCGGGTCGAACCTATGTCGTGGGGCTTCGAAAAGTTGATTTCAACATACACACTGACAGACGGACAGACTGACAGAGCTTAATCGACTCCCCTATTCATAAGCTTTCAGAAAATATATACTTTATGGGGTTGGAAATGAAAATTGTAGAAATTTCACACGGAATGACAAACCTATATATACCCTTTTTCACTGTGTGAAGGGTATAAAAAAGAAGACAGAAATGAAAAGCAAAAGGACAAAGCCGAAGAGCGTATCGTGCTAACTTTAGATCTGCAAACGGTTTTAATGGCGCCAAAATCGGAAGTAAGCAGCCTATATTATCGTACAAAATTGCAAGTGCACAACTTAGTTTTTTATAATGTGATAAACTATAAAGGTTACTGCTTTATTTGAAATGAGGTTGAAGGTGGCGTATCTGCGGAAGAATTTGCAAGCATTTGGGTATATTTTGTTGAACAAAAAATTCTTCCTTTCCTCTGTGCCACTGAAATCCCGACAAAAATTATATTTTACAGCGACGGATGTTCATACCAAAACAGAAATGCGACCATGAGTAATGCTTTATTGAATGCAGCTGTTAAACATCAAATAATAATAGAAAAAAAATTTTAGAAACTGGACACACGCAAATGGAGGCTGACAGCGTTCACTCACTCATCGAGCGTGCGTTGAAGCACCGGACTATAGATGTACCTGCAGAATATATTGCTATTTGCAAAGATGCTCGAAAGAACCCAGAACCTTATGAAATCGAATATTTGCATCACACTTTTTTCAAAACATTTAGAGACCTTCAATTCGTAAAAAGCATTCGTCCTGGCCGGGAAAAAGGTGATACCAAAGTCACTGATATTCGTGCGTTAAGATATACAGCAGAAAAAGAAATGTTTTACAAATTGAGATTCCCAAATTCATGGCAACAACATCCTCAAAGAATAAATAAGACTATTTCTCCGTTAGATTGGTCTGATTTACCGCAACTTTACAGTGAGAGAAAAAAAATTACAACTAGGAAATATGACGATTTGCAATATTTAAAAATGACTCTGCCAAAAGATCACCACAAGTTTTATGACCAATTACCTCACGAGTAATATATATGTATCTTTAATGTATGTGCTACATATTTTTTGAATTTATTTTATATAAGAAGCAACGAATAATGCTTTTTTTCATTTTTTTATGATTAAATTTTAGTCACAGCAACGAAGTAAGACTGTATACAATGTAAATGTTTTTTTGTAATAAATATTAAATGCTATCGGTGCTAAAAAGGCAAATTAAGTGATATTTTTTAAATCAAATAAGAAAAATGTTCGTATTATTTTTTTTATATCGGGTGTCCCAAGTAGAACGCCATTTTTAAATTTTAAATAAAACACAGATATTTAAAAAAAAATCGTGAAAATTTATTATATCGTAAAGTAGACAGAATGAGGTTATGTATGGAACAATATATCATGCAGATGGCCGCCGCGGCTTTGCTGGCACACACGCGATCTTTTAATGAAATTTTCAATGACCTGTTTGCATAAATGCTGCGGTATTTCATTAATGCAGCGCCCAATTTTCTCTTTTAAGGCTTGAGTCGTCGTCGGCTTATTCGCGTAAACCATCGACTTCAAAAAACCCCAAAGAAAAAAATCTAAAGGTATTAAATCGCACGATCTAGGGGGCCAATTCTGGTCTCCAAAACGCGAAATAACACGACCGGGAAATGACTGATGCAAAAATTTAATTGTTTCTCTGGCTGCATGACATGTGGCGCCATCTTCCACATTCATTTCTTCAATTCTAGGAAAGAAAAAACTGGTTATAATTTCACGATACCGAACACCATTGACTGTTTGCGCTTGACCTGCCTCATTTTTATAAAAAAAGGTCCAATGATTCCTCCAGCCCAATAACCACACCACACAGTGACACGTTAAGGATGGATTTGCTTCTCGTGAATTACTCGAGGATTTTCCTTACCCCAAATGCGACAATTCTGCCTATTGACGAAGCCATCAAGATGGAAATGGGATGATCGCAATTTGCGAACTGTAGCCGCAAAACTTTCACCATTTTGGTAAAACAACTTCACAATGAGAATGCGTTGTTCATTCGTGTAGCGCTCCATTTTTACTAACCTCGTACCTTCTACTAGCAAACAATAACAATTGTTCAAATGTCAAACAATGACACTTCGAATGGCACCAAATTTAAAAATTGCGTTCTAGTTGGGACACCTATAGAAAAGGTGCTAAATGATATGCACAAATCAAAAATAGCAACAGAAATGGTGCTAAATGACAAAAATTCTTCTAAATCAAAAATACTATTTTTTTATATTTTTTTACTTACTGTATATGTATGTAACAACAAAGCAAATAAAATTCAATTCCAAAAAATTAATAAAATATAATGTAAATTTTTTTATACAGTTTTTTGTCTCTCCTGAAAATTTTCAAAAAGTGCAGTTGCCGCCTTTGCACTCTAAGCTAGCGATATGTAGTTTTAGTCATAAGCGTCGGCATGTATGATATTTTAACATTTAGTACGCTACTAAATTCACGATGGTATGTATTGTTTCTTACATTGTATTAGGTGAGCAGTGTACACTTATAAGATACACTACAATAAAAACGTTTTACAAATAAATCGTAGATAATTAAAAAAAAATTTACCTATATTTTTTATATTACAGGGTAAATTGTTTTTAAAGCTTAATAATTTTTTTGTAACTTTTTACTATGAACATACATATAATTTATAGATTCATATGATTTTGACATTTTTATTAAATCATTTTTAATATCAGCATCAAAACATTATAAATTATTAAATTTTAAGTATTTTTTAGAAAAAATAATTCCTTGTAAAGATCCATTTTCCAGAGAACATCGAAATTTTGTTTTATTTAGGTTGACTTGACTAAAAATTCTTTCTACATTTGCGGAGAAATGTGGAAGGACCATAATTGGTTGTACAAACTTTGAAAGTATTAGAAATACATCTGTAGATCTTTTTAAATTTTAAATTTTTTGCGAAAAGTTTACAAATTTACCTCACTTTCTTGAAAAATTTCTTCAAAATTTAGAAATTGTAACTCTCTGAAGTTAGTCTAAAATTTGTTTTTCTTTTTTAGAAACAAAGCTGGGGAATTCTTTCAGAATTTTCATAAAAAAATTATTGTACTTTTTCATAATTTTGATAGGGTTAATCATATTTAAAAATTTATACGATTTATGTTCAAAATCAATACGTTTTAATATTTGATTTGAAAGTTCTATATACAAATTCATACAATTATTTACAATGTTGAAAAGCCCAAATACAACTCATCATATTTAAAAAATTCTTCGTGTTCAGAAATTAAGTTAAATAAATTTCATTGTTTTTTAAAATATCGTTTTTTATAAAATTACTTTATACAGTTCTTAGAAGTCCTTCCATTTGGTTGTATAGGTTGTGTATTTCTGTTGACTCGCTTTGAAATATTTTGTTAATTTTATTATCAATTTCAAGAATATATTTTAAAAAGGATAAATTTTAAAATAGTTTTTGCTGTATCGATTTGATCAGCATTAGCAGTAAAAGAAAAGTATATTTTCCACGCCTTCTTGGTCTGGTTGGTTGGTTACCGTGGTATTCGCTGCACGCAAACAGTAAAGTAGAGTCTGTATGACTCCGTTTTGACAGGACCACATCACTCAGCTCCAATGTATCTTAGAATAAATCCAAGAGTAGGTAAGATACTAGATCCTCCCCGTGGCCGTGAAGTATCTCAGTAGATAATTCAGTCTAACTTCAGATATCGCAGAGATGCCCAGAAATCTGTGTCTTTTAGCCGCCAGTGCAGGACATTCGCAGAGAAGGTGGAAAACCGATTCCTCCTCCGACAGCTGCTACAATGATCGTTCGATGGAAGTCCGAGTCGACTTGCATGTTTGCCTAACATCCAGTGACCCGTCAATACCGCCAGCAACCTCGATATGTCCCTCCGACTACGACTAGTAAGTTGCAATGTACGCCTTGCATCAAAAGAGGGCCACGTAAGCCGTGTCACCTTACACCTGCTCAGCCCACGCCACCTGTCATCGGCCTTCCGGAGAAAGTGTCTTGAGATTCTGCTTTTAATAGTCCCTAACGGGATTGCAACTTCGACTTGAGAGTCGATCAGTCGTTCCAGTGTTTTAAGCTGAAAAGATGACAGGCTAATCGGACGAAAGTCTTTCGCACCATCATGACTTCTCCTGACGATCTTTGGAATAAAAACGACCCCCCTGACCTGTCTCCAATTCTCAGGAATATAATTTATAGATAGCCAGAGCATGAAAATCCTCTGGAGCCAGGGAATAACACATCACTTGGCACTCTGCAACATACGTGGCAGAATTCCGTCAGGTCCAGGTGGTTTATATGGGAAGAAACTATCAATCGCCCACGAGAATCTCTCGTAAGAGAATAAGTTCCCATCGAACATGGAATGGGTCCCATTCGCACTCACGATTGTTGATACGGGAATCGTGAATCCCTGCATCCCGGAAAGTGAGTGTTCAATCGGTTATCAAGGGATTGAACTGAAGATTCATCCTTTCTCTTTCTACAAGTAGGTAAAATTTGACTGATCCTTGGCTAGAATCTTATTAAGTCGCGCTGAGTCCCTAGTGCTGCCTTCTTGGCCTATTTGGTACAATATTCTAAATGTCTCTCGCCAGAGTTTCAACTTAGGAAGGTAATTGGAGACAATCATATATGATGAACACAATGCAAGTGAATGACAAATAAAGGGTCCGCCATCTAACGTTTTTTTCAACTAGTGCTTATTTCGTGAATGGTAACACTTAGCTCATGTCTGATTTGACAGATAACACTGCTATACAAAAAAATCATTTTTTGTCTTCCCGTTAATTAAAACTATGTGGACTATATGGATTTTGATACGCTGAACTCAAATCCGTTGTCGGTTTTTTTCCATCAGATCGGGATTTTTTTTTATGGGTGTGCCAAATTTTCCCCCCTTAAATTAGTCAGGTACGGAGACATATTTCATCCTAACTCGAGAACCAGTCATCCAAAATAAAACACCAGAAGATGTGTAACAAAATTGTATTTATTTCAGTTAAATAGAATTTTTCTCTATCTCTTATCGTTTTGGAATTCAAAAATTAGTGGAGAAAAAAATTTCTTTTACTGCAAAATTCGTAATATTTTTCAATTTAAAAATGGAATTAAAAAAAATATAAAGCAAATATTCAACATTTTAAATTTTTTTCTGAGAGCTACTAATCTTAAAAACAAAAAAAGCCAAAAACCAGAAATCGGTTAAAAATATAGATTTTATTGTCAATTTACCGCAGGTACCCGATATTGCAATGCAACCAGCCTTGCATACGATATATGTAACATTTCGTTAGGTGAGCAGGAAACGGAACCAAAGTACAACGGTACTTTGCATAGTTCTTGGAATTAAATTTGATAACAGTATTTTTCAATTACGTGTGATTTCAAATTAAGAAAATAAGGGTAGATTATAGTATTTATTGTACGTATAGAAGCTGATGAACAATAAGTGAGTCACTTTTAATTTGAATATCGTGCGGTTAAAATCGGCAACAGTAAATAGATCTTATAGTGTACTTTGTTATTGTGTAAAGAAATAAAGCAATTATAGAATCCACAAACGCTTTTATATTACAAAATGTCAAGGATTTGTAACAAATCTCCAAATTTATTTTGTTACGTATGTGGCGATCTAACTTTAAGTACTCAACGGGAGACAATATCTTCCAAGATTAAAGATCCTTATCGCCGTTATTTTGGGTTTCCTATCGATGATAGAGATAAAAATTGGCTGCCATAAATATGTTGTAGTAGCTGTGCAAGTTCTTTAAGAGGTTGTGTAAAAGGAAGTCATAAGTCTTTGCCGTTTATGAAAGCAGCGATTTGGAGTGAACCACAAAATCTTCAAAATGATTGCTACTTTTGCCATTGTAAAACACGTGGGTTTACGAAAAAAAAAAACAAAAATAAAGTTACATATCCAAATACTTCATGCGTCATATGACTAGTTTAACAGTTTACAAGAAAATTTCTACCTCTATTGCCTCCTTGAGACGATGACGATGGGCTTTCTGCAGCAACTGAATCCACTTACGCCATCATTAGTGTTTCTTTGCATTCATTTGGAAGTCCATCGAGTAAACCTTATTTTCCGAATTAAACTGATATGAATAACTTAGTTCGTAAAATGGGGCTTTTAAAAAAAAACAAGTCTGAGCTTATTGCATCCCAATTAAAAGAATGGAATTTAGTGCAAAAGGACGTTAACGTCTCGTACTTTCAAATCGGTCCAACTCGCGTATGCAAGAAATATGAAAGAAAACTATTGTAGCATGAAGATGATACTACAAAAAATTAAATATTCACATTACTCATGGAACGTATGTGCAGATTTGAAAGTCGTAGCAATGTTAAATGGATTGCAAGGTGGATATACTGTTTTATTGCTTCTTATGTGAATGGGATAGCCGCGTGAGAAAAAACACTACAATGTTAAAATTTGGCCGAAAAGAGTAAATTTTATTTTAGGAAAAAAAATGTAGCAGAAGAGCCTTTAAATCAAACAGAACACACTTTTCTGCCTCCTTTTCATATAAAGCTAGGCCTAATGAAAAATTTTGTCAAGGCAATGAACAAGGACGGTGAAGCCTTTCTATACATTAAGAGCAAATTTCCTAGAATCAGAGATGCTAAAGTAAAAGAAGGCATATTTGTAGGTACACAAATACGACAGCTTATAAAGGACGATGTTTTTAGAACGAAATTGAATGATGTAGAAGAAAGAACATGGACAGCTTAAGCTACTTTTTTATTTTAACAATGTTTCCTAAATAAAAATTAAAAATTATTAACAAAAGTTTTGTGTTATTTTAAATAAAATAGGCTGTAAATATTTTTATTTTTTATTGTAATTTGAAGTTATCTACGGGTGACGACAGGGTGGGTGCTTTATGCGAGGCGTGGCTACAAAATAACAATCTAGCAATTTTTTTGCTTGTATTTGTTAATGCTGTATGAAAACAAAA
This sequence comes from Phyto melanocephala, assembly GCA_941918925.1. Classification (NCBI taxonomy): domain Eukaryota; kingdom Metazoa; phylum Arthropoda; class Insecta; order Diptera; family Rhinophoridae; genus Phyto; species Phyto melanocephala. The sequence goes on from OW799238.1 coordinate 20,274,655, forward strand.
TAATAGTAAATAGTTGCCATTAAGTGTTGCGCTTTAGTGCGCCCACTTTGACGTTGTTTGCTGCATTACACATATTTGGTCAATATTGGGTTCCTGTGGTAAATTGACAATAAAATTCACATTTTTTAACCGATTTTTCTGGTTTATGGCTTTTTTTTTATTTCCAAGACAAGTAGCTCTCAGAAAAATGTTTAAAATGTTGAATATTTGCTTTATATTTTTTTTAATTCCATTTTTAAATTGAAAAATATTACGAATTTTGCACGAAAAAATTTTTTTCCCCATTAATTTTTTAATAGTTCCAAAACGATAAGAGAAAGAACAAGTAACAGTGCTATATTCGGCCGTGCCGAATCTTATATACCCTTCACAACGTGCAATAACAATTGTTTGTATCACCATTCATCTCATATAAACTACGTACATACATACATGTAAAAAACATACCAAAAAAAAATAAAAATATTAAAAATAAAAAAAAATAAAATAATAAAAAAATTACAAAAAAAAAATAGAAAAAAAAATTTTAAACAATTTTTTAAAATTTTTTTTTTAAAAATTACAAAATAATAAAGTATAAATGATATATTAAATAAAATTTTTTTGGCGTTTACTTTACCCAGTATTGCTTTAATACCATGTGAGATAAGGCCATGATGGCTTTATCTCTCATTCAATAGAGAGATAAAACCTTTTTTATTTTTTTTTAATTTGAATGAGAGGTAAAGCCATCATGGCCTTATCTCACATTAGCAATATTAGAAAATGGCTTTATCTCTCATTTCAGTTTTGAAGAACTTTTGCATTTTACATTGATTAATACTTTTCTTATTTTTATAATTAGTTAAATTTTATTCTTGTGACGCACGCAGGAAAACTTTATGCAGCGAAGCCACCTGCCGCGTCCAACTGGAGGAGAAAACCCGTAAGCACGGCCGCAGGCCCCCACGCGGAAAAACTTTAGTATGCGAGGCCAGATTTCAATGCTTAACTTTAGTGTCTCCGAGAAGACATTTTTTTTACAGAATGTTATTATTATTGGAATCTGGCTTCGCATACTAAAGGTTTTCTGCGTTGCGGCCTGCGGCCGTGCTTACGGGGTTTCTCCTCCAGTTGGACGCGGCAGGTGGCTTCGCTGAATAAAGTTTTCTGCGTGCGTCACAAGAATATAAAAATGTCTTTTTCCGGAAACAGTAAAGTTAAGTATTGAAATCTGGCCTCGCATACTAAAGTTTTTCCGCGTGGCGGCCTGCGGCCGTACTTAAGAGTTTTCTCCTCCAGTTGGACGCGGCAGGTGGCTTCGCTGAATAAAGTTTTCTGCGTGCGTCACAAGAATATAAAAATGTCTTTTTCCGGAAACAGTAAAGTTAAGTATTGAAATCTGGCCTCGCATACTAAAGTTTTTCCGCGTGGCGGCCTGCGGCCGTGCTAACGGGTTTTCTCCTCCAGTTGGACGCGGCAGGTGGCTTCGCTGAATAAAGTTTTCCTGCGTGCGTCACAAGAATAAAAATTAATTAATTATAAAAATAATTATAACAATATTCTGAAAAAATATGGCTTTATCTCTCATTTGCGAAAAAAAATATGGCTTAATCTCTCATTTCGCAAAATTTAAAATATGGCCTTACCTCTCAATGATTAGGCAATAAGGCCATTATGGCTTTATCTCCCATTCAATTGAGCATTAAAGCCATCATGGCCTTATCTCACATGGTATTAAAGCACCCCCCCCAACCAGTATGTATGTAGGTTGTTGTTGTAATTGTGAAAAAAAACGAGGTGGTCGTGGTGGTCATATCTCAGAAAGTTATGGGGCGATTGTGCTGAATTTCAACAGCGATTCATTTCTGGATATTTCCAAGAGATTGATACCATATAGAGATCTGAGGAACATATAGTTGCTTCTAAGAGTTTATTTCAACCAACACACGGACAGACGGTCAGGGCTTAATCGACTCCTCTATTTATAAGCTTTCAGAAAATATATACTTTATGGTCGGAAATGAAAATTGTAGAAATTACAAACGGAACGACAAAACTATATATAGCCTTGTGCACCACAGGTGAAGGGTATAAAAAATTTTATTCGACTAAAATAAATAAAATTTTTTTACACTTCTTTTGGTGTCTTATTTTTGAAAATCGGATGACTGGTTCTCGAGTTAGGAGGAAATATGTCTCCGTACCTGACTAATTTAGGGGGAAAAATTTGCCACGCCAATAAAAAAAATCCCGATCTGATGGAAAACAACCGACAACGGATTTGAGTTCAGCGCATCAAAATCCATATAGTCCACATAGTTTTATTTAATGGAGGATTTTGCTGCTGAGCAGTGTAATTACCCTTAATCCTTCCGCTGAACGAATATAGTTGTGCATACGCTTGAACAATGCTGGGAAATTCTGCGACATTACTTTGGCCGATTATGCCAAAAAAATCATCTTTTCAGATGAAGCTCATTTTGATCTTGGCGGGTATGTAAACAAGCACGGAATAACAAACCTATATATACCCTTTTTCACTGTGTAAAGGGTATACAAACAAAAAATAAACACATTAAGAAAGTTATCTTTTACTTAATTTCGCATATTTTATTTTTAAGAGAAATACATTTTTTATAATAATTTATTATGTGTGTGTAACTTGCACAGACAGGTGTAGTGTGCTATATCAATGCACACTGCTGTAATGTAATATAATGCACCTCAACCCAAATATTAATTACTCATAGTTAAATACAAATCGAATGCATTACAATGTATGAATCATATTGGTGATTGAGAGAACTATACAAATTGTCACTCAAACACCAATTTGAATACGATTACAATAAGTCAAATGCTCCAATTGGAAAAAGGGGAAATAATTAAACATAAGTCTAATAATAGGAATAAGAAAAATAGTTGTAAAATTTAGTTAAGATAGAATAGCTAAGTTTAATTCTCATAATATGTATAAAAAGGGTAGCAGCCCAACAATAAAGTAGGATTTTGAATTGAAGAACTAGATCGGCAACTACTGCCTGGTTTTAATTTGTAAAGCCTTATTGTTTCGGCACTTCCTGTGAACGCTTACATTTTAACTGGAACCCTTTAGCCGTTTAAAATACATACAGAGTTATAGGGAATCATCATAAAACCATTTTAGATCCTTTTTTTACATTAAACCTTTACATAGGTATCAAAATCCACCACCTTTTTTACTAAATTTTTGCATTCTTTTTCGCGAATATCGGCGTCTAATATTGGCAACCAGTTTCATTCAAAGTCCAACACTTTGAGCTATTCAGAAACTTGGGAAAAGGTCGAGAAATAATATCTAAAAAAAAATATTATGACTTAGTTCTTATTAAAAATATCAAAATTTTACTACTTTTTAGATTGGAGCTGATGGCAGACGTAGTCAAGTTTACTTGGCGTTATCAACAGCTGCTGAATTCCGGGATCATTTATCAACGTTTAGCGATTATTACGCATCATTGGGTACTAAAACAAAATAAAAAAAAAATAATAATGCTAAGAATAAAATATTACAGGTCCTCCAAGTCCAGACAATGTACCTGAAGACGGCAAACTTAAATCAGAAATGATGACTAAAGATAATAGACGATATTACTTAGATCTTAAAGAGAATGCTCGTGGACGCTTTCTTAGGGTAAGAAACATTACAACTACAAACCTTTTATATAATTATTTTCTTTACGACCTTATAATATTTAAAAAATTATTTTCTTGCCATAAACAGACTCTAGGTCCAAAAAGCTATTTAATTCTAATATTTAAATAAAAATCTTTTCGTTTTTATTAAATACTAGAAAAGCCCGGCGCGCGTAGCTACGCCTCTTAATGAATAAAAATGCATTCTGAATTTAAATTTAATATCAAGTGCAAAAAGCTAAAAATTATAACTTTTTTAATGGACGTGGCACCAACCACTTTTCTAATCACGATACTGTATAGTCACGACAGCTCAATATGTGTGCAAAGTTTCAGAAAAATCGGTCCAGTGCAAGTACCTCAAAATTATAAAATTTTTTTTTATGGGCGTGGCCCTGCAAACTTTTCTAATCACGAAACTGTTAAGTCATGAGAACTCAATATGTGTGCAAAGTTTCACAAAAATCGGTTTAGAGCAAGGACCTCAAAACTATAGCTTTTTTTATGAGCGTGGCCCACTTTTCTAATAACGAAAATATATAGTCATGACAGCTCAATACGTGTGCAAAGTTTCAGAAAAATTTTTCTATGGCAAGTACGTCAAAATTATAAATTTTTTATGGGCGTGGCCTTGCCCACTTTATACATCCCATAAACACTCCCTGGAATGTTTATAATAACTTGCCAAAGTTTGAGTCCGATCGGTTTTACAGTTTCGGAGTCTATTGGTAACACAGAGTTTCACTTGTATATAGATACTAGAAAAGCCCGGCGCGCGTTGCTACGCCCTTTAATGAATAAAAATGCATTCTGAATTTTAATTGAATATCAAGTGCAAAAAGCTAAAAATTATAATTTGTTTTAATGGGCGAGGCACTGCCCACTTTTCTAATCACGAAATTATAAAGTCATGACAGCTCAATATGTGTGCAAAGTTTCAGTAAAATCGGTCCAGTGCAAGTACCTCAAAATTAAAACTTTTTTAGGGGCGTGGCCCCGTCCACTTTTCCTATCACGAAATTATTTAGTTACGACAGCTCGATATGTGTGCAAAGTTTCAGAAAAATCGGTCAAGTGAAAGTAGCTAAAACTGATAACTAATTTTGAATAAGCGTGGCCCCGCCCACTTCTTGCCACCCATAAACTCTCCCTGGAATGTGTACAACAACTTGCCAAAATTTGAGTCCGATCGGTTTTACAGTTTCGGAGTCTATAGCTAACATACACACACACAGAGTTTCACTTTTATATATACATATAGATATAGATTACTAGCATTTAACCCGCTACTTCAATAGCGCAGTTCTTACTATTTATTGAATACTCAGGTTCTATTTATAATTATAAAATATTTTTGGTTCAATTTATGAAAATTTGTATCTCTGATTCAATTCACTTAGAAAAATAAAACGTAGAGTAAGAATATATCGGACATATATTTCCTTACTAAAAGCAAGATCAATGCTACTGAGTTTCAAAAATTACACTGCTCTGCAAAAAAAAAATTTTTGTCTTCCCATTTAATAAAACTATGTGGACTATATGGATTTTGACGCGCTGAACTCAAATCCGTTGTCGGTTTTTTTCCATCAGATCGGGATTTTTTTTTATGGACGTGGAAAATTTCCCCCCTAAATTAGTCAGGTACGGAGACTTATTTCCCCCTAACTTGAGAATCAGTCATCCGATTTTCAAAAATAAAACACCAAAAAATGTGAAACAAAATTTTTGTCTATCTCTTATCGTTTTGGAGTTATTTAGAAATTAGTGGAGAAAAAAAATTTTTTTCGTGAAAAATTCGTAATAATTTTTAATATAAAAATGGAATTAAAAAAAATATAAGACAAATATTCAACATTTTAAACTTTTTTCTGAGAGCTATTTATCTTGGAAATAAAAAAAGCCATAAACCATAAAAATCGGTTTAAAAAATGTGGATTTTATTGTAAATTTACCGCAGGTACCCAATATTGACCAAATATGTGTAATGCAGCAAACAACGTCAGAGTGGGCGCACTAAAGCGCCTTGTTGCAACAATGAATGGCAACTTTTGACTTCTATCTATTTTCGTACAACAAAAACAAATACAAGCAAAAAAGTATGCCAGATTGTAATTTTGTAGCAACGCCTCGCTTAAAGCACCCACCCTGTCGCCACCCGTAGGTAACTTCAAATTACAATAAAAAACTAAAATATTTACAGACTATTTTATTTAAAATAATACAAAATTTTTGTTAATAATAATTATTAATAATAATAATTATTAATTTTTATTTAGGAAACATTGTTAAAATAAAAAAGTAACTTAAGCTGTCCATTCTCTTTTTTCCACATCATTCAATTTCGTTCTAAAGACCTCGTCCTTCATAAGCTGCCGTGTTTGTGGACCTACAAATATGCCTTCTTTTACTTTAGCATCTCTGATTCTAGCAAATTTGCTCTTAATGTATAGAAAGCCTTCACCGTCCTTGCTCATTGCTTTGACAAAATTGTTCATTAGGCCTAGCTTTATATGAAAAGGAGGCAGAAAAGTGTGTTCTGTTTGATTTAAAGGCTCTTCTGCTACATTTTTTTCCTAAAATAAAATTTACTCTTTTCGGCCAAATTTTAACATTGTAGTGTTTTTTCTCACGCGGCTATCCCATTCACATAAGAAGCAATAAAACAGTATATCCACCTTGCAATCCATTTAACATTGCTACGACTTTCAAATCTGCACATACGTTCAGTGAGTAATGTGAATATTTAATTTTTTGTAGTATCATCTTCATGCTACAATAGTTTTTTTTCATATTTCTTGCATACGCGAGTTGGACCGATGGAAATTTGTTGCCATTGTGAAGTAAAACGGCTTTCAAACTTGTCTCGGATGAATTAATAAAAAGCCGGCAATCCTCAGATTTGTGACTGAAACACAGTTGTCGCAAAAGTCCATCAGCATTATCAGAAAATACCAAACCTTCCTCTCTGCTGAAATAACTCAAAAAGGTTGTTCTCTATTTCGAAAGTACGAGACGTTAACGTCCTTTTGCACTAAATTCCATTCTTTTAATTGGGATGCCAGAATCTCAAACTTGTTTTTTGAGAGCCCTAATTTACGAACTAAGTTATTCATATCAGTTTAATTCGGAAAATAGGGTTCACTCGTTGGACTTCCAAATGAATGCGAAGAAATGGGTGTTTCTGGCGTAAGTGGATTCAGTTGCTGCAGAAAGTCCATCTTCTTCATCGTCTGTAGGAGGCAGTGGAGGTAAAAATTTACTTGTAAACTGGAAAACTGGTCGTTTGACGTATGAAGTATTTGGATATGTAACTTTATTTTTTGTTTTTTTTCGTTAACCCACGTGTTTTAGTATGGCAATAGTAGCAATCATTTTGATGATTTTGTGGTTCACTCCAAATCGCTGGCTTATAAATGGCTTCATAAAGACTTATGACTTCCTTTTAACCAACCTCTTAAAGACTTACCACAGCTACTACAACATATTTTCGGCAGCCAATTTTTATCTCTATCATCGATAGGAAACCCAAAATAACGGCGATAAGCATCTTTAATCTTGGAAGATATTGTCTCCCGTTGAGTACTTAAAGTTAGATCGTCACATACGTAACAAAATAAATTTGGAGATTTGTTACAAATCCTTGACATTTTGTAATATAAAAGCGTTTGTGGATTCTATAATTGCTTTATCTCTTTACACAATAACAAAGTACACTATAAGATCTATTTACTGTTGCCGATTTTAACCGCACGATATTCAAATTAAAAGTGACTCACTTATTGCCCATCAGCTTCTATACATACAATAAATACCAGAATCTACCCTAATGTTCTTAATTTGAAATCACAGGTAATTGAAAAATACTGTTATAAATTTTAATTCCCAGAACTATGCAAAATACCGTTGTACTTTAGTTCCATTACATGCTCACCTAACGAAGTGTTACATATATCGTATGCAAGGCTGGTTGCGTTACAATATTGGGTACCTGCGGTAAATTGACAATAAAATCTACATTTTTTAACCAATTTTTATGGTTTATAGCTTTTTTTATTTCTAAGATAAGTAGCTCTCAGAAAAAAGTTTAAAATGTTAAATATTTGCCTTATATTTTTTTTAATTCCATTTTAAAATTGAAAAATATTACCAGTTTTGCACGAAAAAAATTTTTGTTCTCCATTAATTTCTAAATAACTCCAAAACGATAAGAGAGAGAGAAAAATTGTATTCTACTTAAATAAATACAATTTTGTTAGAGATCTTCTGGTGTTCTACTTTTGAAAATCGGATGACTGGTTCTCGAGTTAGGAGGAAATAAGTCTCCGTACCTGACTAATTTAGTGGTGAAAATTTGCCACGCCCATTAAAACAAATCCCGATCTGATGGAAAAAAACCGACAACGGATTTGAGTTCAGCGCGTCAAAATCCATATAGTCCACATAATTTTATTAAATGGAGGATTTTGCTGCAGAGCAGTGTTATAGTTCATAATTTGTAAAAATTACCCTTAAAAAATTAAAGGTAACATTATTTTCTTCACTAAAACTTTATTATTACCTTCATTCAGAATTCTATGTATACCAAATATAAAAAAATGAGAAAAAGTAATTTTGGTCGTCCATAATATTAGGAGTTAGACCTCGGATCAAAAAACACTAACGTAAAAATACAAAGAGTACAATAAAAATGCGAAAAGGCTTTTTTGTGTCTTCAATATCATTTTAATTCTCAACTTTTTTTTTTATTATTTATTTATTTTCCAAGTACAATTATAATCTAAAATTATGTAGGTCTCAGCGCCTTATAGGCATTATTGAGACGAGTTGGCAAATTTGCACTGGTGTACATAATACAATGGGCCAATTCAAAGTGGTTGCATATCAGTCATATTTGTACTATTTCATATTATTTTATGCATGCATAAAATTTTTGTTAGTAATTTCCATAAAAAAAAAATATTATGACTTTACACAATTGTTTCCTATGTATAAGAAATTGTTTATGTTATACTTTTAACCATACTGTCTCTCAGAGAGAATTTCTTCGCTTCTCACCTCTCAGAGAGAATATTTTCTATTTTCTTCTTTCCTGTATACATACAATTTTTAACAACGTCATCTCTTTGTCTTCTTTCTTGTATTAAATACATAATTTGTTAACAAAAGGTGTTAAAAGTCACTAGTCATATTAATATGAATTATATGACATAGTACAATATGAGAGTCTACTTTGAATTGGCCCAATGTATTTCACTTTAATAAATTAATATACAAAAAAAAGAAAATAATAGAAAGCATTTAGTTACAATAGAAGCATTTCAAGGTTTCCATTCAAGTGGTCTTTAAGACTCGATTTAAAAATAGAAATTGTATTTGTTGTTTTTAAGCTAACAGGCAACTTGTTGTATTCAAAAATACCCATATATTCAATACGCTGCTTTGTAGTCTCTAATCTACATCGTGACATCCAAAGGTTCTCATGGTTTCTTGTGCTAAAAACAGATTAGTTTCGCAGAAAATTAACAGTGTGATAACCTATATTGTGCAAGGACTTATATACATCCATAAGCACTTGATACTTATACAATCCATTGATTGGCAAAATTGACTTACAAACAAAATTATAAAGCGATAGTGTTGCATAAGTAATCGGTAAATTGTGTACTACTTTTAGTGCCCTATTTTGCATACTCTGTAGCGTTTTTAATACAGTAGTCTTTTTTTTTTTGTAAACTATAGCATTATAATTCAAGTGACTTTGTATTAACGCTTGATATAACAAGAGCTTAGGTTCCTTATTAAGTTTATATTTTAATTTATATAATATACCAATAGCCGGTGCAATCTTTGATTTGATTTCACATATATGTTCATCCCAAGAAAGATTACTTTGCAACGTTAATCCAAGGTATTTAACGGCATGCGTTTCGTAAATAATTTTCCCATCGACAAATATGTTGAAATTACTGTCCATAGCTGGCGAATGCGGCCTAGACCGAACTAACTTGGTTTTATCAGCATTCAACATCAATTTCTTCAACCTAGCAAACTCAAAAATTAAGGAAACATCACGTTCAATAGTTGTTTTTAAAGCCAAGTCATACCTATACGGATAAAAAAGACATACATCATCTGCGAACATATATAAACGACCCGTGAAGTCCAAATTACTAATATCATTTAGATAAATACAGAAAAGCAGAGGGCCCAAACAGCTACCTTGCGGCACACCACACTCAACGTTCAATAAGCTACTTTTAGTACCATTAATCTGCACAAACTGTGTGCGATTCCTAAAGTAACTTTCAAAAACCTTTAGCTCTACACCATAGTATTTTAGTTTTTTTTTAACATTATTTTATGATCAACTAGATCAAAAGCCTTTGAAAAATCTAAAAACAGACCCGCTACTCCTTTTGCTCCTTGATCCAAGCCATTAGAAACAAAATTTACGACATTTATAACTGCCTCATCAGTTCCGCATCCTTTTCTAAACCCAAATTGATGTTTGTAAATGTAATTATTAGCTTCGAAATAGTGCAAAAGGCTTTTATGTAGCAATTTTTCAAATACTTTATCAATCGTCGAAAGAACTGCAAAAGGACGAAATTTATCAACCGTAGTAGCATTTGAAACTTTCGGAATAGGAACTATTTTGCTGATTTTTAAGCAGTCTGGAAAAACAGATGAGCTTAAAATTTTATTAAAAATTTTAACTAGTATTGGCACAATAACATCTTTATTTTTAACTAGCAATCTAGGCGTAACTGCATCACATCCAGTAGACTTCTTCACGTCCAACTTACTTATTATAATTTCCATATCCTCAACAGTAACTGCAGAAAGATAAAAACGATCATAAGTCTGACACAAAGTCCTAAGCTGATTACAATCATCATCTGCATTCTCTACTATCTGTTGTTTCAATTCATTTACAGACTCTATAAAGTAACGATTAAAATTTTCGGCTTTTACACTATCATCACATATTGTTATTGTCATCGATGTCATTAGATTGAAATTACTCTTTTGAACTCTCCCAAGTATATTGTTTAAAAAATTCCAACTTTTTTTCGGATCTCCACTTACTTCATTTAAATTATCATAATAGTAATCACTTCTAGCTAATTTACAAGAAATTTTTATAATTTTGCTTATCCTCTTCAAAACAAGCCTTCATAATATCCACCTTTGGACTTTCGCCGTATAATCAAAACTTTACGTTTAAACTGTATTAAATTTTGCAAATTTTTGCTAATCCATGGACAAAGCTGAAATCGCAGTTAAGTTCTTACTTTCGTACTACTTGTGGAATTAGTAGCAGCATTACTAATACAACGTATTAAATCTTCAGTTAACTCTGATGAATTAACGGACGTATTTAAATTTCCCAAATTACCTTGTAAATACTCCCTGACTTTGTTGTAATCACAACGTGGTTTTTCTATTTCAATATAACCATTTGAAAACACACTACTCTCCAACTTACAACACACCAAGTTATGATCCGTTAATGTACATTTAACCGAATCAACTGAAATTTTATCATAAACGTTACTGAACACATGATCAATACTAGTTCCACTGCTCGGTCTCGTCACCAAAGAATGACAATTGTGGCAACCATAGTTTAAAAATAGATTCTTCAAATCAGAATACACAGGGCTTTGATATACATCAATACAAGGTCTATTAAATAAGGTCTGTTCAACTAATCAGCTGATCGTTTTTTGCTCCCCTATGTTTACTACTCGAAGTTGTCAAAATTTGTTTACCTTTTTAGGGCGACATTAATGTTTTTCAATTGTATGATTGATAATTTTTCAACTTATGATTTATATTCAACATGCTGGTAAAAGGCGTTTCTGTACCCAAGGACTTAGCCACACCAACAGCTATAGCAGCCTGGCCATTACTTGGCTCACAGGCCAAGAAAATACAACGAATAGCTATTTTGCCTTCACGCACCATTTGTACAACACCAGCAGCGAAACGAGCATCTTTCTGGCCCAACATACCTTGTGAAACAGCACGCTTCTTCAAGACATCGTCTAGACTTCTATTTTATCTTTATCAGCCATATTTTTAGCAAATATTTACTATTAACACAATTTATTTTTGTTGTCTTGAAAAAATTGTTAAACAAAATGAAAACACAAAATTTAATATGCGTTGGGCATATTCATACAGGTATATGCAACGGCGAATTTGCTGTGCTGCTCTTTTTATATACATAGAGTTTTACAGTAACGTTTCCCAGCAGATGGATTGATAATTTCACCTGGATGAATTTTTTGGTATTTTAGTCAGCTGTTTTTGACTACCTTAGAGTAATTTTACACTAGCAAAATGCCCGTATATTTTTTTTGCTTTTTGTTTTTGTAGAGTTGCACACACCTTATTTAATAGACCTTGCATCAATATTTGTATCCCCAACAATAACAACTGGAGTTTGAGCGTTAAGTTTCATAAAGTTTTCAATAATATCAAAAAAAAAAACGATCAGGTGAACACTTTTGCGAGCGATAAACTGATACTAACTTCAAGGGTTTGCTTTCAATTCGAAAATTGTTAAATGAAACTGAAATAAGTTCAACAAAGTTTTCACTCTTGCATCGATCTACGACAAACTGCAGTTTGTTACTAACATATAAAGATGTTCCACCATATCTATCATCTCTACAACAATGAACGCTTGAATATCCAGGAATTGTATACAACTGTGTTAATTTCTCATCAAACCAAGTTTCTTTTATAGCAATAATATCCGGTAATTTTGAAAATCTTGCAACCAACGGCTTGAATTTATTGAATTTTGTAACCGATGAAACGCTTCTTATGTTTACACATAAAATATTTAAAAAAGAACAATTTAAATTGTATATGTAATTATTACATTTAGAAAAAGTATTAAAATATTGATTATTAATCATTAAAAGAATATAAAAAAAACAAATAAAGTAATACAAAATAAAATTAAGATGGAGAAACATACGCTACATTGTCACCATCATCATCACTGGTAGCACAATCACCAACATTTACAATAGCTCCTCCGTTACCCATTGATCTACGCTGCCAAGGTTTCTTGCTTGTTGCGTCTAAAAGCAATTGGTCAACATCTTCTTCACATCTTAACACCTGCGGCTTCGAAATGCCACTCCTCTTATAAAACACTCCCCCACCTCTTGTATACACATGCTGGTAACCAACCTCTTTTAAACTTCTAGCGTACTTAAGCAAATTCAACGTTTCTTTACCAAGAAAACATCACTCGTCTCTTTGTTCTCTTTCAACTTTGGTTTAGCAGACATTAGCTTTTGTTTAGATGATTTCGATGAAAACTTCACAATCACACTTTTTTTTCACTGCCGCCCTTATTTTGTTTAGAATTCTTTTTATTGCAAATAAAGTAAGCTTCATCAATACTTTCAGGTTCCAAATTGACTCCAACACTTTTTGACAACTCCAAAACATACTCAACAGCCGTAACACCATCAACAACTTCGAGTCCACTTACAATGCAATCATTCTTAACACAAACATCGTTTAACAGCTTAACAGACAATTTTAAATCTTTGATTTCTTTTTTTAATAAATGATTTTCTTTTTCCACAATATTAATTCTTCTTTTATTTTCTGTCATCCCTTTCAAAATAGCATCATACTGTTTCGACATAAAATTAATTGTCTCTTGAATATTGGTCAGCTGATCTAACTTATTCAGTTTTGTTTTTATTACATGAAGCTCGTTTTTTATTTCATCTCTCCCTCCTCCTTCGCAAAATTAACAAGTAAAAACCTCACTCTCGTTATTCAGCAAATACTCAAACTGTATTTTATCCAAACGAGTGCATTGAGAGTGGCATTTTTTGGCGCATTTGTCGCATTCTATAAAATCTTCTTTTATTTGCAATTTGCATTGGTCACAAAGATTTTTCTAATTATGAACCCTTTTTCTACCTTTTCCAGCCATTCTTCATAATTCCCTCGAAATAAGCAAATTACTTTTTATAAAGGAAATAGTTTTTATGCAATTCAACTACTAAATCAGTAAGAATTTATTATTTAAATTTTTATGGTTTTGACACCGAAAAAATTATACGTTCGTTCAACCAGGGTTGCTTTATTTCATAATTTTAGCTTTATAAACGTAGAAAATACAAAAAATCCCATTAAAATTCAGAAAAGTACCTTTGTGGTCGCCCATAACATTTTCAGTCTCACCTCGTATCAATAGTCACTAATTTCGAAATTCTTGCTTCGCAAATGTTGAAAATACAAAAAGTCCCATAAAAATTCAAAAAAGTACCTTTGTGGTAGCCCATACCATTTTCAGTTTCACCTGGAATCAAAAGTCCTTCATTGTACAATCCTACATTCATAAACGTAGAAAATACCAATAGTGTCACAAAAATCAAAAAAGTACTTTATTGGTTGCCCATGACATTTTTAGTCTCACTTTGTATCAATAGTCACTAATTTCAAAATTCTAGCTTCGCAAACGTTGCAAACACAAAAAGTACCATAAAAATTCAAAAAAAGTACCTTTGTGGTCGCCCATAACATTTTCAGTCTCATCTCGTATCCATAGTCACTAATTTGGAAATTCTTGCTTTGCAAACGTTAAAAATACAAAAAGTACCATAACAATTCAAAAAAGTACCTTTTTTGTCTCCCATAACATTTTCAGTCTCACTTTGTATCAATAGTCACTAATTTCAAAATTCTAGCTTCGCAAACGTTGCAAATACAAAAAGTACCATAAAAATTCAAAAACGTACTTTTTTTGTCTCCCATAACACTTTTAGTCACCTTGTATCAATAGTCCTTGATTGTACAATACTATCTTCATAAACGTATAAAATACAAAAAGTACCATAAAAACTCAAAAAAGTACCTTTTTGGTCGCCCATAACATGTTTAGTCTCACCTGGAATCAATAGTCCTTGATTGTACAATCCTACCTTTGTAAACGTAGAAAATACCAAAAGTACCATACAAAGTACCTTTTTGGTCGACCATAACATTTTCAGTCTCACCTTGTGTCAATAGCTACTAATTTTGAAATTCTAGCTTCGCGAACGTTGAAAATAAAAAAAGTACCATAAAAATTCAAACAAGTAAGAGCGCTATATTCGGCCGTGCCGAATCTTATATACCCTTCACACCGTGTAGTCATGCAATAACAGTAGTTTGTATCACCATTCAATATGATATACGTACAAACATATAAAAACCATACATATATAAAAACATCCACATTGTAAAATTATAAATTTACGCATGTATGTTAAAAAAAAATAAAAAAAAAATTTAAAAAAAAAATTTAAAAAAAAAAATTTAAAAAAAAAATTCAAAAAAAAAATTTAAAAAAAAAATTTAAAAAAAAAAATTTTAAAAAATAATTAAAATATATATAATAAATATGAAACAAAAAAAATAAAAAAAAAATATTTAAAAAAAAAATTAAAAAAAAAATAATAAAAATATAAATAATATATTAATTAAAAAATAAAAAAATAATAAAAAAAAAATTAAAAAAAAAAATTAAAAAAAAAATAAAAAAAATTTTTTTTTGGCTCAGCTGGGATTCAATGCCACGTTTTCTCTAACCAGTATACACGTTTGTATGTATGTATGTTGTTGTTGTAATGTTGTTTTTGTGAAAAAAAAATCGAGGTGGTCGTGGGTTTTTGCTCATATCTCAGTTGTTTATGTACCGATGTTTCTGATTTTCAATACCGATCTACTCCCGAATATTTCTGATATTTTAATACCTCACCCGAGTCCAAGCAATGTCGGGGGTCTTCAAAAAGTTGATTTCAACATACACACGGACAGACGGTCAGACGGACAGACTGACAGACTAACAGGGCTTAATCGACTCCCCTATTCATAAGCTTTCAGAAAATATATACTTTATGGGGTCGGAAATCAAAATTGTAGAAATTTCACACGGAATGACAAACCTATATATACCCTTTTTCACTGTGTGAAGGGTAAAAAAGTACCTTTTTGGTCACTCATAACATTTTTAGTCTTACCTGGAATCAATAGTCCTTTATTTTACAATAATACCTTTATGAACGTAGAAAATACAAAAAGTACCATAGAAAAGCGAAAAAGTACATTTTTGGTCAAAGTTACAAATTCCAAGTTAAAATCGTTCAAATATCTATGTAACAAAATATTTCAATAGACATGATTTGAAGTCAGTAAATCTACTCTTTTTTGCATAAAAGTAATAATGTTCTAAGAAGTACCAAACTCTTTCCGATTTTTCCCTTTTCTACCCTGTTAGGAATGTGTTTCAATTCTAATAAATCTAATAAATTACATAATTTTTTATGTCTGGTGAAATCCCAAAAAAATTTTGTCAATACTGGCTGTCTAGTTAGGAATTACATACATTTTCCGGAATTTTCCCCTTTTTGGTACCTGTTTTGTCCCCCGAAAAGTCTCCAAAAATTTCACCTAAATAGTTGTCCATATTCTATTAGGAAATAATAATTGTCAAATGTTCTCCCATTGAATAATATAAGAAAAGTTTCTCTTAAAAAAAGTACCAAAAAAAGGGACAATTTTTACCCCTTAAACATGTGAATTTGAAAAAAGTGGAGAATTCATATTAATATTTTTTTGCGTATTACTTAAAACAGTTTAAATTTTTTTCCTAGCTTTATGTTCTTGAAAGTTACATAGGATAACAAAAAAGTACCAAATTTTAGTTTTTACCCGTTTTTTCCCCTTCAAAAAAAGGCCAGACACCTGTCAGCTTATATTTTGTGCAAATTACAATACTTTTTCAATTTAATTTGTATCATTTTTAGTTTAGCAGATATAAGATTACCGATTTTACCCTTTTTTACCCCCTTAAAGTACGAATTTCCAAACATCGCTTCTTAGTGGAGCTATACATTAAAAGAGAAACCGACTGTCCAAATTTCGTGTCTCTAGCTATTTGCGTTTGGGCTGTGCGATGATGAATCAGTCAGTCAGTCACGTAACTCTTTTATATATGTATATAGATTTAAAAAAAAAAAAAAAATGTTCTCCTTATTATACCCTTCACCAGCGGTGCACAAGGGTATATATAGCTTTGTCATTCCGTTTGTAATTTTTACAATTTTCATTTCCGATTCCATAAACTATATATTTTCTGAAAGCTTATGAATAGAGGAGTCGATTAAGCCCTGACCGTCTGTCCGTGTGTTGGTTGAAATCAACTTTTAGAAGCAACCATATGTTCCTCAGATCTGTGTATGGTATCAATCTTTTGGAAATATCCGGGAATGAATCGCTATTGAAATTCAGCACAATCGCCCCATAACTTTCTGAGTTATGAACAAAAGTGCACGACTGCCTCTGTTTTTTCTCATATTTTTACCACCAAAATTAAAAATTTTCAACCATAGAATAATTAATAGATACCTTTGCTACTATTTGTAGATATAATATACCTCTGGAGATATTCGCGACAAATTTTGGATAAATCGGGCCGTAATCGGTAAAGTTACAGGCAAAAAAATTTTTTTTTAAATAGATATTCCAAGAATTTACAAACGAAAATCAATTTTTTTCAGCTTCTAGACAACCGAGAGAGTCAATATTGGTATCATCTGAAAGAACTTGACTAGCGCAATATAAGCACTATAAAAAATTTACATTCCTTTTGTCCGCCACTACAAAATGGCGGACAATAAATTTATATATGGGTCGAATCTGGTATTTTTAAATGTAACTTCTTCTCTCAATATTGATATCAAATAAAAGGGCTTGACCAGTAGAATACAGTAAATTGTAAAAAAATGTAAAACCCAAGATGGGTAGCAAATGAAAGGGCTTGAATATAAGAATACAGATAACTACGTAAAAATTTAAAATCGAGGATAGCGTCGGAAATAATGAGGAAAAATGGCGTATAACATGAAATATAGGTTAAGCTACGATATGGCATTATACCTATGTACATGATGGTGAAGGGTATTATCAGATTCGGCAAGGCTGAATATAGCACTTTTACTTGTATTTTTATTAATTTTGTTCAATATTTCGAGCCCCTTCGGTGCTCTTCTTCAGGAACAAGCTAAAATACACAAAAATAATATACAAAAACTTAAGTTATTTTACCAAATATTTTTCATACTTATATATATAAAAATATATGTACATTAACATTGTTTTATTAAAATTACTTATGTCTACATAATATCGTCTTACATTTTAGTAAACCTGTCGTCTGTCCACAGATAGAATGTAAATGTTCTTATGTTTAAATTTAGCTATTAGGCGCCTGTACTTATGGATGTGCACAATTTTCAGTGTCTGTTTTGTAGTTCATCCTAATGTTCGTAGGGGTATTAATTATGTGTAGCATCTCTATTGTATTGTGTATCTCTTTTTATAATTGTCCTCTTGTTGAAGTATTGATGTACCTGTTATATTTGGAGAGTGCCCAGTAATTGCACAGTGGGCTGCTAACGCTGTTTTTTTGTTCTGTTGTTCCTTTTCGTGTTTTATGGTCCGATTTATGTGCTGCTTATCTCGTTCTCAGTTTTGATTTCGTCGTTCCGACACATGTTTTATTACATACGTTCAAGCCGTTTCCGTTGCACGGTATTTTGTAAATTATATTTGATTTGTCCAATTTGTCAATTTTCGTCTTTGTATTTGAAAAAAGTTTATTTAACGTTTTTTCTGTCTTAAGTGCAATATTTACTTTTTCTCTCTCAAAAATGTTCAAATGGGTAATTAGTTCAGAAAACCCTGGGATATATGACATTGATTTAAAATGCTTCCTTTTTTCAGGTTTCATCATCGAGGTTGTGTTGACATTTCTTTTAGCTTTTTTGTTCAAATTTTCAACTGTATAATTTGGAAAACTATTTTTTTGTAGCGTTTTTCGTATTTTCTTAATGTATATATAATTATAATGGATTTAAAAACATAAAAAAATATAACTTTGCAATAAAGTAAAGTTAAGTCCAATGCAAGATTGGACACTTAATATTTTCTCAGTGATAGGATTCATCACTTATTTGTAGTACTCTTTTTGCAAAATTATATGCTGAATTTAATTTAACATATGTAGGGTGGTTAGTGAAGAAGTTTATGATTCGTCACCTTGTATCAATTTGTTCGTCGTTCGCCGGCGTAAGAAATAGAAATAAATCTAATGCAGAGTTCGCCGCGTATAGCGAACTTCGACTGACGCCACAATTGTATGCATTCTTATATACACAAATGTGTTTTATTTTTGATGACGAATATTCGCGACGAAAAATTCGTCGTTCGTCCCAATTGTGCGCCTAGCATTAAGGTGGGATCACATGATTGCCGCAAATGCACCAATCTGACACAATTTTTATTGTGCTGAATTGGCGCACAATAATCAGATTATTCCAATCCAATACTTTGTAATCACACGATTGTCTCACTTTATACAAATTTGATTGTTGCAAGATGGCGTAAAATGCTATAGTGACAAAAATCGCCGCATTCCCGTAACACGATTGTTTCTGCTTCCTTCTTCGTATACTGTGTGTTTATTTGGTATAAAAAAATTTATTAATGGTTTTGTAGAAATAAACTTACAAAAACAAATATGCCTTCAATAAGGAAAAAGAGATATGCTGGAGGTACGCAAAGCTTAACAGGCTTAAATTAATATACATAATTGGAAAGTATAATTATGAATAAAAGAAAAACTTTTTAATCACATATAATTGAATATTAAAATATTGGCACGTATTGTAAACTTTTATTGCCGCTAAAGAACACAATAAATATTGGCATACTTTTGATATTAAAAGTGGTCACACGGTTGCCCCATCAGAGTTGCATTTGATTGGTTAAAATAAGCACAATATTATCCACGATTGTCACATGTATCAATTTATTGTGCAATCACACGATTGGGATACAAAAAATTGTGCATTACGGCAATCGTGTGATCCTACCTTTAAGCTGAATACATTGCTTAAAGAATTTAATGTAGTAATGCAGGACTCTATTACATAATATATGTATGTATGTATGTATGTATGTATGTATATATGTTAACATACATACAAAAATATAAATATATGTATATAAAAACTTTCGTACAAGCATTTGTATAAATACACAGCTATACATACGAAAATACAAACTGTAAAATTATCAGCAAGGGAATAATAAAATTAACAAAAATTCAATAGTAACAGCTAAACATCATAAGGTGTCATTAAGCTTTTGGATATATTGTTCACTATATGTGACAGCGCATAGAGAAAGGGACCTAAGGGTAAAAACAGGTTTTGTTCAGGAGAGCCATTTTAAAGATTAAATGATTTTTCTATTTTTTTAAATTGTTCATAAGGAAAAAAATAAATTTTTTGTAGTTTCGTAAAATCAAGTTAGTTTGTTAATTTAGTAATGGAAAAATGAAAATAAATAAATTTTACCGTTAGGTCCCTTTCTTTTTGCGCTTAGAATCGTCGACTTCACTTTTATAAAAGGCGCATATCTCTGGGAGGGAACACTTTTGGGGCATGGGATCGGTCTCATTCGATGCTCAGATGCTGTCCACATAAAAAAAGTGAAAATTGTTTTTTTTACCCTTAGGCCCCTTTCTCTATGCGCTGTCACATATGCTGATTTACATTTCAATTGTGTGAGTACAGGTCCACTTACAATATTCCCCGTTTTAAGTTTTGACATTCATTAACCCACTAATATGGGTATCAAATGAAAAAGATCGCGACGGAAATAATAAAGAAAAAGTGGCACATGACATTAAATCTAAGCTAAGCTACGAAGTGGTCACTACACCCACATGAAGGTGGTTGGTATTATCAGATTCAGCACGATCGAATATAGTGTTTTTCTTAGTTTGTTCAGTCAATATGTAGACTTATGTTACTGTAATGTGTGCTTTCTCGTTTTTGACCCACAGCCAACATTTTGATTATTACGTATGTTGCAAACTGTGTGAAGGGTATATAAGATTCGGCACAGACGAATATAGCACTCTTACTTGTTATTACATCAAATTAATTTTTTATATATTTTCAGGTTTCCCAAACTATAACACGTGGTGGACCACGTTCGCAAATTGCGATACCAGCCCAGGGCATGATTGAATTTCGGGATGCTCTTACTGATCTGTTGGAAGAATTTGGCACTAACGATGGCGGGTAAAAATATACGAACATGTTTTTTATATACTATATAAATTAATTAATACATTTTTCGTTTAGTTTTAAAGGAGAGTTACCAGAAGAACGCCATATGAAAGTAGATAACAAAAACTTTTACTTTGATATTGGTCAAAACAACAGGGGCGTATATATGAGAATAAGTGAAGTAAGTGTTACGTACAACATTATAATATACATGAATGCTTATCTAAGTGATGGGATTTGATCAATATTAATTTTTTACTTTCTTTCTCTTTTAACTACTTATTATTATCATTGGTAATATTGTAAATAAAATCGTTCCTTTATTACCACTTCCACCTATTACTATTGCAATGTTCTACTTACATACATTAATAAAAATATGTGATTCTAGCATATTAGCCGCTACTTCAATAGCGCAGTTATTATTATTTACTGAATACTCAAGTTCTATTTTTAATTACTAAATTGTTTTTTTTTTTTTTGATAAATTTCTGAAAGCTTGTTTTTCTGATTAATTTTGTTTAAAAAACTAAAATGTACAGTAAGGATATATCGGGGATACATTTTTAGAATTGTATGTATACAAAATATAAAAAAAAATAACGAGAAAAAGTAATTTTTGTCGTCCATAACATTTAGATCATTAATTAAAAATTTTAAGAATCTAAGTTTACAAATGTAAAAATACAAAAACTACAATAAAAATGCGAAAAAGCACCTTTTGTGTAGCCCATATCATTTTCAGTCTCACTCGTATCAACAGTCTCTAATTTTAAAATTCTGATATCACAAACATAAAAAGTACAAATAGTACCATTAAAATGCAAAACAGTTCCTTTTTTATTGCCCAGCACATTTTCAATCTTAACTTTAATCAAAGGTCCACTGTTTTATAACTCTGGCTCTATAAATGTAAATAGAAAATATGAAAAGTAAAATTAAAATGCCGCCCATAACATTTTCAGTCGCACTCGGAAAATACAAAAAAGTACCTTAAAAATTCAAAAAAGTACCTTTTTATTAATCCATAACAGTTTCAGCCTTATCTCGGAACAACAGTTTTTAATTTCATAATTCTAGCTTCATAAACGTAGAAAATACAAAAAAGTACCTTAAAAATTCAAACGAGTACCTTTTTGTTAACCCATAACAGCTTCAGCCTCATCTCGGAACAACAGTTTCTAATTTAATAATTCTAGCTTCATAAACGTAGAAAATACAAAAAGTACCAACAAAATAGAAAAGTACCTTTTTTTGGTTTTTCATATCAATGTACAAATTTCAAGTTTAATTATGTATTAAATAATAAAATCTTTTATCGATTTAAAGCGCACTTTTTTGCACAACAATATATATGTTTTAAAAAGTACTAAACAGTTTTCCCGAATTTTTCCCTTTCTAACCTGCTATGAATGTGTTTCATTTTTTAGTTAACTACATAATTTTTTATGTCTGATAAAATCCTTATTACAAATTTTATGCAAATTTTCTATTTAATTAGAAATTATACATATTTATGGTATTTTATTCTTTTTGGTACCTTTTTTGTCCCCCTAAAAGTTTCCAAAAATTTCACCTAAATATTGGTTCATATTCTATTAGTCGATAATAATTATCAAATTTTGTCCTGTTATATAATATAAAAAGTTTTTTTCTTAAAACGTGAGAAAAAGAGGGACAATCTTTACCTCTTATACATGCGAATCTGAAAAAAGTGCCAAAATCTAATTATTATTTTTTCGCGGATTAGTAATACAATTTGATTTTTTTTCCCAGGTTTTTTATATTTTATTATAGTTTTTACCCGTTTTTTTCCTTAAGGGTTGAAAATTCAAAAAAAAAAAAGTCTAGACACCTGTCAACTTGATTTGTATCATTTTTAGTATGACAGCAACAAAAGATTGTTGTCAGACTGAGACTAGAACACTCAAAACTTTGAGTATCTCATATCCAAGGACTCCAGCTATGTCCGCATTGTAATAACAGTCACAACAGTGGCGAACATCATATCTTGTTTCAACAAAAGCGATTTACCAACTACTTAGATTACATGATGGTAAAGAAACACATACTTCTAAATATACTAAATAAGATATACATAAGGGGGGGTGCTTTAATACCATGTGAGATAAGGCCATGATGGCTTTATCTCTCATTCAATAGAGAGATAAAACCTTTTTTATTTTTTTTAAACTTGAATGAGAGGTAAAGCCATCATGGCCTTATCTCACATTAGCAATATTACAAAATGGCTTTATCTCTCATTTCAGTTTTGAAGAACTTTTGCATTTTACATTGATTAATACTTTTCTTATTTTTATAATTAATTAATTTTTATTCTTGTGACGCACGCAGGAAAACTTTATTCAGCGAAGCCACCTGCCGCGTCCAACTGGAGGAGAAAACCCGTTAGCACGGCCGCAGGCCGCCACGCGGAAAAACTTTAGTATACGAGGCCAGATTACAATACTTAACTTTAGTGTCTCCGAGAAGAAATTTTTTACAGAATGTTATTATTATTGGAATCTGGCTTAGCATACTAAAGTTTTTCCGCGTGGCGGCCTGCGGCCGTGCTTACGGGTTTTCTCCTCCAATTGGACGCGGCAGGTGGCTTCGCTGAATAAAGTTTTTCTGCGTTCGTCACAAGAATAAAAATTAATTAATTATAAAAATAATTATAACAATATTCTGAAAAAATATGGCTTTATCTCTCATTTGCGAAAAAAAATATGGCTTTATCTCTCATTTCGCAAACTTTTAAATATGGCCTTACCTCTCAATGATTGGGCAATAAGGCCATTATGGCTTTATCTCCCATTCAATTGAGCATTAAAGCCATCATGGCCTTATCTCACATGATATTAAAGCACCCCCCCATACATAACACCTCAACAAATAAGTAATTATAATTAGTTTAGCAGATATAAGGTTACCGATTTTACCCGCTTGAAGAACAGATTTACAAAAATTTCTTTTTGTGGTGCTATATATCGAAAGTGGAACTGATTGTCCAAATTTTCTGAGGGTTAATATTATTTATATGAGGTCCCACATTCTTTTATTAATAAATTCAGCGTGATGCTTTAACAGTTATATTTATTTTGAATTTAATAAAATAATAAAATTTTTGTTTAAGCTAATATTTTGTTACTGTTAAAAAAAAACGTTTTACTCATCTAGTGCTACCATAAATACAATTTTTCAAAACATTTTTTTATCATCACAATTAAATTTCTTTATAAAAGCCTGAATAAATATATAACCATATACTTGAGGAGCCGCAGAACAAAAGGTGCTTTTTCGCATTTCGCATTTCGCGAAAAATTGGTTTTTTGGTATTTTTATAATATTTAGGTTCAAATCTTGTAGAAACAATCAAGTTTACATTATTATTATTTTTTTTTTTAAGTAAATGGGTTCTAAAAAATTTATGCTTAACAAAAGGTGCTTTTTTGATTATTTTTTAACAAAAGGTTCTTTTCCCATAATTTTTGTGTAGTTTCACTTTTAACTTTAATGATCAAACCAAACTACAGTTAAAGTAAAATTAATCAGATGTTAAAGTATTTGTGAAAAGTCTTTTAATAAAACAGTTTGGTAAGGACTGGAGTGAAAATCAGTCATTATTTTGGTACAAGGACATTTTGTATAACCAGGATAAAGGTATGGAGGATTCAATAGACGAAAATGTTCTTGCCTAGAAGAAGATGTGGGAACAAAAGTTTAACTATTTAACAAATTTCATATGTATTTAATTTAAGGCTAAGAAAGAAATGTTTAAGTTGCAATTTAATTTAATAAAACGACAAATATAATACTTAGCTTAACATTTTTTATTATTTTTTTATTAGATCAGGTTTAACCACATTCAGTGAAAATTTTATCGTCATATATGTGTATTCGCATTACAAAATGTACTTTTTCCTTCTATTAACAAAACGTGCTTTTTTACTTTTTTTTAACGAAAGGTGTTTTTACTTTATTCCTAACAAAAGGGGCTTTTTTGCTTTCTTATTTGCAAAAGGGATTTTTCCAAAATAAAAATGGAATTATATCAAACATCCTTAACATTTAATCGGGTGACTTACGACAGTTAGATGCATCTGTAGATAAGTAAAAATCTTGTAAGCATTTTCATGTTCTTGCAGTTTTTTAAAGGGGGGAAAAAAATAAATCTCGATTTCCCAAAAATTTTAAATGAGCGAAAAAGCACATTTTTTTCTGCGGCTCCTCACTTATATGTATATATTATTAAAAAATATATAAATATATATGTATATGTTAATAAAATACCCTACTGATCTCCTAAATCTCATCACTTAGTATATATAAGTAATATTACATTCCAACTAATGTTACTTTAAAATAATTTAATTTAAGGTGAAATCAAACTTTCGCACTGCTATAACGATTCCCGAAAAGTGTTGGACACGTTTTCGGGATATATTTAACGATTATTGTGAAAAAATGAAAAAATCGTCCGAGTCACCGTCGTCTATCAACGCCGATAATAGTATGATGGCGCAGCAGCAGCAACAAGAACAACTACAGACAACAGCATCTAATATTAGTTCATCTAAATAAATTGAGAGAGGGTATACAGCATAAGAGATTATGTTTACATACATACATATATAGAAAGAATATTAGATATTAGAATACAGTTTAAAAAAAATAGTTTTTATTAATGTTATTATGTATGCATAGTTAAATTTTTTCAAAGCATATACATAAGTATGGATTACTACTGCGTTCTGCACCACACAACCATATAATTATACACACACACAAGCACAAATAGGATAATTCAACTTTTAACGGGGGTATAAATAAATTACGACATTCGTTGGAATTCCATTTAATGGAATATTTCATCGATACCTAATGCTGTAATATACCCGCAGATGTTGCTTTGGTTATGTGTATATATATATTTTTTAATACATACATACATGTACACATTATGAACATACTTTTTTTAAGTTTTTTTTTTCTTTTGTGGAATTCTATTGAAATTATATGGCATGGCCATTCCTTTTTTTAACTTATAAAATAGTTCAAAAATTTTACAATTAAACAACTACTAAAATATGTCAATATACATACATATGTACATATCGATGCCTTACTTCCTCAACCTCGGATCTTTAAAAATAAAATTTTTCAGGTGAGAAAAAAAAACGGTTCATCTTTTTGTACTTCGGTATTTGGTTAAAAGTTTAAATGCAATTATTAAGGAATTGATTGTATTTATGTATGGATATTAGTAGTAATAATATACTAATCTTTTTCAGTTAAAGCATGAAACAATCGTTTGATATGAAAAAGTCAAAACCGTATTTTTTAAGTTACGTGGTTGAGGAAGTAAGGCATCGATATGTCGCTATTTATTGTATTGGTATTTGTATTGTATTTTAGAAAATTTGCAATTATAAATATTTTTTTTCTTAAAGAAAATACTTTTTGGACAATAAAACTAGAATATTTATATAAGCATTTATAAAAACAATTTCAATTTTATCTAATACAATACAAATTGGCATTTGATTCAGTCATATATTCCAAGAAGAAAAAACAACGAAACAAATATTTGAAAAATTCAGTTTTTTCCATTTTTATTATACGAAAAGAAAATTAATTTTTGAAGTAAGAAATTTCATAGCAACGTGTAAAGAAACAAATTTTTTAAAAATTTTATGGGGGATGTAACATTTGAAATCCGTTAACCTGTTAATGTTGAAAAGCGTTATCTAACCTTTGACATTAATAAATGTCACGTGTTAAATTTTCTCTATAATTTCAAAATATATGATGGCTGATTGAAGCATAAATCATTCGGTTCTTGTCTTAAATAACACTAAAATTATTCAATCAAATAGTTGAATACCTACAAAATTGGCCA
This sequence comes from Phyto melanocephala, assembly GCA_941918925.1. Classification (NCBI taxonomy): domain Eukaryota; kingdom Metazoa; phylum Arthropoda; class Insecta; order Diptera; family Rhinophoridae; genus Phyto; species Phyto melanocephala. The sequence goes on from OW799238.1 coordinate 20,301,385, forward strand.
AATCATTGTAGACAATATTGTCTTAAACGATCTCCTAAAGACAATTTGAATTTTTCAATGATGGCATTTGTTTGTTATAGATGGCATTGTAATAATAAAAACAGGGGTATTAAATGCCCAAAGTAATGACAGGTATAATAAACGTATGCCGAATTGGCATGTTGTGCACTCTAAAGAAATGTTAAGTTCCAGCCCAAACGCGGGACATTAAAAAAGGAAGTGTTCAACAATCTCATCATCTTCTTCACATGCTCAACATGTCGATTCATCTGGCAGTCCCATGTGAGCTTAATAAATGCTCATCTTCTTGTGACCTGTTACTACATTATTTATTTGGATAATTTGTCGGCTTCTTCGTTTTTTATTATGCCGTCATTGCCTTTACAAAGGTAGCAAAGGTGTCTATATTATCTCTAGACGTTCACAATTCGCATTCGAGTTTAATTTACTCATTTCATTGAAGAACATTCCGAGATTAAACTTTTTCGTTGATAAAAGTCTGAGTAATTGATTGGCTGTCAGTAAAGATAAAAATAGGAGCTTCATTATCTGTCTTCTTCATACATTTTAATGGCTCCTACAACTTCCATAATCTCAGCCACAAAACGGTATTGTGAACCGTAAGGGGCTTATGCAATACAAACCTATTCCAGTTCTGTCACTAACCTTCGATCTGTCTGTGTAAAGATTGAAGCTTTGGGACTTTCCTACCACAATTTATTCATTCCATTATAACCTCTTTGGTACTATGGTGATGCGGTTGACGCTCTCATATCTCGTTAGCTTTTTGTTACAGGTTACCTCTGTGATATTTCCCATCGGTGAGATATTGATTATTCTTTGGTATTGGGTTGTATGGTCTCTCACCAGATATTAATCTAGTAGCGTCCAAGACTGCTTTATATTTTAGCTGTATCTCAATCGAGCGGATTTAAATTTGTTAACTTGTATCACAAAATATTACTAAAATCGTATAATGAAATTAGTTTAGAAAACTGAAGACCAAAGTATAGCACTAGCAAGCTTTATTCAATAAATAAATGAGCAGATTAATTAAATAATAAAGCACCATTAGGATAAACTAACAAATTGTTATTTTGATTTTTATTTTATATACGAGTATGTACCTACATACATAACATTAAGCCATGGGATATCATACATCTGTGATATCATTACATATTTATTTACTAAAATATAAATAAACAGGACTACACATTAATACATTACAACATCTTAATAAGTTAGATTATCCTATATGTGTGAAATTTGTTTTACAAGTGTTGCTGAAAAAAAAAATCAAATAAAATAAAATTTATCTACAAATTATTTCTGTATTATAATAAAAACAAAAAATTAAATTAAATATATTAGTAGTAATTGTTATCCTATTTCATTGTAAGACAATGTCTGATAACTTACATACACATTACATACTTATACATACATATGTACAAACTTATACATATATGTACAAGTTGTTATTACATATTGTTATCCAAGGTAAGTTTAAAAGGTGATCCCATAAGTGTTTTTATTTTATATTTTGCCTGCAGTTGTCAAACTTCATTTCATTTTGTTATTGTCTGTCTACAATAAGTAATACACAGTTGAAAGTGGTTAAAACATTTCTAAAAAAATTAACGTTTTTAAATTAAAGAAAAAATAAAAGAGAAAACAGAAAAAAAATGAAAATCAAGTTTTTATTTTGAAGTTTAAAAAAAAAAAATAAATAAACTAAAGAAAAAGAATTGTTTGACATACATACATATGTAGGTATTTCCCGTTATATGCCTTTTGCTCTTATATTGTACTATTTGTTGCTACGATGCACAAACTCTATTAATATATGTACGTACCTTGTTGTTAGCCATACAAACGTATCGCAACTCCGTAAAGAGAAACAATTTTTAATTAAATCATTACTGTTATTTATGTTTTATGTATAAATATATTTATATTCAATGAATAATTTCGTTTGAACAGTAATTGTTTCGTCAGTAATATGTATGTATGAAATTGAGTAAAATGCATGTATAGTATGTATGCATTTGTTTCATCTATTTTAAATAATAATAAAAATTGTGTGTACAAAAATAATATTGATGTAATGATTTTATGGTAAAAAATATTATCATATATCACAAGTCTTTTATTTGGTACTTCAAAACGATAAGTATGCATTAAAAAAACATAATAAAATTTCGTTTATAGGAGTTTTTATATCTTCAACTACTTTTTTATTTAACTGAGAATCTTCATTGGTAATATTAAAAGTACCTAGTTATTGAATTTTTATTACACGTTTTTTTTATAAAGTTTTTATTGAAAGTAGTTATAATATGTTTGTATTCACAAATAGACTTGTGCCAAATAGTTCATTTTAGTGACCGGGTGAACTAAAATCATAGTTCAAAAATGAACTACATATCGTCGTTCGCAAATTATTGTGTTCTATGTGACTAGGATTTGGGAACCGGGAATTCCCGGGCGGGAATGAACCACTTAATATTCCCGGAAAAATTTTGCTCTTATTCCCGGGAAAACGGGAAATAAAAAATATGTAGTATATTAGGAAATATATTTAATTTTATTTTTAATTTCTTATCTGTTTTGGTAAATTTAAAGAAAATTTGAATAAAAAGTAAGGTTTTTAATTTGTTAGCGTTTTTTAATTGTTAAGTATTTACAACTTTTCTCAAATACGAATATGGAAAAGAAAAACAAACATCGTCGGTCAAAAATATTTCACGCCAAAGTTAACGACTTTCTGGAATTATTTTTAATAAGTGCTTATAAATTTCAAGTGAATTAATTACACACATACATAATTAAATCTTTTCTAGTATAAAAATGTTTTTTATAACAACCGTAAATCCAGCAGTAGTTTCCGTGGTTCATTTTTATAAATATAATCGTATGTACAAATTGTTTTTAAAAGTGGAATTTTTCTAATAATACTTTTTTATAAAATTTACTTTGTTTAGAAGCAAAATGTCTGAAGTCTGGAACTATTTTCAAAAAATAGACAACGCAGCACAATGTAATATTTTCCCGAAAAGGTTAATGTCCAAGGGCGGTAGTACTAGTGGTCTTATACGGCACCTTCTTTTGGATCATAAAATAAAATTTGAAAACGATTCTTCAACACCTGCACCAAATAAAAAAAATAATTCCACCATTAAAAGTTTTTTAGACACCCAAACATTACCAGAAATTGTTTCAAAATTGGCAGCGGTCGATGGAATATCTATTCGAACAATTACACAAAGTTCTTTTATTCGTCAAAGTTTTTTTTCAGTAAAAATATGACGTTACCAAAATGAAACTGATGTTAAAAACATTGTAATAAAATATTACAACGCCGTTAAAAATATGATGGTGAAAACAATATCGAGTCAAATTTGTGACAATTTGTGGTTTGCTCTTGTATTAGACGAGTGGAGTAGTGTTGCCCAAAAAAAGTATCTGTTTACATGGCAATAATTATTTTTATAATTTGGGTTAAGTTTATATTTCCGGAAGATGTAATGCTGGCACAATAAGGACTCTAATGGAAAATAAAATACTACTAAAACAATGAATTATTAACCAAATCGTAATGTTAAAGTTAACAAACATTATTTATTTTAAAAGAAATATTATTTTCGGGAATCCCGGGAATTCCCGGGAAGACGATTTTTTAATTCCGTTTCCCGGGAAAGTAAAAAGACCGGGAAATCCCAAACCCTATATGTGACGCATAAAACCTATACATAAGTATAGAACACAATAATTTATGAACGACGATGTAGGTCGTTCTTTTAGTTTAATTGCTTTTTATACCCTTCACCTGTGGTGCACAAGGGTATATATAGCTTTGTCATTCCGTTTGTAATTTCTACAATTTTCATTTCCGACCCCATAAAGTATATATTTTCTGAAAGCTTATGATTAGAGGAGTCGATTAAGCCCTGACCGTCTGTCCGTCTATCCGTCTGTCCGTCTGTCCGTCTGCCCGTCTGTCCGTGTGTTGGTTGAAATCAACTTTTAGAAGCAACTATATGTTCCTCAGATCTGTATATAGTATCAATCTCTTGGAAATATCCAGGAATGAATCGCTATTGAAATTCAGCACAATCGCCCCATAACTTTCTGAGATATGAGCAAAAAACCACGACCACCTCGTTTTTTTCACAATTACAACAACAACATACATACATACATATATGTAAAAAACATACCAAACAAAAAAAATTACAAAAAAAAAAAAATATTAAAAATAAGAAAAAAATAATAAAAAAAACTAAAAAAAAAATTTTAAAAAAATTTAAAAAAAAATTTAAAAAAATTTTTTTAAAATTTTTCTAAAAAAATTTTTTTTAAAAATTTTAAAAAAATATAAAAAAATAATAAAATATAAATAATATATTAAATAAAATAAAATAAAATTTTTTTGGCTCAGCTGGGATTCGATGCCACATTTATTCTAACGTGTACGTATGCACGTATTTTATATGGGATGAATGGTGATACAAACAATTGTTATTGCATGACTACACGTTGTGAAGGGTATATAAGATTCGGCACGGCCGAATATAGCACTGTTACTTGTTTTATTTTGAACTATGTGTTCTATTTTGAACTACCTACTTTACTTATAAGCACAAGTTGTAGAAATAAAAAAAAAACCTGTGGTGCTAAGGGTATTTATAGCTTTGTCGTTCCGTTTGCGATTTCTACAATAATCATTTCCCCTAAAGTATATATTTTCTAAAAGTTATTAACTAGAGGAGTCGACTGAGAAATGTCCGTCTGTCCCTGTGTTGGTTGAAATCATCTTTTAAAATTTATTTTTATACCCTTCACACAGTGAAAAAGGGTATATATAGGTTTGTCATTCCGTGTGAAATTTCTACAATTTTCATTTCCGACCCCATAAAGTATATATTTTCTGAAAGCTTATGAATAGAGGAGTCGATTAAGCCCTGACCGTCTGTCCGTCTGACCGTCTGTCCGTGTGTATGTTGAAATCAACTTTTTGAAGCCCCCCGACATAGGTTGGACCCGGGTAAGGTATTAAAATATCAGAAATATTCGGGAGTAGATCGGTATTGAAAATCAGAAACATCGGTACATAAACAACTGAGATATGAGCAAAAACCCACGACCACCTCGATTTTCTTTTCATAAAAACAACATTACAACAACAACATACATACATACAAACGTGTATACTGGTTAGAGAAAACGTGGCATCGAATCCCAGCTGAGGCAAAAAAATTTTTTTTAAATTTTTTTAAAATTTTTTTTTTAATTTTTTTTTTATTTTTTTTTTATTTTTTATTTAATATATTATATATATTTTTATTATTATTTTTTTTATTTTTTATTTAATATATTATTTATATTTTTATTATTATTTTCTTTTTAAATTTTTTTTTTTTAATTTTTTTTTTATAATTTTTTTTTTTATTTTTTTTTGTTTTGTATATATTATATACATAATAATTTTTTAAAAAATTTTTTTTTTAAAAAAATTTTTTTTTTTAAATTTTTTTTTTTAAATTTTTTTTTTTTTTTGTTTTTTTTTAACATTCATACGTGAATTTATAATTTTACAATGGGACGTTTTTATATATGTATGTTTTTATATGTATGGACGTATTTCATATGGGATGAATGGTGACACAAACCACTGTTATTGCATGAATTCACGTTGTGAAGGGTATATAAGATTCGGCACGGCCGAATATAGCGCTCTTACTTGTTTATTTAATAAATGTCTTAGGGCCATTATTACAACTTGCCGACAAAGTTAATGTTAATAATAACCTAACCTAACGTGAGTAATAAACTGGGTCCGAATTACGGCATTCGTGATTAATTAAGCTTTTGTATCGAATAAAATTTCGTCACGTATCGAAAGGTCTGATTTCAGCATTCAATTAGTTACCTATCGAAATTAATATAAAAATTTAAAAGATTTTTTTGTTGTAATAGAATAAAAATAAATATATGTTTCTGTTTAGAACAAGAACAAGCAAAATATAAAAAGAAAATATAAAAACTTAGCGGTAGCAATAATTTTTTAAACAATAAATAATTTTTTTAAATATAAGCAAGTAAGAGTGCTATATTCGGCCGTGCCGAATCTTATATACCCTTCACAACGTGTAGTCATGCAATAACAATAGTTTGTATCTCCGTTCATCTCATATGAAATACGTACATGCGTAACATTGTAATTATAATAAATTTACGTATGTAGTTTAATTAAAAAATACAAGGTACTCAATGGGAAAAATACATAAAAATAGATATTTATTTAGTTTAGTTTTTTTTTCATAGTGCATCGTATTTTGCTAGTCATGATATTTCATATACTACTCATATTGGCCATGGTACATTGAATGTTTAAAAAAAAAATAAAAATTTCAGCAAACACTAAAGAAAGTGGCATCGAATAGCGAACCTACAGTTTTATAGTTTAGTGGTGCACCCACTATACTACAAACCTATGAATTATTTCGCAACTTAAACAGAGGTAATTGCAATCTGTATGAGGTGAATAAAAATAAAAAACAAATACTATTTAAGTATTAACAATACGTATGAACCCAGCCAGCAATTTTTGAAAATTGTAATCAAATTCGAGTCTTCTTTAACTCCTCAGCGCGATTAAAAATGCAGAATATGAGCTCATTTTCTGATCGTAAAAGATACTTTGTTCAGGAGAAAAGTGTCCCTAGCCGCGACTCTTCTTGATGTTTTATTAATGAGTCATTTTTTTAATCAGCTTAAAGTCATTTTCGATCCCTTTTATTATGTCTATTATAGCCTTATTCGATTCGTTTTTTAGTCATTTATTAGTCTTCTTTCTCTTATTTTGTGATCCTTTTTCAAGTCATTTATCAGTCATATTTCTGAAAGCTCACGAGTCTTTTTTGAGTAATTTTTTGGTCGTTTTCTTATTTTTTGGTAGTGTTTTTATAGTCATTTATGATTGTGTTTTGAATCATTTATCAGTCGAATTGCTAATTTGACTCTTTTTCTAGGTTATTACAGTAAATTTTCTTATTCCTACGTTTACGCTGACGTAATTTCTAAAAAAAGAACTTGATTTTGCTCATTATTCTTTAATGCGTAGTGGTAGTAGAATAAACAAAATCGAGTCAATTTTTAAAATCATGTCCATATAAACCTGGGGTTACATTAAATAAAAATTTATTAAATTCATATTCATTTGATGTATATACATCATGCATCAAAGTTTATTTAAAAGAAAATTAATTTTTTCATTAAAAATAGTTGTTTAAAAAAAACTTAAAGCCCAGCTTTAAGAATTATAACAACATAAGAATTATATGGTTGTTATAACATTTCACAATTAAACGATGTGTACACCAGAGTCTGACTTCGGTTATCCGAAAAAAAAATAACTCGAATATTTACTTATCTTTTTCGGTTATAAGTATAACCATGCATTTATCACAGAAAATAGCTACTCGTACATGCATGAATTGCTACGGTTACGAGTATATTTATTACTTATTTTCAAAAATACTCTCTATACATACGTATTATTCGGATATACATGTGCGAAAACAAATTACTTATAAGTATTGGCAAAATACTTATAAGTATTGGCAAAATACTTATAAGTATTGGCAAAATACTTATAAGTATTGCGACATACTTATAAGTACTTTTGAACAAAAAAACAAGTAAAAAACAAGTAAAAGTGCTTTATTCTGCTCTTTCATTTTTTTTTTATCAAACAAAAAGAAAATTGGTCAGGGCTGGAACTATTTGTGTAGTAAATATATATAACATAACTTATATTGCTTATTATTTTAATAAGCAACGAGCTAACACATAATAATAAAATGTTTTCTTTAAATAAAAATAAATCTACTTATATTTATTATTTTTTTTTAGTATTAAGAAACGCAACTGTTATACCTGAAATTTGTATGGCTTATCAACTTAAAAAAAATTATTTTGATATAAAAGCAGAAAAAGATAAGTAAAACTTAAAGAAAATAAAAGTGAAAATTTAGTTGAATTGATACTGGCAATAGATATGTATTTAACAATGTATTTTTTATTTTGATTTACTATTTATGTATTTACATTGCTTTTTGTTAGGAAAAAATCTGTAAGAATTTTGACCTTAATTATTGAAAAAAAAACACAAATTTCCAAGGAAAATCCATCATTAAGAAGGGTGCTCTTATACAGGTAGTGATGACAGCCTATCTGACCCAAATAAATTAATGCCAGAAAAAACCTGTAAATGTTTTTATGTTCTGGACCACATAATGGAACATTCATTGAAACATTTTTAAAACTTTTGAAATCGAATTTGTGTTCACACAGTGAGATTTGAGAGTATGAATAATTATTACCTTAATTGTATTCAAAGTCAGATATTAACCTTTCCATCCCTGCTTTTTATGTATAAAAATCTACTTCTCATCGTGAAGTGAGAGGTTCTATTACATCACAAGTGTTGTCAACTTTAAGATTCAAAAAACATCAAAACAGGAAAAAACGTTTGATTTTTAAGAATATGCGTAAAGTTTAAAATTTTGAATTTTCGATTTTATTTATTTTATAAAATTATAAATTTCGTTATTAGAACCTTTTGGCCTAAAATTATTATAATAATAATAAATTTTAAGATAAAGTTGTAACTTTAACTTCACAGTTGGTCATATAATCGCTACTTTAAAAATAATTACAGCTTTTGGTTTTATGCATATAATTATTCTTTTCTTTACTTTTATAAAAAGTTATGTTTGTTTAACCATAGAAGATATCAGAAACATATATATTTAAATTATAACTAATAATAATATAAAATATATAATCTATTTATACAGTTTTTTAAATGTAAGCTAAGGATCTTTATAACAAAAGCATTGTCTATTATCAATTCTTATCATTTTTGTTGCGTTGTTTCGTAAGAAATTTACCTTGCAAAAATTATTCTTTATTTGAATTTAGTATTTTTACTTCGATAAGAAAAAGAATGCACTAAAGAATTTGAGAAATCACATCGAGCACTGACTCAAATTTTTTGCGCGACAAAAATTTTAAAAAGCACAAATAATATTGCATAAAGCCAAAGTTGACAACGCTGGGTAGGAACACAACAAAGAGAGTGTAATTATTTCTGTAAAATACCTGATACCCAGCAAACAAGAACACAAATATTAAAGTATTATGCCGTGTTATACATTCTAAGCTAATATTATAAGCGGTATAACGAGACAAATCAATTTTAAAAGGTTTTAATCAACCACTTAATAGTTATTTATAAGTTAATAAACATAATGCTATTATCTGATTAGTATTTTCCCGCAGAAAAAAACGATATTCTGTTTTTGTTTTTTGGAAAATTAATAAAGAAAAACAAACAAAAACCATATAATTTTTTCTTGACGGACTTAAAATATCTAAAAAAAGTTAATAAGAAAAACAATAAACAACAAATATATCTGTTAAAACTAATGAATATATCTAAATATAAGATTTTTTTCTTTTTTATAAATTTAAAATAAATCCCACATGCTCGCTGGGCATTGCTAAAAAAATAACGCATGTCGTTGTTTCATCAACCCCTAAATTAAAAATCATAAAAAAATGTCTCTGTCCATAATTCATTTAGCAACCAGGGATGCCAGCTTAATTAAACTGGATATTTTTATGGTATAAATTTTTTTAATTTTGTGAATTTGTTTGCTTTGTTATGTTTAAGCTTTCGTAGAACAATATTTTTAGTGGTAAAAAAAGTTAAAATAATTCGCCAATAAACATTTTAATTAAAAATCATATTTCCATTTAAGCGTCTTATGGTTTTATAAAAGTTACATGTTAAATAGTTTATCATATAAACTTGAAACACGAATTTATAGTAGATAACTTTTAATGTCAATGAAAATATTTTACAAAATAAAGAAAACAAACGCTATAAGGAAATATGTAGAAATGCCTTCAATTTTGATATCTTAAGCCATATATTCTAAATAAAAGTTAAGTCAGGACATATATTCCAATACTTATATAGGAAATTAATTATGATTCGAATAAATTACCAAAGTAGTGGCATATACTTTTGCTTAGTAACACTTTTCTTTAAATATTGATGTAAACAAAACTGTATTTTGGATATTTTCAAATACTAATTAAATAATATATATAAATGATTAATATATTAATTGGTAAATTATATTCATTTACTACCATTTGATTATTGGTTTTATTTTTTAAATATAAATGTTAGTATTTAGAAAAATTATGTGCAAAAATGGAAGTTTTTGGTAGATTTTAGTGCATTTATTGACAAATTTGTTAGGAATAATATTTTTTGTGGCATCCCTGCTTGCAACTACGGCTGCTAAGCCGTATACACACAAACGATCATAAAAAAACAACAAATAAATGTATAACAATAATATTTATGTATGTGTGCGTTTGTACCATAATGGTTGTGCTGTTTTCATAACCCAAGCAAGTGCATTTTTACTAAATCAAAACGCATGCAAAATTTCTACTTGATGCTTTCGCTTGAATTGTAAAAACGGTTACTCATTTTACTCGCTTTTTTTTTACGGATAATCGATAACACTTAAGTACTTAAGTCCAATTTGTTGTACTGTGTACAATATAGAGTATTTATGCGAAAAATACTTAGATTTCGGTTACTTGTATATACTTATGCCGAACATCAAACGAGTATGTACGGATAGAGTAATTTTTTTAGCTGTAACCGTACGCACTTATACATGTTTTGCTAATAATACTCAATGTATATCCGAAGTTGTAATCGTTGTCATTCCCTGGTGTACACATCGATATTTCTTTTATAAATGAACAAAAATTTATCTCTTTGATATTTACTGAAAATTGTCCCGTTATACTTAAGAAAAAGCAGTGTTTAATTATCTATAATAATCACAATATGCAAAAAATAAGCATATTTCAAACACCCGCATGATCTGTTTTCGATCAATCGGTTTTAAATCTTCCAGATGTGCAAAATATAATACTCACATTTTAAACGCCTGGTTGATCGATTTGCGATTGCAATACAATTTGTTATTGTATTTTACATCAAACTCTTTTTAATCAATAACGCGAATCATTTTCGAGTCCTTTTTTAATCGTGTAAGTGACTAATCAGTTTTTGATCACCGAAAGTACTCAAAAAAGACTCAATCATCTAAATGCTAAATGCATTTAGATTCTAAAATGATTCGCGTTATTGATTAAAAAGAGTATTCTTTAGTAAATATCAAAAAGTTATATTATTGTTCATTTATAAAAGTAATATCGAGGTGTACACATCGTTTAATTGTGAAATGAACAACAATATAATTTTTATGTTGGTTAAATGCTTAAAGCTGGACTTAAATTTTTATTTAAACAACTATTTTTAATGAAAAAATTAATTTTCTTTTAAATAAACTTTGATGTATTATGTATATATATCAAATGAATATAAATTTAATATATTTTTATTTAATGTTACCCCAGGTTTATACGGACATGATTTTAAAAATTGACTAGATTTTGTTTATTCTACTACCACTACGCAGTTAAAGAATAATGAGCAAAATTAAGTTCTTTTATTAGAAATTACGTCAGTGTGAACGTAGGAATAAGAAAATTTACTGTAATAACCTAGAAAATTATCAGAAAATGAGCTCATATTCTGTTTTTTTAATCGCGCAGAGGAGTTAAAATAGACTCGAATTTGATTAGAAATTTCAAAAATTGCTGGCTGGGTTGTTACGCAGTAGCCAACACTACCCTGTCGGATTTCTGTGAGCTAACTCATAATAAGATTAACTTATGGCCAACTAATTTTGAACTAACTCATGGCTAGCTCAAAACTGACGCAGAGTGAGTGAGTACTGACTCATTCGTAGGACATCGTGTGTAAAAACTAAATAGCTTTTAACACGGTAAATGAGCTAGTTTTTGAGTCACCTATCACTCATTTCTGGCTAACCACTGACTAGTTTTGAGTTAGCTAAATTTCCGACAGGGTATTGAAATATTAACATACGTATGAATGAATATGCGTACATAGGTATTTTACACACCAGCGAAAGCCGCGGTGACATTGTGTTTTCTTTAAATAAATGCGTACATACATACATACTATTGGGCGATTCACAAGGTGTCTTATCATGTCATATTGTCCTAAAATTTTACAATGGTATAAAAATGTTATTGTTGCTTTTCAAACAAAAAGTGTCTAAGTGCTATGTTTATTGTGCTGTCGTATTTAATAAGCAGAGACCTGTGCTAAACGGCTAAGCCGTCTAAGCCAAGCCGCAACAGTTTTTGTAAGCCGTCGCCGTTCATTGTATAATTTTATCGGGCCGACATCCAAACTTGAGCACAGTTGCTAATATTTGATAACAAATCACTGGCGGCGTCAAATAAGATCGGCTAAGGACTCTGCTGTTTTTGTTTATCAAACAAAATTTAATTTATTTGTAATTTATTTACTTGAGTCTGCCATTACAACATCTAAAATGTACTTTTCGCACAAACTGGCTATTATTTTGTTTTTTTACTTGTTTTTGGCATTATGAAAGAAAATATTTATTTTTATATTTGTTTTACATCAGCTGATTTTAATTCAAAATGGCACACTTAATTATGAGGGGTTGTTCACACTAGTCTTAATTTTTCATGCTATTTTTATAGGACATATGGCTTTATGACACTACTGTGAATCCCCCAAATATGACATGATAAGACAGCTTGTGAATCACCCAATTATTTTTAAGCATTTCCAATTCCAGTGTTTTTTTTTTTATAACCTACTACTACTTTTTATAACCACTACTACTTCTTTTATAACCACTTTTTTACTACTTTTTTTATAACCATGTTAGCGATATATTCCTCTTCTTTTATTTTCAGAGACCTTGCCTTTAACCTTAATATATGGTCATGTTTGGTAATTTGGTCGTGTTGATACTCTTCGGTAGTTTGAATATGAGACTTTATGATTGTTGTCTTAGAATCAACTTTTTTGGTACATTGTCTAGGCATCTCCTTCCCTGTAATTTCATTTAAGTCATTATCACTACATTTCTATTTTCTAAAATTGACTGCAAACTTCTATCAATATCGTCTACTTTATTTACTTTCGTAGTTTTTAATTTTTCAAAACTAGTTACCGACGAAAGACCTTCTACAGCCACATCTATTCCACTGGCCTGAACAATTTGTTCGTCTACAGAGGTTAGAATCATTTCCTCAAAAGGTCCACCACCGCGTTTTCTTTTAGAGGCCTTATTAGAAGACAATTTATTTTTGGTCAGCAAACACCTTAAAATATTAAAACTAATACCAAGACTTAAGAAAGAACAACTCCATACTTTTCGCCATGACTTTGAATCCTTAACCAGTGGTCCACAATAATTTAGCGTTACCGTTGTGGCCTTTCCTTGGCCACAATTCGGAATTATATTTTTGGCCAAATTCGAATGCTCGAGCATAAATGCAGCCATATATTCTTTTTGCTTTATATTTATTTTATTAAGATTTGTTCTAAAGATTTAAATTATATTTTTTCTAAAAAGTTAAAAAAAAAATAAAAATTACTTTTATACAGGAAACGTAAGAACAAATGGTTTTTTGATCGTTATTTAACTAACGATGAACTTTTCGAACGATTGCACTCGATAGGGTACTCGTTATCGTATGCTATCATCTCGAATTTCGATAGCTATTACTCGATATCGTAAGCTGTAATCTAAAAAACAAATGTAACGAGCAATTTTACCCGATCACGTATGCCGTGATTCGGCCCCAGACCATTAAGTATTTTTCGTTATAACAACCTCCCTGTAAAATAAATTGTATTTTTTTTAATGTGGCAGCATTAAAGCAAATACCGAATATTTCAAACAAATTAATTAGTTTCTTAAAAACAAAGTGGCAACGACAAACGAATAGTAAACAACTCCTTTATACCGTTTAAAATATCCCACATCGTAGCTTAACCTACAGTTCGTAATTCGCCATTTTCCTTATTATTTCCGACGCCAGCCTTGATTTTGAATTTTTACGTAGTTAACTGTATTTTACTACTCAAGCTTTTAATTTGATACCCGTATTGATGGGGTTAAAAAAATTTAATGTGCTATTTTGTTTTAAAAGCCATCTTGGATTTTAAATTTTTTAATAATTTACTGTATTCTATATTTGGTACCAATATTGAGCTGGTTCTAGAAGCTATATTTTAAAATACCAGATTTAAACCACATATAATTTTCTTGTCCGCCATTTTGTAGTGGCGGCCAACGTGACTTTTTTTAACAGTTCTTATATTGCGCTAGTCAAGTCCTTTCAGATGATACCAATATTGACTCTCTCGGTTATCTAAATGCTGAAAAAAATTGATTTTGGTTTGTAAATTTTTAAAACATAAATTAAAAAAAAAAATTCCTATAACTTTACCGATTAGAGCCCCCTTTATCCAATATTTTTTAAGAATATCTTTAGAGGCATATTATATTTCCAAATAGTGGCAAAAGTACCTATAAATTCTACTATAGCTGAACAATTTTAATTCTGGTAGTAAAAATATAGGTAAAAACTGGCCAGTCGTATTTATTTGCTCATATCACATCATTTCATTTATTTATTTTTTTTTCATTTATTTTCATTTCCTGTACAACAAGACAATGTCTTATAATTACAGTGCAGGAGCGTAAAATGTTACAAGAATATTTAATTACATATGAATAATTATAACAAAATGGTTCATATTATTAAAATAAACTATTAAAAAGATACAATTATAAAGAATATAAGCCATATAAAACATGTTAAACCAAAAAAAAAAAAAAAAAAAACAGGAGCAATTATGAAAAAAAGTTATATAAAAACATTTTGAAACTGTTAGCATTACGATTTAGTTGTTGATTTAGTGGAATAATGTTCCAAAGATAAGCTGCATGAATAAAAAACTGCCATTCGGAGACTAAGGTTTGATACCGTGGAATTATAATATTATGGTTCCTTTGAGATTGTAAAAAACATATCTTCTCAAATAAATATTTGGGGGCTTCAGTGTTTATCACTCTGTGTTAAAAAATAAGTGTTCGGATTTTCAAAAGAGATTCCATACAGACTGTTTGAAACGAATGAAACATGATCAAAACATTTTATACCGTACACATATCTCAGAATATTGTTGAATAAAGTATTTAATTTTCTTTTTCTAACTGAATCACAGTTTGCAAACAGTTCACAACCATAAATTAAACTAGGAATCAGATATGTCTTGGCAAAAAGAAGCCTTATCCTCAATGGGATAAAGTATTGTGTCAACCATAGGGCCCGTAACTTAATATAGGACTGAACAATTAAAGAGTTCACATGATCGTTCCAAGTGAGACTATTGTTAAAAATTATTCCCAAATTTGTCGCTGCTCTCACAGTCTCAATCTTCTCACCATTTATGACAATATTATCAGCAATGGTGGGAACAATGGTATGAGCAATACTTTTCCTACATATAATAATGCACTTAGATTTGCGCGGATTCAAACAGAGCCCGTTTGCAGAAGCCCACAGGTATATTTTGTTTATTTCAGTATTTACAGATGATAAACCTAAGGCAATACTCTTCACAGGGCTACTTAAGTAAAGTTGCACATCATCCGCATACAAGTGGACTTTGAAATTGGATAATTGTTCAGGCAAATCATTTACACATATCGAAAAAAGAAGTGTCCCCAAAATAGAGCCCTGTGGCACTCTTTTAGTTAGAGATAAAGAGTTTGACTAAGAGTCATTCATGAAAACCGATTGTGTTCGCGCCGAAAGGTAAGAAGAGGAATTGGCAAATCAAAAAAGGATCTCAGTTTACTAATAAGCATTTGATGATCCACTGTGTCAAATGCCTTCGAATGATCCAGAAGCACTAAAAAGTTTATGTCCCCATTATCGAGTCTCTGTCGTATATTCTCACATACCTCCGCAAGAGCTGTAATACAGCTATGACCCTGGCGAAACCAAGCTAGCGTTACGTTCATTTATATATCCCAACATTTGGCTATACAATAGTTTTTCCAAAACTTTAGATAGATAGCACAAGATGGCTATTGGTCGGTATTCACTATTTGACTTAGGTATTGGAATAACTTTCGCATGGCTCCATCCACTGCGTTGGATTTCATCAAATGGATAATCGAGATAACATCATATTGATGAAAAATCATAGAAGCTGAGGTTCGCTTGTATCGAAGGAGTGCTTGTAAAAGATTCGTTAAGAGTATTTGCATCAATTTGGCAATCATTATTCTTGTCAGTTTTGCCAATACCTTGGGAATTGGGAATAATATTCGGTTTCGGCATATTTAATTCGTCTATTGACAAAATTTCTCGCAAGAGAAAACTGACGTTTTAGTTCCGGAGTGCTAAATTTTTTTCACCATGCATAAGCCACATTTCTTATGCGTATAGCATCCCTGACAGCTTCCGTGCACCAGGGTTTTTGTTTCTGCGTAATTTTCTTATATTTAAGTCGTACATTTTCGCTGTAAAGGTACTGAATATTGTGCTCCAAGAAAGAAGATTGATCCTCGACTGAAGGCATATAATAAATATCACTCCAAGTGATGAGTGAAAAAAGTTCGTACAAAAGATTATATTAATACTATTAAAGACACGGAAACTAAAACACCGATTAACTGGTTGCACCCGAAAGTCAAGAAAATCAAATCATGTTTAGAAAAACAAGGTGCCGATATCTTATCATACCACATTATATTCAAAATGTTGGACACAAAAAATAAATCAAAGTACTTGTTGTGGCGGTATGATGTGTTGGAATTGCTGTATTGACTGAAAAAAAACCTAGGGATAACTTATTATCAGGAAGTGTGGCATCTATCAATATATTTGAATCGAAATCTCCAGTTACCACAATGTCATTATACTCTGTTGTGAGAGTTTCGAGAGTGGAATATAAAACTGCCAATGGTATTATATTATTTGGCCTGTAAACACATCCAACCAACATTTTCCCACTAGATGATGAAACCTCAACAAAAATAAATTCAACTTTTTGGGCATCCTGTAGAATTAAACGATTTTTCATAGACGATATGTGGCAAATCCTACAAGAAATATCGTTTTTGACAAAAATGGCAACACCGACGGCATGATATCGGTGTTCATTGTTCAGTGTCTATCACCTAGATGGACTTATAAAAATGAAAATACAACCTGCCAAAGATGGATATTGAAAGCATAACGAAAATGTATTACGAATATAAAAGAATATGAACATGTTGAATAAAGAATTGTCATTTGATAGGTAAAGTAAAAATTCAACAAATTTGAAAATTAATACTAAGATTCACTAATCCAAATTTCATTGAATTGTAACATAAATAGGAATTTTAAATTACATAGTAGTATACCGATAAGGAGTGCTGATGATGAATTCGTAGCTGATTTCGAAAATGTATTCCACTCGGCTAATATCAGAAATAATTTTAGAAAGAATATTCCTAAAAATGGTTACAATTGAATTATAAAAAATAAATAAAAGAATAAATGAACTTAAGCCAAAATAAAAATTATTCAAATTAAAATTTAATATATTAAAGTAATAACACTTTTTGATGTGTTTTTATTATTTTCATTTATTTTATACACCGATCACAATAAACTAAGACTGAATAGTAAATAAGTTTAAATTTTTTTCATTCTTTTGCGTGCAGAAATTAACCACCGTTACTTCTTTTGTTTTTGCAAAACATGTTTATAATGTCATTTACAATATTATTTACGAATCTTTCGCGATGGTAATGAAAGCAACAAGAAAGCTGAGCTTTTAAAAACAAAAGCAATGAAAATAAAAATACGATGTTGAAAAAACATGTTGCGAACATTCACTTTTTCAAAATTCTCGACAATTACTCGAATGTTTATTGTCAAAAAACATTCGAGAATGCTTCGATGTTACAAACGTTCACTTTTCCTTTAAATTCTCGATAATTGTTCGTATATTTTTCTTTCGAGAAAAGTTTGCTTTAACCTTTACTAATTCTCGAAGCTCAGGTCGAGTGGGGTAGTTTTGAACCAGGGATGCAAAGTGACGTTCAACAAGTTGTACTAGATTTTAAATAAAATTGTATTTTTTTCAGACCAATTGTATTTTTTTATTTTTGTACCCTTCACACAGTAAAAAAAGGGTATATATAGGTTTGTCATTCCGTGTGAAATTACTACAATTTTGATTTCCGACCCCATAAAGTATATATTTTCTGAAAGCTTATGAATAGGGGAGTCGATTAAGCCCTGTCAGTCTGTCCGTGTGTATGTTGAAATCAAAAAAGCGCTATATTCGGCCGTGCCGAATCTAATAGAATATAGCTGGGATTCGATGCCACATTTATTCTAACCAGTATATACATATGTACGTATTTGATATGAGATGAATGGTGATACAAACAATTGTTATTGCATGACTACACGTTGTGAAGGGTATATAAGATTCGGCATGGCCGAATATAGCACTGTTACTTGTTTTTGTTGTGTTAGGCTGTAAAAGAAGTTAGAAATATTAATGATATTTAAAAATTTTAATTAAAACGATACATGACATTGATACTTACCGATATATTTTTCCAATAACACTGCTCACCAGCAAAATCCTCCATTAAATAAAACTATGTGGACTATATGGATTTTGATGCGCTGAACTCAAATCCGTTGTCGGTTTTTTTCCATCAGATCGGGTTTTTTTTTATGGGCGTGGAAAATTTTTCCCTCTAAAGTAGTCAGGTACGGAAACATATTTAATCCTAACTCGAGAACCAGTCATCCGATTTCCAAAACTAAAACACCAAAAAATATGTAACAAAATTGTATTTATTTTAGAGCAATAAAATTTTTCTCTATCTCTTATCGTTTTGGAGTTATTTAGAAATTAATGGAGAAAAAAAATTTTTTCGAGCAAAATTCGTAATATTTTTCAATTTGAAAATGGAATTAAAAAAAATATAAGGCAAATATTCAACATTTTAAACATTTTTCTAAGAGCTACTTATCTTAGAAATACAAAAAGTAATAAACCAGAAAAATTGGTTAAAAAAATTAGATTTTATTGTCAATTTACCGCAGGTATCCAATATTGACCAAATATGTGTAATGCAGTTAACAACGTCAGAGTGGTCGCACTAAAGCGCCTTGTAGCAACAATGAATGACAACTATTTACTTCTATCTATTTGCGTAAAACAAAAACAAATACAAGCAAAAAAATTTGCCAGATTGTAATTTCGTAGCAACGCCTCGCATAAAGCACCCACCCCGTCGTCACCCGTAGATAACTTTAAATTACAATAAAAAATTAAAATATTTACAGCCTATTTTAATTTAAATAACACAAAACTTTTGTTAATAATTATTAATTTTTATTTAGGAAACATTGTTAAAATAAAAAAGTAGCTTAAGCTGTCCATGCTCTTTCTTCTACATCATACAATTTCGTTCTAAAGACCTCGTCCTTCATAAGCTGTCGTATTTGTGGACCTACAAATATGCCTTCTTTCACTTTAACATATAGAAAGCCTTCACCGTCCTTGTTCATTGCTTCGACAAAATTTTTCATTAGGCCTAGCTTTATATGAAGAGAAGAGTTTGTTCCTTCTGATTTAAAGGCTCTTCTGCTACATTTTTTTCTCCTGGAATAAATTTCACTCTTTTCGGCCAAATTTTAACATTGTAGTGTTTTTCTTTTGCGCGGCTATTCCATTCACATAAGAAG
Source organism: Phyto melanocephala (assembly GCA_941918925.1). NCBI lineage: Eukaryota > Metazoa > Arthropoda > Insecta > Diptera > Rhinophoridae > Phyto > Phyto melanocephala. Next base: position 20,321,185 of record OW799238.1, read on the forward strand.
CAATAAAACTTAGTATATCCACTTTGCAATCCATTTAACATTGCTACGACTTTAAAATCTGCACATACGTTCCATGAGTAATGTGAATATTTAATTTTTTGTAGTATCATCTTCATGCTACAATAGTTTTCTTTCATATTTCTTGCATACGCGAGTGAGACCGATGGAAATTTGTTGCCATTGTGAAGTAAAACGGCTTTCAAACTTGTCTTGGATGAATTAATAAAAAGCCGCCAATCCTCAGATTTGTGACTGAAACACAGTTGTCGCAAAAGTCCATCAGCATTATCAGAAAATACCAAACCTTCCTCTCTGCTGAAATAACTCAAAAAAGGTTGTTCTTTATTTCGAAAGTACGAGACGTTAACGTCCTTTTTCACCAAATTCCATTCTTTTAATTGGGATGCAAGAATCTCAAACTTGTTTTTTGAGAGCCCTAATTTATGAACTAAGTTATTCATATCAGTTTAATTCGGAAAATAATGTTAACTCGTTGGACTTCCAAATGAATGCGACGAAACTCCCATGCTGGCGTACGTGGATTCAGTTGCTGCAAAAAGCCCATCTTCTTCATCGTCTGTAGGAGGCAATGGAGGTAAAAATTTACTTGTAAACTGAAAAACTGATCGCTTGACGTATAAAGTATTTGGATATGTAACTTTATTATACCCTTCACCTGTGGTGCACAAGGGTATATATAGCTTTGTCATTCCGTTTGTAATTTCTGCAATTTTCATTTCCGACCCCATAAAGTATATATTTTCTGAAAGCTTATGAATAGAGGAGTCGATTAAGCCCTGACCGTCTGTCCGTCTGCCCGTCTGTCCGTGTGTTGGTTGAAATCAACTTTTAGAAGCAACTGTATGTTCCTCAGATCTGTATATGGTATCAATCTCTTGGAAATATCCAGGAATGAATCGCTATTGAAATTCAGCACAATCGCCTCATAACTTTCTGAGATATGAGCAAAAAACCACGACCACCTCGTTTTTTTTCACAATTACAACAACAACATACATACATAGATACATGTAAAAAACATACCAAACAAAAAAAATTACAAAAAAAAAAATATTAAAAATAAGAAAAAAATAATAAAAAAAACTACAAAAAAAAAAAATTTAAAAAAATTTAAAAAAATTTTTTAAAAAAATTTAAAAAAAATATAAAAAAAAAATAATAAAATATAAATAATATATTAAATAAAATAAAATAAATTTTTTTTTTTTTTTTTCGATGCCACATTTATTCTAACGTGTACGTATGCACGTATTTTATATGGGATGAATGGTGTTACAAACAATTGTTATTGCATGACTACACGTTGTGAAGGGTATATAAGATTCGGCACGGCCGAATATAGCACTGTTACTTGTTTTTTGTTTTTTTTTTTCGTAAACCCACGTGTTTTAGTATGGCAATAGTAGCAATCATTTTGATGATTTTGTGGTTCACTCCAAAGAGCTAGTTTACACGAAGGGACATGTCCCTGCGACTCTGCTTGCGTTGGCTTGTATTTTCTTTTGGTGTCCCTTCTAAAATCTTCTTGCGTTTACATGAAGGGATTTTGTTGCAGGGACAAAGCGACTTTTTGACGTTAAATTAATAAATTCTTTTTATCCCTTCATTCGTAAGAAGGGCTGCCATACATATACAATTTATAATTTATGATTTGTCAACAGTAGCAGAGGCAATACAAGTATTTAAAAAAGCAAAATTAAATAAATTTCAAGAAACATAATGGCTGATATTTCTAAAGAAGTAATTATTGAAGAAATTTGAAATTACTTTATTTATTATAAATATTAATATCTTTTCGTCTTGATAATTTTACACAAACTGACAAACATACAAAAAATATTGAACATATAAAAAATAACTACTATGAATAAGAATTTATATTTAAACTATAAAAACGTTCAAGTAATTCTAACAAAATTGTTGACCTAACTAAACTGGCTGTTGAAGCGTTAGATCTAGATGATGCTGAAAATATATAAATAATTTTTAATTTGCTATAAAAACGCAAATAGTTTACCGAATAAAAGAAGACGAAAGGAGTGGGTAAAACCATGGAGGTTAGAGCAAAAGAAACGCGGCTTATGTTATTTCTAATAAATGATCTTTCATTGGATATTTCATATTTTTTTTTTTGGCAAATTCCATAAAATATCAGTCTGGCAACACCGGTCACACATAACATGACAAGAATACAAGAGAACGAAAGATGTAAAAGAGAAATGTCAAATTTGTCCCCTCAAATTCACAAAACGTGCGACAATTGCTACCCCGTACTCAACGCCGCACCCCTCACCCACAAACTCGTGTCGCAGGGGACATGTCCCTTCATGTAAACACGCTCAAATCGCTGGCTTATAAATGGCTTCATAAAGACTTATGACTTCCTTTTAACCAACCTCTTAAAGACTTACCACAGCTACTACAACATATTTTCGGCAGCCAGTTTTTATCTCTATCATCGATAGGAAACCCAAAATAACGGCGATAAGCATCTTTAATCTTGGAAGATATTGTCTCCCGTTGAGTACTTAAAGTTAGATCGCCACATACGTAACAAAATAAATTTGGAGATTTGTTACAAATCCTTGACATTTTGTAATATAAAAGCGTTTGTGGATTCTATAATTGCTTTATTTCTTTACACAATAACAAAGTACACTATAAGATCTATTTACTGTTGCCGATTTTAACCGCACGATATTCAAATTAAAAGTGACTCACTTATTGTTCATCAGCTTCTATACGTACAATAAATACCAGAATCTACCCTAATGTTCTTAATTTGAAATCACAGGTAATTGAAAAATACTGTTATAAATTTTAATTCCCAGAACTATGCAAAATACCGTTGTACTTTAGTTCCATTACATGCTCACCTAACGAAGTGTTACATATATCATAAGTAAGGCTGGTTGCATTACAATATTGGGTACCTGCGGTAAATTGACAATAAAATCTACATTTTTTAACCAATTTTTATTGTTTATGGCTTTTTGTATTTCTAAGATAAGTAGCTCTCAGAAAAAAAGTTTAAAATGTTGAGTATTTGCCTTATATTTTTTTTAATTCCATTTTCAAATTGAAAAATATTACGAATTTTGATAATATAAATTTTTTTTTCCTCCAATAATTTCTAAATAACTCCAAAACAATTAGAGATAGAGAAAAATAAATACAATTTTGTTACACATTTTTTTGTGTTTTATTTTTGAAAATCGGATGACTGGTTCTCAAGTTAGGATGAAAAATGTCACCGTACCTGACTAATTTAGGGGGGGAAATTTGCCGCGCCCATAAAAAAAATCCCGATCTGATGGAAAAAAACCGACAACGGATTTGAGTTCAGCGTATCAAAATCCATATAGTCCACATAGCTTTATTAAATGGGAAGACAAAAAATTATTTTTTGTAGAGCAGTGTAATTACATATGTATACATATGTATATAGTATTTTAACAACCTTTACTAGAGTTGGCCGTTAATTGATCATTAATGTAAATACATATAAAAAAATGATTTTGTATTTCGATCATATGCGATTGTGTTTAAATAACCTACAAGCAAAGACTATACACTATATATATATTATGTATATAATATATATTAGTATTAGTAGTAAGGAAAAAGAATGGTGAAGGCAGATTATGTGTTGACTACAGGTTTTTAAATAAGAAAACAGTTAGGGACAATTTTCCTATGCCAGTTATTGAGGATTGTTTTGAACAACTTGAGGAGGCAAAATATTTCACTGCTTTAGATTTAAGAAATGGATTTCATCAGGTAGAAATGCACGAAGATTCAGTGAAATATACTTCATTTGTAACACCTAGAGGACAGTACGAATATAGGAAAATGTCATTTGGTTTAAAAAATGCGCCGGCATTTTTTCAACGTTTTATTAATGATATTTTGAAAGATTTCATATCATCAGGAAAAGTTGTTGTATATATATATATATATATTAGTTTTGGGCATAATCTTTCTTTTCAGTGAATCGTTCATGATCGGTCAGAAAGACTTGCTGAAATATTTCATTCTTTTCTTTCATCCTTCTTTTATGAAAGATGTAATATGAATGATTAAGGCAAATGATTACATGACAGTTGGTTTTTGTTTATAAGAAAATAAATGCAAAAACGAAAATTGCTGGTACAAAGCTAATATTAAGTACTAATCTATATATATAAAAGTGAAACTCTGTGTGTGTGTGTGTGTGTGTGTGTGTTAGCTATAGACTCTGAAACTGTAAAACCGATCGGGCTCAAACTTTGGTAAGTTGTTGTACACATACCGGAGAGTGTTTATGGATGAAAAAAAGTGGGCGGGGCCACGCCCATAAAAAATTAGTTATCAGTTTTAGCTACTTGCACTTGACCGATTTTTCTGAAACTTTACACACATATCGAGCTCTCATGACTAAATAATTTCGTGATAAGAAAAGTGGGCGGGGCCACGCCCCTAAAAAAGTTTTAATTTTGAGGCACTTGCACTGGACCGATTTTTCTTAAACTTTGCACACATATTAAGCTGTCGTGACTTTATAATTTTAAGATTAAAAAAGTGGGCGGAGCCACGCCCATAAAAAAAGGCTATAATTTTGAGGTACCTGCACCAGACTGATTTTTCTGAAACTTTGCACACATATTGAGCTGTCATGACTAAATAATTTCGTGATTAGAAAAGTGGGCAGTGCCACGCCCATAAAAAAAGGTATCATTTTAAGGTACTTGCACTGGACCGATTATTCTGAAACTTTGCACACATATTGAGCTGTTATGACTTTACATTTTCGTGATTAGAAAAGTGGGCAGGGCCACGCCCATAAAAACAATTTTAATTTTGAGGTACTTGCACTGGTCCGATTCTTCTGAAACTTTGCACACATATTGAGCAGCTATGACTTTACAATTTCGTGACTAGAAAAGTTGGCAATGACACGCCTATAAAAAAATTATAATTTTTAGGTTTTTGCACTTGATATTCAATTAAAATTCAGAATGCATTTCGATTCATTAAGGGGCGTAGCAATGCGCGCCGGGTTTGGCTAGTAATTAAATAAAAATAAGTTCAATTAAAAAAAAAAAAATTCAGACATACATACTTTGAAAATAAATTAAAAGTAAAACCAAAAAACAAAATCAAAATCTGTATTCCGGTTAGAATTTGGCACATAAATTCAAAATTAGATTAGGCGTATACACATATGTATACATATATATAAAAATCAGGAAAATTAATATGCATATATTTTTATTAATTTATATGTAATATATTTTATTTGAATCAAATTAAAAAACAATGATCCTTTTCTGAATAGAACTATAATTATTTTTTTTTATACAATTTTTAAATACAATTAAAATTAATTTTTTATATTTCGCTACTTCTTTACTTAGCACCATTAGGAAAATAAATACTTCCGATATAACAAAATTATCTTTAAAACTTTTATGCGTTAAATATGGTATAATTTATTATAAACGAATTTATATTTTAAATTATATTTTGTGCAAACATACACATGCATTAAAAAACAATTTAATTTATTTCTTGAATAATTCATAGTTTCATTAAAAAAAAGAGATCTCTCTTTTATAGTTTTGGTACAAATCCCTACAAGAAATTAATGACTGAAACTAACACATACAAAATGTTTGTACTCACACTATTGCAGCAATTTAATATATAATTCCTGCTACAGGAAATATAATGCGTATGCAAGAGTGAGACAAATAATGTATGTTGATTTCTTGACGTTTAAAAAAAAAATTTGGAAAATTATTGTGTAAAACCAGGTTTTTTATAAAATACACGAGAAATAAAGGGTAAGTACGAAAGGTAGCAGCCAAACATTAATATGTATGTATATGCCTTTGTATATTCTCATAATTTTTACTTTTAGTAATTCAAGCCATAATACCAATGACGCTAATACCATGGAAACGGATTAAAATGAGCCCCTTGCAGGAAGCAGTGAAATTAACGGGAAATATTGTGTTAAAAAAAGTGATGTAGTGAAATGAAAAATAGTATAATAAATATTATAAAAGATAATAAATTTGTTTTATTGCACGAGTTAGCTGTGACCGATATATGCGTTAAGTGTGACTACTATTTATATTATACTAGAAAATCCCGGCGCGCGTTGCTACGCCCCTTCATGAATTTTAATCGCACTCTAAATTTTAATCAAATATCAAGTGCAAAGCTAAAAACTATAACTTTTTCTTTATGAGCGTGGCACTGCCCACTTTTCTAATTACGAAGCTGTATAGTAATGACAGCTCAATAAGTGTGCAAAGTTTCAGAAAAGTCCGTCCAGTGAAAGTATCTTAAAATTATAACTTTTTTAATGGGCCTAGCCCTGCCCACTTTTCTAATCACGAAATTATATAGTCATGACAGCTCAATATGTGTGCAAAGTTTCAGAAAAATCCGTCCAGTGCAAGTACCTCGAAATTATACCTTTTTTTATGGGCGTGGCACTGCCCACTTTTCTAATGACGAAAGTGTAAAGTCATGATAACTCAATATGTGTGCAAAGTTTCAGAAAAATCGGTCCAGTTCAAGTACCTCAAAATGATACCTTTTTTTAATGGGCGTGGCACTGCCCACTTTTCTAATGACGAAAGTGTAAAGTCATGACAGCTCAGTATGTTTGCAAAGTTTCAGAAAGTTCGGTCCAGTGCAAGTAGCTAAAACTGATAATTAATTTTTTATGGGCGTGGCCCCGCCCACTTTTCTAATCACGAAATTATATGGTTGTGACAGCTTAGCATGTGTGCAAAGTTTCATAAAAATCGGTCCAGTGCAAGTACCTCAAAATTAAAACTTTTTTAGGGGCGTGGCCCCGCCCACTTTTCTTATCACGAAATTATTTAGTCATGACAGCTCGATATGTGTGCAAAGTTTCAGAAAAATCGGTCAAGTGCAAGTAGTTAAAAATGATAACTAATTTTTATGGGCGTGGCCCCGCCCACTTTTTTCCACCCATAAACACTTCCTGGTATGTGTACAACAACATACCAAAGTTTGAGCCCGATCGGTTTTACAGTTTCGGAGTCTATAGCTAACACACACACACACACACCGAGTTTCACTTTTATATATATAGATTTGATTATAAATAGCTGTAGTGTAAGTAGTCCAGATATATGTTTTGCAATCCACAGAACTAATAAGTAAAAGAAAGACGGAAAATCACATGTACACAAAAGTTTCAGTCATTTTTTTCACATTGCCCTTAAGAAACTAATAGAAACTTTAACCGATATATCAGTCACTAATACCAGTCATATAACCGGTCAAATGACCGTCACTGTTCTTGTAGGGATCATAGTACGCAAAAAATGATGTTTGAGAATACAATTTCATTTTTTTCGCTTGTTTTTTGGATTATGCTCTGAATTGAAAAAGATAAAAGTTGTGAGTCAAATTCTATTTAGTATTTTTATTTTTTTTCATTCTTCTCGCAATATAAAAATATTTTTTTATTGAATTCGTTTGCAATACAATTTTTATTTTTAAAATTCGTCGTGTTTCATTCTTCTCACAAATTTAATATATTTCATTCTAAGCAAAATGAATCAAAAACGAATAATTTGTTTTAAAGATTTCCTCTTTTTATTTGTTGTTGTTTGTGGTATGAAAAAAATCTTAACATTAAATAATGTACAGTAGCAGCGATAATAATTTAAACAACACAGTGCGTTCTTAACCCTTGATATCCTGATATTTTTTTTTGCTCTGAAAAAAATATATGTTAGAAAATTCGTAATTCTAATTCATTTTTGTTCTACAACTTTGTTCCTAAGTAATTTTTACCCTTTCTAGGTTCAAAATTCTCGGTTGGTTCCTAATGGAACCACTAGGATCTCTACGATAAAGTAAAGACGGTATAAAGAATATTATTTTTTAATTAAAAGTAACGAAATTTTAGTTAAAAAATATTTTTTATTTTAATTCAGAAACAATTTTTATTTGGTAAATTAAATATGCTTGTCGTTTAGTTCTAGTGTAACTCTGCGAAACAATTTTTGTCACTGGAAAAACATAAACTAACTTCACATGTATGGCATCGAACCTTGGTACGCGATGTGCATTACGGATTCTTACAGCGTGGCTTTCCTTCTTCTACAAATTCTGGTAAATGGCCAATGTTATCTAAACGAACGTCACGTGGTGGAAGAGGAGCAGTCGATGGCCGACTGCGTTTCGCCGTAATTTGGTTTTTAATATTATTTTTTCGTCCTTTTCTTACCCGCATTTCACAGCCAGACTTTGTTAAACAATGTGCAACTTCAGTCACAAATTCATGCAACTTTAACTTTGGTTCCAAACAATTAGTTTCAGTGTGATGCTTTTTGTACAAAATCCATGCATTTATTATCGCCACATCGCACATGTGGTAGAACAAACGACTCGTCCACTTACGTGATTTAATTCAGATACGGCAACAGCCCAGAGGAATCGAGAAGGTCAACGCCGCCCATGTATTTGTTGTATTGGTGAACTATATTTGGGCATTGAATAGTCTCCATTACCTTCTTCTTTTTATTAAATCTTTCGATGGTTGGAGCATTCCCTGGCGTTTCCCCATGTGCCAAAATAAACGGCTTTACTCCGACCATTGTAGATGACATATTAACAACTTTATTGTCATTCCATGCTACTGTTGTGAAGTTGATTCCATGAAACGTTCCTAGATATTCTTCGCAATCACCTCGATTGGCAAATTTTTGTGGAAGTTTGCATAACGGAAGACGAGAACGGCGTATTTTTGTCGCACAAATTTGTTCATCAACTCAAAGTCTTGCTCTCTTAAGAATTTCTGCTCAATGCGGAAATTATGGGACGCAATTTATAAAGACGATCAAAACTGGAACCCAATGTTGTAGATTCTTGTTGAGAGTGATGGCTCTGCGGCATTGTCTCATTATTGTTATAGTGCAAAAATTTACGAATAGTTTTGTGACGATTTCGTGTCATGCAGTCCATAATAGGGCTGAAGCCATAGTCACTCCAATACGTTCGAATGCTTGGATATTTAAAGGTTGACATATAGTAATTGATTCCTAAAAACCGCTTAATTTCATCCGGCGTGGTATTTAGGGGCTTTTCAATATTATTTTGTAGAGCATACAGATTACTCTGTTCAACAATGTTTGAAATAATATCATCAGACATAAAAATCGAAAAGAACTGGAAGGGTGTGTCCAATGCAAGTATTTCTGGTGTCAAAGAGTCATCGCCATAAAATTTTACGTAATTAGAAAAATAACTGAACACTACTTTTTCGCCATAATAGCTTTTTAAAAACTTGTGACTCTTTGTCAATCGATATACCTTCAAACATGGTAGCATGTTCTTGCCATCGGGAAGAATCACCAACAATTAGTGCATGACTTTCACTTAATTCTACAGTTTCGTTAACTAAAACTGAATTATTCTTCCCTGCATCGAACACATCTTTTGCTGAATTTTTCACTAAATCGGTTTCTTCCAATTCCTCTACCTGGTTATCATCTTCTATGTTTTCATCGCGAAGAGCACCTTCAAAATCATAATTCGGATCACATTCAAAATCGTCAGAGGAGAAATCTCCATCGTCTTCACTTTCATCCCAAGCCATCGAATTGACATATTCAGAAAGCTCTTGCTCCGTTAGAAAACATTGAATTCTGCGAGCCATTTAAAAAAATCGACTAAAAAAGACCGTTACAATAATGTTGCTATATAATTTCATATATAAATAATATCAACTAAGAGCGCCTGGTGGTTCCTCAAGGGACCACCAAGGAATATATAGAAAAAATATTGAAAATAAAACCACACTAACTTTTTAATACCTACATACGTTTCTGTACACTATAATTATAACGGAAATATTTTTTTCTCAACATTTTCAATGTAAATTGTACGAAAATAATTTGTTGTTTTTAAGCAAAAGCACAAAATTTCATTGTTGCGAGGAAGAACCCCTTTAACAAACACACAAGCTTTAAATGACGTTGTTTTCAAATACCGATCAACGCAAACAGTAGCATATCGATGCCTTACTTCCTCAACCTCGTATCTTAAAAAATAAAATTTTTCAGGAGAGATAAAAGAAACGGTTCATCTTTTTATACTTCGGTGTTTGGTTAAAAGTTTAAATGCAATTATCAAGGACTTGATTGTATTTATGTATATTAGTAGTAATAATATACTAATCTTTTTTAGTTATAACATAAAACAATCGTTTAATATGAAAACGTCAAAACCGTATTTTTTAAGATACGAGGTTGAGGAAGTAAGGCATCGATATGCATCATTGAACAGTTTGTAAACCATTACAACAATATTTTATAATAATCGTTGAATGAGTTTTTAAATATTGTTGGTTGGTTCCTTAAGGAACCACTAGGCTATTAAGGGTTAACATATTGGATTTTGCTTATATGTATATAAATAGCTGTATCATGTATAAATATTATATTTTATATATCCATACATACATATATAATATTTTTATCCTCATAAATTTAATTATAATTGATTTAAAGATGAGGGCAAGAAAAACAACTTTATAGGTCTAATAAAATAATTAGGCATTTATATAAAAAGGTAAAGTCTTAAAAGGATATGCGTATTATCAAAATACATGTATAAACATACTTATATACCTGAAAATGTAAACAGAAAATTCATTATATTCCTAATTTTTTTTTTTACTCAGTAAAGCAAAAATCCTTGTTTGTCTTCAATTGAAACTCGGTATAAAAGCTACTTCATATATAAGCATATGTCAAGCGCCTATAGGTAAAAAGTTGTGTGTTACACTGTACCCAATGCCTCTTTTAACAACAACAATACCTAAAAAACAAACGACATCAATAAAAAGGTATATGTGAAAATCATCCCTTGCAAGGAATACAACACAAAAATTTTTTTTGGCGCCACATAAAAAAATGTGTGTATAGAAAAATATGTAATACAGTCGAATTCGGTTAAGCTGCCGCCGTTTAATTGAAGAAATCACTTAACTACAATTAAATATTTTTACTATATTTTAAAGAAAATGAGTTCGTTTAAGGGAAAATCAGTTTTACAGCTTTTATGTTTTTAAAGCTACAAACTTCAATAAAGCAAACACTGCTTAGTACAGGGTTCCCAGTTTTTTTTTTAATTTTATCCCCAATTTTAAGTTTTTCATCCCCGAAAATCCCCAAAAAGACATTTTTTATCCCCAAAATCCCCAAGTTTTTTTTAATTATTTCAATTAAATTAAGCTATATAGTTTTAAATTAAAATCATTTTTATTCGTATTATTATTAGTACTATATGTAGCAGTCTTTAAATTAATTTGATTTGTACTTTTAAATGTATGTATATGAAAAAAAAATGTTATCAGAGAATAAATAAGTTAAAAGCAAATTATGTATAAATGTTTATCAGAATCAAAATCTTCTGATTCATCGGCTAATAAAATTTTGTTATACATGGTGTTTGTATTAAAAAGCTTCAGCATTTTAGAAGGTGAATTAAAGGTTTCACAACAAATTGAATTATTTTTGAAGTATGTTTTCATTCTGATAAGAGCTTCTAATAACTCATATTGTATTATATTGCGAATTTTTATTTTGGTTGAATTCATTATTGAAAAATCGCGTTCAACGCAAGTGTTACTCGTTGGGACGGACAGCGTACTCAAAATAAGTTCAGCAAGCTCTTCAAATGGTTTCAAACCAGCAGCATCTTGGTATGAAAAAACTTTGGACTAAAATACACTTAAATTTGTACTCACATCTTCACCAAAAAAATCTCTCCAAGGAACAAATGGCATTTTTCTCCATTGGGATTCATACAAGTCTTTTGGCGCATTTATATCTAACATGGGCTGTAATATTTTCAAAATAGATATAAACTTTGGTTTTCCTACTGAACTGCGACATAAGCTTGGCGAAAACTGCTTGAATATTTAAAAAAAATTCAAATTTGAAGGAAAACGTTTCAACATTTGTGCCAATGGACTCTTCATGTACAAAAAGCATATGTTCTTAATTTTTAGGCATATAGATATAGGTTGAGTTTTAACTTCTTCTTCAAATTCGTAACCCATATCCATTGCATATAATAATAGATATACTGAATCCATTTCGATGATTTCTTAAATTTTTTCTACATCATCTTCTTTCAATTTAGAAATTATTGATGGTTTAAGAATTCTTGATGCTAGTGAAAGAAGAGTTACAAATAATTTTTCGTAAATTCTTCCAGCATCCATTTTATCGCTTTGAAAATCTACATTCAGTCTATTCATTTCATTTAAAATAGGAGTCATAAATATTAAATATAGCCTTATTTCATCATTGCACATTAAATTATATATATGTTGTGCCGTGTTTTCTGCCTCTGCTGTTGCTATTATTGAAAAGTGGTACATTAGTTCGACCCATTGATTATAAAAAAATGAAATAAATATATAAAAAAAAAATTAAGAGGAAAATAAAAAATAAGTAAAGTAAAACAATTATATTTTATCCCCAGAAAATCCCCAGATCCCCAACACGAAATTTTGATCCCCAATCATGAAAAAAATCCCCCATTTGGGGACAAATCCCCTAAACTGAGAACGCTGGCTTAGTAGAACAAATTTCTTATTAATATACGACGAAATACAATGCTACAGCTAATTTGTTGAACTGTAGTGCAACATTTTCTCTTATTTTGTTTAAAACAATATAAAAAGTAGAAAATTTATTTAAACAAAATGGTTTCAATTTGTCCAAAGTTTTTTATTAATGAAAATCTTGCACAAGCCAAAAAAATAAATCCTTCAATTATCAATTTCCCTTACCCGAATCCGACTGTATACGTGTAATGTTGGTAAGTATGATGTTTGTGTACCGCTTAGCAGTTTAAAAAACCAACTCACAATTAAGAAGTATTACTTTTATGAATGCAAGAAATTCAAAAACAACGAGTAAGAGCGCTATATTCGGCCGTGTCGAATCTTATATACCCTTCACAACGTGTAGTCATGCAATAACAGTGGTTTGTGTCAGAATTCATCCCATAAAAACATACATATATAAAAACGTCCCATTGTAAAATTATACATTCACGTATGTATGTTAAAAAAAAAAAAAAAATTAAAAAAAAATTACAAAAAAAATTTTTTAAAAAATTAAAAAAAAATTATTATGTATATAATATATATAAAACAAAAAAAATAAAAAAAAAATTAAAAAAAAAATTTAAAAAAAAAATAATAAAAATATAAATAATATATTAAATTAAAAAAAAAAAAAAAATAAAAAAAAAAAAAAAATTAAAAAAAAATTAAAAAAAATTTTTTTTTGCTCAGCTGTGATTCGATGCCACGTTTTCTCTAACCAGTATACATGTTTGTATGTATGTATGTTGTTGTAATGTTGTTTTTGTGAAAAAAAAATCGAGGTGGTCGTGGGTTTTTGCTCATATCTCAGTTGTTTATGTACCGATGTTTCTGATTTTCAATACCGATCTACTCCCGAATATTTCTGATATTTTAATACCTCTCCCGAGTCCAAACGATGTCGGGGGGCTTCAAAAAGTTGATTTCAACATACACACGGACAGACGGACAGACTGACAGAGCTTAATCGACTCCCCTATTCATAAGCTTTCAGAAAATATATACTTTATGGGGTCGGAAATGAAAATTGTAGAAATTTCACACGAAATGACAAACCTATATACCCTTTTTTACTGTGTGAAGAGTATAAAAACATACCTATGAAACATTGTTCTTCTTAATAAAATTGTGTATGAATTCATGTCGCATTGTTGTGTGTCTCAATCATTATCGGTGTTTATATCAATCACATTTTTTACAAAGCCTATCACAATGCTTTCTAAGTTGCTGGAAGCATTAAATAACAGCAGGCTGGCGACTTAAATCTGTCCAAATTGAAATACATACGATGTTTGACGCCATCATAGCTGCACGGCTACATTTGGCGGTGGCGCCTATATAACAAAAACTTTTAGGGATAAAAAAGAACGAAAACTGTATGTACATTTATTTATAAAACTAATCTACGATTATGGTTGCCATCCGTCCTCTTTTCCCCGGACACCGTCCTCTTTTTTAGGGCATCCGGGGCTGTCCTACTTCTTTTTTAGCAAATGTCCAAGGTTGTCCGGCTTTTTGCACCTTCTCTGAAGTTTTTTTCTTACATTTAAACTTTAAGTCACACGTCACAAAATGTATAAAAAAAAGATTTAGGTGCTCGTACAATTAGTTTTCAAAAAGTAGAATTTTAAAACTTCTCTTTGTACAAAATTAGTTTTATTATCCTTAATTGTCGCTATTTATCGAAGTGGCCTATTTTAACTTGTCTTTTATTTTAAAATAGATCGGCAAAGGGGTCTGCTTGTCAGCTGTGTGTTTTTCATAAAGTTTGTTTTCCAGATATAGAAGAAAGTCTTGAACAAAAAATATAGTAAAGGTATATAATTTTTATATGGATTGCCTAGAGTTTTACAAATATTTGAAGAGATGCGATGGTAATATATTGGCTCAAATGGGAAGTGTTGAAAAATATATGTAAAATTTTTAAAAGTGTACATTCCCGATTATGAATGCAATGAATTTTTGTTGTTTTTTTTGGTTTTTTTGTTTTTATTTTCAACCATTAAATCAGAATGATATGTTCAGTTTGTATTTTTGTCAATAAAGTTTTTTCGTAAAAACAAATTTTGTTTTTGTATTTTAAATGGCGTCGTTAGTTTTATCATATTTAATTTTTTTTAAATGTGTCCTCTTTTTTTGGGCAAATGTCCTACATTTTTTATGCTGGCGTCCTCTTTTTGTAAAAATAGAAATGGCAACCCTATCTACGATTCAAGTTAAAATTCCACAAATATAATAGAAAAAATCAGATAAATCAGATTCATAGTTTTTGTTTTATTATACCTAAGCCTTATTTGTATTTTTAGTTGATCACTTAATATTTTACATGCATAGATTCATACGTACATACATGCATAAAATATATTAACTAAAAATTATAATTTTTTTAAAGTATTCTTTAATTCCTAAAATGGTAAAATTGTTCCCATTAACACAACAAAAATGATAAACTACAATGGCAACGCTGCTAACTTTTCTTCAAGGAAAATAAAAATTCTATTTGTGAATCGATTTTTTTTTAATTTTTCGATTATGTTCTTTGGATGAATGGTTCATGTAAGGAATTTTATATTTAAATTGTGGTGAGAAATTTATTTTCAATTTTTTTAAAATATCATTTGTCTTGCAACTTTTATTTTTAAAATTCGGAAAACAAAACGAATTATTTATCACAATGTGGAAAATTTAATTCATTCAAATTAATATCATTCATGATTAATATCTATTCGATTGATTTGCGTACTATGGTACAAATAAATAAACTATGTATACATTGAGATGTAAACATATTAAGAGATGTATTATGGCAACAATGCAACAGATTTTTATGGCAACATCCTTATCTACATACATTTTTGACTGACTGAAATGTGTGAAACATGAAAGATTTGAAAGAAAGAGTACGAACTATTTCATATCTTTCACCTTACTAAATCGTTCAATTGAAATATTTATTTCATGACCGACACAACTCTAATATGTATATAGATAATATGTATGTATATATAAAAATATTGAGCGTATATCTAAAAAAATATGCGCACAGTCAAATAAAATTTTTGGTTTTTCCAACTACTTTTTTACGTCACATTCGTCTTCTAATTCACTTCCATCTAGCGATATCTCCTTCAGCCATTTTATTAACTGTGCTTCGGATGTAGTCATCTCAAAAACTATCAAAATTATGACTAAATTTTTGGCAAAAAAACAATACAATTTTCACAAACGAATATATACATAAAATTACCTTTATTGGTAAACTTCGCCTCACAGGCGTCACACGTATGTACATATATATCAGCAACGCAGCCGAACAAAACAAAATGCTTCAATGCACAAGCGCGTACAACACTCAACTGAGTTGGCACGAGCGTACGTTTTAATACGAGAGAGCCTTTGATAAATATCGCAAAAAAAACTTTCCTTCGACTAAGAGGCTATGTATACCATTCTAGGGTTAAACCAGTTTAAAAAACTGATTGTTAATGGTATAATTATATATTTTTATACCCTTCACCTGTGGTGCACAAGGGTATATATAGCTTTGTCATTCCGTTTGTAATTTCTACAATTTTCATTTCCGACCCCATAAAGTATATATTTTCTGAAAGCTTATGAATAGAGGAGTCTATTAAGCCCTGACCGTCTGTCCGTGTGTTGGTTGAAATCAACTTTTAGAAGCAACTATATGTTCCTCAGATTTCTATATGGTATCAATCTCTTGGAAATATCCAGGAATGAATCGCTATTGAAATTCAGCACAATCGCCCCATAACTTTCTGAGATATGAGCAAAAAACCACGACCACCTCGTTTTTTTCACAATTACAACAACAACATACATACATACATACATACATACATGTAAAAAACATACCAAACAAAAAAAAAATAAAAAAAAAAAATATTAAAAATAAGAAAAAAATAATAAAAAAAACTACAAAAAAAAATTTAAAAAAAATTTTAAAAAATTTTTTAAAAATTTTTCTAAAAAAATTTTTAAAAAAATTTAAAAAAAAATATAAAAAAAAATAATAAAATATAAATAATATATTAAATAAAATAAAATTTTTTTGGCTCAGCTGGGATTCGATGCCACATTTATTCTAACGTGTACGTATGCACGTATTTTATATGGGATGAATGGTGATACAAACAATTGTTATTGCATGACTACACGTTGTGAAGGGTATATAAGATTCGGCACGGCCGAATATAGCACTGTTACTTGTTTCCATATAGGATTGTCCTATATATTTTAGATTTTTAGACATATTGAAAAATTTAAAGGTTTGCTAGTCAAGTCTTGTCATTTGATATATATATTGACCCTCTTGGTTGTCTATAAAGCGATTTGTGTGTAAATTAAGGTAACTGTTTTAACGACATATGTTCCAGCATTCAACAATATTTTACCGACACTTTGTCATTTCATAGTGGTTGCATATCAGTCATATTTGTACCGTTTTATATTATTTTATGCATGTATAACATTTTTGTTAGTAGTTTCCATACAGCGTAATTTTTCTCAAAATGTCAGTTTACTGCCATGTTGTACGAAGAAGAAAAAATTTTTTGATGGTGCGGAATTTAAATAAAATTATATTCAAAAAATAAAATGGAACAAATAAATGTAAGTTGAAATACAAAAATTATATTTGTTTTAGTTAAAACGCGCTTATACTTTAATAATTTAAAAACAAACCAAAGCGGATCCGTAGTAATCCAGTACGAAAGTGGACACCTGCCGAAGAAAAAATGCTAATAAATTTTATGTTGGAAAATCGTGAATTCGAGGTGCTGTTTAATTACTTTTTATCATTAAATCAGAAGAATAATTTTACTACTAATACCGACTGCACAATATTATTACAAACACTTCGTAGAAACAAATACAATTGAAATTAATTGGAAGCTGGTTTGGTCAAAAGGTAGGAATATGAGAATTGTCTACAACAAAACGAAAGCTTGGGGAGGGTCAACAGGAGCTGGTAGCATGGAAGAGCAAACATTTAAAAGTGAGTTTTTTTTAGAAAAAGATTACAAGCAACCCGTTCAATACCAAAATATTCTTTTAAAAATGTGCTTCTTATTCTATCCCTGACTACAATTTTCTACGTTATTCAACACTGTTTTCTTCCTTTTTTTACCTTTAGGTACACATGTACGTACTGGAAATGGAAAGACGGGGTAAGTATTTAACAAATTTCTATTTGTTTTTCCTTTTAGGCAAAAGATTATTGGAAAAATCTATCGGAAAGTATCAATGTAATGTATCGTTTTAATTAAAATTTTAAATATCATTAATATTTCTAACTTCTTTTACAACTTGCTACAACAAGAAAAAAATACTTGGTGTAATCAATGACTACACTAGGACTTGAGCAGGAGTTAGTGCCTCCACTGGCCGTGTCTGACTCTGTCAGATGTCTGCAAGCAAGTAAAATTACTATATAAAAATTCTGACCGAAAAACATAAGAAGTGGTTGACACGAATTCTGACAGGCATGTCGTTGGAAAATCTGAGTTATTTACCGACGCATCTAATATAACAGAAATTTAATAGAAAAGGCTGCAAAAATTCTGATTTGTTAAGCGACATTCGTACAGATTTCTTACAGAAATCTAAAAAGGTTCATAAAAAAAATCTAACAGAACAAATGAATCTCAGTTTTTTATAATTTTTGATTAAATCTTTTATTTATTATTATTTAATTAAATATATATAATATGGCATGTAAATATTATATTCTAATTTTAAACGTTAAACAAATACTTTTATAAATTTACTTTTTTAACTTGAGCTATTTGTGTTTTCAATCACTTGCTAAATTGTTTGTTTTATTTTATATGATTATTATTTTATTGTTATTTAAAATTTAATTTCAGCTGTTTGCGACCGCAACAATCTACAATTTGTATGAAAACAGTAGTTAATAATTGCCACACTATAATGTACTTAAGAAAACTTTTCGTTTGATTTCAGTCAAATGGCCTTCTCTCTTGCGTTGTCTCAGTCCTCAGGTTTTGATACCAGATTCGGAGTACATCCTTCAAATCATTTTATTATACCTACATACATACAGATATAAATAAATTTACCTGATTTTTATACCCTTCACACAGTGAAAAAGGGTATATATAGGTTTGTCATTCCGTGTGAAATTTCTACAATTTTGATTTCCGACCCCATAAAGTATATATTTTCTGAAAGCTTATGAATAGGGGAGTCGATTAAGCCCTGTCAGTCTGTCCGTCTGACCGTCTCTCCGTGTGTATGTTGAAATCAACTTTTTGAAGCCCCCCGTTTGGACTCGGGTGAGGTATTAAAATATCAGAAATATTCGGGAGTAGATCGGTATTGAAAATCAGAAACATCGGTACATAAACAACTGAGATATGAGCAAAAACCCACGACCACCTCGATTTTTTTTTCACAAAAACAACATTACAACAACAACATACATACATACAAACGTGTATACTGGTTAGAGAAAACGTGGCATCGAATCCCAGCTGAGCCAAAAAAAAAAATTTTTTTATTTTTTTTTTTAAATTTTTTTTTTTATTTTTTTTTATTTTTTATTTAATATATTATTTATATTTTTATTATTTTTTTTTTAATTTTTTTTTGTTTTGTATTTATCATATATATATATTAAAATTATTATTTAAAATTTTTTTTTTTTTTAATTTTTTTTTTAAATTTTTTTTTTTTAATTTTTTTTAAAAAATTTTTTTTTAAATTTTTTTTTAATTTTTTTTTTTTATTTTTTTTAACATACATATACGTAAATTTATAATTTTACAATGGGATATTTTTATATATGTATGTTTTTTATATGTATGTACGTATATCATATGGAATGGTGATACAAACTACTGTTATTGCATGACTACACGTTGTGAAGGGTATATAAGATTCGGCACGGCCGAATATAGCGCTCTTACTTGTTTAATTTTTTTTTTTTTTTTTTGGAAATTTAATTTAATAAATTAAAGACAAAAATAACTGTTATTGGATCTTTTTTATAAGAATTTTTGGCGTAGAATACGTCTTACCTTACGGTATAGGGAGCCATGTCAGATTGTTATTGTTGTAATCTTTATTTCATTGATTATGAGGAAACGGCGCGATAACTTTTTTTAAAAATTTTTTTGTATGTAAATGAAGATGTTATCTTTCGTTTGATATATATTTCATATTGGTTGATATCTTCCTAATATTTTAATTTCTCAAATGAAAATTGTTTAAAGACATACACTCAAACATATGTGTGGTGTTTGGTTGAGTGTTTGAGTTTGTAGCGTGAACACAAACTATGCTGCTGTTTCAGTGTGGACACAAACCTTCGGCTGTTGTTTTGATTGATAAAATATTGAAATTTCGTATATTTACTTATGTATGTAAGAAGTGAAACAAAATGTTAAATGTGAATTTGAATTTAACATGTATATTATCAAAAGTAACTATCAAATAAATCAATTCATTTGCTTATATTATTTATCATTTATTGTTATATGGGTCAATTTAAAAAAAAAACAAGTAAGAGCGCTATATTCGGCCATGCCGAATCTTATATACCCTTCACAACGTGTAGTCATGCAATAACAGTAGTTTGTGTCACCAATCATCCCATATGAAATACGTACATACATATAAAAACATACATATATAAAAACATCCCATTGTAAAATTATAAATTCACGTATGTATGTTAAAAAAAATAAAAAAAATATAAAAAAAAATTTAAAAAAAAATTTAAAAAAAAAATTTAAAAAAAAATTTAAAAAAAAATTATTATATATATAATATATATAAAACAAAAAAATAAATAAAAAAAAAATTAAAAAAAAAATTTAAAAAAAAAAATTTAAAAAAAAATTAAAAAAAAAATAATAATAAAAATATAAATATTATATTAAATTAAAAATAAAAAACAATACAAAAAAAAATTTTAAAAAAATTGAAAAAAAAATTTTTTTTGGCTCAGCTGGGATTCGATGCCACGTTTTCTCTAACCAGTATACACGTTTGTATGTATGTATGTTGTTGTTGTAATGTTGTTTTTTTGAAAAAAAATCGAGGTGGTCGTGGGTGTTTGCTCATATCTCAGTTGTTTATGTACCAATGTTTCTGATTTTCAATACCGATCTACTCCCGAATATTTCTGACATTTTAATACCTCCAAGTCCAAGCGATGTCGGGGGGCTTCAAAAAGTTGATTTCAACATACACACGGACAGACGGTCAGACCGACAGACTGACAGAGCTTAATCGACTCCCCTATTCATAAGCTTTCAGAAAATATATACTTTATGGGGTCGGAAATGAAAATTGTAGAAATTTCACACGGAATGACAAACCCATATATACCCTTTTTCACTGTGTGAAGGGTATAAAAACGTACACATCGAGTTTTTTTGTGCTTATTTTTAAAGTTTTTTCAATTCGCCGGTAAGAGTGGCCAATTTATGTAGAAATTGATGAAAATTCCGGTGCTACTTTTAGGCTTTCAAAAAGATCAATATTTTTTGACTTTTTTTTAGGTTTTCTATGATTTCTATCTTGAGCGTCACACACCAAATATGTATAAAAAATCGCTAAAAATGCAAAAATATTTGAAATTCAAGCTTACTACGATGTTCTTTTGTTTCTCCAGATTGACTTTTGCGAAAATCAACTTTTCGATTAAAAACACAAAATCACGATTCACCTTAATTTTTAATTTTTTTTTAAAGTAACTAGTTATTTTAAAAATTTAAGATGAAAATTTGTAAATTTTTGTTAATAAAAGACTTAAGTTAGAGGTTACTTCCAAAGTAATAGGCTTGTAACAATTTATTTAAAAAAAATTAATTATAAGCGTTTTAAGGAAAAAAAAACTAAGTGTGACGCTCAAGATATTTTGTGACGATCAAGAGATTTTGTTGCACGTAAACAAGAAATAATGTCAAATTTAAAGTTTAACGAAAAAAAGTTTATTCTTTTACAAAAAGTAAGTAAAAAATAACAAAAAATCTTCAAAAAACAAAAATTTTCATACAAAACTAAACATATACTTTGATGTATTTAACAAAAATGGAAAAAAGGAAGTAATTCTTGAAGAAACTTAGACACATATGTAAATATTTGACGCAAAACAATAACTTAATTTAATTTATAAATTTTTATTCGAATTCTTATTCTGAATCTGTATAAACTTTACGAAATGACAAGCGGCTTTGTTTTTTTATTCTCATTAATTTTTACCACTTTCGAATTAAGCTTGTGGCAGTTGCATAAATTTCCGGTCCCCCAGAGGTTTAAGTTGCAAAAGCACAATTAAACTCAAATATACCACGATTATACCTTTCTTTCTTCTTTCTTTTATATTCGTCATTACGCGCTTTATTGAGCTTTATTTTCTCTCGATATCTTTATGCTCTTTCAGCCGCCAATAATTTTGTTGTTTTACTCTTAAAAATTAAGAAATAAAATCATAATTAAGCATTTTAAGCTATGAAGCAATATATATCAAAAGTGATGCTCATGAAATGTTTGCCTATTCTGGTTTATTTCGTAGGTAATTTATTTTCCAAACTCACAAATTATAAAAAAATGAGTTGAAACCATGTAAGCAATGATTGTCAACTTCTATTTTTACATTTAATATATTCACTTTAAAAAAAATTAGCATGACGCTCATAAAATTTTATCGCGCTCTTACCATGGTGTTCACAAAAACTACGCAAATGCACACTTTTTACAAAGATTTTTTTTCACTTTTGTAATAATTAAGGTTTGTACTTTCCTTACGTTATTTACTTTATTTAAATGTAAATTGAAAACTAGTAATATTACTTGAATTATAAAAAAGTGACGCTCAATGTAAATTGTATGGACAACCTTTCTTTGCAACACCAAATTCGCACTAATTACGTTTTGACGACTATAACAAATGAAAGCAGAAGAAAGAAACTCAATAATTCGAAAACTGTCATTAAATGTTGCATATTTACTTTTTTCTGGATTTTATTTAATTTTGTTTACTAAAAATTCTAACGGGGGACACATGCTTTTGTATGAAATATACAAAAAAAAAACAAACATACAAATTTGAGAATTACGTTTTTTTGTTACATATTCCTGGCTGATCACTCTCAAATTTTTTATTTTTTTTTTACCTAAAATAGTAGTGTAAAGTGCGGGGACACAAAAATTGCGTTTTTCTTTTTAAATTGACCCATATATGTTTTCTGTCTTATCGGATGGCGTATTCTACGTTAAACTTAATGGCCGTGTCTCTGACACGGCCTGCAGGGACAGTTAGTTTGGAAAATTGTCTGGTATTTAATTTCAAAAACTTATTTATTTCCGATCTATTTATAAATAATATTTAAGCTCTTTAACAGCGTCAACTCGGTGCGTTTCGCACAATTTATAGTGATTTTTTAAATATTTGTAAAAAATGTTCTTAGTTGGTGCGCATGGGCTTTATTTATACCCTTCACACAGTGAAAAAGGGTATATATAGGTTTGTTATTCCGTGTGAAATTTCTACAATTTTCATTTCCGACCCAATAAGGTATATATTTTCTGAAAGCTTATGAATAGGGGAGTCGAATAAGCTCTGTCAGTCTGTCCGTGTGTATGTTGAAATCAACCCCCCGACATCGCTTGGACCCGGGTGAGGTATTAAAATATCAGAAATATTTGGGAGTAGATTGCTATTGAAAATCAGAAACATCGATACATAAACAACTGAGATATGAGCAAAAATCCACGACCACCTCGATTTTTTTTTCACAAAAACAACATTACAACAACAACATACATACATACATACATACATACATACAAACGTGTATACAGGTTAGAGAAAACATGGCATCGAATCCCAGCTGAGCGAAAAATTTTTTTTTTTAATTTTTTATTTAATATATTATTTATATTTTTATTATTTTTTTTTAATTTTTTTTAATTTATTTTTTTAATTTTTTGTTTGTTTTATATTTATTATATATATTTTAAATATTTTTTTTAAAATTTTTTTTTTAATTTTTTTTATTAAATTTTTTTTT
Source organism: Phyto melanocephala (assembly GCA_941918925.1). Lineage (NCBI taxonomy): Eukaryota > Metazoa > Arthropoda > Insecta > Diptera > Rhinophoridae > Phyto > Phyto melanocephala. The sequence continues at coordinate 20,344,927 of OW799238.1, forward strand.
AATTTTTTTTTTATTTTTATTTTTTTCAACATACATACGTAAATTTATAATTTTACAATGGGATGTTTTTATATATGTATGTTCGTATTTCATATGGGATGAATGGTGATACAAACTACTGTTTTTGCATGACTACACGTTGTAAAGGGTATATAAGATTCGGCACGGCCGAATATAGCGCTCTTACTTGTTTTAATTTCAATCAGCAGATACATAGGGTGATTTAATAAATGCAATGTTGCATTGCAACATGATTTTACAATTCTTTATATAGGTAACCGCTATGAAACATTGCATTTATGGAAACACCCATGTATAGATATTTACTATAAAATGCTTTTTTTATGATTGTTCTTATGTTGTTAAAATTAAGTTGTAATCAATCAACAAAACAAGAACAATAAATTATTATTTGTAAGCTGGCGTAAAATTTTATTATACCCTTCACCTGTGGTGCACAAGGGTATTATAGCTTTGTCATATCCGGGAATGAATCGCTATTGAAATGAGCCAAAAACCACGACCACCTCGTTCTTTTCCACAATTACAACAACAACACATATATACTGGTTAGAGTAAACGTGGCATCGAATCCCAGCTGAGCCAAAAAAAAATTTTTTTAATTTTTTTTTATACACTATTGTTATTTTTATTTTATTTTTTTAATTTTTAAAAAAAAAAAATTTTTAATTTTTTTAAAAAAATTTTTTTTGTAATTTTTTTATGGTTTTATTTTTGTTTTTAATATATTTTTTTTTTGGAAACATACATACGTAAACTCAATTTATTATTCTGCAATGGGATGCTTTTATATGTACGTGTTTCATATGAGATGAATGGTGATAACAAACAATTGTTATTGCATGACCGCACGTTGTGAAGGGTATATAAGATTCGGCACGGTCGAATATAGCACTTTTACTTGTTTTTTTTTATATTATTCTCATTATTTATAATTTCTTCCATTTTCTCGTCATCCAATACCAACGCAAAAGGAGGTGTTAGCCGTCTAGAAGGCGTTATTGAGGATATGGTTAAGCAATTAACGCAGTTTATGGCAAATATGACTAGCATGATGCAAGAAATGTAGAAAATGCAGTCTGCTTTACTACAGGCTATACTTAATAAGCCATGGGTTTGTTTATGGAACGCAAACGGCATCCGCCAACACAAAAATGAACTCGAATATTTTTTAACAAACCAAACAATTGATGTGATGTTGATCTCAGAAACTCATATGACATCTAGAAGCACCTTTAAGATAGGTGGCTATACTTTTTACGACTCAAATGATCCTAGAATAGATAGAAGAGTAAGTGTTCTGCCAACTCATCTCTCAATGCAAAAACATCTGCCGATGAACGGTTGGCGTAAGAAATGCGAGAACATAACATGTGTTCAGATGAATCTCTCCACGTTCCTGAGATAAAGATTCCATTTTCTTCATGGTCGACCATATTTTCTTCAAAGTATCCACTGCTTTTATCTTACACTATTTTGTCAACGTTTTTGGGTGAAGCATGAATAGGTTGTGCATATGTATATAGAATTCTCCATCTGTTTGCTAAAATTCCGAAAGTGTTCTCAATGTGTACACGAGCAGCAGAAATTTTTTTGTTGAAATTTTGTTTCGCATAGATTTTATTTAAAGGGAATTTTTTATTCGTTTGAATACGGTCAAAGTAACGTTACTAAAATGCCTAATAAATTAAACACCGACCAAATTGAAAATATTTTAATAAATTTTGATAACTCAGACTTATCTGACTCTGAAAATGAGGGGGAAGAAGAAAATCATGTTTTGGAGACGTTATTGGAAACTTTGAATAACAGTAATAACGATTCTTTTTTAATTGAGGAGTTAACTAACCCAGATGTGAATACCGAGATATTTGAGAAAAATTTAGATATGGAAGAAGACTTATCAGATTCCGATAAATTGTCTGATCGACAATTTAAAAAAGTCCTTAACTTTCGATGGGGGAAAAAAGCGTGGAGTATTCCAAACACAGAATTCTCTAAAAGTTTCTCAAAACAAGAAGTTAAAACTCCTGTTTCATATTTTCTGGAATATTTTTCATTCGATTTTATTGACACTATTGTTCAGATAACAAATCAAGCCTCGTTTATGCAATCCGGAACTTCTGTTGCTGTAACAAGAGAAGAGATGCTTGCATTAATGGGCTTAGAAATAATTACTTCAACACTCGGATATCCCCGTCTAGCAATGTTTTGGAGTGGTGCCACTGAAATACAATCCTTTCGTAAACACATGACAAAAAATAGATTTCACTTAATACGCAATAGTTTAAGGTTCAGCGTACAGGAGAACTCAGAAGATAAACTTAATAAGGTTCGGCCAATTATAAATTCATTTTTGAAAAGGACTTGTGTCCTTACAAAGGATGAGAACTGTTGCGTTGATGAAATGATGATTCCGTGCAAATCAAAAACCGGTTTGAAGCAATATAAGCCTAAAAAGCCTATAAAATGGGGAATAAAGGTATTCTGCCTATGTAGCTCACATGGAATTGTATATGATCTCGAAATATACCAAGGTCAAAATACAAATGTTGGTGAGTCAAATTTAGGATTTTTCTCGGATATTGTTATACACCTCTGCCAAACTATTCCTGAAAATAAAAACTATAAAATATATTTTGATAATTATTTTACAATGCTAAATTTATTAATATATTTGCGAGAAAAGGGAATATGGGCAACAGGAAATAGAACCGGAAAAGCCCCCCTTGCAACAGAAAAGGATTTAAAAAAGATAGGAAGAGGTAGCTATGACTATTGTATTGAAAGAAACCAGAGTATTTTTCTTGTAAAGTGGCTAGACGGGGGCTGTGTTAATTGGTTTCATCTATTCAAAATCTCTACAGGAAACGAGGAAGACCTAAGCTATCTGAAGACGTAGACCTTTCTGTTACTCCATCCACTTTAAAGGTAAATCAGTCATATGAAAAGGGTCCTTCAGTTTCGATTCGCTTTGATGGCATTAATCACTGGCCGAATTATACAACTGTTCAGAATATACCATGAAAAATAAGGTAAGCTATAAATTTATATTTTAATTCAGATTAATTTTCTTATTTCTTTTTTTTTCAGGGCAGATATAGAAGAAGATTTACGAATGGACCTAAAATTGGCGATGATGATGATAATTTTTTATGTAGTTTTAATGTATAATAAGCAATTAAAGTTTCGTTTTTTTTTAATTATTTAAATACATTTGCATGTATCGGGTGTCCCAACTAGAACGCAATTTTTAAATTTTAAATAAAACACAGATATTAAAAAAAAAAAAAAATCGGGAAACTTTATTATATCGTAAAGTACACAGAATGAGGTTATGTATGAAACAATATATCGTGCAGATGGCCGCCGCGGCTTTGGTGGGACACACGCGATTTTTTATTGAAATTTTCAATGACCTTTTTGCATAAATGCTGCAGTATTTCATTAATGCAGCGTCCAATTTCCTCTTTTAAGACTTGAGTTGTCGTCGGCTTATTCGCGTAAGCCAAAAAACTCCAAAGAAAATAATCTAAAGCTGGTAAATCACACGATCTAGGCGGTCAATTCTGGTCTCCAAAACGCGAAATAACACGACCGGAAAATGACTGATGCAGCAATTGAATTGTTTCTCTGGCTGTATGACATGTGGCGCCACTTCTTGAAACCCCGTGCCCTCCACATTCATTTCTTCAATTCTAAGCAAGAAAAAACTGGTTATCATTTCACGATACCGAACACCCTTGACTGTTTGCGCTTGACCTGCCTGGATGGGGTTTGAGCGACATCATCACGTACAGCTGCGACATTTTCGGTCAATCGACCTGGTCGAAGGCGCGTTGTTGTCTTTACATCACTAACAGACCCAGTTTCCGCAAATTTATCCATTAATCTCTTTACAGTTGACTCTTTTGGAGCATTATTGTGACCCCAAATTGATCGCAATTTGCGAACTGTAGCCGCAAAACTTTCACCATTTTGGTAAAACAATTTCACACTGAAAATGCGTTGTTCATTCGTGTAGCGCTCCATTTTTACTAACCTCGTACCTTCTACTAGCAAACAATAACAATTGTTCAAATGTCAAACAATGACACTTCGAATGGCGCCAAATTTAAAAATTGCGTTCTAGTTGGGACACCCGATATTTTTAATTCACTGCTCATTATAAAATAAATAAATTTGAATTGATTTTTGACAAAACCAAATATTTATGTATGTCTTTAATATTTTAAATTGAATAAATAAAAATATACTTATATGTAAATATTTTCCTTTCAAATCATTCTATGCTATATGGCATGATGCTCAAAATACACTTTTGCGAACACATTTAAAAAAAATTTGTTTTAATTAATTATTAGAAAGCCTTTTACAAGTACCAAATGGAAAAATTATAATTTTAAAGTCAGAAACAAAAAAGAAGTACCGAAAGGGTTAACGTTGGGACCCTAAGCTCTCGTTCTAGATGTTCTGATGAACACTTGTTGTCCAACTTTCATATTCTCTTGGAAGGTCGCGCTGAACAGTGGTATTGGCTCTTCACTAAGCAAAATCGTAATATTACTTACCGAATCTTACGTCACTCCTTAATTAAGGAATTTGGCAATTAAGAGTCCGATCACGAGATTTTATTAACAATTTCATTGCGAACAAGTAAGAGCGCTATATTCGGCCGTGCCGAATCTTATATACCCTTCACAACGTGTAGTCATGCAATAAAAGTGGTTTGTGTCACCATTCACCCCATATGAAATACGTACATACATATAAAAACATACATATATAAAAACGTCCCATTGTAAAATTAAAAATTCACGTATTTATTTTAAAAAAAAAAAAAAAAATTTAAAAAAAATTTAAAAAAAAAATTTTAAAAAATAATTAAAAAAAAAATTATTATTTATATAATATATATAAAACAAAAAAAAATAAAGAAAACAAAAAAAAAAATAATAATAAAAATATAAATAATATATTAAATAAAAAATAAAAAAAAATTAAAACAAAAATTTTAAAAAAATTAAAAAAAAATTTTTTTTGGCTCAGCTGGGATTCGATGCCACGTTTTCTCTAACCAGTATGCACGTTTGTATGTATGTATGTTGTTGTTGTAATGTTGTTTTTGTGAAAAAAAATCGAGGTGGTCGTGGGTTTTTGCTCATATCTCAGTTGTTTATGTACCGATGTTTCTGATTTTCAATACCGATCTACTCCCGAATATTTCTGATATTTTAATACCTTACCCGGGTCCAACCTATGTCGGGGGGCTTCAAAAAATTGATTTCAACATACATACGGACAGACGGTCAGACTGATAGAGCTTAATCGACTCCGCTATTCATAAGCTTTCAGAAAATATATACTTTATGGGGTCGGAAATGAAAATTGTAGAAATTTCACACGGAATGACAAACCTATATATACCCTTTTTCACTGTGTGAAGGGTATAAAAACAGTATAAGGAAACTTATGATAATTTCCATAACTCAATAGATATTATAAAAAGATATTTAAACTGAAATTTAAGATTTTTACTATTCAATTCCGAACCACGGGATATTAATGATTTTCGGGATATAGCCCAAAAAACCGAAAAGGTTTTGAGGAATACGAAATTTCAAACTCCCCATATATCATCGCTCCGTAATGTCAGTGAAATTGATATTTTATAAATGAAGATGAGGCCATATACCCTCAAATCGAGGCAATACGGCTGTATGATCGGAAAGCTAAAAATGATTATTCGAGTATTCAATGCTGGAATTGCCAGAAGTATGGTCATTTCTACATATATTGCTCGGAGGAAATCAAATAACCATTTTGCTTTAAATATATGCAACAAAATATTTTGACACCAAAGTGTCCAAATAAACATGGGTTTCAGGGAAATCGGAAGGTGGGTGAACTGGCAACCGGGGACACTCGTCCAACACCCTAATCCCCGAGTTTGAACTAAATTACCGAACTAAATCTGTAAAGCTCAAACCAATCCAAGATTTTGATACGGAAATTAGAAACTTAACTAGAGGCAGCTCAACACAAACGTATGACCTATGTTATTCACATATGGATGAGAAAATTTTAACTAGAAATATGAAAACTAAAAATCGTACTAAGGATAACTTTACACAAATTAATGATCATAGTTTAAGTCTAAATCGAAAAGTCACCCTTGTATCGGCAAAGTATAGAAATGTAAAGGTACCATATTTTAATATAATGAAGTGCAGAATACGTTATAAGAAACGGAAACATTTTCGTAAATTGTTAGAGTCAACTGTAATTAGTAGAGATGATAACAGACCATTTGCGAAGGTGAAAGTATTGGACGATAGTTTAGAGGGTTTGCTTGACTCAGGTGCAAATGTCTGTGTGTTAGGAAAAGATTGCTTAGCCTTTCTTAAAATAAATGGAATATCTTATACATCAATCAAATCATCCGTTTTTACTGCAAACGGCTCTAGACAATATGTGATAGGGTTTTGTTATTTGCCCGTATGTTTCAAGAGTGTTACAAAGAAAATTCCATTTATTTAGTTCCTTCCTTAAGTCAATATGCCTATTTTGGTATCAACTTTTGGCGGGATTTTGCCTTAGCCCCCGACTTAATACCACCTAATCGAAGCTGTGTTTCAGAAATATCAGATTCAAGTTCAGACGAAATCTATCATGATTTCACATCTTAACTAAGACTTACTTTAGATAGGACCATTCTACAATTTCCTTCATTTGAAGTATTGGGACTAGGATGTACGGATTTACTTTAACATCGCATTGAAACTGGAGACGCTGTCCCAATTAAATGCAAGCACTATCCTCTTTCACCACCAAGACAAGAATAGGCATTTAAAGAGATTGATAGATTGTTAAGTCTAGGTGTCATAGAAGAGTCAACTTCCCCATGGTGCTCCCCAGCCATACTAGTCACAAAACCTGGGAAAGCACGATTGTGCATTGACTCAAGGAAATTGAACGAGGTAACGAAGAAGGACTCGTACCCTTTGCCTCATATAAATGGGTTGCTAGTAGGCTTAAAGGCACATACTACATTAGTGGAATATATCTGAAGGACGCATTTTTACAAATAAGATTGACAGATTCTTCCAAAGAAAAAACTGCCTTCGTGATACCCGGGAAACCATTATAACATTATAAGTACATGCCCTTTGGGTTATGCAATGGTCCCCAACCAATGAGTCGTCTCATGGACAAGGTTATACCTTCACGACTCCGTGAGGATGTATTTGTATATCTGGACGACTTATTGGTGTGTAGTTCGGATTTTCAGTCACACATTACCCTTTTGTCTGAAGTAGCCTCGTGTCTTAAAGCTGCTGTGTTAACTATAAACGTAAGTAAAAGCAAATTCTGTTAAAAAGAAGTACGCTACTTGGGATACATTGTAGGTAATGGATTCTTAAAAGTCGAATATATACGTAATTTTCCTTTGCCAAAAACCCCTAAGCATGTACGCCGATTCATAGGTATGGCGAACTGGTATCGTTCTCTCATTAACAATTTTGCAGATCTGGCGGGACCTTTAACGGACTGTCTGAAAAAGTCGAAAGGTGCATTCTCCTTAACAGAAGAGCCTAAATTATCGTTTGAAAAGTTAAAAATAGCTCTTTCCTCCGCTCCAGTATTGGCTCAACCTGATTTTACCAAAGAGTTCATAATACAGTGTGATGCGTCTAACGTTGGAGTCGGTGGCGAATTAGGCAGAAATATTTTTGGCCTGAAATGGTAAAGGATATTAGGTATTATATAAACCAATGTGATGTGTGCAAGTCGATCAAATCATCCAACAAAACTTCCCAGCCACAAATGGGTAAACAGATTATTATCAATAGACCATTCAAGAGATTTTATTGTGATTTTCTTGGTCCATGTCCAAAAAATTCTTGGGTCTGGACCCGCGTGATGTATTTAAATATCAGAAATATTCGGGAGCAGATATGTATTTAAAATCAGAAAAATCGGTACATAAACAACTGAGATATGAGGAAAAAAACCACGGCCACCACATTTTTTCACAACAACAACATACAACACATACATAGAAACGTTGTATACTGGTCAAAGTAAACGTGGCATCGAATACCAGCTGAGCCAAAAAAAAAATTTTATATTGTTTTTTATTATACCCTTCACCTGTGGTGCACAAGGGTATACATAGCTTTGTCATTCCGTTTGTAATTTCTACAATTTTCATTTCCGACCCCATAAAGTATATATTTTCTGAAAGCTTGTGAATAGAGGAGTCGATTAAGCCCTGACCGTCTGTCCGTGTGTTGGTTGAAATCAACTTTTAGAAGCAACTATATGTTCCTCAGATTTCTATATGGTATCAATCTCTTGGAAATATTCAGGAATGAATCGCTATTGAAATTAAGCACAATCGCCCAATAACTTTCTGAGATATGAGCAAAAAACCACGACCACCTCGTTTTTTTACACAACTACAACAACAACATACATACAAGTTAACAAACGAATTTATCATTTTCTAATTTTAACATAAAAATTCTTTCCCACAAATTATGCTGACACTATGTCTGCTAAATTTGTACGGTTTAATATTTCTACGTGTGAACCAAATAAAATAGTCATATTACAATCATACTTTTTGCTAAAACTTAATCATAAGCATAAGTGAATAATAAAAATATTCTTTTGTGAATAATTAGTTCTAGTTTAGAATTAAAAGAGAAAAGTCAACTTAATGTTGACAAAAATAAATTTTTTTAATGAAATCTTAATTTAAAAATTTAATTGGCGCCCAACGTGGGGCTAGCCAAAGTAATATATCCTGAAAAAACAAAGTAAGGATCCGCGGCTAGCGAATAAAAATAAAAAATAAGTATCCCAGTGAGAAGGGAGAAAAAAACAAACATTTATCCTGAAAGGACAAAGTAAGGATTCGTGGCTAGCGAATAAAAATAAAAAATAAGTATCCCAGTGAGAAGGGAGAAAAAACAAACATTTATCCTGAAAGGACAAGGTAAGGATTCGTGGCTAGTGAACAAAAATTAAAAATAAGTATCCCAGTGAGAAGGGAGAAAAAAAAAAATATAATAAAATAAAAAAAAAAAATTTTTTTTTTGTTACAAGTTTCCTTGGAAAAAGGAGAAAGCAAAAATTTAAGTGACTAAATATTATTTTAAAAATAAATTTATGGGAATTTAAAAATAAATTTATTATAAAAAATTTTGTTACAAGTATCCTTGGAAAAAGGAGAAAACAAAAATTTAAGTGACTAAATATTATTTTAAAAATAAATTTATGAGAATTTAAAAATAAATTTATTATGAGTGACTAAAGTAAGCTATAAGTTATTTACTAAAAACAGTGACAGAAATTTGAAAATATTCGTAAAAGAAAAAAAGTGTAAATTTTAATACACAAAACACGAATAATATACTGAACAATTTGTCTTTGATCACTCAAAGAATATTTTGAAAAAGATTTATCATAAACTAAAATAAAATATTATCCTGCTGGCCAGACGAGACCCAGCAGACGTGAAGGAAGAAGAGTCCCATCATCATCAACTGCAGACGTGAAGGACGAAGAGTCCCATCACCATCAACAGAAACAGCAAGAATAACTATTATTTTAATTTTATTGTAAGTAATTTTATTATTGTTACCAATATTACGAATTAAAAAGTGTAAAAAAAGGGAATTCTGTTTTAGACCAAATAAGAAATTTTTGAAAAAAATACATTGTAATTACATTCAAGGAAAAATTAAAATATAAAAATTTAAATAATTGTAAATTAAATTAAGTGTGAATTTAAAATCTCTTACATAGTTGTATTGAATTTGGAAAATTTATCACAATAATCTATCTAAACTTCTGTAAAAGATCTCAGGATAACTATATAGTACATAAAATATCTTTTTTTAATGCCGGACGAGACCATTGACAGTTTAACAGACAGACTGAGTAGATCCCTTACCATGGCACAAAATACAGTACCAGTAACAGGATTGACAGGACTAACTGAGCTACAGAAGAAACAGATAAAGGACTTAATAAAGGAGACACTTGATACGAGTCCCTTGCCTAGGAGAGTAGAGGAATTAAATAGAAACATTCAACAATTAAGCGGTGTTAATTATGTTGAAGAATACAGGGCTCAAGACATAGATGAGAGAATTAGTTGTGAGGAATCACTTGATGTAATCAAGTCCTTGCCTACATTTAGTGGCAAAAGTTCATACGTAAGTTGGTGAGAAGCTGCCAACAATTCTATTAGCCTATATAAAAAGGGAAGTCGTAGGTACTACGCCGCCCTCACAATTTTAAGAAACAAAATAGTTGATGAAGCGAACGACATTCTTACCAATCATGGTACAGTTTTAAATTTAGAGGCCATCCTAAGCCGTTTAGATTTTGCTTATTCGGATAAAAGGCCGCTCCATATTATTGAGCAGGAAATGAGCATAATGAGACAGGGCTCATTGGCAATTCTTGACTATTATAATGAAGTCAACAAAAAACTCACTGCTCTGATCAACAAAACTATTATGACACACGGATCGAGTTCAGAGTTAACTAACGAGCTCAATAGGAAAAACCGACAGCACGCTTTACGAGTTTTTATTACAGGATTAAATGCCCCTTTGGCAAACATTTTATTTTCATTGGCCCCTACTGATCTTCCAAACGCTCTTGCGAAGGCTCAGGAATTGGAGTCTAATAATATAAGAGCTAATTTCGCTCTACAATTTAATAGAAATTCCCAAAACTCTAACCAAAGACCACAAAATGCATTGCGTTTCCCTCATCGTAACGAAAGGAACTTTCCAAAGAATAGTTTTTTCCAAGACAGATATACCCAACCAAAACCAGTACCAATGGAGTTGGGCAGTTCAGCAAACATTGTGCAAAGGACACATCCATTAAATAATGGATATAATTTTAGGGCAAACGCTAATACTAATTTTGCAAATGCTAATTTTGCCAATAGAAATCCAACCAATTTTCGAAATTACGAACAGAATCGGTATCCCCAAGGCATTAAACGCCAACAACAAAGCGCTCAAGTCAGCTATCAGCCTCAGCATAAGGCTCAAAGGGTAAATAACTTGAACGAGGACGCTTTTTTAGAAGTCGAGCCGGATTGCCCTATATTAGAAAAAGAGGAACATCCGGACGAATTTATACAATATTAATAGACAGTGGTGCTACTAGCTGCTACTGTAGCCCAAATGTATTTAGAATTAGAAAAGATTTAGTTATAAGAAAAAGGGTGAAAACAATAAACGGTTTCACTCATATTAGCCATTTTAGCGAGGCAAGACTATTTGGCATAGGAGAAAGATTTTATGAGATTCCGAATCTCGAAGCTGATATTTTAATTGGGTACAATTTTATGGAAAAAGCGAATATTGTACTAGATTTCGAAAAAGGAACACTCTCAAGCGGAGAGCATTGCGAAAAGTTCCTAAACTTTCAAGAACCTGCAACGGAAAAAGAGGATTATAATAAAAAAACCACATCCGAAGATGTGGAACAAATTGAAAATATTAATTATTTGAACCAAAACGATAAAATTGAGTATTTAAGACATAAAATTAATGGGGAAATTTTAAAACTCCATTCTAGAATGAATATGAGATTGCCTTTTAGAACTGACGTAAGAGCAGAAATTAACACAATTGCTGAAACTCCTATATGGAGTAAGCAATATCCATACCCTATGTCAGTTAATGAATTTGTAAACAGGGAAATAAGGAATTTATTGGACGATGGCATTATTCGTCCAAGTAGAAGTCCGTACAATTCACCAATTTGGATTGTACCTAAAAAGGGAACAAATGAAGACGGATCCTCAAAATTGAGGATGGTTATTGATTTTAAGAAACTAAACGAACAAACAATTGCAGTAAATTATCCGATTCCAGACTGCAATGTTATTTTATTGAATTTGGGAAAGGCTAAATACTTTTCCACCATTGATTTGGAATCTGGTTTCCATCAAATATTAATGAAGGAATCAGATATTAATAAAACGGCTTTTTCCGTGAATAACGGAAAATACGAGTTCTTAAGAATGCCATTTGGGCTAAAGAATGCTCCAGGCATTTTCCAGGCCGCAATGGATGATATCCATAGAGATTTTATCGGTAAATTTTGTCATGTCTATATAGACGACATAATTGTGTTCTCATCTTCACTAGAAGAACACAACAATCACCTTGCTAAGATAATAGAAACTCTTAAGGAAGCAAATATGAAAATTTCTGTGGAAAAATCCGAATTTTATAAAGAAGAAGTTGAATTTTTGGGATACGTTGTAGGATATAATGTGATTAAAACCGATCCAAAGAAAATTGAAACTATACAAAATTATCCTTTACCCGCTACTTTGCGACAACTTAGAAGCTTTTTAGGAATGTCAGGGTATTACAGAAAATTTATTAAAAACTATGCCCTTGTTACAAAGCCACTTACAGTTTACCTATCAGGGGAAAATGGTAGGATATCACAAAACATGTCGAAAAAAACTGAGATTCTATTAAACAAAGATGCAATCGAAGCATTTAATAAGGTAAAAGCTTTATTAATAGACCAGGTGAAATTAGTGCAACCTGATTTTAACAGCAAATTTATTTTGACAACAGACGCATCGGACGTTGCCATAGGAGCTATATTAAGTCAAAAAGCTAAACCTATTACATTCATTTCGAAAACTCTTAATTCTACTGAAAGGAATTACGCAACAAATGAAAAGGAATTATATGCTATAGTGTGGGCGTTAAAAACACTAAGAAACTATTTATATGGTGTAAAGGATTTAGAGATCCATACTGATCATCAGCCATTAACATTTGCTGTTTCAGCCAGAAATCCAAATGCGAAAATGAAAAGATGGCATGCCTTTATTGAGGAATTTGCCCCAAAGATTATTTATAAGCCAGGTACAGCGAATGTAGTCGCTGATGCCCTCTCTAGACAAATTTTGAACCAAATTTCAGATAATGATAGTATCCATAGTACACAGCATTCAACAGAAAGTAGCGACAATTCAGATATTTCTGAAACTAACAAACCTCTTAATGAATTTAAACAGCAAATCCTTTTGTTAAAAAATAGATTCACAATTCATGAATATATTACAGTTTTTGACAGAACTCGTCATATAATAGAATTTGATACTAGGGAAAATCTATTAACTATTCTAAAGGAATTCTTAAAACCAAATTTAGTTACAGCCATACATTGTACACCAGAGGATCTACATGAATTTAAGGAAACAGTTAGGAACGTATTTACAAATAAGTTTGTTTTTACAAGAATATTCCCAAATGACATCACTAATTTAGATGACCAGCAAAACATAGTAAAGCAAACACACATTCGTGCCCATAGAAACTTTAAGGAGAATTATAAACAGATTTACAAACAATATTACTGGCCCAAAATGTTAAACAACTTTAAGGAATTTATAAGGCACTGCGAAATCTGTAATAAAACCAAATACAACAGACATTCACAAAGGGTACAAATTGGAGAGGCTCCAATTCCTAACAAGGAGGGGGAGTGTCTCAACATTGATATTTTTTATGCTCAGAACCTTAAATTTATAACTTGCATTGATTCATACTCAAAGTTTTTAATTATAAAATCTATAGAAGATAAAACTAATTTAGGAGAAAAAGTATTAGACGTTTTACAGAATTTTCCTAATGCAAAAAAAACTCACTCTCGATAACGAACCGGGATTCACGACTCCTCAGTTTAAGGCACTAATGCAGCGACTGAGAATAGAACTTTATTATTGCACCCCTCGCCATAGTATAACTAATGGACAAGTTGAAAGGGTCCATTCTACCATTATTGAGATAGCCAGATGTATTAGGGAAGAATTTCATTTAATCAATGATACAGAGGCTTTCTATAGAGCAGCCCAACAATATAACCAAACAATACACTCCGTTATAGGAAATAAACCATCAGACGTATTTTTCAATAAAACCCCACATAATCTGTGTGACCTATTAAAGAAAGCACAGGAGAAAATGCTTAAAAGAAACAACTCTAATGGAGTAAAGACATACCAACCAGGAGATGTTGTTTATGAAAAAATAATTGGACAGCGTAATAAGCTTTCACCCAGATTTAGAAAACAGAAAATTCAGGAAGACTTAGGAAATAAGGTTAGAATACAGTCTCGAAACAGAATCGTTCATAAAGATAATATAAAGACATAAAAACTTATTATTATGATATATACCTTTACTCTATATTTCTTACAGAAAATGATTTTTACTATTGTAATACTCCTTGCACTCTTTGCTACTTGTCAGTCCGAAGTACAAATACTGGACTATACAAACTCACAATTAATTTCGATCCATTTAGGACAAACTAGACTAGAAAACGGAAATTTTAAACTTATCCACGTTTTAAATTTGACCGACTATGAACGAATAGCTCACGATTTAAACTTTGAAATAGAACACAAATTATTGAAAAACAGTACAAACCTACCATTCCTTCTTCATGATATCAATCAAATAAAGAACCTGTTGAAAGGAATAAAACCAAGACATAAGCGTTCAATAGATGCTATAGGAACAATATGGAAATGGATAGCAGGTACACCGGACCATGAGGATCACCAAATAGTAGTAGACAAAATGAACGGACTTCTTAGTAACAATGAACGACAGAGGATTATAAATAGAGACTCCATTGACAGAATTAACTTACTGACTAATACCACTAATCAGATTTTGAAGACAGTTAAATCGCTAGAACAAGTTCGGAAAACAGTGGAAGATACCATTATGAACAAATTGAAAATTGTAAGAGACGAACTGACGAACATTGAATATGCCTTACAATGGGCGAGAGTAGGAGTAATTAACTCATTTATACTTTCGGAAAAGGAAATTTTTGAAGCAAAGACATTTTTAGACTCTGAAAAGTTTCCATACAATAATTTAGAGGAAGCCTTAGGGTTTTCCACCATTAGAATAGCAACAGACGATTCAACTATACTATACATTATAAACCTACCGGCAATAGATAAAGATATTTGTGAAAAAATTCTTATTAAACCAGTAAAAAAACACCAAACTATTGTAAAAGTCAATTCTGAGGAAATAATTAAATGTAATAATAAATTTTATGAAACTAAAAACAATTGTAATCAATTTAATGATTTGTCTATTTGTAATAAAAATAATTTATTAGATATAAGTGAAACAAATTGTATACCACCACTTTTGAATAGCAAAAAGCATGATTGCATAATAATAAATAACCAACACGTACCATCAGTACAAGAACTTTCTAAAGGAATGTTATTTTTAAATCAATTCGAAGGATTTTTGGAAATATCAGGAAACAAATCTTATCAATTATCTGGAACTTATATAATAAATTTTCATAATGACACAATCACCGTAGAAAATAAAACCTTTATATCAAGAGAATTAACAACATTAAATCCACTTCCAGCTGTATTACAGCTTTCCAATATTAATTCCACTACCCAAGAGGTCCTTTCGCTAGAAATGATAAAGGAACTACAAACCAACAATGTTGATGAAATCGACTTAATAGCAACAAAAGGGAACATAATGTTTTCATTAAATTTAGTCCTGTCCGCAATTTTAATTTTCAGTCTCTTTTTCATAATTTACATTTTTAAAAACAAAAATCAAAATACCGATCTCAATCTGACAGCAATAATTAATGAAACAACTGAACGAAAAGATTCAGACTTTGAAGAACCGCTTCCTGTCAGCTCAGGACGAGAATTTCGAAGCGTCAATGACCTTCCTGCCTTTTAACAATCGGGACGATTGATTTTACAGGGGGAGGAGTTAACAAACGAATTTATCATTTTCTAATTTTAACATAAAAATTCTTTCCCACAAATTATGCTGACACTATGTCTGCTAAATTTGTACGGTTTAATATTTCTACGTGTGAACCAAATAAAATAGTCATATTACAATCATACTTTTTGCTAAAACTTAATCATAAGCATAAGTGAATAATAAAAATATTCTTTTGTGAATAATTAGTTCTAGTTTAGAATTAAAAGAGAAAAGTCAACTTAATGTTGACAAAAATAAATTTTTTTAATGAAATCTTAATTTAAAAATTTAATTTACATAAATATATGTAAAAACCATACAAAAAAAGAAAAAATTACAAAAAGAAAAAATATTAAAAATAAAAAAAAAATAATAAAAAAAATTACAAAAAAAAATTTTAAAATAATTTAAAAAAAATTTTTTTAAATTTTTTAAAAAAATTAAAAAAAAAATAATAACAAAATATAAATAATATATTAAATAAAATAAAATTTTTTTTGGCTCAGCTGGGATTCGATGCCACATTTATTCTAACCAGTATATACATATGTACGTATTTGATATGAGATGAATGGTGATACAAACAATTGTTATTGCATGACTACACGTTGTGAAGGGTATATAAGATTCGGCATGGCCGAATATAGCACTGTTACTTGTTTTTTGTTTGTTAAGTATTTACCGCTTATATGCACGTTGGTTATTTGCATTTAACGGTTACATGCATCCCAACATGAGCTTTTTTTATGGATGTTTTATTTTTGTAACTGCATCTGTCGCTTATAAGAACAAAAATCAGTGCAAAATTTAAAATGCATATAGCGATAAATACTTGTTTTCATATTTTTTTTAACAGGCATACATAAACTCAATATATAATTTTACAATGGGATGGTTTTATATACATATGTATGTATGTTTTCATTTGAATAATAAAGTTTTAAGATCATTTATGTTTAAATATACATATATTTAATAATAATAATTTTATTGGCAAATTTTTTTTAACGCAAAATAATACTAAAAACTTCACAAAACGTAATTAAAACTTTCAAAACCCTAAAAAAATTAAACAAACTATCCAATCCTGTTGTATGTTGAAATCAACTTTTTGAAGCTCCCTGACATCGCCAAGACCCGTGTAAGATATCAAAATATCAAAAATATTTGGAGGCAGATTGGTATTGAAAACTAGGATAACTATATGAAATATGAGCAAATAAATACGACTGCCTGTTTTTTCGCTTATTTTTACAACAAAAATTAAAATTTTCCAACCCAAAAGTATAAATACTGATATTGCAGGTGATACTGATTTATAAATTCAGGGTAAGTCTCAGATAACTTGCAAACTCGATATAAATTTGTAATAGGTTATATCAGTTCACAAAACAAAATAGTAATAAATTTTATTATTTGTGCCAAGGAATTTAAAGAAAAAATTACCTTATGCGATCATACTGATAATAGTAATATGGGTGAAAATCTAAAAGCATGTCTACATTGCTCGTCTGAATTTCGGTCGCAGCAGAAATACGATTCTCAGGTACATACTTAATTAAAAATGTTAAAACACTAACTACGCTTGTTAGTCTCCAATGTGCAATAAGGGTTTTAAAACTGTCCACAACAAGTAAGATTGCTATATTCGGCCGTGCCGAATTTGATAATATCCTTCACCATCATGTTTGTAGGTGTAATCCTACATCGTACCTTAACCCATGTACATACATATATTGCAAATTATATTATATCACGAATTCCACAGAAAAGTCATCCGTCACACATGTGCGTGACGATGTTAAAAATTAGTTAAAGATGAATATATATATATTTTTTCAGATAATATAACTTTTCGTATAATCTAAGATTGCTTCTTCTAGCTGTTAAAAATATGAATTTTTATCTGAAGTAAATTCGCAGAAATTTTTGATAGAAACTGACATAAAATGTTCAAAAGGTAAATTTTGTAACATGTGCGTACGATACATTTTGATTTATACTAACGAAATTAGAAAACTTATTAATAAGTGCTTTATAAATTTTTGAAAGAGCATAAAATTAAATAATAATAGCGGCAAATCTGCTTTAACAAAAAATATTTTTTTAACAAAATTAGTTGCAATTATTCGCACTCTGTAACAGTGCGTGACATGGATTTTATGATATGCCAAAATAAATGTAACTTCTTGAACCCCCTCAATATTGGTATCAGATGAAAGGGCTTGACCAGTAGAATACAGTAAATTAATAAGAAATGTAAAATCCAAGATGGCGTGTACAACAAAATGGCGGAACAAATTTTTTTAACCCCATCAATATGGGTATCAAATAAAAGGGCTTGACTAGTAGAATACAGTTAACTACGTAAAAATCCAAAATCAAGGATGGCGCCGGAAGTAATAAGGAAAAATGGCGTACTACATGAAATATAGGTTAAGATACGATGTGGGATTATAACCAGGCCTGGGCAGTGTTTGAAATACAAATACAAGATACATATTCGTATTTTGTAGCTGTATTTGAAGTACATGGTTTGAAAGTATTTTGTATTTCAAATACACAACTTAAAAGTATTTTGTATTTCAAATACATGTGGCTCAAAGACAAATTTATACAAAATACATTTATTTTTTACAATTAAAAAATAAGTTGTGTCATACAAAAACGAAAATCGCTAGAAACTATGACCATTAAAATTTCACATTTGACAAAACTACTATTCAGCTTTAAATTGTTTCGTCTAAGGCAAATCTATTTACACTAATCGTGTGATATCAAATGAAAAGCTAGAGAGTTATATTTGCCGAGGCATCTTAGATGAGAAGTCTTTTATCCACAACAGATATGAATAATTTCATAAAGAATTCTCGTGCCAGTAGGATTCACTACTCGGCAATTGCTAAATGTACTTTACAATGGAATTAATCCAGAAGACCCAAATAAGCTGAAGCCATAAAAGATTGCCTCGAACATCAGTTAGTATATCCATGTCCCACAAGATGGAACTCTCTTTTCGATTCCATAGTACAGCTAATGAAAAGAAAATCAAAATTAAATGAATTATTTGTTAAGTTAGATAAGGCTAACACGTTCTCAGCTATAGAACTAAAGTACTTAGAGGAATTCATTGAAATATTGAATCCAATAGCTACGGCTTTGGACTACATACAGGGAAATAATTGCTATTATGAAAACTTTTGCCTACTTTAATATCTGTAAGAACCAGATTAGATCGGCTGCAATGTAACAATTTGAGACATTTGAGTTGTATTTTACCAAAACTAAGGCAGTGCCCTGAGAGAAGATTTGTAAAGTTTTTCATGCTGGCACCTGAAACAAATAGAGGTATATTGTCGTCGTGTTTCCACCCAAGCTTTAAAATGCGTTGGCTGCCAGAAAACATCACTGGAAACGAGAGCCAACGAATTAAAAGCTTGGCAATAGATACCTTAGAAAAAAATTACAAAAAAAGTGAAGCAATGCTTGGATACAGCAGATGTAGTAGTAGTTGCAGTAAAGACGATGAAGATTTTATTGGTTTTGCCGACAAGACCATTGATCAACCTCACACATCAAATTTTGAATTAGAGTTCTTCAGTTTCCTAAATGTTAATAGCAAGGAGATTTCAGTTTTGGAAAGCTATCCAAATATTAAAAATTCATTAAGAGAATTTAACAGTAGCTTGTGTTTCTCAGGGCCTGTAGAAAGATTATTTTCCTTAGCAGGTTTTATACATTCCCCAACAAGAGGCTGTTTATCTGACGATTCTTTAAAAGTTTTAGTTTATATTAAAGGAAATATCTGTTTTATTAAATAAATTTTTTATTAACTAACAATTAATTTCTAAATATACTTTTTTCACTTACTTCCCCAGTAAAAACTTGACGCTAGAAAATTAAACGCAAATTTACAAAATAAGTCTCTCAAATGTAAAAAGTAAATGAACTTTTTACTAATGAAAATTTTACACTTTAAGAATTTTATTGTTTAAATTGTGTCTCAAATGTTCGTACATACTTACATATATTATAAGTAAATAAAATATTGGGTGCGGAATTCTTTTAGAAAATCAACAAATATATACATATATGTATTGCTTAGTTTTATTAAACTTATGTGAAATAAAATATTTAGAAACAGAACTAAGAAGAGATACATATGTATGTATGATTATATGTAAATTTTTATGAGACCGAAATTCAAAAAATATTTGTATTTTATATTTGAAATACACAGCTTAAAAGTATTTTGTATTTGAAATACACAACTTGAAAGTATTTGTATTTGAAATACATCAAGGTATGTATTTTGCCCAGCCCTGATTTTACCTATGTACATGATGGTGAAGGGTATTATCAGATTCGGCAAGGCCGAATAAAGCACTCTATCTGGTTTTTTATAGCTTTAATATGGCGAGCTAACAATATTTTTTGTTAATTTTTTTCTATTATTATTTTTATTAAATTGTTTGCGGAAATAAATATTTAAAATCATAAAATAGGTTTGTACATATGTATGTATGTATTGTGTATTTAATTTTTAAACTTTGAATATTTTAACAACATTGTTTGGTATATGCGTTTCTAGAAACGAAATATCGATGTTTTAAAAAATATATATCAATACTGTTGAAAAATGTCGATACGATATGTATCAATACATTGTTTCTATTTGCCCATCACTAATGTAAAGCGTGTACGAAAATTTATTAGGAGCTTTAGTAACTTGATATTTTTAAAGAAATGTGTTTCAATTTTGTATTAGTTGAGCTTGAGGTAAAAAAAATAAGTAAAAAATATTTGTTTCTTTGTAATATAAGTATGTAAATTAGTAAAAATTGAAACACATTCCTAACAGGGTAGAAAGGGGAAAAGTCGGGAAAGGAGTTTGGTACTTTTTAGAACATAATCACTTTTATGCAAAAAAGAGTAGATTTACTGACTTTAAATCATGTCTATTTTAATAATATTTTGTTACATAGATATTTGAACATTTTAAACTTGGAACTTGGACCAAAAATGTACTTTTTCGCTTTTCTATGGTACTTTTCCAGGTAAGACTAAAATGTTTTGGGTGACCAAAAAGGTACTTTTTTGAATTTTTATGGTACTTTTTGTATTTTCGACGTTTGCGAAGCTAGAATTTTGAAATTAGTGTCTTGATAGAAGGTGAGACTGAAAATTTTATTGGCGACGAAGAACGTACCTTTCTAAATTTTATTGGGATTTTTTGTATTTTCTACGTTTATAAAGTCAAAATTGTGAAATAAAGGATTATTGATTCAAGTTGAGAATTAAAATGATATTGGATACACAAAAAACCCTTTTCGCTTTTTTATTCTTAAAATTCTTAAGAATTTTTATTCTTAAGATTCTTAAAATTAGTGTTTTTTGATCCTAGGCTAGATCTAGTATTCTAGATCTAGATATTAGATATATTCTAGATAATATTATGGACCATCAACATTACTTTTTCTCTTTTTTTTATATTTTGTATACATAAAATTCTGAATGTAGGTAATAATTAACCAAGTGGAAGTTTTAGTAAAGGAAAAAATTTTACTTTTATTATTTTTAGGATCATTTTTGCAAATTATTAATCTTAATTTTTGAAACTCAGTAGCATTGATCTTGCTTTTAGTTAGGAAATATATGCCCGATATATCCTTACTCTACTTTTTATTTTTCTAAGTAAATTAAATCAGAGATACAAATTTTCATAAATTGAACCAAAAATATTTAATAATTAAAAATAGAACTTGAGTATTCAATAATTAGTAAGAACTGCGCTATCGAAGTAGCGGGTTAAATGCTAGTTTAATATAAAAAATTATACATTAATAAGAAAAAATGCTAAACACTATATTAAATTTATTATTTTATAAATATTTAATAACAAAAAATAAAATGCAATATGTATATTCAGTTTACTTTGCATCCGATAAATAACAAAAAAAAATAATAATATAAAATAAAATAAGGGACACAAGCAAGGCAAATTAATTAATTAAAACAAATACAACATTAAACAAGTAAGAGCGCTATATTCGGCCATTCCGAATCTTACATACCCTTCACAACGTGTAGTCATGCAATAACAGTAGTTTGTATCACCATTCCCCATATGAAATACGTACATACATACATAAAAACATCCCATTGTAAAATTATAAATTTACGAATGTATGTTAAATAAAAATAAATAAAAAAAAATTTAAAAAAAAAAATTTTTAAAAAAAATTTTTAAAAAAATTAAAAAAAAAATAATTAAAATATATATAATAAATATAAAACAAACAAAAAATAATAAAAAAAAATTTAAAAAAAATAAATAAAAATTAAAAAAAAAATAATAAAAATATAAATAATATATTAAATAAAAAAAAATATAAAAAAATTAAAAAAAAAATATAAAAAAAATATAAAAAAAATAAAAAAAAATTTTTTTTGGCTCAGCTGGGATTCGATGCCACGTTTTCTCTAACCAGTATACACGTTTGTATGTATGTATGTTGTTGTTGTAATGCTGTTTTTGTGAAAAAAAAAATCGAGGTGGTCGTGGGTTTTTGCTCATATCTCAGTTGTTTATGAACCGATGTTTCTGATTTTCAATACCGATCTATTCCCGAATATTTCTGATATTCTAATACCTCACCCGGGTCCAAGCCATGTCGGGGGGCTTCAAAAAGTTGATTTCAACATACACACGGACAGACTGACAGAGCTTAATCGACTCCCCTATTCATAAACTTTCAGAAAATATATACTTTATGGGGTCGGAAATGAAAATTGTAGAAATTTCACACGGAATGACAAACCTATATATACCCTTTTTCACTGTGTGCACGATGCAAATTTATTTCAATGAAATTATAAACAATAAGGGCCATTATTATAACTTACCAATAACTAAAGTTACAACAATTACAACTTCACTTTAACCTAAAACTGTCCGATAAGTTAAAGTGAAGTTCACTCTACCTTTAACTTTTAACGTGTGGTTTATAATTAAAAGTTACCATATTTTCTACCGTATAAGGGAATTGTTTACTATTTGCTTGTCGTTGCCACTTTGTGTTTAAAGAACTAATTAATTTGTTCAGCATTTGCTTTGGTGCTGCCATATTTAAAAAAAAATACAATTTATACTACATTTACACCTGAGCGAAATCTAGTAGATTTGATTTAAAATCTTTATTAAGATCTAAACCGTTTACACCACTATTTTTGACATTTTGCAAGATTTCGTTTTCAAAACAATATATTTATTTACAAGGTGGTCTGAGAGGCTCTCTATGTTCTACTTCTCCAAAATTCAAACTCCATATGAAAAAAATGTAAACAATAAAGTACTTGTGCGATTGCAACCACCTTATATATTATGATTGAATTTTTTTTGTGTGCAGCGTAGTATATTTTGTTACAATTTAATAAAAACCACAGTTGCATCACGAAGTAGTACTAGATTTTAAGTAGATTTTGCCAAAATCTAGTTGTGAAGTAGATTTCGTTTTGTATGGGAAATCTGGTAGAAATTAACAAGATTTCGTTCAAAATCCCGTAAGTAATAGATTTGGTGTAAATGTAGTATTATTTTACAGGCAGGTTATAATAACGAAAAATACTTAATGGTCAGTTTATTGCTCACGTTAACAAAAGTTACCTTTTATTAACATTAACTTTGTCGCCAAGTTGTAATAATGGTCCTAAGTATTATAAATGCTGAACTATTTTTAGTCAAACTAATATTGGAAATGTATAGTATACCTACATGCTAAAGGGTGATTTTTTAGCTATTATCTTCTTGGCAACAATATTTTAAACAGCTGACGCACTTTTCGTGTTTTGTTTCACTGTCAAACTTCTTCAGTTTGGTCTATGATCTAACCATGAATCGTCTTACAAACGTACAACGCTTGCAAATTATTGAACTTATCGAAAAGTTATGTTCAGCGACGAAGTTCATTTTTGGCGTAATGGGTTCGTTAATAAGCAGAATTGTCGATTTTGGAGTGAATTTCAGCCAGAAGCATTGCAAGAGCTACCAATGCATCCAGAAAAAGTCACAGTTTGGTGCGGTTTATGGACTGGTGGCATCGTTGGACCGTACTTCTTCAAAGATGATGCGAATCGTAACGTAACTGTGAATGGTGAGTGCTACCGTGAGATGATATCCAACTTTTTTTTGCCTAAAATGCAAGAGCTTGACTTGCATGACATGTGGTTTCAACAAGACGGTGCCACACAACACGCTTAACAATGGACTTATTGAGAGGCGAGTTCGGTGAACATTTTATTTCACGTTCGGGACCGGTCTAGATCGTGCGATTTAACGCCTTTAGACTATTTTTTGTGGGGCTATGTTAAAGCTCATGTCTATACACGCATGCCCGCTTCAAGTGACGCATTGGAAGACAACATTGAAGCATTTATTCATGAGATACCGGCCGAAATGTTGGAAAGAGTATGCCAAAATTGGACTAAGCGGATGGACCATTTGAGGCGCAGTCAAGGTCAACATTTGCATGAAATAATCTTCAAACATTAAACTATATGGACCGTACTATCGATTCAAATAAAGATTTCATTAATTTTTCTGAATTTTATGTGTTTTTTTTTAACTTTCCTATAGCTCTTAAAAAATCACGCTTTATATACATAAATAAAAACTATGTTTTTCAAAAGTTGTAGTGATATTTAAAATTTTTTATAGCAACATCCCCAACCAACCATCATAACAACAATATCGGTATCAAGTAAAAATAAATTTATTATGTGGTGGACACCTTTGACTGCCTCTTTGTCGCATTTGTTTTCTTCACCATTCTTTGGACAATGCTATCGTTCTTTAAAGACTTCATATATGTGGACAAAATTGTTCTGCAATCACGATTTTGAAAACTCTACCCCGTATATTTCTTGGCTATGGCAATGTCAATATTTTTCATTTCGGTTTTTGCTATGTGACTAATAATAAAAATTGCTATGCTCTGAAGAAAAAAAGACTATAACTAATAAAGAAAAATCAAAGAAAAAATAATAAAATGCTTTTTTTTAAAAAAAAGTTAAGAACGATTTTGCCAATTTTTTGTTTTGTATTTCATTTTATAACTGAAAAAATGCATATCGTTAGTAAAATTCGCAAAGGTGCTAAGTCCTCTTTTTTCTCAAATTGAGATTTTAATGCAAAACCGTTATACTACTTAAAATATATATTTTACAACAACAAAAAATCGCATTATGTAGTTTAACGTTGTTGTAATGTTGTGGTTTGCAAAAGTGCTAAGTCTACAAAACTACGAAAAATGTTAAAAGCACGTGCTAAGTCTGTAAAATATTAATTTGTTTAGTTGAATTTGGTGTTTTCTCTACTAAGGTTGTGATAAGTGAAGAATAAAAAAGGAAAAATAAATAATTAGCGGTTTTTAAAACGGTAAATATTTCGATTTTAGTTTTTATTTAAAAATATATATGTAATGTAATTTATAATAATTATACCCTTCACACAGTGAAAAAGGGTATATATACATAGGTTTGTCATTCCGGGTGAAATTTCTACAATTTTCATTTCCGACCCCATAAAGTATATATTTTCTGAAAGCTTATGAATAGGGGAGTCGATTAAGCCCTGTCAGTCTGTCCGTCTGACCGTGTGTATGTTGAAATCAACTTTTTGAAGCCCCCCGACATAGGTTGGACCCGGGTAAGGTATTAAAATATCAGAAATATTCGGGAGTAGATCGGTATTGAAAATCAGAAACATCGGTACATAAACAACTGAGATATGAGCAAAAACCCACGACCACCTCGATTTTTTTTTCACAAAAACAACATTACAACAACAACATACATACATACAAACGTGTATACTGGTTAGAGAAAACGTGGCATCGAATCCCAAAAAAATTTTTTTTAATTTTTTTTTAATTTTTTTTTTTATTTTTTATTTAATATATTATTTATATTTTTATTATTATTATTTTTTTTTTAATTTTTTTTTTTATTTTTTTTTGTTTTATATATGTATATTAAATATATAATAATTTTTTTTTTAAATTTTTTTAAAAATTTTTTTTTTAAGTTTTTTTTTTAAATTTTTTTTTTTTTCGTTTGTTTAACATACATACGTGTACGTATTTCATATGGGATGAATGGTGATACAAGCAACTGTTAATGCATGACTACACGTTGTGAAGGGTATATAAGATTCGGCATGGCCGAATATAGCACTCTTACTTGTTTTGATATGTATTCTTAAGAAATTGGTATGGAATTTTCCCAGAACTATAGAAATGAAGCAGACGACGGTGTTGTTGGACTAGTCCCATATGGGTTTAACACAGATTCTGATGATTCTTTTGAACTCCGTCCGAGAACGAGAACTCATAGAAAGAAAGTTCGCACAGCAAATCCATCTTGGTATTCAGTTAGAAATAAAAAGCGAAGGGAATATGGAAAGTGCTATTTTGGAAAAGAGAATACAGGCAGTGGTTGGAATTATAAAATGCAAAGGGATGCACGGACACTAAAGAAGAGGTGCAACTGTAAAAAAAAACATTGTCTTTAATTGCACAGAAATCTCTGACGAAAATAGGAGAAAAATATTTAATGATTTTTGGAAAATTAGTTGGAACGAAAAAAAACTTTATATTAATACGATGATTCAAGTCCATCCAGTTAGAAGACCCAGAAATAGAAAAGAGGAAAATAAATCTAAAAGATGTCAAACAAGGCAATATTATTTGAAAGTAGACAACAAAAACATGAGAGTTTGTAAAACATTTTTTTTGAATACGTTAGGAATTGGTAGACGAACTGTAACCAATTGGATGAACAATACTTTAAGTTCAAGAAGAAGTGCTTCAAGTAGTGTTGGTTCTTCAGAAGAAAAAAAATACCTCAATTTGTTCTTTGATTCTCTACCATCAATGGAGTCGCACTACTGTCGTGCTGTCACTACAAAAAAGTATTAACAGACAGAATGGCGTTCTAAATTGCAACTGTACTACTTTTATGTTAACGACTGGTGTGTTGGAAAAAACACAAAATCACTTTCCCTTACATCATTTTATAGTACATTTAAAGAAAAAAATCTTGCACTATTTTCTCCGAAAAAAGACCAATGCGAACTGTGTGTACGTTTTTCAGAGGAAATGCATCTCAAGAAACGTATAAACTTCACCAAGAAAAGAAAGAAGAAGCCAGGCGTGAAAAGATTAAGGACAGTAACAATGAAACGCACATCTACACTGTCGATCTTCAGTCTGTCTTAATGGCCCCAAAATCGCAAGTAAGCTGCCTATATTACCGTACAAAACTTCAAGTACATAATTTCGTTTTTTACAACCTTAAAAATAAAGAAGCTTTTTGTTTCTTGTGGAGCGAAGTGGAAGGCGGCCAGAGTTCCGAAGTGTTCGCAAGTATCTGGGTTTATTTTATAGAAAACAAAGTCCTGTGTGGAAGCGATAATCCAGAAAAACTAATATTTTATAGCGATGGTTGTACGTATCAAAATAGAAACTGTGTTATGAGCAATGCCCTGCTCAATGTGGCTGCTAAACATGGCATTAATATTGATCAACAAATTCTTGAAATTGGGCATACTCAAATGGAGGCAGATAGCGTTCATTCAACAATAGAAAGGACTATGAAAAAAAGAGTAATTAACGTACCTTCAGATTACATAGATGTTTGTAAAATTGCTCGAAAAAACCCTAAACCATATGAAGTTATGTATTTAGATCACACATTTTTCAAAACATTTGATAACGTTCAATTTCTTAAGAGTATCAGACCTGGACGTAATAAAGGTGATAGTAAAGTTACAGATATTCGAGCTATAAAATGCACCCCAAGCAAGGAAATACATTTCAAAACTCGGTTTTCTTATGTATGGAAAATATTACCGCAGAAAATTGATGATAAAATTGATTCTATAGACTTTAAAAATTTGCAGCAACTTTATCAAGAACGAAGAAAAATTACTGCAAGAAAGTACATATATATTTTTTTCTTTATTTTGAAGAAATGAACTGAATACTTCTTAAGTTTCTGTTTTTTAATTAAATTCATATAGAAAAATAAATATATAACCTTTGTTTAAATTAAAATTTATTTTAGGAAAATGTGCTAAGTCTACAATAAAACGAATAAATTAACAAAGCAAAAGTGCTAAATCCAAAATGTGGGAATTTCTCTTCCAAAACTTTGTGCAAATTAATTTTTGATCTAGTTTATTTAAATAGAGTAATTTAGTATAAATATTGCGTTTAAAAAATTGTAAAGCTAAAAAAGCTACAATGTTTTTTGCTTCTCCTGTAAAATTTGAAAAAAAGGACTTAGCACCTTTGCGAATTTTACTAACGATATGAAAATATATAAGTATATTGTTACAGATTTATTTTAAATTGCTTAATTTACATTATAATTTTATTTTAGTTGTATTTTATTTTATTTATTTTTGTTACTATTCGTAATTGTATCGTCGTTTAATTATTTTATTTATTAACAAAACTAATTGTTTTATTTATAAGTGACGTAAGAAACTTATTCTCATAAATATTCCTAGTTATGAAAACCCTAAATATATTTGCTTACTAATGAGAAACCGTTTTGAATAATTAAAATAAACAAACAATTATTTTCTCAAGACGTAACAAGATACCTTGGTGCTGTTGCAGCACAATAAATATTACTTTTTGCAATAGCTTGAAATATGATTTTCTTTTATAATTTTTGCTTTGTATTTAGTTAAGAATTTTTCGATTTAAGAAATAAACAGAATTAAACCAACCACAATCGTGTAAAGTTGAAAAATTAGTTCTCCGTTTAAGGTACTAAACCTTGAAACGTTACTTATATAGTTTTAGTACAATGTTTTATTTACGATATGCTTTAAAGTTTTTATTTGTATTTATTAAAAAATTTTCATTATTTTGTTTTATAAGTTGAACAACGATTTACTTTCTTTAAGATTATTATAAAAATAGTTAATTTATTTAAGTGTTTTTAATTATTAGTATTGGTTCTTTAATTTTTTCTTAGAAAAAATAACCGACTGCGCCAGTACGTTTTAAACAAAAGATTTTATTTTTCGGTTGCCCTTATAAACATTTAGTGTTAACCAAAGGTTAGCCAGATGTTAAAGGGATTAGAAAAATAAAATAAATTAAAATTGAAAAATTGTTGGTTGGGTTTTTGAAAGAGTTTTTTATAGTTTTTTGTTTTATTTTTGAATTCTCATTTTGTTAATGAGAATTTGAAAATATAACTTATAACATTTTAAAACTTTTTCAAGAATTTGGGTAAAAGGTTTACTGATGATCTGGCATAAGCACCAGTGAAATGCATATAAACCAGCTTAAACCCAACAACCAAATAAATAACATTGAAAAATTAGTTGGGAGCATATCCCGAATAATCTAGTAAATTAGTAATTCCTTTTCCTACGCTTGTAAATCATACTGAGTTAAATTTTGATATGAATAGAAAACTTACAAACATTGATAATCTACTATATGAAATAAAGGGTTCAAAAATTAAATACTTAGATAATAAGTGTATCAGAAATCTACTTTATAAAAATGAAACTGAATGTGAATTTATAATGAATAACAAGAAAGAAATAAATTTTATCGAACCTAATTTTATTACACCAAAAAATATTGATGAAATAATAAATAAACAAACTTGTAACGATTTAGAACTTAAAATAAAAAAGCATAATTTAATTTTATTTTCAAACTGTAAAATTACTATTAACGTTTTTGAATCTTTCAATGATAATACTAAATTTTTATATGTACCATATCACAGTACAACACATGATTAGCCAACTCAATTCTGTTAACTGTATGTGAAATTAGACCCAAAAAGAAGAATTTCTGCATCATTCGTTTTGTCTTCTTACCTGCGATTTGAAGTTAGTATCGATTTGAAGTTAGTACTATCGTATAGGGGAATTTATCACGTTTTAGGCCCTGTTGTTTGACATAGCTCGACAACCACTAGCCCAATTTAGTTGAAATAAATTTTAAAAAATTAAGAATTACAATTCCCTTAATCTGTTCATATATTGTTTTCCTATACAAGTAACACTTTCGAAGTTAAAAATGAATGTAAAGGGTGTTTTTTTAAGCCCGATAGAACTTGAAATTGTAAAAAATAACACAAAAAATTAAATTGTAATCAACATTTTTTTTTTATTCGAAAGATCAATACGTGACATTAACATTTGAAAATGATTTCGGGCATATGGGCACCGCGGCTGTTCTTGACGAAGCGCATTCTGGACGTCCAATTTTATCGCAAAATTGTATTCAGCGATGAGGCGCATTTTTGGCTTAACGGGTTTGTTAATAAGCAAAATTGCCGCATATGGAGCGAGACCAATCCACAAGAGACCCTACAGACTCCATTACATCCAGAAAAATGCACCGTTTGGTGCGGTTTTCACGCTGGTGGCATCATCGGATCTTATTTCTTCAAAAATGAGGCCGGAGCTCGCGTTACGGTCAGTGGAGATCGTTACCGCACCATGATCAATGATTTTTTGTTTGAAAATATGGATGACATTGATCCGGAGGAGATGTGGTTTCAACAGGATGGCGCTACGTGCCATACGGCGAACGCAACCATCGACTTATTGAAATCAAAATTTGGCGATAAGTTGATTTCGAGAAATGGACCTGTCAATTGGCCTCCAAGGTCGTGCGATAAGACACCTCTCTATTATTTCCTGTGGGGCTACGTGAAGTCACTGGTTTATGCTGATAAACCAGCAACAATTGACGCCTTGGAGGCCAGAATTGTTCGTGTTATTCGTGACATACGGCCAGCAGTGCTCGAAAAAGTGGCCCAAAATTGGACGTCCAGAATGCGCTTCGTCAAGAACAGCCGCGGTGCCCATATGCCCGAAATCATTTTCAAATGTTAATGTCACGTATTGATCTTTCGAATAAAAAAAAAATTTTGATTACAATTTAATTTTTTGTGTTATTTTTTACAATTTCAAGTTCTATCGGGCTTAAAAAAACACCCTTATGAAGGGAAAAAATTATTTTTTGCCTAAAAATTTAAATTTTTTTTTTTTAAATACATAAAAAATCCAAAATGGAAAAAAGTTTCAAGTCGAGTTATTTTTTCGTAAAGTCACATAACCTATGAGCAAAATGAGACAAAGATCATAAAAATCGATGCACGCGTTTCGCTTTTATTCGCAATTGAGTAAATGTATGAATTTCAAAAATTTGCTCGAGATATGCACAACATTATTTGGAGAAAACATTGACACCCTTTTAATGATTCTGAGAATTTAAAAAAAAGGACTAAACAAAAGGTTATTTGATTTTTATGATTGCGGTAATAAATGTACGTGGACAATTAAACGGAAAGTGTACCTTTTTATTATTTTGGTTTTTCCGGTGGCTACCTATATGATTTTTACATTGTGGCCAAGCTGGGACTATCACAACACGACTCCGAATGGCTGACATCATTTTTGAAGAGAAGAAAACTCACACAGCAAAATGTCGGCGCAACATCATACCGACAACGCCAAGCTGATTTTCAGAAATTTTATTCCGTTGACGAAGCAAATACGTTCACGTACGGCCATGATATCCCAGGTTTAGTGAAAAAATTGGGAATGGATTATATCGCTGGCGACTGGCGTTTATTCATCGATGGTTCAGTTACTAGTTTGAAGGCTGTGCTGCTGCACAAAAAAAATAAAAAACCATGCATTCCATTGGGATTCAGCACAACTATGAAGGAAACGTATGAAGCATTGGGCGAAATTTTGAAGAAAATCAAATACGATGAACACAAATGGAACATTTGTTGCGATCTGAAGGTGGTCAACATACTACAAGGGATTATAGAAAAGGGCGGATATCCAAAATACTTCTGCTTCCTTTGTAATTGGGATTCACGATACAAAGGAAATCAATATCAATGTAAAGATTGGAAAGGAAGAACTCCCGAGCTCAACAAACAATTAAAATTACGCAATGAACCTATGATAAAGGACCTGGATGATATTTTGTTGCCACCGCTCCACATGAAACTGGGAATAGCTGGGAAATTCGTTGAAGTGGTGGTCAAAAAAGTTAACGGCGCCTTTGACTGTTTGAAATCCATCTTTCCGAAACTCAGTGATGAGAAAATTAAAAACGGTACGTATCGTACTCTGTATTTCAATATTGTCATATCTAAATTTGTTAATTTCTATACATTCGCATTACCAATAATTTTTTCGTTTTTCTTATGTATTTAAAACAGGTATTCTCAATGGACCTGATATTCGGAAATTGATCAAAAGTGATTCTTTCACACATTTGCTTTCAGAGCATCACGACCACCAACATGCATGGAACGCATTGAAAGAAGTAATAGAAGGCGTTCTAGGAAAGAACCGTGTCCAGCGAGAAGAGATACAGCAACGAGTGGACAGGTTGCTGTTTTATTTCGAAAAAATCGGTGCATCCATGACGCTGAAATTGCATTTCTTGCACCACCACCTCGATACTTTTTTGGCACAATCACCTCAGGAATCAGACGAACAAGGAGAGAGGTTCCACCAGGTGACTATGCCATTTGAAAAGCGGTTCAAAAGCAAAAAATTGGATGCATTGCTTGCGGAGGTTTGTTGGTGGAGTTCCACAATTATGCAGTTTGAAGAAAGCACCGAAGATGAAGACATTGAAATTGGTGGACACAGTGAAAAAAACACGCCCTTGAATAGTATGTGTATCTCGGATGACGATACAGACTCAGACCATGAATATGAACAACCTACAAAGAAAACAAGATCATCAGAACCACAAGCGTCAACTTCTACAAGGATGGATATTGCCAATAATTGAAAAAATGTTCTAAATTTTTTTTTATGCATATTATAATTGCGTATTAATTGCATATTATTTTATTTTCATTAAGTTTTTATAAATAAAGTTTTTTTTTGCATGATAATTTTTTAATTTATATTTTTATTTTAAGGGTGGTGGCTATAACTGATTTTTGAAATTCATACATTTACTCAATTGCGAATAAAAGCGAAACGCGTGCATCGATTTTTATAACCTTTGTCTCATTTTGCTCATAGGTTATGTGACTTTGCGAAAAAATAACTAGACTTGAAATTTTTATCCATTTTGGATTTTTTATGTATTTAAAAAAAAAAAAATTTAAATTTTTAGGCAAAAAATAATTTTTTCCCTTCATACATTCATTTTTAACTTCGAAAGTGTTACTTGTATAGGAAAACAATATATAAACAGATTAAGGGAATTGTAATTCTTAATTTTTTAAAATTTATTTCAACTAAATTGGGCTAGTGGTTGTCGAGCTATGTCAAACAACAGGGCCTAAAACGTGATAAATTCCCCTATACGATAGTACTAACTTCAAATCGATACTAACTTCAAATCGCAGGTAAGAAGACAAAACGAATGATGCAGAAATTCTTCTTTTTGGTCTAATTTCACATACAGTTCACAGAATTGAGTTGGCAATCAATTAACTGAAAAATGTTGTACTGTGTATGTCAACGACATTGTTAATAAGACGTTGATACAACTACCTAATACTAATTTAAGCGAATTAAAATTAAGCTTGCATAAAATGAAAACAAGTAATAATATAACTTATGTTATTATAACAGTTATTACAATTATATTAATTTTATTGATAATTTTTAATTATTGCAAAGGTAATTTTGTTGCAAAGGGTCAAGGTGTACGCGAGGACGCGAACGTTCTTGAAGTGGGGAGAAGTGACGTAAGAAACTTATTCCCATAAATATTCCTAGTTATGAAAACCCTAAATATATTTGCTTACTAATGAGAAACCGTTTTGAATAATTAAAATAAACAAACATTTATTTTCTCAAGACGTAACAAGATACCTTGGTGCTGTTGCCGCACAATAAATATTACTTTTTGCAATAGATTTTCTTTTATAATTTTTGCTTTGTATTTAGTTAAGAATTTTTTGATTTAAGAAATAAACAGAATTAAACCAACCACAATCGTGTAAAGTTGAAAAATTAGTTCTCCGTTTAAGGTACTAAACCTTAAAACGTTACTTATATAGTTTTAGTACAATGTTTTATTTACGATATGCTTTAAAGTTTTTATTTGTATTTATTAAAAAATTTTCATTATTTTGTTTTATAAGTTGAACAACGATTTACTTTCTTTGAGATTATTATAAAAATAGTTAATTTATTTAAGTGTTTTTAATTATTAGTATTGGTTCTTTAATTTTTTCTTAGAAAAAATAACCGACTGCGCCAGTAACGTTTTAAGGTTTAGTATATATATATAAATAAAAAGAAAAATAAATTGGCTGCATCTTTTTGGACTATTTGACAAATAATTATAATCATTTCTTGCTAAAGTTTCTACCGATTAAGGTAGCTTTAGACAAGTGTAAGACGAGCACAACGCCAAAATAAATTAAATCGTTTCGCTTTTCAGCCCATAAACTTATTTCTGGATCTGCAAACCAGTCTTCCTTAATTTTCCGCTTCTTGTTGGTTACCTGTGAAAAACACCATTAAAATTTCATTTTAGCTACTACAAAGTTTTGTATAAAAAATAGATGAAATTTCTACTTACAGAGGAAGAGCTGCTAGAATTTTCATCATCTTGGTTTTCTACTGAAAATATAAAAAGAACTTAAAATTTTTTTAAGTATTTAAGCATATTAACTTGTTACTTGTTTTTAAATAAATTTAAAATTGTTTTAAACGCGTTTCCAAATTTATCTCTGTTCGTGTTGTAGGTATCAGTTGATAAAATGTGGAATATACTGGGCCAATTCAAAGTAGACTCTCATATTGTACTATGTCATATAATTCATATTAATATGACTAGTGACTTTGAACACCTTTTGTTAACAAATTATGTATTGAATACAAGAAAGAAGACAAAGAGATGACGCTGTTAAAAATTGTAAGTATACAGGAAAGAAGAAAATAGAAAATATTCTCTCTGAGAGGTAAGAAGCGAAGAAATTCTCTCTGAGAGACAGTATGGTTAAAAGTATAACATAAACAATTTCTTATACATAGGAAACAAATTTGTAAAGTCTTATTATTTTCTTTGTATGGAAATTACTAACAAAAATTTTATGCGTGCATAAAATAATATGAAATAGTACAAATATGACTGATATGCAACCACTTTGAATTGGCCCATTATGTTAAAAATGTACAAAGTGGTAAAATTATCCACACAAACACATTGAATAAAGATCGGCGTGAACATAACAAAGTAGAATAACAAACTACTCAATTCAAAGAGAGAGCTATATTTTTTCACTCCTTTGCAGACAGAACAAAGAGTATTTTTTCTTTGTAGAAGTACTACCAAGTTTATACATGTTGGGTTTATAATACAATTCACTAATTTATGTGGCAACATCTACCATATAATTGAGTAATATCTTCTTCTTATTTAAATGCATGGGAGAGGATTTTTACACTTAACAAACTACTTAACAAAGTAGATTTTATTTAAAAATATTTTATTATTAATAATATTTATATAAATACAAGTTTTAATAAAATAAATGTATATATGTAATATGTATATGCTTGTCTGTATCACATTTAATTTTTTTTATAAGTTAAGAGCTATTGCATTTCATCTGTGCAAAATCTTTTAATTTTAAAATCAGCCTCTGGTTTAAAATTTGGAAACTCTGACTAAGTTTGGAAAACGGTATTATATAGCGGGACTCTTAGGCTACATTCTGGTATACATTTTATCTTTCCCTATAGCTTTTTGTTGAACTAAGTTTTCAAAAAACGGTTTTTCTAAGCAATTTACTAATTTTACTTAAAGGGCTGTGGTACAAAATTGGGAAATTCTGACTAAGTTTGGAAAACGGTATTATATAGCGGGACTCTCAGGCTACATTCTGGTGTACATTTTATCTTTCCCTATAGTTTTTTGTTGAACAAAGTTTTCAAAAAACTGTTTTTCATAGCAATTCACTCATTTTACTTAAAGGGCTGTGGTACAAAATTGGGAAATTCTGACTAAGTTTGGTAAGCGGTGTTTTATAGCGGGCTACATTCTGGTATACATTTTATCTTTCCCTATAGTTTTTTGTTAAACAAAGTTTTCAAAAAACTGTTTTTCATAGCAATTTACTCATTTTACTTAAAGTGCTATGGTACGAAACTGGGAAATTCTGACTAAGTTCGGTAAACGGTGTTTTATAGCGGGAGTCTTAGGCTACATTCTGGTATACATTTTATCTTTCCCTATAGTTTTTTGTTGAACAAAGTTTTCAAAAAACTGTTTTTCATAGCAATTCACTCACTTTACTTAAAGGGCTATGGTACGAAATTGGGAAATTCTGACTAAGTTCGGTAAACGGTGTTTTATAGCGGGCTACATTCTGGTATACATTTTATCTTTCCCTATAGTTTTTTGTTAAACAAAGTTTTCAAAAAACGGTTTTTCTTAGCAATTTACTCATTTTACTTAAAGGGTTGTGGTACAAAATTGGGAAATTCTGACTAAGTTTGGAAAACGGTATTATATAGCGGGACTAAATTTTACTTATTTATTTATTTATATTTTTATTCGAACTTTTTAATATTTATTAAATTTTAATGTGAACCATTTTTATTTTGGCTTAAGTTCATTTATTCTTTTTATTTAATTTTATAATTTAAATTAAATTAAATTGTAAACATTTTTAGGAATATTCTTTCAAAAATTATTTCCGATATTAGCCGAGTAGAATGCATTTTCGAAATCAGCTACGATTGCATCATCATAAAATAAAAATGATTCACATTAAAATTTAATAAATATTTTAAACTTTATTACTAAAAAAATTAAAAGTTATAAATAATTTCTTAATTTATACAAATGTAACATAAAATAAAATGTTCCAAGATCGAATAAAATGAG
This sequence comes from Phyto melanocephala, assembly GCA_941918925.1. NCBI lineage: Eukaryota > Metazoa > Arthropoda > Insecta > Diptera > Rhinophoridae > Phyto > Phyto melanocephala. The sequence goes on from OW799238.1 coordinate 20,381,729, forward strand.
AAATTTTTATAAAATGTTTTTATTAAAATTCATTTATTTATTGTATGGCAGCATTGTCTCCTTATAAGAAAAGTAATGCCAAGCTTATGTTAAAAAGTATGGTAATATTTTTAGTACATAAAGTTTGGCTTATGACACGGAATTTTCCCGGTTTATCTTCATTATTTGAAGTGCATTTGAAGTAAGTGGGTGCTGGTTGCGGTTGGTGTTTGCTGTTTGCTCGGTTTGGTGTTCCTGTTTGCTCTGCTTGGTGTTCCTGTTTGCTCTGCTTGGTGTTCCTGTTTGCTCTTCTTGGTGTTCCTGTTTGCTCTGTTTGCTAATTCTTTGCGGATTTAATTAAAAAAAGATGGTAAGTAGATATGTATATAAAAATTAAATTGAAAATATTCAAATAAATTATACATGTGATTTAACTCAAATTCATATATTTTTTTTGTATTTCGGATTGTTATGTGTACATATGTTTTGTTAAGTTCGTTAAAATTAATTAAAAAAAATTAAATTAAAAAAAATGTGTTAAAAAAATTATTAAATTTCAATTGCTAAACAAATTCTATCCCTCAAAAAGGCCAACGGGATATCCTCTTCAGCTGTCATCCATTTGGAGCAAATGTAGTCCACAGGAGATTTAAAATTTCTAAAAGAGCGAGGATTTATTCCCTTTCCAATCAAAAGAAGTTTAACTTTATAATTTTGGTAGTTTTTTTGTGACATTTTTCACGAAAAACTTTAGATTAGATCATGCTAAATCAGCAGCGCGCCTTAAAATAAACCTGTGCAATCATTTACGGGGATACCCCTTTTTATGAAAACGATTTGCATAACTGATAAATATGTTCACATTATAAGGCTTGCTCACTGTGTTCACGCTACAGAGTAGTCAGTGTAAAAAAAATATGATCATCGTATCAATTGTTCAGTGTTTTTGCTACCGCGAGTCTACTGAGTTTTTTTATACCCTTCACCTGTGGTGCACAAGGGTATATATGAAGCGCTCAGCACCAAAACGGCCTAAGCCCAAAAAACTGGTTCTGAGAAAATCCAAGTTAAAAGAAAATAAGTTTTTAAAGTATTTTTATTATTTTTTTATTAATCGTAATTAAATATTAGTTGTAATAATTGTTTTAGGTTAATCATTAGGGTCTCGAATTTGTTTTTAAATTAAATTATACAATTTATAATTCTGCAATGGGATGTTTTGTATTTGTATGTACGTATTTTATATGAGATGAATGGAGATACAAACAATTGTTATTGCATGACTACACGTTGTGAAGGGTATATAAGATTCGGCACGGCCGAATATAGCACTGTTACTTGTTTAATTTTTTTTTTTTTACTTTGTATATGATTTATATATTTATTATTTTTTCATTTTTTTTTTTTATATTTATTCTTTTTATTTTAAATATTTTTTTTTAATTTTTTTTATTTTTATTTATTATATTATATATATATTTTTTTTTTTAATTTTTTTTTGTTTTATATTAATTATATATATTTTAATTATTATTTTTTTAATTTTTTTTTTAACTTTTTTTTCTTTTTTTTTTATACCCGCCACCAAAAAAATGGTGGGGGTATATTCATTTTGTCATTCCGTTTGTAACACATCGAAATATCCATTTCAGACCCCATAAAGTATATATATTCCGAATCGGGGTTTGATTTTATGACGATCTAGCTATGTCCGTCCGTCTGTCCGTCTGTTGAAAGCACGATAGAGGTCGCACCGAAAAAGCTAGGGGGCTCAAATTTTGCCAGAATCTTTCTTATAGACAAGGCTTGTTTGGTATTGTGGGCGTTGAAATGGTGGGGCTATATTCATTTTGTAATTCCGTTTGTAACACATCGAAATATCCAATTATATATTGGCTGGGTCGGGGTTTCATTTAATGACAACCTAGCTATGTCAGTCCGTCCGTGGGCTAAATCGGAATATTAGGAAGAGTTATAGCTAGTAATGCAAGAGTAGGTAAAAAAAACCATGTCCTATATATAGGCTTATTATTCCGTGTGAAATTTCTACAATTTCCATTTCCGACCCCATAGAGTGTATATTTTCTGAAAGCTTATGAATAGGGGAGTCGATTAAGCATTGTCAAATTCAATATTAAATATATAAAAAGACTTAAAGTACAAATCGGATACCTGACAAAGGTTAAAATTATGAGGTAAGTTAATGAATTTTCCATTTAAACTTTTAAAATATAGAAGATTTCTTTTCTCCAACTGCAATAATAGTTGGCTGCTGAGATCCAAAATTGTACTTTTCAATCGGTGTGTGTACCTTCAATAAAAAGGAAGTCAATTAGATAATAAAAGCGAGTATTTTTTTACAAGGTACCTCTTCAGAAGTTATAAAACTGTCTAATGACTAAAACTGTTTCTCCGTCTAAGCAAAACTCTACAAAAAACTGCTGCTGCACTTATATTGCAAAATAAATTCTATTTTGGCACCGTCGCGATCCTTGAAATGCAGCTCTCTTCCATCTATTTCTAAATTTGGTGTGTTAATAATTAAAGTTTAAGAGACAAATATGATGTAATAAGTACAATTATGGCTTGTGGACAATACTTCCTTGAAATTAATATTCCATTTGGAGTGAATTCCTCGCTTTCTGCATCACAAATTTTAATAATAGAAAATTTTCCACCACTTTTTATTTTCACATACATTTATAACTTTTTCCTCACACTTTGTTTGTATGAATAAGCATTTTTCAACCGCATGGTTTTTGAATGTATTACTTTAATACCTTTATTGGCATTAATTTTAAAAAGAGAGAGTTATAATTATTTTCAGGTGTTGTTTTTAAACCAAAACAAGCACGTTCATGTCTTTTTTTTGGGTTTCTTTTTCAAACATATATTTTTAATTCCTTTTAAAGTGTTGTCTTTAAACTTAAAGGAATAAAATTATTTTAAGAGAGGATTTTTATTCTTTTTAGGCATAATAATAAAACTCAAAGTAATAAAATAAAATGAGAAAAATTTCTAATACCTGTTTCGGTATTACATGTAAGAAACTAGGAATTGTTTTTTTTTAATAAAAAGTCTCAATTCAATTTTTGGTTTTATTTCTATTCCAATTAGTCATTAAAAAATTAGATTTTTCTTTTTTTGGTTAACAATTAAACTATCTCGGAATTAATTTTAAATTTAATTCTTAAATAGTCTTAAATAAAAACCAATTGGTTTTAAAATTAAACCACAACTTTTTACTGTGTATCTGGAATTATCAGTAAGTTAAATAAAACCGAATTAAAAAATCGATTGGTGAACCTTTTTCTATTTTTTGTTAAATTTTGCATCACATTGTTTGATATTGCGTTAAAAGTAGCTGCATTTCCTGATGTAAGGCGTTGCCAAATAACTGGGCTGGTTGTACCTTTATGGATAAGGTTGGTGGAGAGGAAGTTATTTTTTTTTGTTTAACTTTTTGTTCTTACAACAGACTCGTGATGGTGCTATGTATCAAGAGGTCCGTGAAGTGGTGACGGTGAATGAGTGGACCGATCGCATTTATCACCATTCACCTCAAGTACACATCACAACAAATGTTGTGTCGTGTCGTAAAATGCGCATACACAAGTACAATTTTCCGGATACAGTAATCTGGAATCCATAAATTGATAATGCCCGCGAAATTAATGATGAATTTCCGAATATGTTTGAGTTGAGGCTGGTCATGTCTTCACCGGTTATATTACTGCCAGGCACAGCTTTTGAAGCCAGTCAAATATTGCTGGTAACAATTTTATAAAAAAAATTTTGTTGTAAGTTTTTGTTTGGCTTTAGGTCATAAAAATTCAATTTTGTTGTTTTATTTTTAAAGAAAAGATTTTAAATTTCTTTATTTATTTTATTCCAATATTTCGACCTACTTCGTAGATCATCATCAGGGATATTTAAAAAATATTTCAGATATAATTCTATATCGAGTTGAACAACAATCTTATTTATTTATAAGCTAATTAACAAGTTAAGAAGGTCGAAATATTGGAATAAAATAAATAAAGAAATTTAAAATCTTTTCTTTAAAAATAAAACAACGAAATTGAATTTTTATGACCTAAAGCCAAACAAAAATTTACAACAAAATATATAAACAACAAAAAAGGTCAACAATACTTATTTAACAAAAAAAATTTTTTTAAAAAGAGAAAAAAACGAACTTTAAAATTGTTTTATTATTTTTTTTTTATTTAGATCACAATTGAAGGCAATGTCAGCTAAAAGACTAAACGAAATCACTAGCGTTTAAAGAATCGGAACCCAATTAGGTAAACCGATTCTTAAAACAAAAATTAAAATTATGAATATTTACTTAAATTTTTATTCTTTTTGTGATAGATATACTTAGGTTTGTGGAATTGAATAAATAAAAGCTACAAACTCAAATAATTTTTGCTTGACAATCTATTTTAGGATTTAAATGATTTTATATACATATGTACAATTTTTACAAAATTTAACACCGAACATCATTTGTAAAGTGATTCCATTAAACTATTAATAAATTTTATACATTGTCATTTTTTTATTAAATAAACTCAATATTTAAAGTACAGGTGTTCACTATATCCAGACACGACTGTACGTACATACATACATATAAAAAACATACATATGTATGTATATATAAACATCCCATTGTAAAAAGAAAAGTAAATAAAAAAAAGAAAAAAAATTATTGCCATCAAAGGAAAGGGCTTGACCAGTAAAATACATCAAACTATAAAAAAGTAAAAATCCAATATGGCGGCCTAAATAAAATGGCGGATATATGGGTCAAATATAGTAATAACGGCTTTGTCCCCTGCAACCCCCACAATATTGGTATCAAATGAAAGGGCTTAACCCCATCAATATGGGTAACACAAATTTTATTTACGAATAAAACAATAACTATAAACATTAAAAATGCTCAGTTTTCTGGGAGACAAAAGTATAAGGACAATAATTTCCTCCGTTTTTAGTTATTTTAAATATTGCATATGCCAGCACTTCTATTTACACAATCTGGAATGTTTCGTTAAATTTTCTTATTTGTTTTAGCAAAAAAAAGTTTAAAAAAAATATAAAAATGTTTTTCTCGCCATTTTTAAATAATGAGTTAAAAATTAAGTAAAACTAAAGAATTCCAGCGAAACTCTACACTTGCATAATCAAGGTAAATCTTTTGCTGAGATTAGCGAGATAATGGATCGTAGCCGCATTATCGTTCGGACATTAATAAATCGTTGCAAATGCGAATCTAATTTGAAAAGTGCTAGGCATAGTGGTCATTAATTGACTAAGAACGTGCGAGAAATAAAAGTGGATCCAAAAATAACATCGTGCGGCAAATGTAAAGGAACATTTTGGAAAGGACGTTGAAATGGTGGGGCTATATTCATTTTGTAATTCCGTTTGTAACACATCGAAATATCCAATTATATATTGGCTGGGTCGGGGTTTCATTTAATGACAACCTAGCTATGTCAGTCCGTCCGTGGACTAATTTGAAAATAAAAGAACAATTATAAAATGCAATGAAATTTTTTTATTTATTTTCAGAAGTTAAATTTTACGAAAAAAGGTGTTAATTTTAGCTCTACCTAGGTTAAAAGCAACACCTGTTTAGCATAGAATTTATTCAGTGCGATATTGAAAATTACACTATTTCAAGAATACAGTTTATTCCGGATGTAATTAATCCAATTCCTTTCTGTAATCAAAATAACACCTCATTCGGTGTGGAAATTACTTTATATGGTATTACATTGATTCTCGTCAAGTATTATTTATGTAATATTTTAGTTTAATTGTAATACCAAAAAAAGTATAAAATGTAATAAATATCAGTGTTATTTTAATGCTCTGAAAAATTGAGTAAAAAGTAATGCTCTCATATGCTCTCTTATTCAATCTCTTTATAATTATGCTATACTGGAGTTAATTTTAATCTTTTTTGACTTTGTTATATATACACACCGGCTTGGTGTTACAATTAATCCCAAATTTTTTACTGTGTAGATCTAGTAAAATTATTATCCATTAAAAATAATATAGCCTCTACATTCCCATTATGCAGTCGTTCCGGTGGTCTCTCTAGGCTACAATGCGTTATACGTGCAAAACCATGCTTACCCCCCCAAACGACCATGGACCGAATTGAGCCATAGAAAAAGCAGAGTGCTAATATTCAATGAGTGTACAATTGCTTAAATATTATACAAAACTTATGGAAGACGAACGGTATACCGCCACTTATTACCTTTTTAACATCAAACATTGCGCAACTGGCTAAAAAACTATGCTCCGTCTGCTTGTACAATTCCGACAGAAGTGTTTGTGTCAAATTTTACGTCCATTGTGGCGTCCATCAAACATGTCATGTTTTCAAGCGCCATTTTTTTAATTTTGTGAGTTTTAGTACAAAAGTAATGCCAAATTTTTAAAAACACAAAAATTTTTAGCGTGGATGCCAGACGTCCATCAAACATGTCATGTTTTCAAGCGCCATTTTTTTAATTTTGTGAGTTTTAGTACAAAAGTAATGCCAAATTTTTAAAAACACAAAAATTTTTAGCGTGGATTATTTAAAATAATTTGATTTGTCATAGTATTCTTGTATATACATTTATTTTTATTATATTAAAAAAAAACTGTTTAAATAAAAGTTAAAAATTTAAATTGTATTTTAAATTTGTTCAAAATGTACTTAATTTTTTTTTTTATTATTTAAAATTACTTAACGTTAAAAAACTTTTGTAAAACCTATTATATAGAAAAAATTTATATCTACATTAGAAAAGGACATATAGCGTGTTGATTATTTTTCAAATATTTATTAGGCTTATATTTACTTATAATTACAAAAAACTTAACAATAAAAAAGAATGAACAAAAAGCGTCACTTCAGAAAAATATCTCGAAATTCAATTGAATGTGTTGTATAACGAAAAAATAAAATAAAAAGAAAACATTAAAATGTTAGTGTTGATAAACGTAAAAATAAATTCAAATTTAATCGTTACACCACAATACCCCCCACCTAGTTACCAAGCCGGCTAACGATACTTAAGAGAGAATCTGACTCTGCGTCCAGAAGAAGTAGACCGTGGTTGATGCATTGGACTGCCGTCCTCAACTGTTGAATGATCATTGCCGACATTAGCTGGTAATGTTGGTTCTTCGTTGGCATTGTTGCTTGGCATTGTCACGTCGCTGCTTTCAGGAATTATTGGTTCCTGTCTGGTATTGTTTTGAGGTATTGTTGTTGTAGTATCTGGGTCATCATCATATATGTAAGCGGCTTTAAGTCGATCGATCGATATTTTTGATTCTCGGTGGTGGATTTTAACGGTAAAATATTTTTCGTGTTTAGATAAAACTTTAAACGGACCTTCGTAATTCGGCTCTAAAGGTGATTTTACGCGATCGACTCTTACGAAGACGAATTTGCAATCGCTTAATGCTGGCTTTACAAAATGTGGTCTTGTGCCATGACGTAACGGTTTTGTCAATGGTAATTCCAGCATTGACTTACGAAGTGATTCCATGAATTCGGTCTCGCTGGTGGCGTTTTTACGAGGCATTAGCAACTCACCAGGGATTCTCAAAGGTGCTCCGAAAACCATCTCTGAAGGACTTATGCCAATATCGCTTTTGATGGTTGATCGCATACCCAACAGTATAAGTGGAAGGGCGGAACTCCAACTGCTTGTTTCAGAACACTTAATAGCTGACTTTAATGTTCGATGCCAGCGCTCGATGATACCGTTCGACTGCGGATGGTAAGGTGTTGTGCGAAAATGTTTAACACCGAGCATCCTCATCAGCTCCTCAAAAATTGCGGATTCAAACTGGCGACCTAAATCAGTTGTAATTCGTAATGGTACGCCGTAATTTGATACCCAACCACCCACAAGGGCGCTAGCAACATTTTGCGCTGTTATGTCAACCATTGGAATCGCGGCAGGCCATCTTGAATATCGGTCGATGCAAGTGAGGCAGTAGCGGAAACTATTTGATGTTGGTAGCGGGCCGACAATGTCAATATTTATGTGCTCGAACCGAACATCGACCGATGCATAATCACTCAATGGAGACTTTGTATGGCGATGCACCTTTGCCCTCTGACACGGAATACAACATCGAACATATTCAGCGACATCCTTTGACATGGAAGGCCAGACGTAATTGTTTGCTACCAGCTGCTTCGATGCTCTGATTCCAGGATGAGACAGAGAGTGGAGTTTACGTATAATTGATTGTCTAAAATTTTTGGGTACATATGGTCTTATTTTACCTCGCAATACGTGGCAATACAATTCTCTTGTCGATTCTGGAATAAATAATTTTGTCAGCGTTATTGATTTATCCTTACCTTTGCTCAACAGAGCTTGTAGTTCCTCGTCGGATTGTTGTTGTATAGCCACATCATCGAAATTCAAAGCGCCATCTTGTACCATATTGATGCGTGACAGCAAATCAGCAACGTTGTTGTCTGTTCCGGGCAAATGACGGATGTCCGTTGTATATTGACCTATGAAGTCAAGTTGACGGGCTCTCCTAGGTGATGCTTTTTCACTTTTCTGTTTGAAAGCGTAAGTGATCGGTTTGTGATCGGTAAATATCACAAAGTCTCGGCCCTCAATCGCGTATTTAAAATAATGTACAGCTTGATATATGGCAGTTAGCTCCCTATCGTAGGCACTATAGTTCCTTTGGGAGGGTGTAAGCTTCTTCGAGTAGAAACCGAGTGGTTGAACTTGACCATTGACACTCTGTTGCAAAACGGCACCAACGGCGTCATCAGATGCGTCGGTTGTGAGATTGAGTTTTGCATCTGGCGCCATATAGTTCAGAAGAGTTGCGTTTGCAAGTTCACCTTTACAAGCCTCAAAAGCCGCATCGGATTCGGTTGTCCAGTTTATAATGCTTTTATCATTTTTCCTGTTTCCAGGTATTAAATTTTGTAAAACTCGTTGATTCTTAGTCGCCTTTGGAATGAATGGACGATAAAAGTTGATCATTCCTAAAAATTTCCGAAGATCCTTTGCGACTTTGGGTTTTGCGAAACTTCGTATTACGTTAACTTTTTCCTCTGGGGGCTTTAAACCACTGGAGCTGATTTCATGACCCAAAAAGGTTAGTACGGATTTTCCAAAATGACATTTGTCGAAATTTATAGCCAGGTGTGCTTGTCGTAGGCGATTCAACACAATGCGAAGGTGTTCCGTATGCTCTTCCTCAGAATTAGACGCGATGAGAATATCGTCAATATAGGCGAAAGTAAAATCAAGACCTTTTAAAACCTCGTTTATATGACGTTGGAAAGTTTGGGCGGCGTTCCGCAGGCCAAATGTCATGTACAGGAACTCATATAACCCAAAAGGGGTTATAATAGCCGTCTTAGAGACATCGCAAGGCCCAACTTTTATTTGATGGTATGCCCTTTGTAGATCGATCGTTGAAAAAATTTTCTTACCATATAAAATGCTAGTGACGTCGTGCAAATAGGGTATCGGGTATCTATCGGGCACGGTTATATCGTTTAACGAGCGGTAGTCACCGCAAGGGCGCCACTCACCGTTTGATTTTCGAACTAAGTGAAGTGGGCTAGCCCAGTTGCTCTTCGATGGTCTACAAATACCCTTTTCCATTAAGTACTCGAGCATAAGTATGTAGGAGGTCCCTTTGTAGTAATGTGATGCGTGACACTTGTATCGGTCGGATGCCTATTGGCATTGATTGTTGCAAGATCTTTGAATTCTTGCAACAGCTGTGAGTAACGATCGTGTTTGTTATATGCCAATATTCGAGCAACGTCACATCGCGTGGGACTTCCCTTCGACTCTAGCAGAGTTGTGCGGTCAATAAGTTTCCCTTCTTTCATATCAACTAAAAGATCATAATGTCTGAGGAAATCAGAACCTATAATCGCACAGTTGACATTGGCCAGCAGAAAAGTCCACGTGAAATTTCGCCTTAATCCAAACGAGAGCCTTATACGTTTTTCGCCGTAAGTCTGTATGGGTGAACCGTTGGCCGCAAATAGTTTAGTCAATTTTGTCGTTCCTATATTCGGAGTGTAACAAGCTGGTAGCACGGATACATCCGCGCCTGTGTCTATCAAAAATTTTATCCTAGAGTTGCTATCGTCCATAATGAGGCGAGCTATACGATAGCAGTCTTTAGATCCGCTCGCAGAATCAGAAGACGCCATTAGTTTTTTGTCGAGTTGTTGGGATATGTGCATGGCTCACGGCATTTTCGAGCATTAGCCCCGTACTTATGATGAAACCAACACAGTTGATCACCAACATTCGCTGACGAGTTTCGCCGTGTACTTATATTCTGACGTTTTGCCGAGGCCGATCGTGAACGACGTTTCTTACCATCCGTGTTGATATTTTGGCAAAGACTGCTAATTTGTTGTTCAATACGAGCCAGTCGCTTATCAACATCAGAGGCGCCAGAGGACGATGGAAGCTGACATGAAGAAGATACCACAGATAAATGTTGGTAATCGCCTACTTCCATTATCGAATCTGCTAATTTAGCCAGGTCATTCAAATCAACATCTGATGTCTGTAATATAGCTCTGACTTGCGCTGGTAAACGTTGTACCCATAATGATTTTAAAAAACCCCGTGTAACTTTATCCCCTGCAAGTGAACTTAATTCATTTAACAATTGTGTTGGTCGCTTGTCGCCTAAATCTATAACCGATAGAAGCTTTTGAGTCTTTTTCTGCTCACTTTCGCAATATCGTTCCTTAATACACTTTTTTAAATTGCCGTACTTATCCTTCTCGGGCGGATTTAAAATGGCATCAGATATTTGAACAAGAACGTTTGACTCTATGGCAGCGACCACGGTGTTAAATTTGGAGTCGTCACTCGTAAGACCAGCGACAGCAAATTGTGCTTCGACTTGAGCCAACCATATTTCAGCATGCTCTGGCCAAAACGGTGGAACTTTGACCGCTACTCGATTCACATTTTGGCTCGTGCCGGCATTGGGGGTGGCGTTGTTATTGTTGTTTGATGCTGCGGCAGGTGTGTTGTTGCTGTCGTTGCCTGCGGCGTTGTCTGAACCCGATTTTTTTGTTGTTTGTCTTCCCCAGCCATCGTTGTATGTTTAATGTAATTTAATTTACGAAAATTCTAAACCCATCACGTCGGGGTCACCAATTTATAGCGTGTTGATTATTTTTCAAATATTTATTAGGCTTATATTTACTTATAATTACAAAAAACTTAACAATAAAAAAGAATGAACAAAAAGCGTCACTTCAGAAAAAAATCTCGAAATTCAATTGAATGTGTTGTATAACGAAAAAATAAAATAAAAAGAAAACATTAAAATGTTAGTGTTGATAAACGTAAAAATAAATTCAAATTTAATCGTTACACCACAGACACATTGAGTATATAAAATAAATTTCTAATTAAATTTTTTTAAAATTTGAAGAGCAATAAATAAGTAATCACGTTAAGAATCATACATACATATAATAATTCGACATCAATAAATGTTTACACATTTCTATAAAACTATATAAACAATCAAAAAAAAACTTTTGTAAATTCTAAAATCAATTATGAATACGGGAGTTAATGCTTAAATTACTATTTTGTTAAAATTGCGTAATTTAAACAAAGTACAAAGACATAGTTATTATTTTTTTACATTATAAATGTTAATAAAAGTAAATTTGTTTTATATTATGAGCATATAAAAGTTACTTCTCTTTTGTATGCTTTGACTTAATTAAATAATTCTGTGCCAATAAAGAAAAATTCTTATGTCTAATTTTGTAGTTTTTCATGAAAACACTTTTAAAGTTTTAAGCCAATTTTTATAAATTGATTTCCTTTAAAATACAAATTTTTATATGCGTTCCATGCTGTATTATTTACAATGGTGCAAATTTGCAATGGCAAATATAAATACAAGATTGTGAATCACGCTATCATTTTTCCTATATTAAGTTTAATTTAAAATGATATTGTCCGATAAAACTATATAAAAAAGTTTTTATGCCATAACTTTCTTAAAGTGTCAAAAGTAATTGAAAATCTGCGTGGGGGTAGTTTAAAATTGCGAAATTACACTGGTGTTATTACCTAAATTTTAGCTTACGTCGCTTATGTTGTAATTACTTTTAATGACAGAATTCTAATGTTCATAGGCAAGTCGATTTCTTGTTACGTGGTTTACGCATACAATATGCAAACAATTTTAATACGAAAAATATACTATTGAAAGGAATTTTTTGCAGATGTGCGCAATATAGTATTTTAGGAGTTATATGCGTTTAAATTTGCTACTTATATATAAGCAAATTACATGCATGTAACAAAACAAAATAAAGTAATGCATGCCCCTACAAGTTGTTTTTCGCAAATAGTGATTTTTGTGTATGGTATCAAAAACACAGCAAAAATACTATGTTTTTCTGTTTAAGATTTAGTATTCACACCTAATTGGATTTACTTTAGGAAAAAAATTAAAGTCGAAATAAATAAATTGGTAACAAAATAAATTGTTAGATAAAAGTTATTTTAAGCTTAAAAAATCATTTACAACAAGATTACGGTCGAATGGGTCAACAGCAATATAAACTACTAATTATTGATGTGCTATCATTTTTGTTTTTTTTTTTCTTGTTTTCTCATAAAATGATTTGTACCGAATGACAGTTTATGCTTTAAGGGATTTTGTTATAAAAAATAATATTAAATTGAAATTCAGTTTATACAGCAGAAATTTTAATAAACCGAATTGGTAGCACTAATTAATCGTACTAAGTGGCATAAAATACATGCATTTGTCTGGCAACACGATCTGCAAATAAAAATTAAAAAAAAAACTCTTTGTTCTGCACAAAAATGAGAAAACTCTCATTTTTCTGCACAAAAGAGTAATTTTTCTCTTTGCAGATTGAGTGTAAAATTTAGTTTGCCAACTTTACTTTGTTATTTTCTCGCCGGCAAATAAAGATAGATTTATCTCTTTAACTCTGTTCTATTATTAATAACACAAAAACCCATTACAAATTATTTTTATTTAGTTTAAGGTTAATATAAAAGTAATGAAAAATGTTGCAAACTTGAATTCTTGAAAATCGTCAAAAACATAACATAAATCGTCAACTTGTTATTTTTAGCACGTAAAATCGTCGAAATGACGATAAATCGTCAAATCTGACAGCTATGGTTCTAACATTGGAACCCGCACTCTTCATTACGAATGGCTCTCATATAGTTTCGCTCACAAAGTTTTGTCAAGGCAATTTGTGGTTGGTTTCTTTATTCATATTTATTTACCATGTACTCGTTTAACATCATGCGTTAGACAAGGAGGCGAAGAAACAAAATAAATACGAACACGTGTTTGTCTGTTGTTTAAGCATGTATGTATGTATGGATGTGTTAATGTTCTTTAAATAAAGATATGAGAAAATATAAATTTACATTTATAAAAAAGGTCAAATAAATTCAAACAAATGTGAACAAAAGTAATATTGAAAACAAATACGCTCGACTGTGTTACAGTAGCAAAAGCATATATATATTGTTGTTGTACGAATGAGATTGCCTCATTTCCCAGCCTGTACAAAAATACGACAATGTCTGAATCAGACAAGTCTTACAAAAATCTGAATTTTGTTACGGACATTTCGTACAGATTTCTGTAAGACATGTCTGGGAAATTTAATGTACGACACGTCTGATAGATTTCTGACTGATTTCGTACCGATATGTCGAAGGGATTTTATTATTTTTTGTTTACCGACATGTCTGATAGATATCTGACTGATTTCGTACAGAAATGTCTAAGTTGTTTTTATTCCTTTTGTTTAGGATTTTTTGTTTTTTTTTCTTTACAAATTAAAACGGAATTTTTCGCTCTTAACCGGTTTTGTTATTTAAAAATTAGCGTTTAATTGTTTTTATATATTTTACATATTATTTATTTAAGTCATAAAGTGCAGCAAAATAAGTGATATTAAAAAATTTAATTTATTGGTTTGTTAAAAAAGTTTAAAAGTGATTGTTTTGTGCTTAATAAACATTATAATAAAAAAAAATGTCACGTCAGGCTTTTCGTAAAAATGTTAAAAAGAGGCTCGAAGTTTGTTAAATTCTTTATTGGAGCCAAACTATCCTTTGGAAAGTTTTACAGAAAACCCTTCTACCAGCCGTAGGCAACAACGCATAGTAACATTAGACAAAAGTGAAGTTATTACAATTGAAAATTTTGAAACTTATTCAAGTTGTGCTTCAGACCACATTAAAGTAAAAAGTTATTGTGAAGAAGATTTAAAATCTTTTCTTTGTGATTGGTCTATAAAACATTTAACTTCCAATGATGCTATGAAAGAATTATTAAAAAAACTAAAAATGTTTGATGATAGTTTGCCAGGGGATGTGCGAACACTACGAGAAACTCCGAAGAAGGCGTTAATATCAGAAATGGGAAGAGGCACATATTTTCATTATGGTGTTAAAAACTGCTTAACAGATTTTTTATATCGAAATAGTATACCATGTCAGTCAACAAATTTAGTATTAAATTTTGGAATTGATGGGCTTCCACTTTTTAAAAGTTCCAACAAATGTCTATGGCCAATTATGATGAGTGTGTCAAATTACACTTCAGTGTTTTTAGTTGGAACTTATTTAAACGTTTACATAAATAAATTAACAAATAAATTTTCAAAGCCTGATAATTCAAATCTTTTTCTGAAATATTTACTCGACGATTTAGTTGACTTAAAAGATTCTGGGTTTTCTTTTGTAAATAAGCTTTATAATATTAAAATTGGGCATTTTGTATGTGACGCACCAGCACGCGCATTTCTTTTAAATGTTAAATCCCATTCTGGCTATTACAGTTGTACTAAATGCAATCAGAAACGAGAACCATTTAAAAACAGGATTATATTTCCGCCAGTATGCGAAGAACTTCGGACTGATCAGTCATTCAAAAACAGAATTCAACCTGAACATCATGTGCAAACAGAATCTTTGCTCTTAGAATCCGCTGGTATAGGATGCGTCACCCAATTTCCCTTAGATTACATGCATGTTGTATGTCTAGGGGTAACAAAACAACTATTAAAACTGTGGACTAAAAACAAAAAATCATCACCATGTCTCAACGCAATGCTGTCGTGTCGAAACAATTTTGTTCAGAGTTCAACAGAGTTCCTAGAGCCCTTGAAAAAATTAATAGATGGAAAGCCTCCGAGCTACGGTCGTTTTTATTATACAGTGGTATAATTGTTCTTAAAAATATCTTGGACGATTCTCGATATGAGCATTTTTGCAAATTACATATCGCTATAAGGATATTGTGTGATAAACAACTGTGTGTGTCTTACAATCAAAAGGCCGATAATTTACTTAATGAATTTATTAATGACATTCCCCAACTTTACGGAAAGGAATACTTAACGTATAATGTACATTCTCTAAAGCATCTAAGTAAGGATGTACTGAATAATGTATCTCTTGACAATTTTAGCGCATTTAAGTATGAAAACTATTTATATCAGCTAAAAAAAACTTTTAAGAATGGGTCGAACATTTTATCACAAGTATCTAATAGAATCGTAGAGCAAAACATGCGCTTAAGAAAAACAAAAAATTTACAAACGTATCCAGTCTTGAAAGGAAATTTAGGAGATATATATTACAGAAGTGTTCAGATGGAAACAGAAAAGTTTTCAATATATGCACCTAATAATTATGTCAAATTTCATAGATCGATTTATGCAATAAAGAGTATTAAAAAAAATCTAACGATATAATTTTATTTTGCAATGAAATTAATGGCCTTGAACTTTTTTTTAATATCGAAACATGTCTTTCAGAATCTCTAGGTATTTTTAAATCACAAAAAGAAGAATACACGAACACTGAAATATCATTTTCTGTTTCGCAAAATTTAAAAAAATATATAAAATTTCACCTGGAATCATTTTTATTATTTATACCACTTTTAAAATAAATGGAACAACACAAAGGATCACAAGGTAATATATAATACCTGTTGCATCTGAATTTAGTTAATAGTATTTTGAACTTTTTTTACAGCTTTTGCTTCTCTTGATGACAGCAGTACCTTTTGTAATAATGAAATACTTAATAGTAAGTATACATAAATCTAATGCACTTATCTACAGCTGGCAGTTTTTTCTAAAAATATTAATTTTTTAACATTAAAAACAAATTTAATTAACATTTTGAACATTATTTTCTCACACAATTTTCATAAATTTAATTGTAAAAAAAACTAATAAGGAAAAACATGCGTTTCAACAAAAAAAAAACAAATTTCAATACTAACTATATATACAAAGTTTGTCAGTCAAATTCATAAAAATTAAAACAATTTTTTAAGAGGTTTATAAATAAAATTTTCATTGAAAATCTATTTTTAATAATATTTATGAATAAGGTACTTTAAATTTACTAAAAGTTTAATTTTCAATTGTTTAAGCATAAGTCTTTTTTCTATATATATTATTATATATATGTTAATATATTGTATATATTACTTAATACAAAATTTTTTGAAATTTTTTTTGTTATTTCTTGTTTCCTGTTAATTGTTATATATATTTACACTTTTCTGAAAAAGAAGCGAAATATGTATTGATAATCAAATACAGTTCTTTTTTGTATTACACTTCATTTAAAAGACCTATGCTCGAACAATTAAGCTTTATCGGATTCAGCAAAAAAAGACATACAAAAGAAATATTAAATACATGAGCAATAATCTTGTAATATAATTTTTATTGGTCATATGGCTTCATGTATTATTACCGCCCCCCCCATTTTCATCTCGCTATGTGACGGCATCTATATTTACGACGACACACATGCTGGTAAAAGGGTTTTCTATACCCAACGCTTGAGCCACATTAACAGCTATAGCAGTCTTGCCAGTACTTGACTCACCGGCCAAGAAAATAAAACGAACAGCTATTTTGTCTTTACGCACCATTTGTACGACAACACCAGCAGCAAAACGAGCATCTTTCTGGCTCACCATACCTTGTGAAACAGCACGCTCCTCCAGACAACGTCTAGACCTAATCCACGAATGTAATCCAATACGTTCAATGTGTGCAATGTCATGTACTTCTATTTTATCTCCATCAGCCATTATTTTAATATATATATTTTAGCACATACATATTTACCGAATAAAACTTTGTAAAATTAATAATTTTATTTATTTTTGTTGTCTTAAAAACTGAAAAATTGTTAAGCAAAAGGAAAACACAGAATACACTCAAAAAGTAAAGTGTTTTTTTGGTATTTGAGTCAGCTGTTTTTGACAACCTCGTAGTTTTACACTATAAAAAGGGTACATTTACCAAGGTACACGCATCGACGATTTCGACTGAATTTACTTCGTTGTCTCATTAATGTTAAAGTTCATAGAAAATTTAAGACTAATTCATAATATTTTTATATTAAGAGTTGGCATTGATATAAGACAGTGATTTCAGTCAAATTCTCCGAGGTATATACCACGTTAGGTGTACTTTGCTTATAAAATTATTATATTATAAAATTATACTGGCGGTTAAAATTATACAAATAATATTAAAATCTTTAAATAATTTGCAACACAATCTTCTCTTAAAAAGATTTTTCTTAAAAGTAAACGACAAATATTTTTCCAAGGCTATAAATAAATTCGAATTGCATTTTAGTTTTTTAATTTCGATTTTGACACAATTCGAAATATAATGTCTGTTGTATTTGTTGTAGAGTCTCGATACCTAATATTATTTACTTTACTAAGCTTTTTTTTAATTCATACAGACATTCAAATCTTGCTTAATAAAGTAGTCGAACAGAACAAGACCCTTCTGGAGGAGAACAAAAAATTAAGGGAAGAAAACCGAAAAATCCTGACACACTTTACCGAAGAGTTCATTGCACTTAAGAAGACTGTACAAAATTCTCTTGTTGAGTTAAAGGCACAAAAACTTTTATTCTCTCTACAACCTCCTTTAGAATTTTCCACGGTAGAACCCATTTTAAGATTTGACCAGGAACTCAAGGAAGATGAAGACAAAAAACTTAACCTAGTAAGTTTTTAATCATATCTTTTTATTTCTGTTTACTTTATATAATACATTTCAGATAACTAGATTTAACAAACAACCACAGGATAATGTAAATAAATTTAAATGGGAAAACTTAAAATCGATTTTTCAAGATAACAACCTGGCTATGAAATTTTCGTGGACCAACGCTAAAGGCAACATAGGTGTTAAAGATTTTTTCTTTATAAAACTTTTAAGGGGTATGCAATTTTCCAATATATCATGATATACTTTAGGTGTGGTATAGAAATCAATTTTGATATATTATCGTATAAAAATCAATAATATTTAATACTTTTTTCCACTTTGTGCAAAACTAATTTGTATAACTTTACGGCAAATATGTTTTATTAAAAATTAAAAAAAAAAATCTATCACAGAAATCGTTTTATATTTTGTCAAAATGATTTTAAAACAATTTATTTTATTAGATCTTGCCATGGAGAATATTCCAAGAACATCAAGCACTTCAGTAGATGACCTTATAAAGAAATTCTTCAACCTCTCAAAGAATAGGATTTCTAAAGCAGAAAAGCGTAAAAGGGATAATTAAATAAAAATTTCTAAAAAAGCTTTAAAACATATTTAGAGTAAAAAAAAATTAAATGTGATTTTTCTTTCAGAGACTGAAATTAAATATTATACTTATAAAATTATTAACAAAAAGGAAAAAATTTAATTTATACTTAAAAATAAAAATAAGTTTTTTATATGAATTTATTAAAAATAACAAACAAATTTTCTTCCTTATTTTTTAATATAAAAGTAGCGAATAAGTATATAAATAATAGTGCTGTATGGTACAAAATTAATGAAATAAAAGAAAAAAAAAAGTTTTTAGTAAAAATTTGTTAACATGACGTATTTGGCTAGCTTAAAATATTTAAAAGAATTGTTTTAACTATTAAATCTAGCATAAAAACAATGTATATGAATATATGTAATTAAGTAATAAATTAAATGAATAAAAACAAGTAAGAGCGCTATATTCGGCCGTGCCGAATCTTATATACCCTTCACAACATGTAGTCATGCAATAACAGTAGTTTGTGTCACCATTCATCCCATATGAAATACGTACATACATATAAAAACATACATATATGAAAACGTCCCATTGTAAAATTATAAATTCACGTATGTATGTTAAAAAAACAAAAAAAAAAATATTTAAAAAAAAATAATAATAAAAATATAAATAATATATTAAATAAAAAATAAAAAAAAAAAAAATAAAAAAAATATTAAAAAAATTTTTTTTTGACTCAGCTAACCAGTATACACGTTTGTATGTATGTATGTTGTTGTTGTAATGTTGTTTTTGTGAAAAAAAAATCGAGGTGGTCGTGGGTTTTTGCTCATATCTCAGTTGTTTATGTACCGATGTTTCTGATTTTCAATACCGATCTACTTCCGAATATTTCTGATATTCTAATACCTTACCCGGGTCCAACCTATGTCGGGGGGCTTCAAAAAGTTGATTTCAACATACAGACGGAAAGACTGACAGAGCTTAATCGACTCCCCTATTCATAAGCTTTCAGAATATATATACTTTATGGGGTCGGAAATGAAAATTGTAGAAATTTCACACGGAATGACAAACCTATATATACCCTTTTTATACCCTTCACACAGTGAAAAAAGGAGGTGGTCGTGGTATTTTGCTCATATCTCAGTTGTTTATGTACCGATGTTTCTGATTTTCAATACCGATCTACTCCCGAATATTTCTGATATTTTAATACCTTACCCGGGTCCAACCTATGTCGGGGGGCTTCAAAAAGTTGATTTCAACATACACACGGACAGACTGACAGAGCTTAATCGACTCCCCTATTCATAAGCTTTCAGAAAATATATACTTTATGGGGTCGGAAATGAAAATTGTAGAAATTTCACACGGAATGACAAACCTATATATACCCTTTTTCACTGTGTGAACGGTATAAAAATGTTACATAAAACTGAGTTTTATTTTATTAAATATTTTAGATTTCTTTAAGATATCTATCTGTACGATTAATCGGTAAGAATTACATCCGACAAACTTTCAGAAATCTGTCAGAAATCCGAACGAATGTCGTATAATAAATCAGAATTTCCCCTGCTTTTTCTGTCAGATTTCTATCAGACACGTCGGTAAAAAACTCAGAATTTCCCACGACATGTCTGTAAGAATTCGTGTCAACCACTTCATATGTTTGGCGGTCAGAAGTCTGACAGAATTCGTATAGAATTCTTACTTGTTTGTCGACATTTCTTACAGACATCTGACAGATGTCGGACAATTTTGCAGACTGGGTTGTGATCGAATTTTATTTGTCCTTCTTATCGAAAATTTTAGTGTACGTGTACAATTTTATTGATTTGAGATAATTTTAATACAATGAAATTTATTATAGGTGAAAATGTTTTTTTCAAGCATTTGAATTTCACTTGAGGTATTTTAAATAAATAAATAAAAAAGGCGATGTTTTCTAATGTATTACAGATACTTTTACAAATTGAAGTTTTCGAAAAAACGTTCGCCTATTGTCAAGTACACTCAATGTTTATACATGTAGCTCTAGTGTGATATTTTTTATTTTAAAGTGTAATTTATAATTTATTTTAGCTATTTGATTTTTTAAAATTACAAATTTTATTAAAATTACTGTCACTTTTTCGCCAATAATTTGTTGGCTCGTCAGGAAACAAATAGTTATGTATGTATTTTGTGATAAAAGAAAAGGAATTTCAATTTTATGTAAGAAAGTCAAAACTCCTAGCTAAACCGAAGTCAGGTAGAATTTTTGTATTGTTGTTGTATTTTAAGAGGCACAAATCGTCAAGGAACTTCGCCCGAAAATTTTTTAGTGATTTTTTAAAGGCTCTGCATTTCATAATACATATCAGTTTCAAAGCTGCAGTGAAACATTACGTACTGCGTGTTTAGAAATTATAATAAAAGTAAATAAAAATAACGCAATATATAAAAACCAGGGACCGTAATAATTATTCCTATTTTCATAAAAGTCAGATGATAACAGTTATTTTTTGATTTTTATTTTTTTAGCAAAAATAAAAGTTATTTTTTGATTTTGATTTTTTCGAGCAAAAATAAAAGTTATTTTTTGATTTTTATTTTTTCGATCAAAAATAAAAGTTATTTTTCGATTTTTATTTTTTTAAGCAACAAAAACATTTATTTTCTAACGAAATGTACGTGCTACAATAATTAAGTTAATATTAAATATTTATTTTAATGTGCATAAAAAATTCCCATGATGATCACATTTTTTGTGATTTCTCACAATTCTGTATAATATGTATTCTATATCAATGGTGGGCGCTGGTTTGCCTGAGTTACGAAGTTGTTCAGGTATTTAGTAAATCATCCTACATGATTGCTGAAAAGTTTTTAAAACAACCTGAAAAATAACATACATAAAAAATTAAAATCACATTATAATTAATAATTAAAGACAATAGTTGATAACAAAGTTTGAAAAAGAAATAGTTGATAATTTGTAAATACTAAGCAAAACGAATAAATAAAAATGAGAGGAGTTATTAGGAGCTTTTAGAGTAGTATGTAACGATATTAAACAATCGCTGACAATAAATATGAGAAATCACAAATTTGTTGTTATTATTTATTTCATTGTTAAAAACTCGTCTTTACCGTATGGAGTGTATGACGAGAAATAATTATAACAACGATTAATTAATGTTTTGTTTAAGTTTTATTTGTTTTACTATTTTTGTCTTGACAAGCGTCGTATTTCACAATTATAATAAGTTCGTTTTTTCTTCTAGAGGGTTACCACGGTTTCTACTAATTCAAAAATGTTGACTGACGTTGCCAGATAATCATCAATAAGATGCTAGTTGTTTGTCGTACGTTGCAGGTTTATTCGACATGTTGCAAGACTTAATACGCTACATCACTCCCCCTCCAATAATTTGGTCCAAATCGAAACTAACATACTTTCCTGGCCGTTTTATTTCCCGACCCCTACGGTCAGTTTGAACTGCTACAGGTGTTTCAATTTGAATGGTTTGAGATGTTTCGTTTTGAATTTGTTGATTTGTTGATGAAGATTGCGGTTGTTCAGTAGTCGTTGACTGATTTTCGAAAAAATTCTGATCTTCCTGGTTGTTTATATATGCTGATTTGACTCTATCAATACTGACCTTTGTAACTTTATCACCGAGTTTTATGCTAAAAGTTTTGTTATCTCTACTTACAACTTCGTATGGGCCATCATATGGTGGCTTTAAAGGTGGACGTACTGTGTCATCTCGTAAAAATACATGTGTACAATTAGCGAGATCTTTCTGTATGAATACTTTATTTGTACAGTGTTGAGAAGTTGATACAGGCTTTAAGTCACTGATGACGTTACGTAAGTTTTTAACAAAATCACTACCAACATATTCCTTGGATGGCTTTTCAAAAAATTCACAAGGTAATCTTAGAGTGGAACCATACACCATTTCAGCTGGGGAGGCATTAAGATCAGGTTTCAAAGTTGCACGAAGTCCTAGCAGTACGATAGGTAAACTATCAAACCAGTCGCTAGAAGTGTGACATTTTATAGCACTCTTTAAGGTACGGTGCATACGTTCAATTAACCCGTTAGCCTGAGGGTGATATGCCGTAGTACGTAGGTGTTTAGATCCTGTAAGACGAGACAATTCGTTAAACAATGTTGATTCGAATTGCCTGCCACGATCGGTTGTAACTGCGCCGGGCATTCCAAATTGTGCTATCCAACCATGCAGAAAAGCTCGGGCAACTGTTTCGGCAGTGATGTCCTTCATAGGTATTGCAACAGGCCACCGAGTGAAACGATCAACACAAGTAAGACAATATCTGTACTCGTTTGAAATAGGTAGAGGTCCTATGATGTCTATATTAATATGTCTAAATCGTTCGTCTGGCACATTAAAACGTTGCAGAGCACTTTTGTTGTGTTTTATAATCTTACATCGTTGACAAGGTATGCACGTCTTTACCATAGAGGAAATGTCTTTCTTCATATCCTTCCACACAAAACGTTCGGTGATTAGTTTTACAGTTGAACGCCTGCCAGGGTGTGACATGTTATGAATGGAATTAAATACTTGTTCTTTAAAATTTGTTGTGATGTAGGGTCGTATACGATTATTAGAAGTATCGCACCAAACTGTGGAGTTAGAACCCAGTATTGGTACAAGTTTCAATTGTAGACTAGTATCCGATTTTGCATCATCAATTTCTAAATTATCCTTTTGATCCGCTGACAATTTTTCAAAATCAATTTGGTTGCCGTTAAATATGGATTCTACGCGTGACAATGTGTCAGCTACTATATTGTTTTTACCTGAAATATGTTGTATGTTTGTAGAATACTCACTTATAAAACTTAGTTGACGGCATTGCTTCGGTGTTAACTTTTCCGGCTTTTGGCGAAAAGCATACGTTAGTGGCTTATGGTCAGTCATCACCACACAGTCTCGACCATCTATGAAATGAGCAAAATACTTGATGGATTGATAAATAGCTAGCAATTCTCGATCATAAGTACTAAGCCGCTTCTGAGAGTCCGTCATTTTCTTGGAAAAAAATCCTAGTGGTTTAAGTTGACCATCTTCTATTTCGTGGATTGCTGCACCAACGCAAAAATTACTAGCATCGACATGAAGTGCCAGTTTCGCATTTAATGATGGGTGAGCCAACAACGTTGCATTTGCAAGAGAAGTTTTGCATTCTTCAAACGCCAAAGAGGTTTCGTCATCCCACTCAACGATAGACTTGTCGTTTTTCTTATTCCCTTTTATGAGTTTTTGTAGTTTGTTCTGTCTAAATGCTGCTTGGGGAATAAATCTACGATAATAATTTAAAAGTGCAATAAATCGTCTAAGTTCATGAGCAACTGTTGGTTTTTTAAAATTTAGTACTGCTGAAACTTTTTCCGTAGTTGGCTTAACACCAGCCGCCGTAATACAGTGACCCAAAAAATTAATTTCAGTTTGTCCAAAGACGCATTTCGAAATTTTAATTCTGAGTCCATATTTACGTAGGCGATCAAAAACAATCTCTAAATGTTGCATATGCTGTTCCTTACTAGAGGATGCGATGCATATGTCATCAATGTAAACCACAACAAAGTCAAGATCTCGGAAAATCTGATCCATGAATCTTTGGAACGTTTGACTTGCATTTCGCAATCCAAAAGTCATTACATTAAACTCGTATAACCCAAAAGGTGTTATTATTGCCGTTTTTTCACGGTCTTCAGGTGCTATAGGGATCTGATTATATGCACGTTCTAGATCCAAAGTGGTAAAAATTGATTTGTTGTACAACCTATGTGACACGTCCTGTACATGGGGTATAGGATACCTATCTGGCTTAGTGGCTGCGTTCAAACGTCGATAATCGCCACATGGGCGCCATTCCCCACTGGTCTTCTTCGGTGCAAGGTGCAATGGACTTGCCCATTGACTGCTGCTTGGACGGCATATACCGTGTTGTAACATGTAGTCGAATTCTCTTTTAGCTATTGCCAATTTGTCTGGATTTAGTCTTCTGGATTTAGAATAAACGGGAGGGCCTTCTGTAACAATGTGGTGATGAACATTAATTTTTGCATCGACAGCAGAAAATTTAAACGGTTGTGTTAAATCCTTGTAATCATCGAGCAATTCTCTGATCCACGTATGAATTGTTGGTGATATAGTATAAATCTGCTCGAGGTTATCTTTACACTTGAACCCGTTGACCATAATATTTGTTTTACCATCAATTAATTTCTTCCTGCGTACATCGACAAGCAAATCATATTTATGTAAAAAATCAACCCCTATAATAGGCCTTGTAACCTCTGCCACGAGAAATTCAAAGTCCATGTTTCTCCTCAATCCAAGGTCGACTGAAATTATTCTCGTGCCATAGGTATTTATAGGAGTGCCATTTGCTGCGTAAAGGTTGCCCGTTTGTGGATTTTTTCTATGTGTAGGTGGTATTACTGAAAAATCGGCACCAGTGTCTATAAGGTATTTTATTCTAGTTTTCTTATCCGTTACAAATAGACGACGGCAATCTGCTGCCGCATCCCTATCAGCCGTCGTTGACAGGGCTGCAGTTAGTTTTCCGGAGTAAGTTTCTTGTACTGACATGGCTCGATACATTTTCGCGCTTTATCACCATAACGATAATGATACTTACAGAATGGAAAACGTACCTTTGACTTACTACGATGAGAAGAATGATTTCTGGATCTTGAATGACTTGGGGTTCTCTGTCGAGACATTCGCAACTCTGCCACCTCCTTTCTTAAGTTTTCAATTTCGATTTGTAGGGGTGAACTACTTTGAACGGATGCCACTAACGAAAAATTTTGTACCTCCATCATTTTGTCGGCCTGTTCTGCCATCTTAGAGGAATCGCCATCGACGATAGAGACCACGGATCGAATACTTTCAGGCAATCGTTCCATCCACAAAGATTTAAGGGCGTCGTCTGATATCTTATTGCCTGCTAATTCTTTCATGCGTCTTAAAAGTTGAGAAGGTTTAAGATCACCTAATTCTACCTCTCGGATTAATGTTCTCAACTTTTTCTGATCAGAATCGGTATATTCAGCTATTAATGCACGCTTAACTGCATCATATTTGTCAGTTCTCGGTGGGTTTCGTATTATATCAGCTACTTGTAATAAATACTGGGGTTCCAATGAAGCAATAACGTGGTGGTATTTTGTGCTGTCAGTCGTTATACCAGAGACAGCAAACTGGGATTCCATCTGTATAAAATAGAGATCCGGCTGTTCCTTACAAAAAACTGGCGGTTTAACACCAACACGAAACACTTCAGAAAACGATTGTCGATCACTTGTTGAGGGACCGTCATCTTGCGGCGGAGGCACCTGTTTAGGAGGCTCCTGCTGTTGTTGTTTATCCCCGTCATTAACCATTTATAATATTTTCATGTATGGGGTCACCAATATGGAGTGTATGACGAGAAATAATTATAACAACGATTAATTAATGTTTTGTTTAAGTTTTATTTGTTTTACTATTTTTGTCTTGACAAGCGTCGTATTTCACAATTATAATAAGTTCGTTTTTTCTTCTAGAGGGTTACCACGGTTTCTACTAATTCAAAAATGTTGACTGACGTTGCCAGATAATCATCAATAAGATGCTAGTTGTTTGTCGTACGTTGCAGGTTTATTCGACATGTTGCAAGACTTAATACGCTACAACCGTTACATTTAAATAATATTTAATATCGAAAAAATAAAAATCAAAAAATAACTTTTATTTTTGCTCAAAAACATAAAAATCAAAAAATAACTTTTATTTTTGCTCGAAAAATTAAAAAACAAAAAATAACTTTTATTTTTGCTCGAAAAAATAAAAATCAAAAAATAACTTTTATTTTTGCTCAAAAAAATAAAAATCAAAAAGTAACTTTTATTTTTCTCGAAAAAATAAAAATCAAAAAATAACTTTTATTTTTGATCGAAAAAATAAAAATCAAAAAATAACTTTTATTTTTGCTCGAAAAAATAAAAATCAAAATTCTAAAAAGCAACATATTTTATGATAGACAAATGCATAAGGATCAATATGGTATACTTGAATCCGTTTTACGACATTTACTTCTAAATGCTTTTTTTGCTTTAAAATTCCAAAATAACTGTTATTTTCGGTCCCTGATAAAAACTCTACTAAAGCAATGAATTCGAGTACAAAAAATAAAAATAAATCGCCAATGGGCATAAAATGCTGCGTGAAAAAATTACAAAAGTCGAGAAGACATTTTAAGGGCTTAAAAATGTTTAAATTTCCTTCGCCGGATATGATACTAGGTCAAATTTGCCGAGAGAAATGTCGAATTCCTGAGAAGAGTTTTAATAAAAATCTTTATATTTGCGAAAATCATTTTTCAAGTTTATACGTTGGGGGAACAAATTAAAAGCTGACGCCATTCCAACTGTAGATATTGATGAAATGGAGGAAGAATTGTAAGATTTTAACGCAGAGTTTAGGTCCTCTCCAAAAAATTTAGATTGTAAAAATATGGAAGCCCCCTTCTGCTCAAATTGCGAAAATCAAACTCTACTTGCAGATCACTACCGGAAAAAATATAGTAATCTCCTCAAAAAATACACAAAAAATTCAAACAATTTTAAAATCAAAGCGACCCACACAAAATACTAAAAAGTTAAATCGTAAAAATATAAAAAAGTCTCTTATTGAATCGATTGATTGTTTATAAAATACAGGGTGGACCAAAAGTCGCGCCTGCGTGTAAAAATTGAATAATTTTTTTGTTTATTATTATTTCTTATTAATTTTTTTTTTTAATTATAATATTATCTTTGTATGACCTAAATTTTAATTATGAAAAATAATGTCAGAGAGATGACTACCATTTTCATCGATGCACAATTGGGCTCTTAAACAGGCGTTTTGCATAACTGCACGCAAGGTTTCAGGCTCTATTGCCCTGATCTCAGTTTAAATGTTGTTCTTTAGCTGCTCTATAGTTTGAGGCTTGTTTACATACACTCGTTCTTTGAGATAACCCCATAGAAAATAATCAGGGGCAGTTAAATCCGGTGAACGTGCTGGCCAATTAAATTCTGAATTTTTCGAGATAATTCGGTCGTCAAAAATTCATTTTAAAGCGTCATTGTGGCACGGGCCGTGTGTGCTGTTGCTCCATCCTGCTGAAACCACTTGTTGGCTGCCTCAGGGCGTACAAAATTATTAAGCATAGCGCGATATCTGTCCCCATTCACCGTTACTGTATTACCAACTTCATCCTCGAAGAAGTAGGGTGCTATAATTCTTTCTGATGTCACTCCACACCATACTGTACACTTGAGGGGGTGTAATTGGCGCTGATGAACAACTCTGGGATTTTTAGTACCACAAAATCGCACATTTTGTTGTTGTTGTTGTATCCATTTAGATGAAAATGTGCTTCATCAATCATTATTAAATTGTTAAGAAACTCTCTATTTTCTGCGCACAACGCCACGAAGCGTGTTGCCCAAATTAGTCTTTGATGGTAGTCAACTGGTAAAAGATGTTGGGTCAATTGGACCTTGTATGGATGCATGTTTAAATGACGTAAAATACGTTGAAGTGATGTTCTAGAGATGCCCAGTTGTCCAGAACGTCTTCGCGTTGAAGTTCCTGAATATTCTGCAACATTGACCCGTACACGATCAATGTTCACTTGATTCTGTATTATTCTTGGTCTTCCTGATCGTGGCAAATCTGACACTGCACCTTGTTGTCGGAACCGTGCAATTAAACGATTAATTGTGGTTTGGTTAGGTGCATTTCTGGTGTTGAAATAATTTCGCTATGCTCGTTGCGTCAGTAAAATTGAGCGCCCATTGGAAAAGTAAAATTCTACCACTTTCGTTCGTTGCTCAGTCGTTAAATTTTGCATGGTGGTGTAACACGAATCGACGAATAAAATCTGAAAAAAAAATAAAAAATATTAATAAACAAAAAAGTTTTTCAATTTTTACACGCAGGCGTGACTTTTGGTCCACCCTGTATAAGCGCAGAAAGCAAAATTTTTTGTAAGCTTTTGTTGAGCTCTCGGCCAAAGGAATATTCTGAAAATGTAAAATATTTAGCTCAGAACATATTTTACAAATCTCAATCCCGGCTTAAAAAATAATGTTTTTGAATTCGTGGGGGAAAAATGCTCCCAGTTGGATGACAGATGTAATAAGCATATGGTTTTAGTTATGGATGAAATGATTGCCACTCATGTACTTATGTGTTTTTATGATTAAATCGATGTTTTCTAATTTTTTGAATCATTCTTAATTACTTTATTTCCTACAACGGCTTATCTGCGGATACTTTAAGTGAAATAGTTAAAGAAAATTGTAATATTTTAAAAAGCATGGGTATAAACGTTCGTGCCCTTGTATGTGATCAAGGCTCGACCAACCGAAAATTTTTTTTCCAACCTTAAAGTGTCTGTTGAAAAGCCGTTTTTTGAAACTAATTATCAGAAAGTTTTTTGCATGTACGATTTCCCCCATTTAATTAAGTCTTTGCGGAATGGCTGGTTAAAGTGTGACACCGGATGGAACGGTAAGTTTTCAAGTAATTAAGGAATTGTATGAAATGGAGGCAAGTGCACAAAATTTAAGATAAATTCCACAAAATTGGCCTTATCAACAGCTCAGTTTGTGGAAAAAATTGACAAGATTTTCGATTGTCTTAATAGTGGCTCCCTTTATGGTGATAACTGCTACAGATCTGCAATTCAGCTTAACAGTGAAGCATATAAATTTATTAATTTTTTTTTTGCAATATTTAGAAAATGTGGAGTTTTTGGATAAAAAGAAGCGTGTTTTCTTTTTAAATGGAATGAAGCTCACTCTTAAATCAGTTCTTATGTTAACCGATGATATTTTAAAAGAAGGTGGTGATGTATATTTTTTAATGACAAAATCCCTTAATCAGGACAAATTAGAAAACACGTTTTCTGTATTGCGGCAGAAAGGGGGCAAATTAACAACCCGTCTGTAGCCGAATTGAATAATATTTTGCCAAAAATAATGGTGACTAAAATAGTTCAGTCAAGCTCTTCTAGCAACTGCGAACTTGTACAAGACGGAATAGCGAATGTTGATGCTGGCTTTCAAGCAGATTTATGTATTGAACATAAAGAACCAAGTTGCTATGAAATTGACAATGTTGATTTCGAGAGCCACATATATGCAGATTATTTTCTGGAAGATGTTTTTGAAAATTCTGCAGCTATAAATTTCGAAGTAGTTTCTATGAGATACTTTGTTGGATATGTAGCATATAAAGTCATTCCAAAATTACAATGCCAAAAATGTTGTGACGAATTGAGATAGACGGATGAAGTTTTAACAGCACCAAGCGAGCTTTTTATACACTTTAAAAATTATCAGTCGCTTACATATTTTGGAAGCTTAGCTGCTCCATCATATAAACTAATGGATGCTAGTAAAAGACTTATTTTAATATTTCAAAAAAATTTTAAATCTGAGCCCTACAAAATTGGTATAAAACATTTTATTATTGAGTCCTGTAAACGCTTGACTCCGCAGTGGTTTGCCGACGCTTGTTCTCAATACAGAATAGAAGTTTTGGACTTTCTACTATTAGTACTTCTCCGAAAGCATTGCTCTTGGTCTATAGAAAAAGGAAGTTCCAAGGAAAAAAAAAATATAAAATTAAGCAAACGAATGATGTAATTTATTAAAGTACTAGCATTTAACCCGCTACTTCGTTAGCGCAGTTCTTACTATTTATTGAATGCTCAAGTTCTATTTATAATTATAAAATAGTTTTGGTTCAATTTATGAAAATTTGTATCTCTGATTCAATTTACTTAGAAATATAAAAAGTAGAGTAAGGATATATCGGGCATATACTTCCTAACTAAAAGCAAGATCAATGCTACTGAGTTTCAAAAATTAAGATTCATATTTTGCAAAAATTACCCTAAAATAATAAAAGAAACATTTTTTCCTTCAATAAAACTTCCACTTGGTTTATTATTACCTTTATTTAGAATTCTATGTATGTATACAAAATATATAAAAAGAGAAAAAGTAATTTTGGTCGTCCATAATATTAGGACTTAGACCTCGCATCAAAAACACTAATTTTAACAATCTATGTTTACAAACGTAAAAATACAAAGAGTACAATAAAAATGCGAAAAGGCTTTTTTTGTGTCTTTAATATCATTTTAATTCTAAACTTGAATAAATAATCCTTTATTTCACAATTTTAACTTTCTAAAAAAATTCAAAAAGTCCCATTATAATGCATAAAACTACCCTTTTGATCGCCCATAACATATTTAGCCTTACCTTGTATCAATAGTCACTAATTTCGAAATTCTTGCTTCGCAAACGTTAAAAATACAATAAGTACCATAAAAATTCAAAAAAGTACCTTTGTGGTCGCCCATAACATTTTCAGTTTCACCTGGAATCAATAGCCAATTATTTTAAAATTCTAGCTTCGCAAACGTAGAATATATAAAAAGTACCATAAAAATTCAAAAAAGTACCTCTTTGGTCACCCATAACATTTTTAGCCTCACCTTGTATCAATTGTCACTAATTTCAAGATTCTACCTTCGCAAACGTTGAAAATACAAAAAGTACCATACAAATTCAAAAAAGTACCTTTTTGGTCGACCATAATATTTTCGGTCTCACCTTGTATCAATAGCCACTAATTTTAAAATTCTAGCTTCGCAAACGTTGAAAATAGAAAAAGTACCATAAAAATTCAAAAAAGTACCTTTTTGGTCGCCAATAAAATTTTTAGTCTTACCATGTATCAATAGTCCTTTATTTTACAATTCTACCTCTATAAACGTAAAAAAAAACAAAAAGTACCATAAAAATTCAAAAAAGTACCTTTTTGGTCGCCCATAACATTTTTAGTCTCACCTGGAATCAATAGTCCTTGGTTGTACAATCCTACCTTCATAAACGTATAAAACACCAAAAGTACCATAAAAATTCAAGAAAGTACCTTTTTGGTCGCCCATAACATTTTAAGTCTCACCTGGAATCAATAGTCCTTGATTGTACAATCCTATCTTTATAAACGTAGAAAATGCAAAAAGTACCATAAAAATTCAAAAAATAACCTTTTTGGTCGACCATAATATTTTCGGTCTCACCTTGTATCAATAGCCACTAATTTTAAAATTCTAGCTTCGCAAACAATGAAAATAGAAAAAGTACCATAAAAATTCAAAAAAGTACCTTTTTGGTCGCCCATAAAATTTTTAGTCTTACCATGTATCAATAGTCCTTTATTTTACAATTCTACCTCTAGAAACGTAGAAAATACAAAAAGTACCATAAAAATTCAAAAAAGTACCTTTTTGGTCGCCCATAACATTTTTAGTCTCACCTGGAATCAATAGTCCTCGATTGTACAATCCTACCTTCATAAACGTATAAAACACCAAAAGTACCATAAAAATTCAAGAAAGTACCTTTTTGGTCGCCCATAACATTTTTAGTCTCACCTGGAATCAATAGTCCTTGATTGTACAATCCTACCTTCATAAACGTATAAAACACCAAAAGTACCATAAAAATTCAAGAAAGTACCTTTTTGGTCGCCCATAACATTTTTTGTCTCACCTAGAATCAATAGTCCTTGATTGTATAATCCTATCTTTATAAACGTAGAAAATGCAAAAAGTACCATAAAAATTCAAAAAAGTACCTTTTTGGTCGACCATAATATTTTCGGTCTCACCTTGTATCAATAGCCACTAATTTTAAAATTCTAGCTTCGCAAACGTTGAAAATACAAAAAGTACCATACAAATTCAAAAAAGTTCCTTTTTGGTCGCCCATAACATTTTTAGTCTCACCTGGAATCAATAGTCCTCGATTGTACAATCCTACCTTCATAAACGTATAAAACACCAAAAGTACCATAAAAATTCAAAAAAGTACCTTTTTGGTAGACCATAACATTTTTAGTCTCACTTTGTATCACTAGATACTAATTTCAAAATTCTACCTTCACAAACGTTGAAAATACAAAAAGTACCATACAAATTCAAAAAAGTACCTTTTTGGTAGACCATAACATTTTTAGTCTCACTTTGTATCACTAGATACTAATTTCAAAATTCTACCTTCACAAACGTTGAAAATACAAAAAGTACCATACAAATTTAAAAAAATACCTTTTTGGTCGCCCATAACATTTTTAGTCTCACCTGGAATCAATAGTCCTTGATTGTACAATCCTACCTTCATAAACGTATAAAACACCAAAAGTACCATAAAAATTCAAAAAAGTACTTTTTTGGTCGCCCATAACATTTTTGGTCTCATCTGAAATCAATAGTCCTTGATTGTACAATCCTACCTTCATAAACGTAGAAAATACAAAAAGTACCATTCAAATTCTACCTTTATAAACGTAGAAAATACAAAAAGTACCATAGAAAAGCGAAAAAGTAAATTTTTAGTCCAAGTTCCAAATTCCAAGTTTAAAATGTTCAAATATCTATGTAACAAAATATTTTAATAGACATGATTAAAACTCATTAAATCTACTCTTTTTTGCATAAAAGTAATTATGTTCTAAAAAGTACCAAACTCTTCCCGATTTTTCCCTTTTCTACCCTGTTATGAATGTGTTTAAATTTTTACTTAATTACATAATTTTTTATGTCTAGTGAAATCCCAATTAAAAATTTTGTGAAAATTGGCCGTCTAATTAGGAATTACATACATTTTCCGGAATTTTCCCCTTTTTGGTACCTTTTTTGTCCCCAAAAAAGTTTCCAAAAATTTCACCTAAATAGTTGTCCATATTCTATTAGGAAATAATAATTGTCAAATTTTGTCCCATTGAATAATATAAGAAAAGTTTATTTTAAAAAAAGTACCAAAAAAAGGGACAATTTTTACCCCTTATACATATGAATTTGAAAAAAGTGCCGAATTCCTGTTAATATTTTTTTGCGGACTACTTAATACATTTTAAATTTTTTTCCTAGCTTTATGCGTTTGGTAGTTACATAGGGTACCAAAAAAGTACCAAATTATAGTTTTTACCCGTTTTTTCCCCTTAGGGGTTGAAAATTCTAAAAAAGGCCAGACACCTGTCAGCTTATTTTTTGTGCAAATTACAATACTTTTTCAATTTAATTTGTATCATTTTTAGTTTAGCAGATATAAGATTACCGATTTTACCCTTTTTTACCCCCTTAAAGTACGAATTTCCAAAAATCCCTTCTTAGTGGAGCTATACATTGAAAGAGGAAACGATTGTCCAAATTTCATGTCTCTAGCTCTTTGCGTTTGGGCTGTGCGATGATGAATCCGTCAGTCAGTCATTCAGTCAGTCAGTCAGTCACGTTACTCTTTTATATATCGAGCCATAACCGCCGAAAAGGCTTAAGCGCCAAAAAGAAAATTTTACAGGAGAAGGGTTTTTTTAAATATCTTTAGATAATTATTAAGGATTACGGTGAAATTCAGTTTGTCTGCATTACGTCTCCTGTGCAATGTAACGCACATAACTAATTTTGTGTATATCAAATTTAATGGGTATTTATGGCGCTTAAGTCTTTTTTGCTGTCACTCTGAATAAGTCATTACCAATGTAGTGGCGCTTAAGCCCTTTTGAATTTATTAAAACACAACTTTCAGTTTCAATGTTTTATATTTTTCAAATTGTTTTTGTGCGAAAAATTAAACTTATCGATAAATTAATCTTAAATTCACTGGTTTTGATAAACAAATTAAATGTAGTTTAATAATATCTTTTTTTTTCAAATTAATAGAAAATTACTTCAGAATTCGAAATGAAAGTATAAAAAAAGTTTTAATAGAAATAAGTTTGAATTAAATATTAAATGTCTTCTTGATCAGTCTCAGGTAGCGTATCAATAATAGTTTCATCGCATTTCAAATTTAAAAATTCGTTATGAAATTTGACAGGAATTATTTTTTTTTCACAAAGTGTTTTTAAATCTTTGTATTTTTTTGAAGAAATTTTTAAAGAATCATTATATAAACGTTGGGGCCCTTCTTCTAGTAATATAGCGTTACGTCTTGTTCTTGCAATTGAATTGAGATCATATTCTTTAATTTCGGAATCATCAAAATATCCATACTTAAGTTTTATTATAGAACTATTTTTACTACAAAAGGCAGAACGTAATGTGGGAAATCTTATTTTTATTGAAGTGGGTAACATAACTTGAGAAAATGTTTTCCAATCTTTAAAATCAGAATTATTCATTAAAACGCATTTATAATTTTCAGGATTAGTCCTTGCGTTCGAAATAATAGTAAACCATTCACTAGGGGCCCAAATAGTTTTATCGCGAGTAAATGACTCAATAGTACTGTGTATAGAATCTACAGGCATCATAGTATGTCCAGGAAGTAAATACGTGATTTTGATGTTGTTTATAGAATTTGAAATTGAAAGAAAATATGCTAGAGTAACCAGCATAGACTTGTTTCGATTTTGACCAGCACAACTGTCACAGTATAGATTTATTGAAGAGTGTGTTCCTCTTTCGTCCACAAGTTTTAAATACTCAAAAACTACAGTACAAATTTCATTGCAACCTCTTTTTCCGACCGTTTCTCCCCACAAAAAGCAATAACCATTTCTAGTGCCGTTTTCATAAACGCTTTCATTATAGTATGCATACTTTCGAACATAATACAATGTTACACTCTTTCCATGGGGTGTGTTTAAAACCTTTTGAAGATCAAAGCTAGCACATAAAATTGACGAGGGGGGTTTACTTTGTTTTTGATCCTTTAAAAATAATTCTTTACATTTCTTTTTGTCTCTTATATGATTTTGGTATTCTTGTGTTTGTTGTAAAAAATTTTGTGATTCACTATCTAGATTTTTGTATTTTTCACAAATCACGCATTTGTCTTTTTTAGGGACGTGAAAACCAATGTGAAAACTATTTTTGAAAATGCTTCGAAAAACTCGCAAGGATAATACTGATGAATCCTGATCATTATTTTTCAAATGCTCAATATAGTGTTTATATAATCCTTTTACGTTGCGAAATTCTTGAGGAAGATACAATTTATTACTTTTATTGCGACAATAATGTGATGGAACAGCTGGTAGATGTTCAATAAATGATTTTAAGAGTGCAACTTTGGACTCGTCTGACTTGTTATGAGGCGTAGATATTTTTTTGCTTGCAGTAAAAGTTTTTAAGGTACCTGTATTACTCCTGGCCAATCTTAACATTTTTTGAGATATATGAAGGGTCTTTAACAAAAACTCCTGACACACTTTAATATTACTGTCATTATAATTAATTAGATAATTATATCTAAATTTTCTTTTGTCACTATTAGATCTTCGCCTTTTGATGGACATACGCTTAATACAAGAAGTTAACCAGTCTTTTTGTCTTATTTTGTTGCCAATACCCTAATAATGTTCATTTATTGCTAACCTATCTGACTCGGTGAAGTTATCGCTGCAACGATTTCTGCAATTTGTATTTGTACACAGATAAGGTTGAACACTAGTATCACGTTGTTGCTTATTTTGTATTCTTTTTGGTATTTTTCTTTGTTTTTTATAGCCCCGTTTACCCACACACGTCTCCTCCTCAATCTCAGATTCTATGGTTACTGTCTCTGAAAATTCCAAACTGGATTGTATTGGCGAACAATGTTTTTCTTCAGAAGATTCACTGTCACTATATGGAACGAGGCCATTTTTTAATATACTCTA
Organism: Phyto melanocephala; assembly: GCA_941918925.1. Classification (NCBI taxonomy): domain Eukaryota; kingdom Metazoa; phylum Arthropoda; class Insecta; order Diptera; family Rhinophoridae; genus Phyto; species Phyto melanocephala. The sequence continues at coordinate 20,418,144 of OW799238.1, forward strand.
AAAATAAGATTTTCATTTTCAGAAAATTGTTTAAAATTAATAGAAGTTTTATGTATTAAAATTAAAAGACTCACCAGTTGTTGCCATAAATCCATATTAAAAATACTTTGATGAAAAACGTAAAATTTTGCGATTTTGCTACTAATAGCAATTAATTTATAATTAATTTATAAAAGCGAATAAAGACTGAAGTGACACTCGCGGTAACAAAAAAAGTAAACAAACAGAGAATTGCACTTAAGTCTAAATTGTTTTTCATATAAAATCATAACGGTAAAATTTACAGCTTTGATATTTTGTGAGATGATGCAGATGATCATAAACAATTAATTTCAATAATAAAACGAAAAACGAAAATTATGTCGCTACAGACCTTTTGGCGGTTATGACTCGATATATAGATAATAACTTTGTTAATTATACAAGGGTGGTTCACATCCTTATTGAACACTTTTTGATGGCAGAAATTAATGAAGTGGGAAAAACATATAAAAAATTAGTTATTCTTAACAAAAATACATACATAGTTTGTTTTTATTTCAATTGTTTTATAAAAAAACAACTTATTACTTTTAAAATATTATTATTTAATTTATGTTGAAATGAATAAACTTTTCAACATTCTGTTTGTTCTAAAAAAATAATACATAATTTATTTATTTTTTATACCCTTCACACAGTGAAAAAGGGTATATATAGGTTTGTCATTCCGTGTGAAATTTCTACAATTTTGATTTCCGACCCCATAAAGTATATATTTTCTGAAAGCTTATGAATAGGGAAGTCGATTAAGCCCTGTCAGTCTGTCCGTCTGACCGTCTGTCCGTGTGTATGTTGAAATCAACTTTTTGAAGCCCCCCGACATCGCTTGGACTCAGGTGATGTATTAAAATATCAGAAATATTCGGGAGTAGATCGGTATTGAAAATCAGAAACATCGGTACATAAACAACTGAGATATGAGCAAAAACCCACGACCACCTCGGTTTTTTTTTCACAAAAACAACATTACAACAAGTAACAGTGCTATATTCGGCCGTGCCGAATCTTATATACCCTTCACAATGTGTAGTCATGCAATAACAATTGTTTGTATCACCATTCATCTCATATAAAATACGTGCATACGTACACGTTAGAATAAATGTGGCATCGAATCCCAGCTGAGCCAAAAAAAACTTTATTTTATTTTTTTTAATATATTATTTATATTTTCTTATTTTTTTTTTATATTTTTCTTAAATTTTTTTTAAATTTTTTTTTTAGTTTTGTTTTATTATTTTTTTCTTATTTTTAATATTTTTTTTTTTTTTTGTAATTTTTTTTGTTTGGTATGTTTTTAACATGTTTTTTATGTATGTATGTTGTTGTTGTAATTGTGAAAAAAAACGAGGTGGTCGTGGTTTTTTGCTCATATCTCGGAAAGTTATGAGGCGATTGTGCTGAATTTCAATAGCGATTCATTCCTGGATATTTCCAAGAGATTGATACCATACACAAATCTGAGGAACATATAGTTGCTTCTAAAAGTTGATTTCAACCAACACACGGACAGACGGTCAGGGCTTAATCGCCTCCTCTATTCATAAGCTTTCAGAAAATATATACTTTATGGGGTCGAAAATGAAAATTGTAGAAATTACAAACGGAATGACAAAGCTATATATACCCTTGTGCACCACAGGTGAAGGGTATAACAACAACATACATACATACAAACGTGTATACTGGTTAGAGAAAACGTGGCATCGAATCCCAGCTGAGCCAAAAAAATTTTTTTTTCAATTTTTTTAAAAATTTTTTTTTATTTTTTTTTTATTTTTTATTTAATATATTATTTATATTTTTATTATTTTTTTTTTAAAATTTTTTTTTTTTTTTTAATTTTTTTTTTATTTTTTTTTTGTTTTATATATATTATATATATAATAATTTTTTAAAAAAATTTTTTTTTTAATTTTTTTTTTTTTTTTTTTTTTTTAACATACATACGTGAATTTATAATTTTACAATGGGATGTTTTTATATATGTATGTTTTTATATGTATGTACGTATTTCATATGGGATGAATGGTGACACAAACTACTGTTATTGCATGACTACACGTTGTGAAGGGTATATAAGATTCGGCACGGCCGAATATAGCACTCTTACTTGTTTTTATTTCACCTATAATAAATTTCATTGGATTAAAATTATCTCAAATCAATTAAAATTTACACGTACACTAAAATTTTCGCTAAGAAGGGCAAATAAAATTCGATCACAATTGAGGCAATTCTCATTCTCACAATATATATATGCTTTTGCTACTGTAACACAGTCGAACGTATTTGTTTTCAATATAATATTTGCTCACATTTATTTGAATTTATTTGACCTTTTTTATAAATGTAATGTTAACGCAATACCTTATTGTTAGTTCTAAATACTTATACTTTTTCTAAATGTAACTCTAATAAACTTAACGATAAAAACAGCTTACGTCGCCATGTTTAAGCCTTCACCATTTTGAATTCATTCCAAGTTTTTGTCGTAAAAAGAAGGCTTAAGCACTGGCTCGGAAAGCAACCAAATTTGTATAAAAAGATCTAGTGGTTTTCATACCAAAAAGTATGTAACCTAAATATTTTTTTTTTCTTATAAAGGCTTACAATTAATTAATTATTTTCATTTACTTAGGAATTTTAATAAATTTGCCATTACACTTATTAGTTTAATAAATCAAGTATTTTATAAAACTTGTGTATTTGGTTTTTATTCAAAATCCCCGTGGAAGTCACTAGACATCGCTTCGGCTGGCGTGTCGCTAACATTCTTAAAATTCTTTTTGATACAACATAAATTTCTGGGTCTCCTTTGCTTCACCATCTTGCCAATCGCAGTAAGTACAAAATGTCTTTGCCAAATAAAGAGGGTCAACAACAACCTGAACAGCACAATTACGACTGTTCACTTTGCCATAACCCCCTTGACGAAAATATGTCAACTTGCGCCAACTGCCACAAAATATTTCATACAAATTGTGTTCATCCCGCTGACGACACAATTTTCAAATGCCTTTCATGTTCATCTATAAGGACGATCTCCCCTACATTAAGTGCCACAAGTCGGTGCTCTAATCGTTCTCGTCTTTCGCGATCGCAGAAAATTGATTTACAACTGCAAAAACTAGAAGAAGAAAGAGAACTTGACAAAGTATATTTAAATAAAAAATATCAACTTCTTGAAGAAGCTAAATCTTGTAGTGATGTGTCGTTCGAAAGGTCACAGTCTGTTCGTGATTGGCTGGCCTCATCAGTGCCTAATAATACCAATGAACGGTCTGTGAGCACAGATGTAAACAAAACCTCAACGTTTAAAACTGCTTGTATACCGTATACTTCCTTAAATATAAGGCAGCAAAATTCTGCCACGGTCGTACCATCAGCGGTCACTACGGCTGCCATAAATTCGTCTACTAACATGTCTGCAGTACCAAATTGTACAGCAAACACTTCCACCTCTAGTGGCTTTCAACAACGAATGCAGCCTTCAAGACCTACGGTTACAACTAGCCCTACTGGTGAGATACTTACGTCTTTCAATACAAATAATAACACTGTGCATGAAATTGACACTTTTTTTTCGTGACAAGCTGGGCACCTAGCGTTTTAACATAATTCGGGTACGCTAAATCCAGTGGTGCCCTCGGTTTTTTAAGATTGGCTCTGGTTTTCGAGATATACCGTTATTTCGAAAATGGAGGAGGTTGCACCACATATGTTCGCGTAACTCAAAAACGCTTTAGCTTATTCCAAAAACTTAAAAAATCGAAATTCCGCAATAAAATTTCCTTTAAGAAAAGTAAAATTTCTTTCTAATATCCGTAGTCGTTTTAGAAAATTAATTTTTTTATCAAAATTTCGAAATTTTTGTTCTTTAAAAATTCATAAAAAATTAAAAAATGCAGCTAGGCTTCTAATTTTTTGCAAACATATAAAAAACAAAGCTGCTAACAAAACAAGCCATAAATGATTAAAATCTGTTAGCAACTTTTGATTTTATTCACAAAAGTCGACAAATTTTAATTAATTTAAGAATTTTATAAAACGCAATATTTGTATGGGAGCCCCCCTAAGGGATGGTGATAAAGGGAAAGTATAATTTAAGAAAATGTTAAGAACAAAAAACAATGAAGGTCGGTCATACATTTTATCCCCCTAGGAGTGAATCCTAGGCCTTAGAAACAAATGTTGGGAATGAAAAATAAAGTTGCGCAGGTGCAAAATAAGCTATTTGTGGTTAAAGTCTGTCTACAACTTTTGATTTTTTCAGAAAAGATGAAATTTTTGAATTTTTTATATAACCAAACTAAAAATTTTTTGTTGTTAAGTAGTTTTTATTTAGAAATTTATTCTTCTTCCTCCTGCAGATTCCAACAAATATCCCCTAATAGCGAATCAAGTTGTTTGCCGCTATACCAGTGTTCGAGCCTGGCTGTTACTTGGTGAAATCTCTCGCCATGTTCATCAGACTCGGCTGGTGATTGTTCATTAAATTTTTCGGCATTGCAATGCAAAAAATGTATTTTCAATGACATTCTAACGTTTAAGTTTTTAAATGCGGTTAGCATATTTTTGATTAAAATTCGCCAGTTTTCAGACCGATGATTTCCTAATACATTTTCTATTACTGATTTCACACATATCATTCAATGCAACCTCAAATTGATGGTCCTTCATAAGACGGCGAATGTCCGGTCCATTAAGAATTCCTGTAAAATAGAAACATTATGAAATGAAATATAAATCTAATTTAATAAAGTAGTTAGAGTTCATACCTTCTTTTACTTTCATGCCGCTTAATCGTGGAAAAATTCGGTGCTATTCGGTAAAAGCAACACCATCTGGGCTCAATGCTTTTATAAAATTTTTTACAATACCCAGTTTGATGTGGAGTGGAGGAAGCAAAATCTTTTCCATCGACACAAGTGGTAATTCAATAACATTGTTTCTATGCAATCTGCTTTCCTCACGTAAAGCCCAATCCCGTGTATTGTACTGGTCGCCATCGAAACGCGTATTCCATAAGCACATGAAGCACATATTTTTAGTATAGCCCAATTGCATGCCTCTTAAAAGAGCTACCACTTAAATCTGCGCATATTTTCCACTTGTGGTCTTCATATTTAATTAACTGTATTATTTTTTTCATTGATGCGTATGTCTCTTTAGTATTTGTGCTAAGTGCTATCGGAATAGGACTTTTTAAATTAGTGACATGTAGCAAAACTGCTTTTAAGCTACTTTTGGAAGAATCAATGAATAAGCGCCAATCTCCAGGATTATATTCATTTTGCATCGTTAAAACCAATCCGCGGATGTCAGTACAATACGCAATAGAACTATTCTCAATAGATTTAAAAAAAGTCGTAAATCGTCTATGGCGATTGATAGCCCCGTATGTTTGTGCACCTGGTGCTAAAATATTAGCTCGTTTTAACTCTTTTGCCAAGAGAATGCTCTGTCTTTGAGATAATTTTAGACGCCGTACCATTATATCCAGACGATCTTGCGTGATTTCATTGTGACTGCATGGAACCGTGATGCATGACGGTTGATACATTGAAGTGCTGGTCTATCCGCTTCAACAGAATGAATTATTGAGGAAATATGTTCTGTTGGTATATGGCTACCCGGAACAGTAATTTCATCAGAATGTGGCAGCGGAAATCGAGCATATGCTGTTTCAGTATAAGACATATAAATCATTTTTCTTCTGTTTATACCCGCTGTATAATTTATGCACGCATAACACTCATCTTCAACATGAACTATGGGATCTCTCCAAATCATTGGAACACCAAATGGCATGGCGTCTCCATTTTTTTCCCACTTATTTAAATGGTAAATGCACTGTGTACACACTATTGATGGTGTCCAACTCTTACCATATATAACACTTAAAGAAAAGTATGATTCATACAAGGTACTTGTTTCAGTAGTGATTTTACGGCGACTTGGTATATTTTTATATTTCCCACACACATAACAAAAGTAATTAAACTTTTTACACGGCCCCATCTTAGATATTTCAATATATGAGGAACTCTTATTTATACTGTAATTGTTTTAATCAAAGTACTAGTCGCATGTTTTGTAAAAAAAAAAGCCAGGACGAATAATATTTCTACCGTTTCCAGGTGTAGATTTTATTGCCAATAACTTGAAATCACAGGTAATTCAAAAATACTATGTTTTAATTTTTAATTCCAAGAACCATGCCAAATACCGTTGCACAATGCAAAATGAATGTAATCCTGGAGATTGGCGCTTATTCATTGATTCTTCCAAAAGTAGCTTAAAAGCAGTTTTGCTACATGTCACTAATTTAAAATTTTTTTATACGCGTAGAACCCTAGCCTTAAATTTTGCACCTGCATCGCCTGAGATACCCCTAAACGGGCCAAATGTATGACCAGCGCAACTTTATTTTTCATTCCCAACATTTGTTTCTAAGGCCTAGGATTCACTCCTAGGGGGATAAAATGTATGACCGACCTCCAATGTTTTTTGTTCTTAACATTTTCTTAAATTATACTTTCCCTTTATCACCATCCCTTAGGGGGGCTCCTATACAAATATTGCGTTTTATAAAATTCTTAAATTAATTAAAATTTGTCGACTTTTGTGAATAAAATCAAAAGTTGCTAACAGATTTTAATCATTTATGGCTTGTTTTGTTAGCAGCTTTGTTTTTTATATGTTTGCAAAAAATTAGAAGCCTAGCTGCATTTTTTAATTTTTTATGAATTTTTAAAGAACAAAAATTTCGAAATTTTGATAAAAAAATTAATTTTTTTTTCAAAACAAAAAAATTATTTTTCTAAAACGACTACGGATATTAGAAAGAAATTTTACTTTTCTTAAAGAAAATTTTATTGCGGAATATCGATTTTTTAAGTTTTTGGAATAAGCTAAAGCGTTTTTGAGTTACGCGAACATATGTGGTGCAACCTCCTCCATTTTCGAAATAACGGTATATCTCGAAAACCAGAGCCAATCTTAAAAAACCGAGGGCACCACTGGATTTAGCGTACCCGAATTATGTTAAAACGCTAGGTGTCCGGCTTGTCTGTTTTTTCAACTAGCACAGTGTAATCAACCACAGTTTTTATTTAATAAAATTTCGCAAGAGTTTATTTCACAACAACCAATTACATCTACACTTAATTTTCCCTCGAACGCGCCTACAAATCTGCCAACGATAACCACCGCTGCTGCCATTAGTTCAACATTACTAAATTGTACTACGACAGTACCCAACTTTAGTAACTATCAACGAATGCAGCCTCAAATTCACACAACTTACCCTCCAGTTCCACCAGAATTCATTTCACGACAACCGATATCGTCTACAATGAATTATTTGCCTTACGCAACACAAAACGTAAGGCCTGGTATGACAGTTAACCTGGCTCCACCAACACATCTTCAACAAAGTCACCTTAATTCACGGCATTCACTGCCGAAAGAATTACCTGAATTTTCTGTCCAACCAGAAGAATGGCCTATTTTCCATTCCACCTTTGAATGGTCCACCTCCGCCTGCGGGTTTAATAATGCTGAAAACCTCATTCGTCTTCAAAAAGCCTTAAAGGGGGAAGCCATGCATAGTGTCCAGCAAATGTTAATTCATCCCTCTAATGTACCTGATGTAATGCAAGTGCTCGCTATGCTGTATGGTCAACCTGAAAAGATAATAAATTCAATAAAAAATAGAATAAATTTATCACCAAAGGTGGATAAAAATAATTTGAAAACACTTACCTCCTTGGCAATAGAAGTCCGCAGTCTTTTGTCAACAATTACAGCTAGTAATTTACATGATGAAATTAATAATTCATCTCTTCTTCTTGATATAATAAAAAAACTACCACCGTCATATCAAATGCAATGGGCAACACAAAAAATGATGTTGATAAATCAAAACAAAAAACCAAATTTGTCCGAATTTGACAAGTGGTTATTCGGTATTGGTATAACAGCTAGTAGTATAACACTTGATCACTACATAGAAAAGAGCAATAAGCAAAAAACAATAAATAATATAAATACAACAATAACAAAGAAGGCATTCGTACACACTCATAGTGAACGAAAATGTTTTGTGTGTAACAACAACAATAATTGCAAAGCAGTAGCTAATTGCCCAACATATTTATATATGAATCGTGGTGAAAGATGGAATATTGTTAGAAAAAACAAACTTTGTAAGTTTTGTTTATTTAAGCATAGTGGTGAATGTAACAAGAAGAAAAGGTGCGGTAAAGAGGGGTGCGAATATTTTCACCACTCTTCATTACATCGGTATTCTGACCTTGTAACTAAACAAAGCGAAATGTCAAAAGAACGAAATGCAGTTAAAAAAGAAGTTGTTAATAGTACACATAATAAATTAAATGATGTTTTATTTAAAATAATTCCAATTAAAGTATATGGAAAAAATAAAATAATTAATACATTTGCTTTTATCGATGAAGGGTCGTCAATCAGTCTAATGGACGAATCATTAGCTATTCAACTTGAAATAAAAGGTGTTTTAAATCCCTTGTGTTTACAGTGGACGGGAGGTATGGAAAAAACTGAAGAAAGTTCACAAAGATTGAAAATTTACATTTTAGGTGGAAATAAGAAGCGTGTGGCTGTGAATGTTTCTACGGTTAAATCTCTTAATTTGCCTAAGCAATCGGTGGATTATAAAGTACTGTCGCAGCGTTATTGCCACTTGCGAAACTTGCCGATTCAGAGTTATAAAGATGTACCACAAATATTAATTGGATTAAATCATTTTGATTTAAGTGCCTCAAGTAAGATTCGTGAGGGATCATCACAAGAGCCTATTGCCGTTTGCACAAAACTTGGATGGCTCGTTTACGGCACTGTTGAAGAAAATAAAATATCAAGTAAGAATTTTAATTTTCATATTTATGACTCTAGCGAAAACAATCAAAATTTAGATGAGCTTGTAAAAATTTTAACTCCCTTGACAGTGTAGGGATTTGTTGTAAAGATTTGATTGCCAGTAAAGAAGATGAGATGGCACTTAGTCCTTTAAGACAGCATACGCGGCAAACTTCGTGTGGTCATTACGAAACGCCTCTATTATGGAAATTCCATATTCTGAATTTACCAGATAGTTATAATATGGCATTGAAACACTTGCTCTGTCTTGAACGTAAAATTAATAAAAAATTTGGAACTTTATAAAGTTTTTCAAAATACAATTGAAAATTATTTAAGTAAGGGCTATATAAGAAAATTAAATATGGCTGAAAGCCCTACTAGCGATAAAATTTGGTACCTTCCAATTTTTGCTGTTTTTAACAAAAACAAACCCGGTAAATCGCGTGTCGTTTGGGATTCAGCTGCAAAAACAAATGGTGTATCTTTAAATTCTTATTTATTAAAAGGACTTGATATGTTGGCCTCTTTGCCATCAATTCTTTTTAAATTTCGCCAAATTTCACCTACTAGTATGGAGTTGGTAAAATGCATTAATATGAAAGAGGAAAATCAAATTGAGAAAGTTTTGGGCGTCTTTTGGGAACATCAGGAGGATGTCATAACATTTAAAATTTTTTCGTGGCTTTTAGAAAGCGATATATTTTCTGGCGGAAAAGCCCCGACAAATCGAGAAATGTTAAGACTGGTTATGTCAATATGTGACCCCCAAGGTCTGATTGGACATATCATGTATGTCAAAGTACTAATGCAAGAAGTATGGCGGTCAAAAATAGAATGTTATGAACAGATTCCCCCTGAATTGCGATCTAAGTGGTCTAACTGGATTAGTATTTTACCTGATATTAAGAAAATAAAAATACCTCGTTGTTATTTAAAATCTTTTGAAAATTATACTGTCATTTGCTCCTGTCAAATGTGTAAAATTAAAAAGGCTGTACCTCAAAATCCACAAATGGCAATTCTGCCTCGTGCTCGTGTTGCTCCATATATTGCACCTTTCACATTTACTGGTGTGGATTTTTTTCGTCCTATCATAATACAGGTTAACCTTAATACGGAGAAACGGTATGGCTGCCTATTACTTGTTTGACTATAAGGGCAGTGCATGTTGAAGTTGCAAATTCTTTAACAACAAGCTCCTGCATTTTAGCTATTCGCAATTTTATGGCACGAAAAAGAATTCCACATAAATTCTTTAGCGACAATGGTACTAATTTTGTTGGCGCGGAAAGAGAACTGCGTAAAGCGTTAGCAGATGTGGATAAAGGCGAACTAGTAAAAGCATTCACTACAACGACGACAAAATGGAATTTTAATCCTCCGACCTCACCCCACATGGGCGGCACATGGGAGCGACTGGTACACTCTATTAAAACAATCTTATACCAAATTAAGCCTTCAAGGTCACCCCCCGATGAGCTTCTACGTAGAACGTTGACAGAAAATATTATTCACTCTCGGCCACTAGCCTACGCTGCTATTGATGCAGAATCAGGTGAGGCATTAACTCGAAACCATTTTCTAGTAGGAAGCTCCTCAGGGATGAAACATATGTCGGTTTGTAACGACACTGGAATATTAATTAAGCAAACTCGGCTTATGTCACAACAATATGCCAACAGTTTCTGGAAAAAGTGGCTTGCAGAATATCTACCTTCGTTAACATGTAGGTCAAAATGGTATGATCGTTCAAAACCTTTAAGTCAGGGGGATTTAGTGATAATTGTTGACTCTTCACTTCCTCGTAACGTCTGGCTTCGTGGAAAAGTCTTAGAGACTAGATTGGCAAGTGATGGTCAGATACGAAGTGAAAAGGTGCTCACTCAACATGGAATCCTGGAAAGACCTGCAACAAAGTTGGCGATTTTGGAAGTTGCCCCACAACAAAAGTCTGGCTACGAAAAATCTTCTCACCATACTGAGGGGGGAATGTTAACGCCACAACCAAAATCTCCATGATTTTATCTGGCAATACCTTATTGTTAGTTCTAAATACTTATACTTTTTCTAAATGTAACTCTAATAAACTTAACGATAAAAACAGCTTACGTCGCCATGTTTAAGCCTTCATTTTAAATTCATTCCAAGTTTTTGTCGTAAAAAGAAGGCTTAAGCACTGGCTCGGAAAGCAACCAAATTTGTATAAAAAGATCTAGTGGTTTTCATACCAAAAAGTATGTAACCTAAATATTTTATTTTTTCTTATAAAGTTGTACAATTAATTAATTATTTTCATTTACTTAGGAATTTTAATAAATTTGCCATTACACTTATTAGTTTAATAAATCAAGTATTTTATAAAACTTGTGTATTTGGTTTTTATTCAAAATCCCCGTGGAAGTCACTAGACATCGCTTCGGCTGGCGTGCCGCTAACATGTAAATTTATAAAATTTATATTTTCTCATATCATTGTTTAAAGAATATTAACACATCCATACATACATGCATAAACAACATACATACACGCGTACGTAGTTACACGTCTGACTGACAAGAATTTGTTGATTGAATTTATACATACATGCAAACTGAAGTATTTACAAACACACGCAATTACGTATAAGAGCGAAACATTTTTATGCTCTTTACTTTTGCTTCTTTCCCTTTTGCCTTACCGACCGCGTCATAAAATTTTTTTAAAAAATATTTCAATTTGGGCCTGCATGCGCATTCTAGCGTGCGTGAACAAAACATACCGGGAACACCAAGAATGATTAAATAAAGATTACGCCTTGCGCATGATTTACCGTAAGATGACGTAGTAATCCCCTCGCAAAGGTTACCAAGTCTGTATCATATGTGAAATTTATAATTTCTTACAAAAACTGTAAGTATTTTGTAATAGTTGGCAGCCCTGTAATTAATTTACTCAGAGAGTTATAAAAAAAAAGTATTACATCGGTGTTTAATAAACAACGAATTTCGTGTCATATTTTATAATAAATACATATAAATAATATTAAAATTATATAAAAAGTGTTTAAATTTGGTTATTTAAAAGCTGCAAAACAGAAAACAAAATAAAGTGAAAAGAAAAGAAAGAGAGCAAATATGAAATGTGCAGTGGGAAAATGCAAGCAAAGTGACAGCAAAAAAACAAATGAGAAATTATATTAAAACCTAATAAATTGCGCATTTTTAAAAAAACGTTTTTATTTTTAAAAAGCTGTATCATTTAACAATTTTCCAAAAGACGAATCTTGAAAGAAGTTATGGGTAATATTTTGCAAACGAGTGAAGCCTGTAAATGTGGATAAAGAAAAAATTTGTGCTTTACATTTCAAGCAAGAAGATTTTGAAAGAAACTTGAAATTTGAAATGGGTAAGTTAAATCAAAATTAATTCTTGCAGTACATTACTAAGGCATTATGAATAGAATTTAGCAAACGGCGCGCAAAAATTTTAAAATCCCATGCAGTTCCGTCTTTAGACACTAGTGCTATTGAAAGTGAAACGAAAACTGCTAATGAAACTGAAGTTGCAAATGTATATAAAAGGACTACGTGAAACTGAAAAGCAAAATGATATTCCAAATAGTTTTGAAGAAAAATTGGTCGCGAAAAATGCTTCAAGGGGACGACTGATCTCGAAGAAGATCGCCTCCAAACTTACACCATATTTTTCAAATTAAATGGTAACAGATTATTAGTTTCAAGCGGATATTTACAAAAGCATTTGTTGAAATCCAAAGAAATTGACGCCAGTGAATACGTGAAAAAAACTTTTTTTTAGGTGTCGAATGTATTTTAGCATTAGGAAACTTAATGTCGAAATCGCTGAAAATACTTATAAGCGAAAAAGAAAATTTGATAAAATAACAAAATGAAATGAATTCCACACCTAATATAATAGTGAAATATTGTAATAAAAATAATGAAAATATATATGTATATATAAAGAATTTGTTTGCTTTTAAAACATTTAGTTAGAAAAATAACAATTTGTCCCACTGTCATTGTTTTACACAAACATAATTAGTTATACAGCTGAATTTTATTAGCCAATGAGAACACAGCTTGAGTGACGTCAGAATTCCTACATGCGCAGAAATGTTTTTTTATGGCTGCGCGATGGCGTAATCTTTATTTAATCATTCTTGGGGAACACACTGTTTTTTACATACTTTTTTGAACAGTTGTAAAAAACCGTACTTACGAAAAAAAATACCGAAAAAGTGGAACAAAAGTACCAAAGTACAACTTTTTTTTTTGAATTTTATTTCAATTTCATTATGTTCCTAACATACTTTAATAATAAATTACTATATAAATTTAGTTTTTTGATCCATAAAATCGATAAATTTCGCTCTCTCAAAAATTGGAAAGTGTATTTCGATAGTCAAATACCATCTAAATCGTGCTACAGGGTTGTCACTTTCGAGAAATTAGCCGTTTACAGGGTATACCGAAAAAGTGGAACAAAAGTACCAAAGTACAACTTTTTTTTTTGAATTTTATTTCAATTTCATTATGTTCCTAACATACTTTAATAATAAATTACTATATAAATTTAGTTTTTTGATCCATAAAATCGATAAATTTCGCTCTCTCAAAAATTTGGAAGTGTATTTCGATAGTCAAATACCATCTAAATCGCGATATAGGGTTGTCACTTTCGATAAATTAGCCGTTTACAGGGTACACCCCAAAAAGTGTTATATAGGTAAAACTATCTATATAAAGTATGTCGCTCGATAAAATCGATAACTTTCGCTCTCTCAAAAATTGGAAAGTGTATTTCGATAGTCAAATACCATCTCAATCGAGCTATAGGGTTGTCACTTTCGAAAAATTAGCCGTTTACAGGGTATACCTAAAAAAGTGTTATATAGGTAAAACTATCTATATAAAGTATGTCGCTCGATAAAATCGATAGCGTTCGCTCTCTCAAAAATTGGAAAGTGTATTTCGATAGTCAAATACCATCTAAATCGAGCTATAGGGTTGTCACTTTCGAGAAATTAGCCGTTTACAGGGTATACCCAAAAAAGTGTTATATAAGTAAAACTATCTATATAAAGTATGTCGCTCGATAAAATCGATAACTTTCGCTCTCTCAAAAATTGGAAAGTGTATTTCGATAGTCAAATACCATCTAAATCGAGCTATAGGGTTGTCACTTTCGAGAAATTAGCCGTTTACAGGGTATACCCAAAAAAGTGTTATATAAGTAAAACTATCTATATAAAGTATGTCGCTCGATAAAATCGATAACTTTCGCTCTCTCAAAAATTGGAAAGTGTATTTCGATAGTCAAATACCATCTAAATCGAGCTATAGGGTTGTCACTTTCGAGAAATTAGCCGTTTACAGGGTATACCCAAAAAAGTGTTATATAAGTAAAACTATCTATATAAAGTATGTCGCTCGATAAAATCGATAACTTTCGCTCTCTCAAAAATTGGAAAGTGTATTTCGATAGTCAAATACCATCTAAATCAAGCTATAGGGTTGTCACTTTCGAGAAATTAGCCGTTTACAGGGTATACCCAAAAAAAATTTTTTTTTTTAATATTGTATATTTACAAAAATGTCTTATTTAAACTTAAAATAACTTAAAATTTAATTCCATATAAATCTTAAATTTATTTTCTTTTACGACTTGTATTTTATATTTTAATCAAAATATTAATTTTAAAACAAACAAAGTTACTAATAATATAATACTTGTTTTTTAAGTAAGTGTTTTTTTAAAACTGTATTTATCGTACGAAATATACCGCAATAGTCATAAGCAGTTTTTAAAAATACATTTTAAAAATACATTTTGCATGAAAATATTCTTAATATAAATAATAAAATTTTTTTAATTTATAAAATTTATTAAAAATTTAGGTGATAATATGTGAAATACTACTCTCTCAGTTATAAACCTATGTATATAATATATTTAAATTAATATATTTACAAATTTATAAAAATTTTAAAAATGTAATTAAATAATTTTTATATATGATGTCAAACATATCGGTTAAAACGAATTTTCGCAAATTAAGAATAACTAATATGAAATGATACACCGAAAAAAACTATCTTAAACTTAAAAAATTTTATCAAGGAAAATCGGTTCGATCTGGCAACTAAGAAAATATTTTGTTTTATTCAGTAATGGGTACTTTTTTAAACAAATCCCGCTAAATGTGGCTTCAAAATCGCTAGTAAAAAGTTGCTATTTTATTTTAAAATTTTAGTGATCGGCGATTTATCATCCATATCGTGGTACAAAAGAAAAATTCAAGAAAAAGTTCGGTACATTTTAGAACATATTTAAAACGAGTTTTTTATGCAAAAATATTGGATGTAAATACTAAATCCAATTTTAATTATGTCTATTAATTTTATTAATTATTAACTTTTGATCCAAATTGAGATTTAAAAAATATTGTACGAAAGGAAAGGTTCTTTTTCACTTTTTTATATTACTTTTTTGTTTTCTACGTTTATGAATCTGGATTTATTTAATTACAACTTAAATTTTTGTCCTATTTTTAAATTTTCTATTACTTTATCCAAATTTTTTTGTAATTGGAGGTGTGTTGGTAAACTAAATATATTATTATATTATATCAAGCGTGGATTTGCTTTTTATTTAACTCAATTGTGATTAAGTGTATAATTGAAAAAATTATCTGAATCCAATACTACAGAAACACTATATTACCTTTTATATTGTACATTTTACGACTTAAATTTTTATAACCGCCAAAAAAAAAATGGTGGGTATATATTAATTTTGTCATTCGGTTTGTAACACATCGACATATGACGATCTAGCTATGTCCATATGTTAAAAGAACGATAGAGGTCGACGGAAAAAGCTAGGGGGCTTAAATTTTGCCAGAAAAAGGGCTTAATCGAAATATTATAAAAAAAAGTTATAGCTCGTAATGCAAGAGTAGGTCAACAAAACCATGTCCTTCCAACATCGAATAAAATGCAATTGTGTCCAAACGCAATAATGTAGAGCCATGAAATTTCAAATGTACATATATTTCCTGACGAAAAACAATATTTTTCCCCGAAAATTGCTTAAATCTATGCACTTGGAAATGAGTTATAGATCAAAATATACGAAAATTTATACCGCACAGTGTATTTTTCGGTATATTTAAAACCTAATAAAACTGACAAAATTAGATATACGATTCTGAAATTTTGCAGGAATTGCTTTTCGGTCAAACGCTTTGTTGTAACAGAAAATAAATGTGACACGCCCACTTTTACGCCCACCTCCCATATAACGTTTTATCTCAAATTCATATAATTTCTCTATGAATAAAGATTTTGGATTAATAAAGGACTATATTGAAATATCTAAATTGTACTCATTAGCAGAAACAACTTTGACACGCCTACTATAACGCCCACTTTTCACGTTATCCACTGTTAATCAAATTTAAAAGCTCATAAAAATGAAAAAATTAGAGGTATGATGATGAAATTTGCTACATATTTCCTTCTAGTCAATGTCATTGAAAATTTAGGGGCGTGGGCGTGTCACCACAAGTTTTATTTGTTAGCAGAAACAACATTAACACGCCTTGTTTAACGCCCACTTGCATTCCCAGGAAACAAAAAATTGCGGGAAAAAACCCTAGGTATAAAAGTACACAAAATTGGTGGTGGGTATAAAAGATTTGACGCAGCCGAATATAGTGCTCTTATTTGTTTGATTTTGGGGTTGACAAAATAAGCCACACAATTTTTAATCAACTACTATAGTAATACAACCTTATAAATACCACCTTTGAACAATTGAGCACTATTTTTAGTGCTTTTTAAAATTATTGACGCAAAAAATTTATAGTCTGATTTTTTTTTAATTTTTAGTGGTTTTCTTTTTTCTATGGTGATACCAAATACAAAATTTCAAATTAATTTTTTTAATAGACAACAATTTTTTGTAAGGGTATATTAATACAAAATGAAAAAATATTTACTCATTCTAGTTAAAATAGAATATAGAAATTCTATTCTATATAGGAAATTTATTTATACTATTACTAGCTAATACCCGGTGTGCTTCGCCACCCCTATCGTAATGAAATAAAAATTTTATAGTTCAAAAATATATTTATTTTTCAAGCGCCACGCCTATTATTACTAAATCAACCATTTCTTATTCAAATAATCATATAGACGTCAAAGTGTCTCTTGCAAAATTTGGGTACTCTTACTATTATTGCTTCCCAGATATACGAATTTTTTTATATAATTCCTATGACAGGTGCCACGCCCACTATTACTAAAGCATCCATTTCTTATCAAAATAGTCATATAGATGTCAAAGCTTCTCGAGCAAAATTTGAGTACTCTAAATGTTATCGCTTTCCGAATATACGAATTTTAGTATTCAATTGCTATGAGAGCTGCCACGCCCACTATTTCTAATGTACTAATTTTTTCCAGAAATGTTTATTTGGGTGTCAAAGTTGGTCTTGCAAAATTTTAGTACTCTAATCGATATCGTTTTCCAAATATACGAAATTTAGTATTTAATTCATGTGGTCACGCCTACTATTGAAAGTCTGCCCATTTTTTACCCAAATGTTCGTGTGGATGTCAAAGTTTACCGTACTTAATTTTAAGACTCTAGCTGCATAAACTTTCGTGATATATAATATTTAATACTTATTCTTTAATAGGGTGTGGCACCCCGCCCACTGACAATTTCAAACCAAAGTATAGCTTATAGTTCCTTTCAGACATACAGGAAGATTCTGTGAAAATTTCAAGGAAATCGGTCCAGCCGTTTAACCGTCTATAAAGCACAAACAAACATACAAACACACATTGATTTTTATATATATAGATAGATTTAGAAAAATGATAAGGATTGATGGTACAGAATATTTTTGTTATTATTGTTTTAAACTAGCAACAATTAAAAAAAATTGTTATAAGTATATTATACATATATGCTACATAATTAATTGTAATTAAATTTCGATACTCATTTTTTGATATCTTGTATGGTTTATGAGGCATAAAGCACCAACTTTTTATAAAATTATATTTTCACGAGAACTTATTATGTAAGTAATGTTTCAAATTGATCTAACTTATTGAATAAATAAAAAATTACATTTGAATATTAAAAAATTTGCATATTGCAGATGCATAAAAAAGAAATTAATATTCAAAAACTTTTCTGTTTAAAATTTTACATTAACGTTCTGTGAATCTGTGAAATGAAAAGTTTTTGCATGTTATATCATATGGTGCCACCATACCTCTTGCTGTACAAAAACTTTTCATTTCACAGTTTTACATAATGAGGATTGAGCACCAGGTGATATTAATAGTAGAATATCTTTAGACTTATAGGTCAAACATCGTTAGGAATACAAATTCAGTTTTGTTGCCAGTTGCAAAACAAAGACAATTTATTATTAAAAATAAAATTACTTTTAAATTTATTTGCTCCTTATGCTTTTAATAGGAGCGATGGTTGCTTATTATGTTTTTTTGTGGAAATTTATAATATTATGAAACAAATAGAATCAAAAGTAAACAATTTTTAAAACAATGATTTTTTTTAAATACCCCGTTTTCTTGGTATTGGTGCTTTTTGAAATTTCAATGCTGACAACACCGCATTTGAATATAGTGTATACCGTTATTTCATTTTCAATTATTCAAGTGTTACCTTTTGTTGACAGACTTTTCTCTTTTATTGTAAAATGCCACAATGTTAATGCACTCAACAAAATTAGTGTAAATTTTGTACAGCTTGAATGTGGTAATAGTTTCTTTAAACATATCCATTTATCTATGAGCGAGTTTATAATGGCAATAAATTATTAATTAATTTGATTTGATGGTCTGATTTTAAGTAGCCTTATTTTTTAATTATCTGAAATGTTTATTTATGCAATAGATGTAAAACATTTTCCAAATATTTGATTTCGTTTATTAAATTTATTTGTAATATATGTAAATTAAGTTGTATTTTATATAATATCAATCTTGTTTTGAGTCTATATACCGAATCTACGCCTTGCTATTCGGCCGTCAGTCTATTCACGTTGAAATGTCAAACCAAGCTAAACATAAACTAACTTAAAAATTTATACCTCTATAAAAATACTTTATCATTTTATTTTCTAATAAATTTAACTTATAACCGCAATAATTTTACAAAATCCAATTTTGTACATATTATTTTAGCAAAAAATTTCTTTGAGTAACAGTAAACTATAACCTAAATGGTGACGATATCTTTAAGGAAGGTATTAAAAAAGTTTTATTTTTCATTATTTTTGCTTCATATTTACGTACATTATTAATTATTAATGTGAACGATTTTAAAATATCAAAAAAGTAAATAAGTTTTAATTTTAATATTATTTTTAGTTCAATAAATTGATCTAAGAAGATTTTATTTCTTTTATTAGTATAAATTTTTAATTAAATTGTATTTAACTCTTTTGAGTTGCAATTTTATGAACTCATAACATTTTTAATCATACAAGATTAAGCTGTTCAAATTTTTCTCATGACAATTTGACTGAGTTCAACTCCAAAAAGTTTGTCCTTATAAAAAAAGTTTTCAACCAGAAGAAATTGTTGTCGAAAGTGCTACTACAATAACAGCTGCGCTTATAATTTCACTTAATATATTTACATTCTGTTTTTCATGTAACGTTAAAAATAACCTTAATACATTTTACATAACATTGGAATTATATATATGTACGTTTTTACAGCAATTTTCTTTTACTACGTAATTTACTAATTTTTTAACTATGTACATTTTTTAAGTGTAATTTTAAAATTGGCTTAGGAACGTTAGGAAATTAAAAAAAATCATAGTTTTTTACAAAAAAAATACTTTTAAAAACGTACTTTGAAAAGTACGTACAGAGTACTATTTTTTACAACTATGGTAAAAGTATGAAAAAAATAGTATGTTTTGTTCACATCGATCGCATTCTATATGATTTATATTCTTTGATATTACTTAACATTAACATTACGTCTTAATTTAAATGTAATGGTTTTCGAATGAACTAGTATGTACATACGAGAACTTTGCCGAATGTTACAGATACCACTATGTTACTATAAATAGCCGACCAACACAGCTAACAGTAGAGCTTGTTAAGTTTGTGTCAAAGTGAGTTTGACCATAAAGGTGTATAACAATAAGTAAAGTGATATAAAAACAATATATAAATAAAGTGCTCTTAAAGAACTCAAAGTGTATTTAAAGGAAATAAGCCAACATTTATAAAAGGTATAAACATAAGAATATAAATACAGATTTTTGGCAAAAGTAAGGAAAAAGAGAATTTATTTTTATAATTTTTTTATGCCTCATGATTTTTCGACTTAAAAGAAAAATGATTTTACTTTATCTTGAAGCTTGACAAACTTGCTTGCCTCAAGCAGACGGTGGTAGGTTAGATTAGATCCGGCAGCCGCCCGAAGGCATAGCTCACTTGGGTCCTCCGAGGGTCCCGTTGTGTTACCGTAGTCACCATCGCCCGTTTGTCTATGTCCTCTGGCCGTCGTTCCTTAGCCATCCTGTCCTGTTCACGAAGGTATGGATCTTTCCTAGATCAACTGCGGAAAGACAAGTTTTACTTACAAGTATTCGTTGACCCAGAATCTGGCGTCTCAGGTCCCTGAATGCAGGACAATTGCAGAGAAGATGTTCAGTCGTCTCCTCCTCTTCCTCGTTATCGCAACTTCTGCAGAAGTCGTTGTAAGGGATATTCAGCCTTTTCGCATGTGTACCTATAGGCCAGTGTCCGGTAATGATCGCTATGAGGTTCCTAAGGTGGATACGGGGCATATTCACTGCATATTGCATCCTATGCACATCCATGTCAGGTCAGATCTTTCTGGTTTCCAAACAAGCGGGTTCTCTCACCCATCTTTCCTTGGCATCCAAATATAATCGATGCGAGATTAGCTGTTTACGCTTCGATAAGGGAATACCCAAAGCACAACCGGATTCAACCGAATCTAAGGTAGTAACGGCTTTTGCAAGTGCATCAGCTCTATTATTACCATCAATATCCCCATGTCCTGGAACCCACACAAGGGTATCCGTTGAATGTCTCGCTATCTCCTCAAGAGACACCCGGCATTCCTGGGCAATTTTCGATGTGCTGTACACACACTCAAGGGACCTAATAGCCGCCTTGCTGTCAGTAAATATATAAATATCCCTGCCAGATATTTCATTATACTGAATCTGTTCCACGGCTGTCTTAATAGCCATTAATTCGGCCTGTATCGCGCTACAATAATCCGGTAGCCTAAGGGACAATTCCAAACCCAACTGGATCGAAAAAATACCACATCCAGTTCCAGCATGTGATTTCGATCCGTCAGTAAATATCTGGATGGCATTCTCCGGATGTCGGAGGCCGTTGTCGTATTCAGATCTATCCGGTATATTCGTCACGAAACCCGAATCGAATGCTGGTTCAGGTACCTTGTAATCAATAGGAGAACCAATATTGATCATACCCAAAATTCTTGCATGTCCATAATTCACATACTTCCATGCCCTTGTGGCATTCAGCCTCAGTGCGGTGTCCGCAGCCATCTGCTTAGTCATGATGTCTGGTGGTAACCAGTTTAAAATAGTGAACAGTGCCTTAGATGGTGTGGTCCTAAGAGCACCTGTTATCATAATCGCAGCGCCATAATCTATGCGCCTATATTTCGGTAGTTTTCCCACAAAACCAGTGACC